>OY783228.1:50923191-52173191 GCA_963678685.1 Patella ulyssiponensis | reverse complement strand
TATTGTTTCTGTTAAGATTATTAAGCTTTCATATTACATATGAAAGCTTATTGTTTCTGTTAAGATTATTAAGCTTTCATATTTCATATGAAAGCTTATTGTTTCTGTTAAGATTATTATTATTTTTTTTTGTGTTTTTCCTGCAAATCGGATTTCTCAGAATCTAACTATAGGATGTTTCTGAAACGTTGACCTACCCCCCCCCCCAAAAAAAAAAAAATGGGCGGTGGCTGTTGATTAAATATATTTTCAAAACGTTTTGAGAATTCGAAATCACCGAATTTTACGAACGAAAAAACTGACAATGCATAGTCGTAACTTTGCTATTTTTTGACCGATTTTACTAATTTTCCTTTCTTTGAATACCTTGAAAAAAATCATTTTCATCTGCAGTTTCACATTTTCGAATTTCGAAAATTCGTCGCTGTGATTTCGAACCGGAAGTTTAGACCAATTTGACAACTTCTTTAATAGTTGTACGATTTTCATGAAATTTAGTATATAAGTAGATCTTACCGATGTGACTTCAAAAATATAATTAGAAATTTTCTAAATTACCTACCCTTGGTGAAATTGATGATCAAAGTTTTCAAAAAAATCGTCGAAATATAGGTCAGAATGACCTAATTTTTTTTTCGATACTAGACAAGGAATTTCTGATTCGTACACAAAATAGGGAGTTTGTCGATCGAACCGGAAGTGCCACCATCTTTAAACGTGAAAAATCACTAAGGCTTTTTTGCTATTTTACTTACAGACTCGGGAGTTATATTTTCTGAATCCTTGTAGGAAGGCCTAAAAAAAGTCAGTAGTAGAATTTTGATTTAGGTCAACCGGGAGTCACCATTTTGAATTGAAAATGAAAAATAGAAGCAATTTGAATGGCCGAGACTTTGGAGCACAATAACTCTCCTTCTAATTAAGCTAGAATGTTCAAACTTGGTGTAGACGTTGACTAGGTCAATGTTATGATTGAGATCAAAGATGAGCATTTTCTGCTTAGGGTAAGCAGAGATAAGCATGCTGATTTGTTGATTCTTTCGGGCACGATAACTTCGGTTATAATGAAGGGAGGGCGGTGAAACTTTTGTCAATAGAGAGTCTAATAGCTAGCCTGTTGTGTGAAATCATTGTATCATTTTTATTAAATATCAGGGATAGCCGAAAAAAAGAGATTGAAAATCCAAAAAGTCGTAATTTTACAATTTGGAGCATGTTTAGAGGTCTTTCTCGCAAAGTCAACATAATATTTTTTGGGAACTTCTTCTACAAAGAGTCTTATTGGTAGTCTTTTATACGAAACCATCGATCAACAGTCCAACATATCAGGAGTAGAAGAACAAAAGGATCGAACATTGAAAACGGAACCCTTTCATTGTTAAGCGAAACATGCAGTGTGGGTGACTACAATCTACACATTTAGTCATCGTATAGAGCTTATTCAACAGTATCGAATTCCAACTGCTTAGGGATATTTTTCGTGCACTCCAATGTGTACACGGGACCTTGGTTTTTCGTCCCATACGAACGACTAGACAGGCCCTCCGTTCTGCCTCACTGACAAGGGGGAACCACGCCGGGAAATCGAGATGAACTTTCTCCGTGCAGAACTTTCAATTCAGGCAAAACGTTTATTGCATACGATTAAGCTGGTCAGTTGGAGCTTATTTTCTAAAGTTTTGTAATAATCGGTTGGTAATTAAAGTACCGTGCACATTAAACTGTTAAAACAGAAAATTTCGCCCGGTTGAAATGTTTCTTGCTATAAGTCAGCAATTTTCCGAATTCAGGGTGGCTGAATGGCTGAATGGTTAGCATATGCGCGCTGTATCGTAACGTCTGTCATTGAGTCAACCGGCGTCGTTTCGATCTCCAAGTTGCACGTGACATGGAGTATGATGTCCAACCTCGTGTGTTTTCTCCATGTCCTTCGGTTTCCTCCCGACGGCTAAAGACCAGTATGCGCAAGAGGATTTTTTAAATAAAATTAAAAAAACATATGTTAGTATCGGAATGACCTACTTTGTGTCGAATGGACGTTAGGCCGCATTTCTCTCTTTCTCTTTTATTTTTAAAGTTTTGTAATAATCGGTTGGTAATCAAAGGTACTGTAAAAGTGATAAAACAGAAAATTTCGCCCGGTTGTAATGTTTCTCACTTTAAAGTCAGCAATTTGCCGATTTTATGGGGCAAACGTTTATTGCGAACGATTAAGCTGGTCAGGGGGAGCTTATTTTTAAAAGTTTTGTAATATTCGGTTGATAACTAAAGGTACCGTGCAAATTAAACTGTTAAAATAGAAAATTTGGCCCGGTTGAAATGTTTCTCGCTGTAGGTCAGAAATTTGCCGATTTTAGGGAGGTTGCGTGGCCGAATGGTTAGCACGTGCGCTCTGTATCATAACGTCTGTCATTGAGTCAACTGGCGTTGTTTCGATTTCTTGGTTGTACGTGACAAGGAGTATGGTCGCCTGTCCAACCTCGTAGGCCGTAACGCCGCTGCCCGGATAAAATTTCCCTTATTGCACACTTTATGGCGTATGCCCGTCTTCATTAGTCCGTTTTAGGAGCAGAACAGTAGGACGTTAAACCCCATTCAATTTCATTTCATTTTCTCTATGTTGCTTATTTATTATAGTGGATAAATATTTTTCTGGTTCTAGCAATTATTTAATTTCTGCATAGAAATCTTGCTTTGACCAGTTTTTTTTATTGCAGAGTGCCATTCTTGTATATTGCAGTCTATGACCCTTTGTTTAAAACATGCTTAAGAAGTTTTCGCGATTTCCTACTTATAACCAAACATATTGGAAACCAAAATTATATAACATATCTCTAATTTTGGAAGCCCGATTACAGCTATACAAGTTTCAGTTATTTCCCTTTAGTTTAAAGATTATTTTTTTGCCCGGGTGCATTGTTTCTCACTACATTTAAATTTGTAACTTTGTGAGTTTTTGACCGATTTTGATAATTATATTTAACGTAAATATTCAAACAGTTTTAGTTTTGTTCAAAGTTATCTCATTTAATTTTTCGATGTTTTCTTACCATTTTCATTTCATTTTTCTGAAAGTTTTGAAGTGGGAAGTCATCCCGATTACAGGAACACAAGTATCAGTTATTTCCCTTTAGTTTTCAGATTATGCAATGTTTCATACTATATTTAGACTTGTAACTTCGCGAGTTTTTGACCATTGTGACCGATTTTAATGATTTTTTTTCGGATTATTTATATGACCTATGACATGTGACAGGAATGACTGTGAATATGAAAGCTTTAATATCTGCTTAGCAGATCTAGTTATTATTTTTTTTTGTGTGTGTTTTCTGCAAATCGGATTTCTCAGAATCTATCCATAGGATCTTTCTGAAATTTTGACCTACTCTCCCAAAAATCGGGTGCGAACCTTGATTAAATATATTTTCAAAACGTTTTACGTATCCGAAATCACCGAATTTTACGAACGAATGCATTTGACCTACAATGCTGTAACTGTGTGACTATTTGACCTACTTTACTAAATCTTTTTTCTTTGAGTACTTTGAGACAATTACTTTAAATCTGCAGTTTCAGATTTTCGAATTTCGAAAATTCGTCGCTGTGATTTCGAACCGGAAGTTGAGACCAACTTGACAACTTCTTTAATAGTTGTACGATTTTCATGAAATTTAGTATGTAAGTAGATCTCACCGATGCAACTTTAAAGATGTCCTTAGAAATTTTCTAAATTATCTCCCCTTGGTGAAATTAAGGATCAAAATTTAAAAAAAAATCGAAGAAATATAGGTCAGAATGACCTGATTTTTTTTTTGTTACTAGATAAGTAAATACTGATTCGTACACAAAGTATTGAGTTTGTGACTTGTACCGGAAGTGCCGCCATCTTGAAACGTGAAAAATCACTAAGGCTTTTGCGATATTTTACTTACAGATATGGGAGTTACATTTTCGGAATCCTTGAAGGAATGCTTAAAAATCTATCGAATCATAATTTTGATTTCGGTCACGTGATGGTCAGCATTTCGAACTGAATATTAGAAAAGGTGAAAAATCGACATTAACGAGCACGTAAATGAAAGCAATAGGCCGTTTTTTGGAGAATATGTCTCCTATTTCCAAAATGAATACATTTCTGGATAGCCGGGATCAGGGTCGAAATATTGTTATTTGAAAATGTCACATTTTCGAATTTTGTCTTTGATGTTTTTCGTGCCGATAAAGTTGTTTACGAGTGAAAAATCATAAAAACTTCGTTATATTTTGACCGATTTTAATTATTTTTTTTCTTGATGAGATTATTTACATGACATGTGACAAGAAGTGACTGTGAATATGAAAGCTTTAATATCTGCTTTGCAGATCTAGTTTTTTCTTGTTCGGATTATTTATATGACCTATCCATGGGATCTTTCTGAAATTTCCACCCCCCCCCCCCAAATGGGATGCGAACCTTGATTAAATATATTTTCAAAACGTTTCACGAATCTGAAATCACCGAATTTTATGAACGAATGCATTTGACCTACAATGCTGTAACTTTGTGACTATTTGACCTATTTTAATAATTCTTTTTTCTTTGAGTATCTTGAGACATTTACTTCAAATCAGCAATTTCGGATTTTCGAATTTTGAAACTTCGTCGCTGTGATTTTGAACCGGAAGTTTTGACCAACTTGACAATTTCTTTAATAGTTGTACGATTTTTATGAAATTTAGTATGTAAGTAGATCTTACCTATCCGACTTCAAAAATATAATTATAAATTTTCTAAATTATCTCCCCTTGGTGAAATTAAGGATCAAAGTTTTCAAAAAATCGTCGAAATATAGGTCAGAAGGACATAATTTTTTTTTTCGATACTAGACAAGTAATTACTGATTCGTACACAAAATATGGAGTTTGTCGATCGAACCGGAAGTGCCACCATCTTGAAACGTGAAAAAACAATATAACTTTTGCGATATTGCACTTACAGACATGGGAGTTACATTTTCTGAATCCTTGAAGGAAAGCCTAAAAAACATTCAGAGCAGAATTTTGATTTAGGTCAACTGATGGTCGCCATTTTGAAGTGAATATGAAACATAGTGAAAAATCGACATTTATGGGCTTTTAAACAAACACAGTAGGGCATAGTTTGTTCAATGCGTCTCCTATGTCTGAAATGAATACATTTCAGGATAGCCGGGAATTTCGCCTTTGACGTTTTTCGTGCCGACAAAGTTGTTTACGTGTGAAAAATCACATTAATATCACATTAACTTCACTAAATTGTGACCGATTTTAATGATTTATTTTTTCTTGTTCGGATTATTTATATGACCCATGACATGTGACAGGAAGTGACTGTGAATATTAAAGCTTTCATATCTGCATGGGACAGTAGCAGATCTAGTTATTATTTTTTTTTGTGTATTTTCTGCAAATCGGATTTCTCAGAATCTAACCATGGGATCTTTCTGAAACTTTGACCTACCCCCCCCCCCCCCAAAAAAAAAGAAAATGGGGTGCGAACGTTGTTTGAATATATTTTCAAAACGTTTTACGAATCCGAAATCACCGAATTTTACGAACAAAAAAACTGACAATGCATAGTCGTAACTTTGTTATTTTATGACCGATTTTACTAATTCTTTTTTCTTTGAATACCTTGAAAAAAATCATTTTCATCTGCAGTTTCACATTTTCGAATTTCGAAAATTCGTCGCTGTGATTTCGAACCGGATGTTATGACCAATTTGACAACTTCTTTAATAGTTGTACGATTTTCATGAAATTTAGTATGTAAGTAGACCTTACTGATGCGACTTGAAAAATGATAATTTTCTAAATTATCTCCCCTTGGTAAAGTTAATAATCAAAATTTTCAAAAAAATCGTCGAAATATAGGTCAGAATGACCTATTTTTTTTCCGATACTAGACAAGTAATTACTGATTCGTTCACAAAATATTCACTTATGCTATAAATATCACTAGAAGACTGCTTATTATTATATCTATATAAACATTTGAGACGAATACTGTTTCATAGGGGTAGATTTTGTCTTAAAAGAATACTGTATAATATGACAGAAAGAAACCGTCTTAATGACTTTTTATGGATAATATTAAATTATGAATCAGTACTGATCTGTTGGTCAGTAGCTTTAGCGTTCATTGAGTAGCTGTTGGTTTGAATGGCGATTATACTATCTCTCGATGCAGTTTGTTTTGGTGTTGATGTTGACGTTAGACCTAAGTCAAAAAGAGATGTCTGTTTCAAGTTAATGTGGCTTGGGTCATCTACATTCGGGTCAACGACGAAATCACGGTCATCTATATGAGCAGACGATGGGTAATGAATAACATGAGCATTACCTGGCTGGCGACCCGTTTTCGTAATGTCACTTGCGTGTTTGCGTGGTTGCGTGTAGTGCGACAAGTCGTCTTCACAGCTAATTAGGTGTTTTTTGTCGTCTGCTAGGCTCCGGATAAAAATTCGTCCATCTAAAGTCCAATAATTTTTAAGGTTTAGTTTAAATAGTTCCCGTGTTTTCTTATACAGATCTGCTCGTTTCTTAGTTAGGGCCTCATTAATGTAGATTTTGGTTTGATAAGGGATATTGAATTCTTTCAGATTCTTTTTGTTGCCGTATACTATGGCTCTGTCACAATAGCTAATAAATCGTATTATGATATCTCTTTCATAACGCTCATTTCGTTTACCAACACGGTGTGATCGGCCAATATTTGCTTTGGTCAGTTGCTCATTTGTATTAGTAATTACATGTGTATTAATTAAGTTTAATACAATTTCATCAGTGTTCTCATCTTGCGTTTCGCGTATTCCACTCAATTTTAGGCAAGTCCTCCTTGAATATGGTTCCAAATCGTCTATCCGTGTTTCTAACTCAAGTAAACGGTCATTAAATTCTTGAGTTATTTGGGGTCTTATTGTGTTGATAAGGCAGGACATAATTACATCTCTTTTCAAAATTTCCCCAATAAATGACTTTAAGGAATTATCATCTTTCAGCATAGTGTCCAGAAATTCATTTATGCTTGTCGAGTAATCTGACTCGTCTGGCTTGGACCTTTTATTTTTACGACGTATCATGACTGTATAGGGCGACTAAATCGATATTTAGCTTAAACAATGTCCAAATAAATACTTGGCAAGGTTTAGTTTCTACGGAAGCGTAATAGGGCCACATATTTTTTATTATTATTCTATTTTCAAGATACTAACTTGAATTGTTAAGTTAGTAACTTGAATTTTCCAGTTACTGATTGAATTTTTAAGTTACTAACTTGAATTTTGAAGTTACTAACTTGAAAATTCAAGTTACTAACTTGAAAATTCAAGTTACTAACTTGAAAATTCAGGTTACTAACTTGAAAAATTGAAAATAGAATAATAAAAAAATTTCAATTTACTGTTATATTATAAAGTTAGCGTTTTGATCTTTTGATCTTGAATTTTCAAGATACTAACATAAATTTTCAACTTACTGTTATATTATAAAATAAGCGTTTTGATCTAATGATATAGTATGTCATTCAATGCTTTAGTCAATGGACGGCACGGTTATAGACCTCAATGACAAGGTGCGGGAGTAGCCTATTCGATCACGCAGGTTTCCTCCGGGTACTCCGATTTCCCCCTGCAGCGACATTAGGCAAATCATCTCCGATAGCACATAGATTGGCGCAAATTGACCAGATTATTATTGTGTCGACGTGCCATAAAATACCATTCATTCATTCATTCATTTTAACAGTTTTGAGCCCTATAGAAAACCTATTTGAAGTACAAAAAAAAATAAATGCGGTGCGTAATGACGAATCAAACGTCCCAGTTCCCAGTTCTGAAAATAGTCTTTAGTGACGTAATACACGACATCCCCCCCCCCCCTCGCCGGACATCTGCCCCCGGATTCCCCCCCCCCCTTTAGGACTTTTACTCCCAGGACATTTCCTGCTGAAGATATCTTCCCTCCTAGGACATCTACCCCC
The DNA here is from genome assembly GCA_963678685.1 of Patella ulyssiponensis. Taxonomy (NCBI): domain Eukaryota; kingdom Metazoa; phylum Mollusca; class Gastropoda; family Patellidae; genus Patella; species Patella ulyssiponensis. The sequence goes on along the minus strand of OY783228.1, from coordinate 52,165,192 downwards.
GGACTTTTACTCACCGGACATTTGCCCCCCAGGACATCCCCCCCCCCCCCGGGACATCTACCCCCACACCCCTAGGACATCTTCTCCCTGAGTTTTACCCCCATCCCCCGGACATTTTTCCTCTGGAACATCTGCCCCCTAGAACATCTCTGCCACCCCCACCCCCGCCACCCACCCTTTAGAACCCTGGACGTTACGTGGTACTCAAGAAACAATGTAAAATAAATATAATTTTTTTACAGTGCATTATTTTACAGGTCAATAGCATAGAGTTAGATAGTAGAATGTGTCCATCGCCCCATTCCTAGCGTGTCACTCATTCATTTATTTATACTGCCAGTTTATGAAGAGAGAAGACATGGGTTTTTTTTATAAACGCAATGCTCTTTCCCCATCTGTTAATTCTACGGAAGCGTAATAGGGCCATTAATTTATTCTTTTCTAAATTTTAAAGTCTGTAAATCAGTAATTTGAAAATTCCGGGTAGTAAAATGCCATACAAGAAAGATAATACGCCCACACAGCAACCTTGACACAAATATAGGCTACCAGAAATGTAACGGATATGTAACGGATAAAAGCCTGGACCAAATATACATCACAGTCGGTTATAACTTCGTTAATACTTGGGGGGGATGGGGCGACGTCCCACGGGGGCAAATGTCCAGGGTGAGAAGATCCGGGGGTAGATGTCCTAAGGAAGGGGGAATGTCCAGGGGGTGAAAGTCCCGGAGGTAGATGTCCTTGTGTCTCGGTCTATAACCGTGCCGTCCATTGCCTGAAGCATTGCATGACATACTATATCATTAGATTTAACGCTCATTTTATAATATAACTGTAACTTGAAAATTTAAGTTAGTATCTTAAAAATTCAAGTTAGTAACTTGAAAATTCAAGTCAGTAACTTGAAAATTCAAGTTAGTAACTTGAAAATTCAAGTTAGTATCTTGAAAATTCAAGTTAGTATCTTGAAAATTCAAGTTAGTATCTTGAAAATTCAAGTTATTAACTTGAAAAATTGAAAATAGAATAATAAAAAATAGTATGTGGCCCTATTACGCTTCCGTAAGTTTCTTCCCACAGGTTGAGTACAACTAAGGTGAACGGTGTTAACTACCTGTCCTTTGTTATTTAGATAATGATTGTGTAGTAGGGTGTAATTTGTAAATGTTTTGTTGTTTATATGTAAATAAAGTTTATGTAATATATGGTGTTGTATCTTATGTCAGCTTGGTGTCTTGGAATCTAGCCAAGATGTAGTGTCCAGTGTGTGTGTGTTGTATTGTGTTTAGTGAGTTGTTTTAATGAGTTTACCTGGCTTGCACCTTGTTTCAAACTGCACTTTTCTCTTGACATGACCAATGACAAGACCTTTGTGTTCTCTTCAACTTCTGGTATTTTATATTTCTTGTTTTTAGTAATTTTATAAGATTAAATTTATCAGTAAATATATTTAGTATAGGTTTGTTCCAAGTAGTTTAATTTAATAATTCTTGTAATAAGACTTTCCCTAATTTATATATAAATTCGTATCTTTAGTTTTCCCGCCATTTTTCACCCCTTTTCCCAGTGGTCTGTACTTATTGTGGTGTTCGTTTTATTTTAGCTTCTGTAATATAATTCTTCCATACTGGTATAAATAATATAATTAAGACACCTTTCCCAGGGTATGTTTAATTTTTCTGCTTTTCTCTGCTATCATTTTAAATGTTCATATATCTATAAAAGTATTAAGTTCAAATTATGTTTTATCTTTCTTTTGTATATTTATTTCTATTCGCCTTGTTTGCATGTTTGTAATCCCTTTGTATTTATATTTTCAGTGTTTTTGGTTTTCGTCCTTCCTTCGTTGTTTTTTTGTGTTCGTTTATGTGAATAAACTGTTTAAACCTGTACTGCTTCAGCTCCTTAATAACCTACAAATCCCAGAGATAAAGCTCCGGCTACATATTGGCGCCCAACGTGTATTGAGGACATTTGCAAGCAGTTTCAGTGTTCTCTCTCGGTGTGTTAAATTGTGATTCGTCTTGTGGTTCCAGTTGTGTATTATTTGTGTTTCGAGCGGACTGTATATTTGATTTGGATTCTTTAATTGTAAGTTATTTTCATTTTCTTTACTTGGCCAACTACTTGCGTAGTTCTTGTTTCTCTTGATGTATATCGTATTATTATAATTTTGAGGGTGTGAATGTGTATGTATATCTGGGGACGCCTAGATTGTAATTAAGTAATAGTATAATTATTTTCAGCTATAGATTATAGTTACATGTTTATAAAGATGTATATATAAATAAAATTGTTCTTTAGTACATGGTATTTTTATTACAAGTTCAAATACACCTTATTATTAATTAAGATAAACACCACATTTTCCCTATACCAGTACATATATATATATAGACACCCAAAAACTGAAATTTGATTTAATATTTATGGTTATAGTGATAGTATTTTATAAATTCCAGTCATTATTGTCTTATTGGTTTGAAATTTGGATTTGGTGGTTTTATAGTTAGGATAATTGACAAGGTAATTGACATTGACACACTGACTGACAGTGACCTTGACCTTTACCCACTATATTTTTTTTTACACACTGCCACTCCACTGTTCACTAACATAACTTGCATGGTTGTCTGTAACTTGTGCTTGTCTGTAATTTCAGTTGTTGATAAATTATTTGATCCATTTATTTTTGGGACTTTGTTTTTGTAGAACTTCTTGAAATTTTTTTTTTCTTTACAGCCTTTGAGTCTTTGACATTTGAGTTGTTTATTTTTGAAGTTCATTTTTTTTGTTGATAGATAGTGATTGATTTTCATTTTATAATTTGGGGTCCATTTGTAGTAATCTGTTGTAAAGATTGGTCTTGGATATTAAGTTGAGTTAATGAAGTTAATTTGGATTGTGATTTCTTATTATTTCATTATGGCTCAATCAGCAGTTACTTGATCAAACAAGGGAAGTTATGGAGGAAATTAAGATTATTATGTCGTCTCTTTCATTGGACCAAAGACAAGAAATATTTCATGATGTACTTGAATATAATCATTCTTCTCCAGTAGCATGTATTTCAAGTGACCCAATTTATACTCGCGCTTCGTATTCATTTTGTCCTAGACCAATTTCTCAGCCACAGTTAACTCCATCTACAATTATACATTCAGTTTCTGATAGAATAACTTCTTCACAGGCACAGGTTCCGACAGAAACATCTTCAATTTCTCATCAGCGCCATATATCTTGTCAACACAGTTCAACTTCGCATACTAATCCAACGTATTCTAATACATTTCAGACAGCGCCTACACAATTTTCATCATTTCAGCCTCCAACACCCAGATTATTGTAACAAGGGTGATGTATCGTATAATCAGTGGAGATTAGAAATTTTAGGGTTACGAGAAGAAGCATCATATTCAACACAGGTTATTATTAATGCTATTCGTAGATCTGCTAGAGGTACTGCTGCTGAGTTCTTAGTTGGAATTAATCCACGAAGTATTGATGAATTATTTAGTCATTTAGACCCATTGTTTGGTGAAATTATTTCTTCAGAAGTTTTATTCAATCAGTTACATTCTTCTTGTCAGCAACCTACAGAGTCTATTTCTGCTTGGGCTTGTAGAATTAAACATATTGTGTTGAAATTAATTAATGCTCATATTTTGACTGAATCTTCTTCTAATAAAATTTTGAATGAAAAATTTTGGCATGGTCTTAGCGATAACTCTGTTAAATTAAACACTAGACACATTTTAGATTCGCATGTTTCTTTTTCTACTTTGATGACAGCTGTGCGTAAAGCTGAGGAAGAGCTTAAAGTATGTCCACCATGTTTTAAAGATAATGTTTCTTGTTTTGTTCCTTCTTCAAATTCAATAGGGAATGTTTCTAATGATTTTGTTTTGAATTCTTCATCAGGTTTCCAAAATAAAGTTCTTCAACAGATATCAACCTTATCTGATCAGATAAATAAAGTTACAACCAAGTTAGGTGATATTGAACAGGAAAGAATTCGTTCACGTCCAAAGTACTTTCCGAGACCTCCAATTAATCATTTTCCTAGGCCTCCACCTATTCTGCCTTCACAACCACCATTTCATCCAGCCTTTCGTCCACCACAGCATTTATCTACTTTAAATCAGTTCAATAATTCACCAAGATGTTATGCTTGTAATCAGTATGGTCACAGACGTGGAGATTTATGTTGTCCTTTAAACGTAACCGGACTTCCTCGAAGAGGCGAACAGTAAGTCCAGATCAATTCAGTGCCTCAGATTCTATAACTGATTTAGTTGGTTCATCGAATATTACTGATGTTATGATAAATGGTATCAAGTGTTCTTCTTTGTTGGATACAGGGTCCATGGTATCAACACTTTCAGTAGATTTTCATAGTAAATATTTATCTGATTTTCAAATTTTTCCATTAGATGATTTATTAGATGTTCGTGGAGCAGGTGGTATTTCTGTGGATATATTTCCGTCCCAATTTGTATTCCTGATTCTTCTGAAGAACTTCAAGCATTGATTTTAATTGTTCCTAATTGTTCTTTTAATTCACGGGTTCCATTATTAATTGGTACGAATATTTTATCTAGATTTCAACATACTTTAACTGATTCTGATGTTTGGATTTCAACATTTTCTTGCTTGAGGAAAAGAGAAGAAGATAGCAATTGTGTCAAATTGTTGAAAAGTGATTCAAGTTCTAAAATTATTCCTGCAAATTCTTCAGTTTCTGTTGCGGGTTCTTGTAATTTACAAAGTCGTCTTCCTGGAAAGCAGTTTTTAGCTATTGATTATTGTCAGTTGCCTGGTTCTTTACATATTGTACCTGGAATTATAAATCATTGTAATAAGATTCACATCAACATAACAAATTCATCAAATAGACCTAAAACTATACCTGGAAATACAGTTTTATGTCAAATTCAGCAAGTTGATATTGTCAGTAATTCACCTACTTCTTCTTCAGGAAATATTTCGTCAAATCCCTTGCATGATTTATTTAATTTTAATTCAATACATCCCGAATGTTCATCTGGCCAGATTCAACAACTCAAAGATTTACTTCTGGAATTTAAAGATATTTTTATTATGTCTGATACTGATCTAGGAAAGACAGACATAGTTCAACATTCAATCAAACTTACAGATGAGACTCCATTTAAACAAAGACACAGACGCATTCCGCCATCAATGTTCGAGGAAGTTAAAAACCATTTAAATGATATGATCCAAGCTAAAGTAATTCGTCCCTCTATGATCCCCTTTTCTTCACCCGTGGTTTTAGTTAGGAAAAAAGATGGATCACTTCGTTTTTGTGTTGATTACAGGAAATTAAATTCTAAAACTATTCGCGATTCATATGCTTTGCCCCGTATTGAGGAAACTCTTGACACGTTAAACGGCTCTAAATATTTTTCATCATTAGATCTTAAAAGTGGTTATTGGCAAATTGAGATGAAAGAAGAAGATAAGGAGAAGACAGCTTTCACTACACGAAATTCGGGGTTTTGCGAATTTAATTGTATGCCGTTTGGTTTGACCAACTCACCTAGTACATTCCAGCGTTGTTTAGAGCGTTGTTTGGCAGATATACATCTTTTTCATTGCTTAATATATATCGACGACATTTTAATTTTTTCAAAAACTTTCGAGGAACATATTCACCGTTCAAAATCTGTATTTTCACGACTTAGGAAGCACCATTTAAAACTAAAGCCATCAAAATGTGAATTTTTAAAATCTTCATTAAAATACTTAGGTCATATAATTTCTGAAGAAGGTGTTTGAGCTGATCCAGAAAAAAATTCATCTCTTTCTAATTGGCCAATTCCATCTAATACTTCTGAAGTTCGTAGTTTCTTAGGATTTTGTGGTTATTTTCGCCGTTTTGTCAAAAATTATTCAGTTATAGCCAAACCTCTGACAGATCTTTTAAAGGGTGAGTCTACCTGTAAGAAGAATAAATCAAAGTTTTTAAATTCATTTTATTGGGGTCAGGAGCAACAGTCAGCTTTTAATAATTTAATTTCTTGTTTAACTTCATCTCCAGTTTTGGCATATGCTGATTTTTCTTTACCATTTCAACTGGAAACCGATGCTAGTACCCATGGTCTTGGAGCTATTCTATATCAAGTTCAGGATGGAATTCGCAGAGTTATAGCTTACGCTAGCCGCAGTCTTTCTAAAAGTGAAAAACATTATTCTGCACATAAACTTGAATTTTTGGCGTTAAAGTGGGCGATAACAAGGAAATTTCATGATTATTTATATGGAAATAAATTTATAGTTAAAACGGATAATAATCCACTTATGTACTTTCAACAGCTAAATTAGATGCTACAGGACACAGATGGCTTGCTGATATTTCTGCATATGATTTTTCAATTGAATATTTATCTGGGTCAAAGAATATTCCTGCTGATACACTTTCAAGGCTTCCACTTAATATGGACAATTCTTTTGTTTCTGCGATAACGAATTTTCAACATGTCAACATAGGTAAAATAGAGACTATTTCTTTATATCAGAATGTTATTGATTGTTTGTCATGTCCAATTCTGGACGTTCCGGTTGAATCAACAAATTTATTGGATAATTCTCTCATCAAAAAGGCTCAGAATGATTCTTTAGGAATCAAAAACATTATTCATTTTGTAAAATGCGGATGTAAACCCTCAGATATTTTTCTACAGTATATTGACAGAGAATCTGCTCAAATCTTTCGTCATTGGGATAATTCAATTTTAAAAGATGGAATATTATGTAAAAAGGTCAACTCACCAGATTCTTCTGAGACTATTCTTCAAATTATTTTACCAACTTCACTTCATTCAAAGATTTTAAATTTATTACACGATGAAATGGGACATATGGGTAGAGACCGTACGTTGGATTTAGTAAAATCAAGATTCTTTTGGCCGTCTATGACGAAGTATGTAGAAAATTATGTTCGTACTTGTGATCGCTGCATTCATAGGAAAACCCCTCATTTAAATATTAGATCACCCCTTGTAAATATTTCTACTTCTGAGCCTCTTCAACTTGTATGTACCGATTTTCTTTCACTTGAACCATCCAAAGGTAATATTGAAAATATTCTGATAATAACTGATCATTTCACCAAATTTGCTGTTGCTATTCCTACTAGAAATCAAATTGCGAAAACCACTGCTAAGGCCTTAATTCATCATTTCTTTCTGCCCTATGGAATTCCTTCCCAATTACATTCCGATCAAGGACGCAATTTCGAAAGTAACATCATCCAAGAAATTTGTTCTATTCTGGGTATTCAAAAGTCACGCACCACTCCGTATCATCCCATGGGAAATGGTTTATGTGAGCGCTTTAATCGCACGCTTTTAAATATGCTCGGTACATTATCAGAACAAGAATTGGAAAGATTATGTACAATATTTAGTTTTCATTTATAATTCTACTAAACATGATTCAACTTCATTTTCACAATTTTTCTTGATGTTTGGTAGAACTCCTAGGGTACCAGCAGATATAATTCTAGGTAATGCAATTTCATCTCAGCCTTCTCAAAACTCTTATTCTCAATTTGCTAAAGATCTACAACATAAATTAAATACAGTTAAATCACTTGCAATCGATAATATCAATAAAGCACAAGTTCAGCAAAAATTAAATTATGATTCAAAGGTACGCGGTGCAGTTTTAAATGTAGGAGATATTGTTTTAGTTAGAAATGTTCAAATTAGAGGTAAGAATAAATTAGCAGATAAATGGGAAAAAGACTACTATGTTATCATTGCACAACCGAATATCAGTGTTCCAGTTTTTACCGTTCAGAGGAATAACAGTTCAGAAAGACGCACTCTATACCGAAATCTATTACTTCCAATTTCTTCAGTCGCTCAACCAATTTCTACATCCAGTCCACATATTTCAACGGCTTCACTTACCTCTGTGCCGCCCATTCCAAAACCACGCTCATTGATTCCGCCAGTTCCTGTTCCGAAGCCACGTTTGCCCCCACATTTCAACATTTCGTCTTCCGTTTCAGATAAATCTATAATTCAAGATGATCTCTGCGACATGGATAGTACCTTCCCCTTGTTCCGGTTAGTGTAACTTCTACAAAGCTCTCTGACACTATTGACAGTGAAGATTTGATTCAGTTCGATGATGATGAAAATAATAGTAGTAATGATGAAGATGCGGATAATTTAATGCTATTTTCTGATGATGAGCCCAGTAATTCTTTAAGTGATTTATCTGTAAAGTTGGACAACAGTTCCCCTGATAATCATAATAATAGTCCACTTTCAGTTTCATTACTTGAACCCGAATCGTGTCATTCTAATTCCCCGCCAAAACGTCAACGTAAACCACCCAAATGGATGACATCTGATACCTGGCTTTTATGATATAAATTTTGATATAATTTCTGTTTTATTGGTTAATGTTTTTACTTTAGTATACTTGTAAAGTTTGAGATTATACTACCATTCTTTCAGTTTAGCTTTTCGGTCGCTTATATCAGGTTAGAATATCTATTTTTGGAACTTGGATTAAATAAAGTTGTTTATATTTATTAGATTTGGGCCGTCCATGGATTTTGAGTTAGATTATGAATATAGTTGGATTTGGACCGTTTATGGATTTTGATTTTGGATTGTGAATATAGTTGATTTGGATCGTCCTTGGATTTTGATTTTTGGGTTTGACTGGTATTGATAGTATGTGTATTATATTTTAATGGGGTTGTTGTTAGTAAGTGTCGGGATGTCACTTTTCGGGGTGGGGGGATAGTGTAGTAGGGTGTAATTTGTAAATGTTTTGTTGTTTATATGTAAATAAAGTTTATGTTATATATGGTGTTGTATCTTATGTCAGCTTGGTGTCGTGGAATCTAGCCAAGATGTAGTGTCCAGTGTGTGTGTGTTGTATTGTGTTTAGTGAGTTGTTTTAATGAGTTTACCTGGCTTGCACCTTGTTTCAAACTGCACTTTTCTCTTGACATGACCAATGACAAGACCTTTGTGTTCTCTTCAATTTCAGGTATTTTATATTTCTTGTTTTTAGTAATTTTATAAGATTAAATTTATCAGTAAATATATTTAGTATAGGTTTGTTCCAAGTAGTTTAATTTAATAATTCTTGTAATAAGAGTTTCCCTAATTTATATATAAATTCGTATATTTAGTTTTCCCGCCATTTTTCACCCCTTTTCCCAGTGGTCTGTACTTATTGTGGTGTTCGTTTTATTTTAGCTTCTGTAATATAATTCTTCCATACTGGTATAAATAATATAATTAAGACACCTTTCCCAGGGTATGTTTAGCTTTTCTGCTTTTCTCTGCTATCATTTTAAATGTTCATATATCTATAAATGTATTTAGTTCAAATTATGTTTTATCTTTCTTTTGTATATTTATTTCTATTTTGATTATGTTCCGTCCGCCTTGTTTGCATGTTTGTAATCCCTTTGTATTTATATTTTCAGTGTTTTGGGTTTTCGTCCTTCCTTCGTTGTTTTTTTTTGGTTCGTTTATGTGAATAAACTGCTCCAGCTCCTTAATAACCTACAAATCCCAGAGATAAGGCTCCGGCTACAATTGAAATACCATATATTTTAATGATTTGAGATTATTAACTTATATAACTGAATTCAATATATGCATACCAAGTATCTTGCAAGAGTTTGTCACAATCTGTAAATTAGTTCACTGGAAAATGATAAGTTTAATCTCTGCCGTTGTGCATGTCAACTTCACTCCGCCACGTTGTGCATGTCAACTTCACCCTCTCTTGAATCACTGGAATACTCGCAATCGGTAGAACATTCTGATTCTTCCCATTTCATCCATGTTATGCAACGGGGATGACATATGTCTTGCAAGTTATTTGGTCATTCATACGCGGCGGTAAAGCTGGGATGTATCACGCTGAGAAACATTTTTCATCCCTAATTCTACTCTGTTTTCTAGTAGAGAAGGTGACACGGACGGGTGTCATAGTGGATGATAATTTATGCTTGACAATTCGCTCTCCGTAGCTTCTGTTCATATGGCTCTGTAATTTGTGCTCTTAGTCAAGTGATACATAAGTCTTTACGTTAACGGCTCTGTTATTTTCCGTGGTCACTAAATTTAAATATTTTGTTGAATTTGGGAACCATATTGGTGTTTCGTTCGGTCATGGCATATTTCATCATTCAGATACGAACCCGAAAACCTATAGTTTAATACATAATGAATATTGTTATGTCTTACCAAATATGGCCACAATTTTGAATTTAAGCTGAATCTGGAACACTTTTTGACCAGAACACGTTTTTATGTTTATATCTGAAGTAAATGACGCCGAAAACCTATTGTTTAATATATTACACAGCCTTTTGGGGCGACTTTATCAGTTTCCCCCAAATATTAGCCTCCATTTTGAATTTGGCCCCCTAGTGGAATGGGACAGCTTTTTAAGGAAGAATACCAAAGTTCATTGGATTCAGAGGGTCAAATTCTGACAGAAATCACCTTTATATCGAAATCCGAGAGAATCTGTTCCGAATTTTACCCGACTAAATTAAAGTAAATAACCAGAAAATGCCTAATGACGGCCATTTTGAATTTTTTTAATTTCCTCAAGGATGCCAGGAGGGCATCATCCGGATTCTGAAACTGTACAGATTGAAGATATATAATACACCAAAAACCTATATTTCAATAAATTACACACCGTTTCAGAGAACTTTATACATTTCTAGCCAAAATAAGCCACCATTTTGAATTTGGCCTCCTAGCGGAATTAGCCGTACTTTTTAGGGGGAATATCCATGCTCATTGGATTCAGTGGGTCAAATTCTTGTAAAACCCATCTTCAACTCGTGGTCCGAGAGAATCTGTCATATTTTACCCCACAAAATAACCAGAAAAGGTCTCATGGCTTTCCATCGTCTTAATTGCCAACGAGACTTGATCATTACACACCCTCCAGTGTAGTTAAATTGGTCATTTTACAGCGTTATTAATTACAAATCAAACTTGAAGCGTGGTCACTTGGATATTCGAATGTTGAACGGACCGGAAGTACGACGAAATGAGGTCGAAAGAAGTCTGTATCACCCAGTCCCTATATAAACCTATCGTTACTCGATATGTGCCTAGGAACTGGGTGATCAAGACTGCACCTAAATAACACGCGGCCTGACACATGCTTGCCTCGCTCAACAGCGGCCTCGCTTCGTAGGCTCTATCATTTACCGTGTTTTCATTGAAACCGTATTTGTCTAGTGAAAATGGCAGGCTTTTGAAGTCATAAACTGGCACTAGACACCGGATTTTTTTACCGGTTTCACACTTTTTTCAAATAAAGTCTCGTTGGTAATTAAAACGATGGAAAGTCTTAGAACTAGTGAGTATTGTGGGATGATAACAGACAATGTATCGTCAACAAATCATAACAAAGATGGCGTCTGAAATACGTTCTACTTTACTATACTATATAGTCAAGCAGTAGTAAGAAGTTTTATTTTAATCCCTTCAAGTGACTGTGATCTCTATGGGTCCCTTTTTAACTTTGTTTTCCAACTAAACTATTATTTTTATTGAGTAGTAGAATGTTGCTGCCTTCTAATTACTTGTACAGTTCTTCCCAGCTGTGTCGCTCGTGGGTGAGCTCCAATTCCGTGTGATGGCAGTTGAAATTTCCAGCTATGACTAGGTTGACTCCCGGATTTTGTTTGATAATCCTGCCGTAGTCACAATTATTTTCGGTTTTAATACCGAGCGGATTGTATATGCTTTAAATAATTGTCTATCATGTAAATTGGACTTTTATGAGTAGTTGCTGAAAGCCTATGTTTATCTTATATTTCAAAATGCTTGATATGCCAGAGAAAATTAAAGTATTTACACCGGCTATGTGTTGACGTTTCGAACCACTCGGAATAGTTGATTTAGCTTAGAGAGTCCGGTGATACGACTACATGGTATGGAGCTGATAGTAACATTTCTCCAGATACGGGTAGCAACATTACAGATCTCCCACAGAATAAAGATACAAAAGAATCGATCTTATAATGGGGCTGATGACAGCATTGCTTCATTAACTAGTCCAAATGATGAGGTAGGCGCTTTAGAGATCGACAGTATGTGACAATAATTTGCTCGATGGTATTCGACGATGGACGTTGAGAAGTCACATGACAAGCATGAGCTGACGAAAGGGGGAGAGGGAGAATGAGATAGATTGCGAGACATGCAGATAGTACTGCTGCGTTGTTCTTTGTGATTTGCTTACATAATAAACGTGTACGACCTGTAGTTTGAGTTGGCAATCCTTTCGACCCTAATGCTCGGTTACATATTTCACTGAATTAAATGAGGTGCACTGCTTCTGTTTTAAATAAAACACTATTAAATAGAAAAAAATGTGGGTGATAAAAAGTAGTATGTCATTGGTTAGCCCCGTCAAAGGATTATCACATGGAATACATATGATGCACTGCCAAAATTGCCCGATCTGATAATAGAATCGACACAATTAAATTTGTTATACAATTGTTCTATATCCAATTTCTTTTAGTGTGCTTATTCGATTATAGATGTATTATTTAGATAAAGAGCCGATAGTTCTTGCTATAATAGTTGGAAAAAATAAAAGATAATGAAAAGTGAATATGTTGAATATTTCAGTCAAATTACTTCATCCTGGGCGGAGTTATGGCCGTGTGAAGAACAATGTTGTCTCGATTATCATTGGTACGGTGGATGCGGTAATTAACAATGACACAATTTTATAAATCCAAACCACCGGATGCTCTAGAGAGGTGAATGATGGTCTAATTAATCATTTATATAACATTAGAGGTCAAACCAAAGAAGATCTGAATTAGGCAGATTTAGCTCTTACATAATGCATCTTTAAATCTTAAAAATCTTTTTTTTCCTCTCATTTTTTTATATCGAAAATCGAACTAACCACACTCTGCCAATTTTCTAACCGTTATTTTTAAAAACAATCTTTGTCGGTGTCTCTGAACCTTCTGAAGTCAAGTGACAAAACCGCTTGTTAAAACTATCCCATATAATATGAAGGTAGCCGAAAAAAAGTCTGAATTTTGAAACAAAAATAAGAAGAAATAGTAAGGAAAACATGATGTAACGATTCCAGCCAAAGCGAGCTCCGTTAGCTTGAAAGAATGAAAGATATTTTGTTTTTCGAGTTTTATTAAGCGTGTACGTAAAATTACCCTTGACAGTGTGACTTCGAAATAAGAGTGACCCATAGCGCCTTTGTCCGGGCAACATTTCTCCAATAGGCGTATGCCTTTCCTCATTACCCGTGATAGAGCAGCCATTGTGTAGAGTAATTAATTAATGTTGGTCGCGTAATGAAATAATTCATTTTAGAGAGTCTGAGTGAACAGCTTGCCGTAGTAAAACTAATCCTGGCTAGGACAACACTATGATGATGTTTAAGATAATGTCAAGGACAGGATAGTAACTGACATAAAACAGATACATGTTTAATTATTTAATATAATTTAATGAAATTTGTGTATACATGTACATACTTGTACTTAAGGGCGTGGTGAAATATCGTATTAAGTCAAGTAAGGCTATGCTACATGCATTATATGAGGGTTGAAACATGAAGTTTTTATATCCAATACACAGGCATAAGAATGTATGAAGGTAAATGTTTTAATTTGCCGACTTCACTACTTTAGCGAGTGTGGCTCTAACTCAATTAATAAGACATCAAATTGGTCCTCATTTTTGTTGATTTCGATTATAAATGTTGATTCATGCGAGTAATGTTGTATAATATTATCATCCATGTTTACTAAAATCCTAGAAAAAAAAAATATAAAAGGTTATTCATATTTTAAGATTATACAATATGGTATAATGAATATAGTGCAAAATCTCGGTCTTCCAAAAACGAGTAATTATTTCATCGTTAAGCAAGAACATATTTGTGTTATTTCACCTATCTGTACTCATAATGAGTATGAGATGTGGCCGCGCGTCTGTTACATGAAAAATAATGTAGAAACCGACGAACCTCCAGGGCCAGCGGAAGCAATTCTTGATTGGGTGGGGGGTACCACCCTAGGTCCTTAGGCGAGGTCTTGATCGTCGGATACGCTTTCTGGGCAATTTCTGGCTAATAAAATTACTCTGCAATTAAGTAAAATTTTATTTCTTTTTAATGCCTTACCATAAATACGCAATCTATGGTAGTTTAATCCTGTAATGCTGAACTTAACAAAAATGTATAATAATACCAAGGTTGCGGACCCTCTTGATGTCACAATTTTTATCCGATTTTGATGGAACTTACAATGTATGTTTATTACCAAAAGATCTCGGTTCCTTTCGATAAAGGACAATCACTTCCTGGATTATGGCCACTGCATGTACGGAAGATAGGTTGCCAGGCAACGAAACATACGCCCACAGCAGCAAAATCGCCCGGGCAGTCAACAAGAGTTGTCGCATATTCTTACTTTTTTCGGTAATGAAACATTTATAATAATCTGAATCTGATTAGGATTAACAACTCATAAAGTAATTATCAGAAAATCATTAGAATTTGTTTGGTTTTTGTAAAGTTCTACCCCATGTTAACACATAGTATAAGAAACATTTAAAATCATGGATTTAGCTGTTCAGTTATCAAAATTCATTGAAAATCAATATACTTGTTCGTCTCAAGACCTTAAACTCTGTGTATCAATTAGTCCGGCAGCCAAACCCCATTTTAAGCCTTAACGTGGAAATATAGTCCACCTAATGTTTTTTGATGGATTATATATCTTCAGTATGTGTAGATTAAGAATCCGGATGATGCCACCCTGGCATCCTTGGGGAAATCTAAATATTCAAGATGGCTGCCATGAGACCTTTTCTGGTTATTTAATGGGGTAAAATACGTGACAGATGCTCTCGGACCACGAGTTGAAGATGGGTTTTACAAGAATTTGACCCACTGAATCCAATGAGCATGGATATTCCCCCTAAAAGTGACGGCTAATTCCGCTAGGAGGCCAAATTCAAAATGGTGGCTTATTTTGGCTGGAAATGTATAAAGTTCCATGAAACGGTGTGTAATTTATTGAAATATAGGTTTTTGGTGTATTATATATCTTCAATCGGTGCAGTTTCAGAATCCGGATGATGCCCTCCTGGCATCCTTGAGGAAATTAAAAAATTCAAGATGGCCTTCATGAGGCATTTTCTGGTTATTTACTTTAATTTAGCGAGGTAAAATTCGGGACAGATTCTCTCGGATTTCGATATAAAGGTGATTTCTGTCAGAATTTGACCCTCTGAATCCGATGAACTTTGGTATTCTTCCTTAAAAAGCTGCCCAATTCCACTAGGGGGCCAAATTCAAAATGGAGGCTAATTTTTTGGGGAAACTCAAAAAGTCGCCCCAAAAAGCTGTGCAATATACTAAACAATAGGTTTTCGGTGTCATTTACTTCAGATATAAATATAAAAACAAGTTCTGATCTAAAAGTTTTCCATATTGAGCTTACATTCAAAGTGGTGGCCATATTTGGCAAGACATAACAATATTCATAATGTATCTAACAATAGGTTTTCGGGCTCATCAAATTCCTATCTGAATTGTGAAATATGCCATGACCGAACGAAAAGTCAGATATAAACATAAAAACGTGTTCTGATCAAAAAGTGTTCCAGATTCAGCTTAAATTCAAAATGGTGGCCATATTTGGTAAGACATAACAATATTCATTATGTATTAAACTATAGGTTTTCGGGTTCGCCAAATTCCTATCTGAATGGTGAAATATGACATGACCGAACGAAACACCAATATGGTTCCCAAATTCAACAAAATAACTAAATTTAGTGACCATGGAAAATAATAGAGCCGTTAACGTAAAAACATATGTATCACTTTATTAAGAGCACAAATTACAGAGCCATATGAACAGGAGCTACGGAGAGCGAATTGTCAAGCATAAATTATGATCCACTATGACACCCGTCCGTGTCACCTTCTCTACTAGAAAACAGAGTAGAATGAGGGATGAAAAATGTTTCTCAGCGTGATATAAACCCCAGCTTTACCGCCGCGTATGAATGACCAAATAACTTGCAAGATCAATGTCATCCCCGTTGCATAACATGGATGAAATGGGAAGAATCAGAATGTTCCACCGATTGCGAGTATTCCAGTGATTCAAGAGAGCGTGAGTTAGACAAATTCCCGAGGTTGCAGTGCAAGACAAATATGTGACAAATTTGCTTTCAACTCACGATGGTCTGATAGTTGATTGTGTTTGACCGTGTATACTTTGTCTCCTTATAAGAATATTAGGGGAAGAATATCATCGGATTGGATCACTTTTTTCTTGAACATGTATTTATGTTTATATCTGAAGAAATTGACAATGAAAACCTATATTTCAATATATTACACACCGTATAAGGGAACACCATGAGTTTACCTCAAAAAAGGAGCTGCCATTATGAATTTGGCCCCCTAGCGGAATTAGTCGTCACTTTTAGGATGAATACTCAAGCTCATTAGATTCAGCGGATCACATTCTTACAGAAGCCAACTTCATACCGAGGTCCGAGAGAATTTTCCCCGAATTATACCCCATTCAATTAAAGTAAATAACCAGAAAATGCCTTATGGCGGCCATCTTGAATATTTTAATTACCCCAAGGATGCCAAGGTGGCATCATCCGGATTCTGAAACAACACATATTGAAGATATATAATATACCCAAAACCTATATTTTAATATATTACACACTAGTTTAGGGGTCTTTGTAAGTTTCCAGACAAAATAAGCCACCATTTTGAATTTGACCTCCTAGCGGAATTAGCCGTCACTTTTAGGCGGAATATTCATGCTCATTGGATTAAGTGGGTCGAATTATTATAAAAACCACCTTCAAACCGCGGTCAGAGAGAATCTGTCACATATTTTACGTCACTAAATAACCAGAAAATGCCTAATGGCGGCCATCTTGAATACTTTAATTTCCCCAAAGGTGCCAGGGTGGCATCATCCCGATTCTTAATCTACACATGCAGAAGATATATAATCCATCCAAAAAAATTAGGTGGACTATATTTCCAGGTTCGTCGACCTGCTGCGGACTAAATCTGAAGGCAATTGGATGATACAAAAGATTTTTCAAAGTGATCAAGGGAGATAACTCTGGAAGCAATTATCTTAATTCACTGAAAATCAACAGGATTCTTCGTCTCATGACTTTAAACACTGTGTATAAATTTAAAGTCAATCGGATATTAACTTTGACTTCTAGAGCGTCCACAAGATTTTTTGAAGTGATCAAGGGAAATAACTCTGGCAGTAATTATAGAATTTGTTTGGTTTTTATAAAGTTCTACTCCATGCTAACACATAGTATAAGAAACATTTAAAATCATGGATTTAACTGTTTAGTTATCAAAATTCATTGAAAATCAATATACTTGTTCGTCTCAAGACCTTAAACTCTGTGTATCAATCTGAAGTCAATTGGATGATACAAAAGATTTTTCAAAGTGATCAAGGGAGATAACTCTGGTAGTAATTATCGGAATTCACTGAAAATCAATAGGATTCTTCGTCTCATGACTTTAAACGTTAAACACTGTGTATAAATTTAAAGTCAATCGGATATTAACTTTGGCCTCTAGAGCGTCCACAAGATTTTTTGAAGTGACCAAGGGAAATAACTCTTGCAATAATTATCTCACATTGCTGAAAATCAATAGGCTTCTTCATCTCATGTCCTTAACCACTGTGTATAAATCTAAGATTAATCGGATATTAACTTTGGCCTCTAGGGCGACCACAAGACCTTAAACACTCTGTATAAATTTAAAGTCGATCGGATATTAACTTTGGATATTAACTTTTTTGAAGTGATCAAGGGCCATAACTCTGGCAGTAATTATCGGAAATCTCTGAAAATCAATAGGTTTCTTCGTCTCATGACCTTAAATACCGTGTATAAATTTAAAGTTAAGCTTGTAGAGCGTCCACGAGCAATTGTGGACGCCGAACCGACGGACAGACCGACCAACCGACCGACGGATGCACGGGGGCGACGACAGTATACGACCACATTTCAATGTGGGCGTATACAAATTACATTTTTAGATTGTGTTTTTATTTGATTATAAAACCGTTCAAATCAGGTCACAACTTTTATCCAATATTGACGAAACTTGAAATGTAGGCCTTATCTCCCATGATCTCGGTTTTGTTACTCTCGCAATCGGCATGTATCGACAGTAACTTCATGAATTATGATCTCTGAGTGTAAGAAAAATCACGTTTTTAGCTTAGGGCCATCTAAAGGTCACAATTTTCATACAATTTTGGAGAAATGTATTTGGAGAAATGTATTTGGAGAAATGTTTTTGAAGAAAAGTTTTTGGAGAAATGTTTCGCAAGATTTGTATTTGGAGATTTGTATTTTGAAATTTGTTGTTCGATATTTGTTTTTAGTTGTATTTTTATGATGAAATGTAAATATAGACTAATTTTTTGATTTTCTATAAAAATTAAATATCATATATTAAAATACATTTTACAAATCTGATATGACAAATGTCTGATTTGTAAAACAAATATTGATTATAAGATACAAATGTTAATTTTAGTGTACAAATGTCGAAATACGACAACAAATGAAGTAGTAAGAATTAAGGACTATGAATTTAGAACTAAGAACTAAGAACACTGAATAAAGAGCTGTTTGGTGTTCCATAGTAGGCACCTATGTAGGTCAAACAAGAGATGTGATAAATAACAATATGTTTTACGTTTCATCAAAATTGGATAAAAATTGTGACATCTTGAGGGTCCATAACCTTTGAATTACATTTGCATACATAGAGCGGCCATTTCGTCAGGCAATTTCATTTAGATTTTCTTGAAATTCGAATTAAACCTTTATTTTGATGGAATGGTGATATATCTAAACGGTTTTCAATATCGGAAAAAAATGTGAGCTCTGGCGAATTCACAAGCTAAAAATGCGATTTTTCGACCAATCAGGGGCCATAATCCAAGAAGTTACGTTAGGATATGCGTAATTATCACAAGGAACCAAGGTCTTTATGATAAAAAAATATCTATTTAAAGTTCTATCCACATCAGATAAAAACTGTGGCCTCTGGTTGAAATGTTTTTCATTATAATTCAGCGAGCTTTTTGCCGATTTTAATAATTCTTTTTCCTTTTTGATATTCTTTGTATAATCGATAATTTTTGGATTGCCGGGATCAGGGTCCAATTTTTGGTATTTCACAATTTCAAATCTTGACTTCAAATCTCATTATAATTCAGCGAGCTTTTTGCCGATTTTTTCCTTTTTGAGATTCTTTGTATAACCGATACATTTTTGGATTGCCGGGATCAAGGTCCAATTTTGGGTATTTCACAATTTCAAATCTTGACTTTGGCCTTTTTCGTTAATTTTTAAAATTTACAAATTTGAAACAAATATTCGAACAGCTGATGTTAATCTGATTCCAAAATATCAATTCCATTCAAATTTATCGCATTTAATTTTTAGATATTTTCCCACCAGGTTACGTTATTTCTCAGTATTTTCATTTTATTTTCTGTCGTCTCATTTTTAAACGGCCAGATCCCTCTTGGCGTGTTTTAGCCGATTTTATTAAATATATTTTCTTTTTTTTTCTTGTAAAATTCTTGATATGTGACGATGTATAGTGCATGGATTCCAAATAAAGTTCAATTTGTACAAAACATTACAGAAAAAAGTTAGACAATGTATGCATCGATTCTAGCATAACCTTTTCTGGACGCAAGACTCAATCTAGGTTGTGAAACAATGGTCTAATGCAGATACCTACCAGACGATATATGTCAATATCGAAATCTTTGGGATACAAACCGACACCGAAATCTTTGGGATATAAACATTTATTCGGGCATTTTGTGCCTCGAGCCGTCCGATAGAAAAGGACTTGGAAAGCTTTCAAACAGAATCCTGAAAAGTTTAACTATACATACCCCTTTATTGACTTTTTGAAAAGATTTCTAATCTTTTTCCTGCAAATCTGATATTTTTCTTCAATCTGTAAAGGAAGTAAAAGCTAATAGTTTTGTTATTTGCGTTGTTTTGGGTGTCACCGCTTTTACCCGAGCCTTGACAACAAAATATCATGATGGAAAAATAGTAAAGAAATCAGTTAAATATATTATGTTTTTTCTTCTCCAAATCTAGCACTAAAGGTTGACCGTTCTTCATGGCTGTACTAAAGCCGATCAGCCATGCACTAATTGGTGATTTACATTCATTGAATATCATTCTGTTTGAGGCGGCGTGCAGTTAGCGTGTTGTTGATTCCTCGCAAGATAAGGAATTAGTAATACTCCTTATTCATGTCGAAAGACAGTTTGTTAGAATCTATTTTCCAAGATTCGTTAGCATGGAGGTCGCGTCTTCGATCCTAGAATTGGCCGATAAAGTTCTTTGGGATTTTCCAGATATAACGTCCATAACAATCAGGGCAACAATCATATATATTGCGCAACTGGTTTTGCAACTCATAAATTGTTGGACGTGGAAAAGCTTGCCATATGTAATATGGACTGCGGATTCATTGATTAATATTTTGCAAGTTTTGTATCTTTTCTCCCCACATTCCGTTACCACAAGTGTCTTGAGGATGTTAATAAACTAGATAGATTCTTCGTCTGTTTCATATTATTGATAATCTTAGTCTTTGATACGATATTAGACCTAACTTCACTCTTCTCTAAATGCGAATATTATGCTTTATCAAGGCTTTCCCATCTTCTTGTGAACGATTAAATGTTATCACAAGAGCAACGTTTAGTTTTTCACAATTTCATGATGCTTTTGGTAACCTTAGTTTTCTTTGATCTACACTTAAGGCCCGTATTTTCGCGTCCTCCTTGAGAGCGAGAGCACATAGGTATTCTTGTTTCAATAAAAAAAAACTTTCAGTTCTGATGGTCGCTGAATTTTGATAATAGGATTAAAAACAATTGTGCGTAGTCTACTGGCTAGATTATAAGGAATGTTTCGTTTGGTATGAGAAGGGTGGCATGATTGAAAATTAAGTTATTGGTTTGTATCGCTTTGTTTGTAAAAAAAAGGGTCCGTCTCTATTGTACCATTTTTTTGCTAAACTCAATGGAGAATGTTATGTTTGAATCCAAATCGTTCAACAGTTCGTGAAATTTTGTGATGACTGTCATATCTGCTTTAAGAACTGTGACACAATCATCAAGGAAAGTATTCCATATTAAATTCGATAGTCACCCTTTCATACCCGTGAATAACAATTATTAACAAAAAAGAATATTATTAGACACCATTGAGTCTAAAACTTCAATAACAAATGATTTTGTAAAACGCTCTGATAATATCCCAGGATAAGTGTCTATCCAGTATGCAATTGCTTTCAGGAATGAAATGAAATGGGGTTAAACGTCCTACTGTTCTGCAATTGCTTTCAGCCAAAGATTCTTAATAATTTTGTTGTAAAGGTTGAGTACATCAAAGCTTATAAGTATGCTCTGCTGGCAAATGACGAAGAAAATCGATTTCATTGCGAATTAAGCTTTTGACTTTAGTTCAAAATGGTTTTAAAATGGTGAAGTTGCTTTAGCGTTGGGTACTACTATTTGACCTCCCTACAATTAGCCTGAATGTTATTCTGCTTAGATTTAGTATATTCACAACCTCACCTTCTGATATTTCAACAGGTTTTTTTTTAATACCCATACTCATATATATATACAACAAAACGTTTCTTTGAACTACTCCCAGAGAAATATATATAATATAACGTTGCAAAAAGAAATAAACATATGTTTATGGCTAACTTTTCAGTTCTCTTGAACCTCTTCAGGCCATATTTATATAATAGAATGTAATGTATAAGACAACGACGTTATGTCAGAGCGTAGATACGAAACAGCTGAATAATTTAATATGAAATCAATAAAGTACAATTCCAGATAGTAAAACATCAGGGTCGTAGCTAGCCACTTCTCTATGGTCTTATACTATTTTATCGCTATCTGAAATTTTTAACGCATACGGTGCTCGATTCCATAATGCCATCATCCTTCCACTCCTCTGTGGTCTTATACTACCTTATCACTGCGGTATTTACGGTTATAGTGAATCACGCAGTTATTAGTACCAATAGTGAATGGGTCGTTATGCAAGAATGGTCTGTCAACTCTCATAAAACAGGTGGAATTGATAGGCAGGCTCCGAGAATCTGTCCCATTTCTTATCCTCTCGGTCATACGGGAATTTGCTCCGATCAATGAACTCAAATTATGGGGAATTTGCTGAAATTTTCTGGCCCCCTTCCCAACTAAGTCAAAGCTAAGTTATATATTTTTCGTTGCTATCAGATATTTTTTCGCGCCTACGGCATTCGATTCTATTATGGCGTCGTTATTCCACTCCTCTACGGTCTTGTACTATCTCAGCACTACCGTATTATATTTACGGTTATAGTGAACCGCCCAGTTAGTAGTGCCGCTTGTTAGGGTGCATCTATAGCCTCTTGATTTTTGAAAATTTTCAGATCCCCCTGTCCCTTTTTCTAATCTGTTCCTATTCCCGAAAAAAAAACACCCAATGCAAAATTGAGACAGATTGTTTGATATTTAGGGTGTCCACCAGAGCCTACAAAAATTGGGTAATAACCCAAAGCAATTAATGCATATAACGAGGAAAGCAGTTTAGTAATGCAATTTTGTGGTGTTTTTTGTTTGTTTTCAGAGACGATTTTTGTCCATACATCTGTAGACCACTCAATCACAGACTTTCGATTTAAGTGAACTAAAGCTAGTAAACAATCATAAATGATGCATCTATGGGACCATGATGTCTGCCTGTCTAAAATTGCTGCTATCTGCCGCCCGAACAAGTCGTCCATGCGGGTCACTTCGGACTCGCAACCCGCCAAGTCCCCAACAACGAACTTGGCACAAATTTCCATCCAAATCTAAATTTGAATGTCTGTAAGTAGTTAAAAAAAGTATTTAAACGCTTAATATACGATGTGCCATAAATAACTATTTTAAGTGGGCTGGACAATACCCGATGTTCAATATGAATGTGTTTATTAACTGTAAACAAAGCGTCCGGATTAACGGATGTGGACGTATCACACGCCATGATGGATTCCAAAACGAGGCAGCCACAATAGGTAAAGAAAACGATTCTAAAATCCCATTTGTTAGATTACGTTACGAAGCACATCGAAAACGCTTTAACAAAGTAAATCTAAAACGTGCAGAACTCACGATCAGCATACACAAGCAATAATACACCAACCACACACTGTATTATTAGTAAAATATCGTTACGATTTACACTGAACTTGTCTGCATCGAAAATTTTTCTGTTATGAAGAGCGGCAATAAAAAGCGGGAAATTAGCTCATTTGCATAAGGTGTATACAAACAACATACGAGGACTGCACAAGGTATATCCAAACAACAGACGAGGAAGGACTATAACACAAAGATCATTATTAACATAATGTTTATTTAAGAAAAATGAAAATAAAGAATAGTCAACAAAAGTTGTGTTAGGTGTAGTGAATTTTTTTAGAATTAATTTTTGATAGAATACGTAAACAGAATTGTCATAAGACACTTATTAACAGTGACACAGTTGAATTCTATAATATACGGCCTAATTTAAAATCTCATAGATATCTTAGTTTTCAGATTTTCGTTTTCTTAATTTGGGAGTACTTTTTTTTTTATCGTAATCGACTACCTGCAGGATATTTTGGTAGTGTTTTTCAGACTGTGGTTTGACAAAACCATTACCCATACAAATGTACCTTCACTCGGTGATACCATACCCTCCTCCGGGTTTTATTTTGAGAAGCAAATCGTACATTTGTTGACACTCATTCTGCGGGACATTTTCACTGAAGAGTGACAAGCTCAACGATTTCCCCGCCGTTGTGACTGATTGGCGATCTCGGGTGCTGCAATAGGTCAGTCAAAGACGCTGTATGTCAGGGATGATTATTTTGAGGTCATCGAACTTTGTTCGGCATATCTTGATCCAGATTATGGTGCTATTCATAAGGCCGGATGATTGACTTAGCTCATATACGAAATAAAAATTGTGCTTCTGGAAGACAATATAGCTATGTTACCAAAAGGTACCACAACTACACAGTCAAGTCTTAAAAATGCCAGACTTTGTGAACTTTGTAACACTTTTACACTCTTGGTGGTTGATGGCATGTACAATCCCCATTGTTTCTCTTGGAATGATTTGAAGTTTTATAAGTTATTTTAAAATATTCCATTATTAATCAAAATATATTTAAGTGCCATGGAGCGTCATTTGTTGTATCTTACGGCAGAAATGGTACCCTTGGCACTCTTCAGTGACATTATCTCGGGGAATGCGCTTCAACAAATGTCAGATTTGTTTCTCAAAATAAAAAAAATGACGAGGGCACAGTATTACCGAGCAAATGTACCCGAAAATCACAGAATCCACCAAGTTAGCCGAACTGACAACTACTGATTCTAGGTTTATCTTTCAGTTATTGGACTTGGCAGTCAGATTTCTTAAAATTGAATGTAACAGAATAGCGACACTCTGAATCATTTAAGATCTTTACACGCTGTATCGTCACTCTGTATTCTATCAAAAAATAATTTAACACAATTTTTTTTGACTATTCTTTATTTTCATTTTTCCTAAAGTAAGATTATGGTCCCATAGATGCATAATTTATGATTGTTTACTAGCTTTAGTTCACTTAAATCGAAAGTCTGTGATTGGGTGGTCTAAAAATGTATGGCCAACAAACAAAAAACACCACAAAATTACATTACTAAACTGCTTTCCTCATTAAATGCATTACTTGCTTAGGAGTTATTGACCGATTTTTGTAGGCTCTGGTGGACCCCCTAAATATCAACCAATCTGTCTAATGTTTTGGATGGGGTATATTTTCGGGAGAAGGAACAGATTAGAAAAACAGGCGGATCTGAAAATTTTCAAAAATCGGGGGGCTATAGATGCACCCTACCGCTTGTGCGTAGGGCAACTACTGTTCTATAAACTCTCACAAAATAGATAGAATTGACAGACAGATCTCGAGAGTTTGTTCCATTGACTGCCATTTCTGATTCTCTCGTACACAAGAATTTGCTCACAGCAGTGATCTCAAAGGCCAGGATATTGGCTCAAAATTCCCCCCCCCTCCTTCGGATTACTCAGTGTTATAGCCACTGTCCCCAAATGTTCACAAAAAAAAAAAATAATAACAAAATCAATAACAATCATGATATGACATGAACTTTATGTCACCTTGAATGAAACTGTTTTCCGGCAAAATAACGAGCCACGAACAACTATAAAGGGAATACGATCTATGCTCTTTGTAGGTTGGAATTATGCCCCAACCCCCCATTCCACATCAATTACTTTGTATAGTCCAGCAAACTGAAAAACACCGTCGCGTTACATAGAAATCATATAGACGGCATCACTCTTCATTCTATGAAGAGCAAATTGGTTAATAACGAACGCCTTGTACGTCCTTTTTAGTGTCTTGCTTCACTCATCTTTCAGACATTAAGTTATTTGGGGGTCGGACCCCAAAACATGTACATACCCAATAGCCCAGTAAGTGATGAAGTAGTACAGAGTTACGAATAAACCGTAAATTAGGGTTCGAGGCAACATGTTTGGGGTAGTGGATTCCTGAAAATGGTATAAGGAACCACTCGGCAATTCTTCACATGCTATAATGGTCACAAACATATTAAATTGCTATTTTATGATTAAATAGGGCAGAGCTATGCCCCTTTATCAATTTTGATTCTAGGCAGCATGTTTCTTGGGTAATGAAATCCCCGAAAATCGTTCAATAGAGCACCGGACATCTCAGAAAAAATTTTGACCCTGACAATCTAATCCATGGCAAGATTCATGCGTTTCTTTTTAAAATTGACGACTTTTTGCTGGTCCCAAGTTGTTCCTTTTAATGGAAAATGGATTGAAAACCCAAACTTTACTCGAAATGTAGCACTTTCTGGTAGTCTAATTTTGGTAAACTTTTAGGATGTCATTCAGTACACCCAACGCTAAGCCCTTCTATTCTTAAACTGATTGGACTACAGTGCCACCCGGCTTTATGTTGTGATTATACTGAGGTTAAATTTTCGATATTGGCGTATTAGGATTTTTTTATGAACATATACGACTTTAACTACCTATAGTAATTTAGCGGCGTGAAGCTAGCTTGTTGTTCGTTGTTCGGTATTCGCGAATGGCGAACAACGAGTCAGTTTGTTGTTCGGTATTCGCGAATAACGAACAACGAACTGGTTTGTTGTTCGGTATTCACCAGATATGGAATTAGTAATGTAATAAAAGATCTTTTGTAGGGAATACGCCGCATGTGGGTTTTTACGAGCCTTACTGTATGATAAAACTGGATTATAAAACTTCAAACTTCTAGGAAACAGATTCTAACGACTTCTCTTTCTATCCGAAGAAAGAGCTGTTTCATATTGGCGAATAACGAACAACGAGACAGTTTGTTGTTCGGTATTGGCGAATAACGAACAACGAGCTGGTTTGTTGTTCGTTGTTCGTTGTTCGGTATTCGCGAATGGCGAACAACGAGCCAGTTTGTTGTTCGGTATTCGCGAATAACGAACAACGAGCTGGTTTGTTGTTCGGTATTCACCAGATATGGAATTAGTAATGTAATAAAAGATCTTTTGTAGGGAATACGCCGCATGTGGGTTTTTATGAGCCTAACTGTATTATAAAACTGGATTATAAAACTTCAAACTTCTAGGAAATAGATTCTAACGACTTCTCTTTCTATCCGAAGAAAGAGCTGTTTCATATTGGCGAATAACGAACAACGAGACAGTTTGTTGTTCGGTATTGGCGAATAACGAACAACGAGCTGGTTTGTTGTTCGGTATTCACCGTATATGGAATTAGTAATATAATAAAGGTACTTTTGTAGGGAATACGCCGCAGGTGGGTTTTTATGAGCCTTCAAACTCTTGGGAAATAGATTCTAATAACTTCTCTTTCTATCCGAAGAAAGCGCAGTTTCATATTGGCGAATAACGAACAACGAGCCTGTTTGTTGTTCGGTATTCGCGAATAACGAACAACGAGCTGGTTTGTTGTTCGTTATTCACCAGGTATGGAATTAGTAATATAATAAAGAAACATTTGTAGGGAGTACGCGGGGAGTGGATTTTTTAAGCCCAATTGGGTTTTAAAACTTCAAAGTCTTTGGAATTTTTTTTAACTAACTATCTTTCTATCCGAGCTGGTTTGTTGTTCGTTATTCACCAGATATTGAATTAGTAATATAATAAAGAAACGTTTGTGGGGAATACGCAGGGAGTGGGTTTTTAAGCCCAATTAGTTTATAAAACTTCAAAGTCTTGGGAAAAAGAATTTAACTAGCTCTCTTTCTATCAGAAGAAAGAGCTGTTTCACATTGGCGAATAACGAACAACGAGCCAGTTTGTACCGAATACCGAACAACAAACTGGCTCGTTGTTCGTTATTCGCCAATATGTAACAGCTCTTTCTTCGGATAGAAAGAGAAGTTGTTAGAATCTATTTCCCAGAAGTGAGAAGTTTTATAATACAGTTAGGCTCATAAAAAGCCACCTGTGGCGTATTCACTACAAAAGTTCTTTTATTATACTACTAATTCCATATCTGGTGAATACCAAACAACAAACCAGCTCGTTGTTCGGTATTCGCCAATATGAAACAGCTCTTTCTTCGGATAGAAAGAGAGTAGGTTAAATTCTTTTTCCCAAGACTTTGAAGTTTTATAACCCAATTGGGATTAAAAACCCACTCCCGGCGTATTCCCTGCAAACGTTTCTTTATTATATTACCAATTCCATATCTGGTGAATACCGAACAACAAACCAGCTCGTTGTTCGTTATTCGCGAATACCGAACAACAAACTGGCTCGTTGTTCGTTATTCGCCAATATGAAACAGCTCTTTCTTCGGATAGAAAGAGAAGTTGTTAGAAACTATTTCCCAAGAGTTTGATGTGTTATAATCTATTTAGGCTCATAAAAACCCACCTGCGGCGTATTCCCTACAAAAGTCCCTATATTATATTGCTCGTTGTTCGTTATTCGCCAATATGAAAGAGGTCTTTCTTTGGATAGAAAGAGAAGTTGTCAGAATCTATTTCCCAAGAGTTTGAAGTTTTATAATCCAGTTAGGCTCATAAAAACCCACCTGCGGCGTATTCCCTACAAAAGTTCCTTTATTATATTTCTAATTCCATATCTGGTGAATACCGAACAACAAACCAGCTCGTTGTTCGTTATTCGCGAATACCGAACAACAAACTGGCTCGTTGTTCGTTATTCGCGAATACCGAACAACGAACAACGAACAACAATCTAACTTCACGTCACCGTCAGTAATTTATGAGATTTTTGAGGATTATCACGCCGTTTTGGACGTCCAATTCATTTGCCTAACCAATCTCACTTGGCAGTATGGGCGCCCCGCCAATTAAATTATGGGCGCTCATGATGTCGTCTTGGGCGGCCCACCAATCTCGGCATTATGGGCGACCCTCGGGCATTATGCAATATGTGCGGCCAGATAATCATTTGCAATATGTGCGCAATATCCTCTTGGATAAGGCACAGATCAAGCTGTTTTAATCAAGTTGTGATGTTAATCGTGAGCGTCATTATGAGGTGCCTCACAATTTCGGGGTAGCCCCATGTATAATGACGTGATTGGCGAGGCGCCAAATAAAACAAAGTGACAGTATGGGCGCCCAACCATTGTCACTCGACTTTTCGTGGCGCCCAACCAATGTCACTCGGCTTTTTGTGGCGCCCATACTGATATGGACACGTTGGCCGCTGGCTTCGTATTGCGTCCAATGGAAAGGGTGCCCATCGGGGACGCCGAATTTTTCCAGCTGCCCCCTCGCCCCCGCCCCTCCTCCGGACCTGAATATAACAAAATATAACATCAAACATTGGTATTCAGTTATCTAATTTTCCGATTCAAGGAGGGCATATGTCTTTTTAAAATAAAATCCATTTCTTTAGATTGTAATAAATGAATTTTTTAGAATTGTCCTTGTACAAAGGTAAACCTTGCATACGCCTCGTCCACATATTTATTCAAATTGGTACTGGCTTGGATTGTTTATTTTCCAGGCGCCTAATTTGCGAACGATGGAGATTCATTCTAATATTTAGTTGGTCATCAGTTTCCCCAATATATTTTTCAGAACACCCATTGCATATTATTAGATATATCACATATTTGGATTAACAATCATACTGGATTTCACATTAAAGGAGCTAAATCGCTAATATTTGGGACATTCATTCAATCCGTCTTTACTCTAATTTCAAATCAGTTATGTTCGGCGAAATACGCCTGAAGTCTCAATAGCATGCCAAATTCTAGCGTATGCCTTCCATACTTCATAGTCTCGTCTCGATCTCCAAACCCCTTGTTAAAAATGAGCCTGAAACGGATTATGGTACACGTTATTGTACACGATTATGATATTCTTTTTTATTTTGTCTTAAATATTGGATACCAGAAGCCCATATTTTCCCGGTAAGATCACAACATCAATGTTGAATTAAATTGACAACTTATTTGTGTTTTCAATGTCAAAGATTTTTGATGATACTGAGTTAGAGACGTAGCTACTTTAAATCTGTAGTGATCTGGATTGATTCGCCCTTGGATACGGAAGGTTTTGAAATATACGATTTAAACTTTTCCCACCTCTCTTCCCTCTCTTTATAGGTTCATATTTTAAAAGACCAAATTAATTTTAAGTTTTAAACAGTTTAGCGTCAGCATTAGTCACTTCATTGTTTAAGTGTAAGAGTTGTTCACGACTATGGTCCATGTGAGTTCAAATCTACTCAGCTGAGTAGATTTTTCTGATCAATTACAGTAGAAAATGCACAAATGCCTGATTTTCAGTATTATACACATTCCACGGCTAAATCAAATGAAACATCATAATCACAATACTTGAGTGTATATTCTTGCACAATTTCACTAGCTAAACATTGCATATATACTATTCAAAAAAAGTAGGGGATATTTGATTTTTAAGTGTTATTAAAGTCAACTAATGAAACTGACGAAGACACAAATGACAAAATGAAATGAAGTTCACATTCATCGATTTATTCCAAATGATCGTTAGACCAAATAAGGCACAGACTGACCATTATAAGGGTAAAATGATACCCGGGGTCAAACAGCAAAGTTACCACAGCATCACAACAAAGTCAGTAACGGGTAAATCCTCCTCTGTTTGCCAAACAAGCATTGATCCGACGTGGCATACTCCTAATGAGACGTCTAAGGTCATTTTGGTCCAGATTGTCCCATTCCTGTTGCAACGCAGCAGCAAGTTCTTGGACATTGGCAGGACGTTGTTGACGTTGACGTAACCTCTGTCCAAGCATGTCCCACACATGCTCGATGGGGGAGAGGTCGGGACTCAGTGCTGGCCAAGGTAATGTGGTGATGTTCTGTTGTTGGAGGTAACCTGTAACGATCCTGACCCTGTGACATCTTGCGTTGTCATCCTGGAAGATGAAACGGCGGCCATGACGTCGTGCGAACGGCACAAAATGGACTGCCAAGATTTTGTCCCGGTAGTACTGGCCTGTAACACGCCCTGCAACAACATGTAAAGCCGTTCTTCCAGCAACAGTGATGCCTCCCCACACCATAACAGCCCAAATCGAGCATGTCTGATGACGTTAACGTCTTGGAAGCGCTCGTTTCGACGACGCCACACCCTCCTACGTCTGTCCAAAAAATCGACAGTGAACCTTGACTCATCTGAAAACATCACATTGCTCCAGCGTCGATTATCCCAGTGTTGACGATCCCTACACCAACGACGTCTTGCCTGCATGTGATGACCTCTCAAACAAGGGATCACGCGAGGACGTCGGGCGCGAAGGTGACCCCTATGCAGTCGATTCCGAATCGT
Organism: Patella ulyssiponensis; assembly: GCA_963678685.1. NCBI lineage: Eukaryota > Metazoa > Mollusca > Gastropoda > Patellidae > Patella > Patella ulyssiponensis. The sequence continues at coordinate 52,134,124 of OY783228.1, read as the reverse complement.
CTGGCCACTCACTCTCACACCAGTGTCTGCTTGAAGACGAGCGCTGATCTGATTTGCTGTGATGACACGATTTCTCAAGGCCAAGGTACGGATAAATCGATCCTGGGCTTGAGTTGTCGCCCTTGGTCGACCTGAGCGTGGTCTGTCCTGTACAGATTGTGTATCACGGTATCTGGACCATAGCCTGCTTATGACAGACTGAGAAACATTCATCGTCCGCGCCACAACCGCCTGTGTTGTGCCGATCTGTAGCATGCCAAGGGCACGTAACCTTTCATTTTGGGTAAGCCGACGCATATCAAAATTTGTTTTCTGGTCACTAAAACAATTAAACTGATGTTTCCACCCTGGAATTCAATGCCACAATGACTGTAACATTCAAAGTCAGAGTCGTGCAAATCTTGGGTTGGACCCCCATGATGATCCCAAGCATCACCTGCATTCCATGCGGTAGCTATTGGTGCGTTTGGGCGTCACATGTAACTGGAAATGTTTCTTCTGTTAGGTTCTATAGTGACTTTTTTCGTAGTCATTTGCATATTTTAGTATTATGCCCCCAAAATCAAATATCCCCTACTTTTTTTGAATAGTAGTTGAGAAAACTGCAAAAACGTGACAGAGCTCTTCCATGCAGCTTTTAAGTCCTTGGGTAAGAATATATCAGATAGAAAATCTGTGCTTGTTTTATTTGATAGTGGTACATCTAAATCACTTATTTCACAAATCCGTTGTTAATTCGACTCCTTATTTGTCAAGTTTACCTGTACATAAGTAAGTAAAATGTTTGGAGTTTCGTATGGGCAGTTGTTAAGTTGTTCAACTTTCATGTTTATACAAGTTTTTATTCAAGGTTATTCGTTTCATTTAAAGGTTTATAATGTCCCAAATGTAGTGGGCATTGATTCTTTTTTTTGGCCAGGATACCATGTCAGAGTTACATGGTTACTTACGTTTTGTTGGGGATAATTTATTTCGATAACTTTTCCCCAACACACAATGTGTACATTGAGCTAGGTCATACACGCTATGTCACCTTATATGGTCAGTTCCCCAGTCTTTATAAGAATCGTGAGGTCCTTCTTCAGAAGAGATCAGATAACACATCGTTTATACTTGCTACTTTATAGCGTAACAGAGCTGCGTTTCCCATATCAAACCCTGGTAGTAAAACACTTCACATTAGGCAATGTCATCCATTGTTCTATTTCAACACAGGTACTGTTTTTGTGTGGGATGGTCATATTTTGTTCAAAGTGCAGAACAATATTCTCATCTTAAGATGGATGATCCTTTATTGCAGGATCAGAAGATGAGATTCCAGAACAGCAAATTAACTTGTATGATAATTGTATTTTTCCATCTAATGATAAGAGAGAGAAGCTTTAAATCTTTTCGGTGAGATTGGCCATTGTTCTAACGTTAAAGTTGACATTAATGTTAAAGACCCTTGTCTATTTTATATTCGCCATTATCATTCCACTGAATCTAATAAAGAGGTTATCTATGCTGAACTTGATAAATAAGTAACATTTAGTATAATCGCTGTTTAAGTCTGCCTAAAAAGGGAACTACAGATAAACGTGTTGTAGTTGACTTTCGTCACTTAAATAAGCGCATTAATACGTATTACCATCTAGTCTCTTTATTATCATCTACCTTGCAAAGAATTGGTCATTCTAAACCCACAGTTATCATCTGCATTGACCTTAAGTCCGCTTTCTTTTCTATGCCCTTTTCACATATCTTCCTATCACGGTGGTCGACCCTTTTACTTCAAGCGTTTGACACAAGGGCTAAGTGTATCCCCTGCCATTTTTAAAGCGGAAATTGAAAGGAATTTCTCTCAAGTACCCGGCAGTCGTCACTACTAATCACGATAATATCATTGTATTTAGTAAGGATTCCAGTCACACAGTAATCATTTGATAATGGACTGAAGATTTCTCCTCACAAGTGTTCGTTCTTCAGAAATCAAGTTGTGTACATGGGTCAATTGATTAAGATTAATAACGAAGGACTTGTTACCCTCCAACCTTTGGCTAATCGGTGTCAGGCTACAGAACATCTTGTTCGTCCTAAGTCTAGTAAAGAAGGACTTGTTACCCTCCAGCCTTTGGCAAATCGGTGTTCGTCCTAAGTCTGCTAAAGAAGTTCACAGGTTTATTGGAGCCGTCAGCTATTGTCTCAAACTTTTTGCCAAGGTTACAAGAAGTTATGGTCCGAAGAACAGCAAAAGGCTTTTCAAGATGTAAAATATTTTCTTACTAACTCACCTGTTTTGAACTTCCCGACTGCAAACGGTCATTTGAGTCTCTATAGCGATACACCTCGATCAACTACTGGACCGTACATTACACAAATCATAAATGGCAAGGAGTGCATGTTGGGTTATTATTAAAGTGTTACCGAGTTGGAAATGTTTGGTCTTTTCATAAACATCACAAATTTCCAGTACTTCCTCAATGGAGTTCAGTTTATTGCTTATGTTGACCTCTCTGCAATAGTTCAACTTCTGTACACCAAGAAAGAGCCTTGTCCTCAACGTCTCACTAAGTTAATTGTCAAACTATCCCAATATCCATTCAAAATTTTCTATAAAAAGGGAAAAGTTCTTGGTATACACTGTGAAGATTATCGGGTCCAAAACGATTCCCAGGGGAACACCACATATGGGTTGTTGATGACTTGATGAGGAGTCGTTAACATACTGAAATCGTCCAGTGAGAAAGGATGAAAACCATTTATAATGGATCCAGTTAGTCCATAATCTGATGACAGTCGACCAAGTAGGTAGCCGTGGTCAATAGTATCGAAAGTTGTAAAGTTGGAAGAAACTCGTGTCCCAAGCGGTACCAAAATATATTTGAAAAAGCTTGAACAGCTTTCCATTGTGATTGATATAAGTCTTTCTAATCAAATTGACACATGGGCTCTATGACGTAATCTGTCTTCTGGATCAGGATACAGGTGTGATTGTCCTTCCATTAACGATGGCGCATACTTCCGCATTCTCGACTCCAATACCTCACGTGTAAGATGTTTAGTGGATGTGTAAAATGTCTGCTAGCATGGAGTCGAGAATGCGGCGGGTTATTCCTATTAACCGTTTCCAGACGCCTCCCATGTGTGAAGAATGCGGAGGATTAAAGGTCCCTTTAATACAGTTGCTGCCTCGAAGTTGCTTAATGGACACGTCTTCATCCACGATCGTTTGAATATTCAATTCATGTACTGTTCCAACGAAGTGAGTTCCTCGAATTCCTTCACTTTACCTCTGATTGCAATGAATCTTCGAAGTGCATTGATCTACCCAGAAGTTCCGCTGTCTTCTATGACATCGATGTGGATAGTTCGTGTTGTCAGACATGTGAAAAGTGCTGCCCAACATTTACTTCTTGCCTGGTTTCCTCGGGTGTGTCGTGTGACTACTGACCTGGGTCCAAAGGTATCCACGTAATTGAAAGGGGTGCTGGTTCCAAACGATCACGAGGTACATGAAACATTTTCAGGTGCTCTTGTCTCCCTCTTAGTTTTCGACATTTTACACATTCGAAGATGATGGATGATATGAGGAGTTTTCCACCAACAAACCAAATTCCAGCAGGACATTACCATGTCTTCGCTGGTGCTGTACCACTACGTGATAATGGCGAATAAGCAGTGTTGCAAGGTGATGACTTCCGGGGATAATAAGAGGAGTCTTCTCAGAAATAGGTATTTCAGCGTTGGTATTTCCTCCGCTAACTCTGAGCATATTATAATTATCGTTAATAGGATTTAAATACATTATTGTGCTACCTTTGGGTAATGGTTTGTTCTGCTGTATGCAGTTGGGCTCTTCAGCATAAGCTACATGTTGTACCTCGGTGATAAATTGTTCGGCTTTGATGTATGTCTCTATGCTCCTAGAATTTATACAGGCGTCCCAGCCTCTGTATTTGTCCATAATGTGGTAAGTATTACAAAATATGCATAAGTCTACCTAGGGTTTTGACGAGCCTCCTCCAACATGAAAACCGTTAAAAACACTGGAAGCCCAGTGAACCACTTTCGAAATGACTGAGGCGAGTGTCTTTATCTGTGTCTTCGTCTGGATTCTCTAATGAATAAGTATCACCGTACGCAGGTTGGTGAGTTCAAGTAAGGTGCTTTGGACCTCGAAGCCATGTAGAATATCCTATCTTGGAAGCACGTAAAGACCTTGTTGCGTGATCCTCATCCGTCTGGGGCGGCTGTAAATATAGCCTAGCTAGAACTAACCGACTGTGGAATTTGATATCGTCTGGTTCTAACCAAGATGATGATTTCCATCTGTATCGGTTGAAATGAGATATGCTACAACGCCCATGGCTTTCTCTGACGTATCCGAAAGATGTGAATTTCCTTCCTGGCTGTGTCCTTGAGGGACCTTGAATAAGTACGTGGAAAAATCAAGGTATTTAGTTGCCTTAAGGAATCCCTCCAATGCCCCCATTCTCTCTGATATTCTGCCGGAAGTGGTTTATCCGAATCTGAGGTTTTGAATATCAGGTAACGAGACAGGAGTTTTCCTAGGATGAGCACGGGTGCGACGAATCCAATGGGATTAAAAAACGTGATCGTAGCCAAGACTCCGCGCCTTGTGTAGGATTTGTTCTCGGAAGAAGCAATGACGGTAAAGGTATCAGGTTAGACCTAAACTTCTCTTCAGAGGAAGTATATCCGTAGATTGGTCCAAGTCTAGCCGTATGTTTCCCAGGTTAGACCTAAATTTCTCCCTCAGATTGTAGAACACGTTGAGTTCTTTTCATCCAATCTATAGCTTGACTTCGTGTGTTGAGAAGCAAGTCCGTCATCCACATAGAAATTCCCATCAACGAAGTCTGACACATCAGTTTCTGTGTTTGCTTGAGTAGTTAGTCGTAGTCCATATGTAGCCACAGACATGGACCCGCATTCTGTACTAGGTAAGTTCTTTGTTGGTGTCGTTATCTTGATACCTGAAAAAGTTGTGATGGTCCTGTCTAGCCAAAAAAAACCCAATGAAACAACAGCTGAATGTCGGCTGTAACAGCAACGCCCAAGAGATTGTTTGTCATATCCGGTCCTTTAGGTAACAACGATATGTTGTCTAACTGTGCCTATGAATCAAATACTAGCGTATTTGACCCTTTTTTCTTAGGGTGGTAAGTACCAACATTCTTCGTTATCCTGTAGAGATGGTGCCAAATCTGCTTGGTTGTTATTCAAAACCTTTTCTATGTTTTCCCGTTTAACAGCGTCCTTTTTTAGACTATAATCTAATGACTGTGCAAGTTCAACAGTATGTGACCTTGGGATCACGTGGCTAAGTGGGTAAGACGCTGGCTCGCTAGCCTGGAGGTCGGGTGTTCGATCCCTGCATTGGCCGAGAAAGTTCATCAAGATTTTCCGGCGTGGTTTCCCCTTGTCATTGATGCAGGGCGGAGGTCCTGACAAGGGCAGCTGTTTAGTCGTTCGGATGGGACAAACACTGAGGTCCCATGTACACATTGGCGTGCACGGACAAGATCCCTTGACAGTTGGGAGTCGATATCAGAGTAGTCATCATTGAATTCCATGGGTATGGGGATTGATGTAGAGTTGGTACACAGGTCGTTGAGTTCCGTGCTTACAGGTTTAACCTTGATTATATTTGAACATGGTTTGAACATTGGAGAGCATCCGTCTTGAGGTGCATGTGTTTTATTAACATTAAAGAAGTCTGGCTTGTGAATCTTTCCGGGACAGGCTTCTCTAATAATTTCCCAACCCAATGGGAGCTTCTGAGCGTAGGGAAAATTTCTTGGTCCAATACGTTGGTCTTCGACAGTTTGGGCCTCTATGGCATCCCTGCCAATCAATAACAAGATATGGGCTTCTTCGTCTTCTGCAGGTATATGTGGAGCTATATCTCTGAGGTGGGGGTGGTGAATGGTGGTGAAAAGCAACTTCTGGAGTTGGTTTCTCCTCCCTTATATTTGGTATCTGGTCGCATTCTATCAACTGAGGTAGTTTGAATTTGGTCTTACCATTGAATGATTCCATTATCAGGCATTTGGCTCCTTCGTCCCCGTGTCTCGATCAATCCAGTGAAGGAAGACATTGTATGGAAACTGTTCTCTGTGTATTCCTAAGTGATCAACCAGGAGGGTTTTCCCTACCAACCCATTATTCTGATCATCTAGGATCATGTCAGCCTTGATTGAAAGTTCAGGTTGTTCTTCTGAGTAAACTCTGACGAGAAGTGTTTTTGAACATGATATTCCCTGAAATATTTCACCGCATACTTGTGTGCATTTTGAGACAAGTGAGGTGTAGATGGTCCTTGTTCCTCTCCACGCCGTAGAACATGGGTGATTTTCCGATATGCTAAATGTGTAACGCCAAAGGGTGCCTTGAAGTGTTGCAGTCATTGCAAATAACCGTTTCTGTGCAGGCTTGGGCCATGTGATTGGTGGATGCAAACACCTATAGCATATGCCATATTTTTGATAAGCTCTCTGCGTTCCCCTAATGGCCTTGAAGGCTCTACAATGGTTCAATGAGTGATTAGTCCTGCGTAGAGGGCAGAGTTTGTCATTCCGTGTGTTGACATCGTTAGGTTGTAAAGACAGCAGTCCTTGCGTTAGGGAATCTGTTCACATGAAACCTGTCCTTTGCTGATATCTCGGATGAACTCTACGAAGAAGGTGAATGGTGGAAATGACACTGCATAAGGTTTCTCGTACTTAACAGCTTGCGTTGTCCATTTCTCACGAATACCGTTTGGAAGTTTGTTTACAATGGATACTACACCTGACGACGAGTCAAAGTAGGCCTGTCTTCCTTAGCTGATTCTATTTCCGATAGAATATCCGATAACTCATGGAGTTCCTTTAGGTCTTTATTTAGTGATTGGGAAATACATTAACAGAACACAATTTTTATGAACACCCTAACCCCGCTGTACACACCCTCTGAAGTTACGGGGGTTAAAATGGGGGTGAAAATTCATATTTCACTGAATATCTTCATTATTTCTCGCAGTATAAACCCCACCATAACTCTATATTAGAGTTTTCTGGGTCGCTGAGTTCATTGGTGATGTTTAATTTCATACGTGTTGAAACGGCTTGTCTAGCATTTACCATTACATTTTATTGTCTGTAAAACATTGTATGTATATTGATCTACATACTCACCTATATTTGTCTATTTTCTCACATATTTGTGCTTATCGTGTGCTTGCAAACTAAAGTAATAACATAATGACCTAAAGAAACTCGCTCTTTGGTAGAGTGGTTCAGAGAGTCAATTATTTGTCGTTATAAAAACTGACCCACTTATCTGTCAAAAATCAAAGATACACAGCAGAATGCCATAATTTGGTCATGGAACTTAAAAATCGAAACTTTTCGAATGGTAACGTAGCAGCGGTTATAACCGCATGTTTGGCTGTCGCGGGACTAAAATCTAATTACACTCCATCAAAATCTACAGTTCAGAGAATATCATGTGAGCGCGTCGGTGTATCTTTAAACCATGTTTCGGAAACCTTGATGTCGGCGAAAAATACCACCCTTTAGACAGAGGAAACTACAAAATTTGGCTCTAAATTCGGCACATACGCATTAACCGCTGACTCGACACATACGCCACTTGTTCTTGGTCGTCGTGAAATGGCTGATAAATCTGCGCAAACTACATTAACGACATTAACCAAACTTTTGGCAGATCTTGACGAAATTGCTGGACCGTTTAGTAAATCCGTTATTTTCGAAATTAAAAATACCATGTCAGACAGAGTCAGCACCGAAAAGCTATTTAATTCTTTATTTACTCAATACAGAGGCAGTATTTGCGCTAAATTAGTAGAAAACTGGTTAGATTTATCAGATTCGGAGCGAAATATTCATTTCTTTTGTGGTCTTTATCCCCCTCTTTCTCTCTCCGTATTACATGCCATTATATTTTCATCGTACTTTACCCGGCAATTTATTTTTCATAACAAACATCATACTGCGACAACCCGACAACCCGACATCACGACATTTCTACCCGACAACACGACAACCCGACAACCCGACATCACGACATTTCTACCCGACATCACGACATTTTTACCCGACATTACGACACTAAAAATGTCGTGATGTCGGGTAAAAATGTCGTGATGTCGGGTAAAAATGTCGTATTGTCGGGTTGTCGGGTTGTCGTGATGTCGGGTTGTCGGGTTGTCGTGATGTCGGGTTGTCGGGTTGTCGCGTTATGGAACAAAAAACTGGCAATAAAGAAAATGGTTGATCAAGTGGAAGTAGATTCACACTCACATTGCAGTTTGAGTTGCATTCGTATCCATTTGTATACGTCCGCATTCATCATGTGAACCGTCTTCATTAGCTCAGTCGGATCAGAACAGTAGGACGTTAAACCCCATTTCAGTTCATAATGTGAACATATTATGCCGCCGCCCATTTTATTTCATAATGTGAACATATTATGCCGCCGCTCTTGTCTGTGTGTCTGTCATTGAGTCAAGTGGAGTGGTTTCCAGCCCAAGCTTGTCCATGACAAAGAGTAGGGTCGTCTGTCTAACCTCGTGTGTTTTCTCCGGGTGCATGCCCTACCCCGCGGGGTGTTGCCAATCCCTCTTTTTTGTTATTATTTTGTCTGTAAATACTCTACAGGTTGCAATTATTAACAGATTTTGTTCAAATTCGGCATGATCAATCATTTCAATAACAGGATGGTACCTATATTAATATTTAGTCTGTAAACACTCTACAGGCCGCGATTCTTAATGGATTTTCTTCAAATTTGGCATGAGCATTATTTTTAAAGAGACAATGGCACCTACTGATGTAAATGCATGCCCGACTCATAGGGGCGTTGTCACGCCCACTTTTCGTGAATATTTTGTCTGAAAACACCTTTCAGGCTATAATTCTTATGAGATTTTGTTCAGTTTTAGCTTGATCAAGACAGAATGGTAAACACCCTACAGGTTGCAAATTTCATACGTCCACATTTAAATAAATCGTCGTCGCCCCCGTCTGTCCGTCAGTCCGCCCGTCGGTCAGATTGTGGACTCTCTGGGGCCTAAAGTTATCATCGGATTGATTTTAAATTTATATACAATGTTTATGGCCATGAGACGTAGAAGCCCATTGATTTTCACTGCCAGATAATTACTGCCAGAGTTTCATGAACATAAACACTTGGTATAAATTTCAAATCAATCGGATAATAACTTTAGTCACAAGGACTGACATGAGCATTATTTTCAAAGTTATGGCCGATGATCATGTTTCACTTTTTAAAATCTTGTGGACGCTCTAGAGGCTAACGTTGTCATCCGATTCGCTTGAAATTCATGCACAGTGTGTAAGTTCATGCGACGAAGACGCCTAATGATTTTCAGCGATGTCCAATAATTACTACCAGAGTTATGGCCCTTGATATATTTCAATGTGGGCGTATAAAATTTGCAGTCTGTGGGGTGTTTACCATCCTGTCTTGATCAGGCCAAATCTGATTAAAATATCATAACAATTACAGTCTGAAAGGTGTTTACAGACAAAATATTCACGAAAAGTGGGCGTGACAACGCCCCTATGGGTCGGGCATGCATTTACATCAGTAGGTGCCATTGTCTCTTTAAAAATAATGCTCATGCCAAATTTGAAGAAAATCCATTAAGAATCGCGGCCTGTAGAGTGTTTACAGACTAAATATTAATATAGGTACCATCCTGTTATTGAAATGATTGATCATGCCGAATTTGAACAAAATCTGTTAATAATTGCAACCTGTAGAATATTTACAGACAAAATAATAACAAAAAAGCGGGATTGGCACCACCCCGCGGGTAGGGCATGCACCCGGAGAAAACCCACGAGGTTAGACAGACGTATGCCCGTCTTCCATTAGCCCAGGTTAAGTGCAGAAGAGTAGGACGTTAAACCCCATTTCATTTCATTTTCATACATGCTTTTGGGCATGAGTTTGCCACATGTTGCTTCATCTGTGGCAGAAAGCGTTCTACCCAACAAAAATTTGGGAAAAAGTTAGAGCCGGTCTAAGAGAATTAACATTAAAGTTAATGGGGAAATCATTAGTGGTCTGTGACCATATTATTAATTATGAAATAAAACATGACATATCGATTTAGAGTGAAATCCACTATTGACATGATTTAAACATATCGACAGTTTATGTCGGCATAGGGTGAATTTAATGCGTCAAGTCAATTTTATTAAGTCGATTTCTTGTAATATAACTCATAAAGTAGACAGATTTTTAGTCGATATGTTGAGATATTATCTCAATAAGTAGTGACCCAAATACGCTTCCATAGTCCAGCCGCTTGTAGAGTAGTATGTACAGACTGTTTTAAGTCTGTCAAAGCCCTCTATAGATCATTGACATACCCTGCACAGAAAATGACCCCGAACCGTCCATTGTCTCTTTCACTGTTCGATTTAATACAACCATTTCGATGCTTTTACCAGTCAAAAGTCTGTTTGAATTCGACGGGGGTCATTGGTCATTGTCACACCATATGTTCATACATGGGTAGAGTAACCACAACATTTGGGGGGGGGCAGAAAAATTCATATTTAACATCACCCCCTACTTCTACGATGCTTGAGAATCCAGCTTTCCAAATTACATACGACTCACTGAGAAGAAATCGAGTAAGTTTTGACGTAACAGAAGAGTGAGTATCCCGTTGAACGTATCAATCCATACTATTGCCGTTGTGGATGTAAATATCCACGAACAACATAAGGGTAAATATGAAGTTCGACTGGCTGAGGTGATTGTTATTTCCCTTGCGCTTAGTAGTTGTACTTGAGAGCTAGTTAAGTCTATCTAATATTTTAAAAGAAATACTGTTCCTATTGGTGTTATGTTTAGCAATGAAGTGTTTGATGGCCTGAAGAAAACAATTGTGACGTTTTTGTTATGATCTTTCAAAAATTTGATACAATTTTTTGGGATTTTTCACTTGATGTAAACCCAACTCGTTACTGAGCAAAAACTCATCAACTTTACATCGGTAAGCAGGTCAAATGTTTATCAATATAAATTTTCTGAACTACAATTCTAAATGACTGGAGTTTACAACTAATCAACCCAGATCTCGCCCGTGTATTAAAGCTTTATGATATTTTTAAATCTCCTAAAACAAGAAGAGGTAAAAGGAGTGGGAAAAACATACGGTGATAAATGTGAACTTTTAGCTGGATATTTAACTGAAGAACATAGTGACATGTGTCTTCTGTCAGAAACATGGTTATCATTATCTACAAGCGGTCCAGTATCTGGTGACTTTAAAAAATGTGGCTATGTACTTGAATTTACACCTAGACCTAGCAGAGGTTGGGGTGCATGTATCCTTTTCAAATTCCCCCTAAAATGTGAAAAGGAAAAATGTTCAACTTTTAAATCATGCTACTGAAAACAAATGCTATCGCCCTATGGTTTGTAGTTATCTATCGCTCTCCTAATTCCAGTCTTTGCTGCTGACTTTCTGAATATTACGAGACTCTGATACTTATCATTACCGGCGATTTCAACATTCGTGTAGATATTTCTTCTGATCCAGTAGTCGAAAAATTTAAAGATCTACTTCAATCATTTGGTCTTTCTCAACATGTGATAAATCCAACTCATCGTCAAGGTCATACACTAGATTTTGTCATCACACAAACAGAGGACACGATATCACTTGACTATGGAAGCGTATAGGGGTCAATAGCGCGATAGATACCGCGATAATTATATCGCCCTATGGTTTGTAGTTATCTATCGCTCTCCTAATTCCAGTCTTTGCTGCTGACTTTCTGAATATTACGAGACTCTGATACTTATCATTACCGGCGATTTCAACATTCGTGTAGATATTTCTTCTGATCCAGTAGTCGAAAAATTTAAAGATCTACTTCAATCATTTGGTCTTTCTCAACATGTGATAAATCCAACTCATCGTCAAGGTCATACACTAGATTTTGTCATCACACAAACAGAGGACACGATATCACTTGACTATGGAAGCGTATAGCGGTCAATAGCGCGATAGATACCGCGATAATTATAAGGTTATTTGTCAATATATTGTAGTCGTTGTATGGAAGCGTATTTGGGTCACTACTTATTGAGATAATATCCCAACATATCGACTAAAGATATGTCAACTTGATGAGTTATATTACAAGAAATCGACTTAATAAAATTGACTTGACGCATTAAATTCACCCTATGCCGACATGGACTATGTCGATATGTTTACATCATGTCAATAGTCGATTTGACTGTAAACCGATATGTCAGGTTTTATTGCATAATATATAGACTTGATAATATCGGACACAGACCACTAATGATTTCCCCCATTAACTTTTATGTTTATTCTCGTCTCTTAGTCCGGCTCTAACTTTTCCCCAAATTTTTGTTGGGTAGAACGCTTTCCCGTGTCCCGTGTCCATATTGGCGTGCACGTAAAAGATCCCTTGGCAGTTGAAATTCAATATAAGAGTAGGCAGTAGCGCCGCTGCCCGGGCAAAATTCCCCTCATAATGACTGTAACATTCAAAGTCAGAGTCGTGCAAATCTTGGGTTGGACCCCCATGATGATCCCAAGCATCACCTGCATTCCATGCGGAAGCTATTGGTGCGTTTGGGCGTCACATGTAACTGGAAATGTTTCTTCTGTTAGGTTCTATAGTGACTTTTTTTGTAGTCATTTGCATATTTTAGTATTATGCCCCCAAAATCAAATATCCCGTATTTTTTTGAATAGTACTATCAAACTTTAGCAATACACATAATCTGTTAAACGATGTTAGCAACCATCGTATTTCCGCAGGTTTCAAGAGTGAACCATCTTCATTAGTCATAAAGTAAATGCTGACTGGTATGATTATATATTATGTTGATGCCGATTGGGTGGCTCAGTGACTAATGTGCTGGCTAAGTAACCTAAAGGGTCCCAGATTCGATCCCGGTGTTGGCCGCGAAAGTTTTTCGGGGTTTTCCGACGTGCCCCGTATGTTTTTGTTTTATTTTATTTATTTTGTTCAATTCTATTTTCATTTTGTTGTTGTAATATAGGTAATCTAAAAGATTTTCATGATTTTTTTATATACTTAATGAAAACATGTTAATATACACACTTTTTTAATTTTTTTTAGTTTTCTCTTATCTAGTGACAGTCAATTATCTGTTTTTGATATTGGAAACGTGTTTAACCAGTCCTATCACATACGTGATGGTGACGGACACCAATATTGTCCTTTAAATATTGGAATGTTTAATTGAATGTTTATGAAAGAAGCTACCCATACAACTATCACCCCTATTGTTTTTGTGCATGCCCACCCCCAGGGACAGAGCCACCCCCATTTTCTATTTGTGTGTGTGTCGCCTTCAGGCTGCAATTCTTAATGTATCGCCTTGAAAACTTATTCCTTAAACCCTAAAGATGACCTTTTGGTTTTGTCTCGCCTACAGACCGCAATTCTGAACAGATTCATTTGAAAATTTGCATACCCATTCCTTATACCCTAAGGATGTTCCCTAATGTTTTTGCTGAATGCTTGACCCCAGGGGCTGAACCACTCTGGGTGGTCGAATTTGGAGATTGACCTGAGTAGGTTAAAAGTCACCACTGATCGCCTCACCTATTCCACATTTAAGGCAGATCTCAAGAACGAACTGGGCGTCAAACTGATCCTTAGTACTATCTGTTGCAGTGTGGATCTTTCTGAGTTTTCAATGTTGGGGATTTTATTTCTTTAAAACAAAATTTTATTAAAAAATTGAAAGGATCTGAAGAACAGGCATATCCTATATGACCGCTCTCCTAAAAAAGAATGAATATAGATGGTATATTGAAGAAATAGGTGAATAGCATCAAACCAATAAAATGAATACTTAATAAAAATGAAATGGGGTTTAACGTCATACTCTTCTGTACCTAACCTTGGCTAATTGAAGACGGGCATACGCAATACAGTGTGCTATGAGGGAACTTTTTGCCCGGGCAGCGGCGCTACGGCCTACTCATATGTGTACACGGGACCTCGATTTTCCGTACCATCCGACCGACTAGGCAGCTGTCATTGTCAGGACCTCCGTTCTGCATCACTGACAAGATGAAACCACGCCGGAAAATCGAAATGAACTTTCTCGGCCAATACAGGGATCGAACACCCGACCTCCAGTATAGCGAGCCAGCGTCTTACCCGCTTAGCCACCGTGATCGCGAATACTTAATCAACATCAATGAATTTGTTTCCCGAACAGCTGTCAATGGTTCTTTTACGTGCACGCCAACGTGTAAATGGGACCCCGTATTTGTCCCATCCGAACGGCAAAGCGCTGTTCTTGCCAATACCCCCACCCTGCATCACTGACAAGGAGGGGAGGGGGCACGTCGGAAAACCCCGAAAAACTTTCGCGGCCAACACCGGGATCGAATCTGGGACCCTTTAGGTTACTTAGCCAGCACATTAGTCACTGAGCCACCCAATCGGCATCAACATAATATATAATCATACCAGTCAGCATTTACTTTATGACTAATGAAGATGGTTCACTCTTGAAACCTGCGGAAATACGATGGTTGCTAACATCGTTTAACAGATTATGTGTATTGCTAAAGTTTGATAGTACTATTCAAAAAAATACGGGATATTTGATTTTGGGGGCATAATACTAAAATATGCAAATGACTACAAAAAAAGTCACTATAGAACCTAACAGAAGAAACATTTCCAGTTACATGTGACGCCCAAACGCACCAATAGCTTCCGCATGGAATGCAGGTGATGCTTGGGATCATCATGGGGGTCCAACCCAAGATTTGCACGACTCTGACTTTGAATGTTACAGTCATTGTGGCATTGAATTCCAGGGTGGAAACATCAGTTTAATTGTTTTAGTGACCAGAAAACAAATTTTGATATGCCTCGGCTTACCCAAAATGAAAGGTTACGTGCCCTTGGGATGCTACAGATCGGCACAACACAGGCGGTTGTGGCACGGAGGATGAATGTTTCTCAGTCTGTCATAAGCAGGCTATGGTCCAGATACCGTGATACACAATCTGTACAGGACAGACCATGCTCAGGTCGACCAAGGGCGACAACTCAAGCCCAGGATCGATTTATCCGTACCTTGGCCTTGAGAAATCGTGTCATCACAGCAAATCAGATCAGCGCTCGTCTTCAAACAGACACTGGTGTGAGAGTGAGTGGCCAGACGATTCGGAATCGACTGCATAGTGGTCACCTTCGCGCCCGACGTCCTCGCGTGATCCCTTGTTTGAGAGATCATCACATTCAGGCAAGACGTCGTTGGTGTAGGGATCGTCAACACTGGGATAATCGACGCTGGAGCAATGTGATGTTTTCAGATGAGTCAAGGTTCACTGTTGATTTTTTGGACAGACGTAGGAGGGTGTGGCGTCGTCGAAACGAGCGCTTCCAAGACGTTAACGTCATCAGACATGATCGATTTGGGCATGGTTCTGTTATGGTGTGGGGAGGCATCACTGTTGCTGGAAGAACGGCTTTACATGTTGTCGCAGGGCGTGTTACAGGCCAGTACTACCGGGACACAACATCTTGGCAGTCCATGTTGTGCCGTTCGCACGACGTCATGGCCGCCGTTTTATCTTCCAGGATGACAACGCAAGATGTCACAATAGAACATCACCACATTACCTTGGTCAGCACTGAGTCCCGACCTCTCCCCCATCGAGCATGTCTGGGACATGCTTGGACAGAGGTTACGTCAACGTCAACAACGTCCTGCCAATGTCCAAGAACTTGCTGCTGCGTTGCAACAGGAATGGGACAATCTGGACCAAAATGACCTTAGACGTCTCATTAGGAGTATGCCACGTCGGATCAATGCTTGTTTGGCAAACAGAGGAGGATTTACCCGTTACTGACTTTGTTGTGATGCTGTGGTAACTTTGCTGTTTGACCCCGGGTATCATTTTACCCTTATAATGGTCAGTCTGTGCCTTACTTAGTCTAACGATCATTTGGAATAAATCGATGAATGTGAACTTTATTTCATTTTGTCATTTGTTTCTTCGTCAGTTTCATTAGGTGACTTTAATAACACTTAAAAATCAAATATCCCCTACTTTTTTTGAATAGTATATAAGACCTTTTTGTCTGTTTCACTAAGGCTATAATCTGTCAATCAAATTACCACGTTTTTAAAGAAGAAAAAATCTAAAACAAACACCGCATGAACAAATTAAAAGGGACAGAGAGAGAGAGAGAGAGTCGTTAATACATCTTTATTACATGTGTGAACAAACAATGAATTTGATATCCAAATGTATAGTTAAACATACATTATGTAAGAGCTAAATATGCCTATTGCGGGTCCGTCTTTACGCCTGAACTGTTATATAAATATTGATTAGACATAATTAACGCATCCAGACCACAATCAACTCTCGATGTCACGCTAACCTGCGATATTTGTTGGGTTATGATCCGATTTGCTGCATAACTTTCCTTCTAGATTTAACGGTTAAATCGATAATCGAGACTCGCTAGCCTGGAGGTCGGGTGTTCGATCCCTGCATTGGCAGAGAAAGTTCATCCGGATTTTCCGGCGTGGTTTCCCCTTGTTAGTGATGCAGGACGGAGGGCCTGACAAGGACAACTGTCTAGTCGTTCGGATGGGACGAAAAACGAAGTCCCGTGTACATATTGGCGTGTACGTCAAAGATCCCTTGGATGTTGGAATTATGTGATTTTGTTATTTACTTAACTTTATTACCTATTCTTTTCCCTATATTTCAGTTATACCAAGAAAAACACTTGTCATGGTTCCGACTGGCGAATCCTCCACAGAAAATCCGATTAATCCATCTGTGATAAAATAAGCTTATCAATTTAAAAGAAATCATGGGCCAACTATATCTATTCCCGAAATAAGAATTAATAAAAAAAAGTCTATAGAATTCTCTGGTACCCATTCCTACAGAAAACTGTAGTGACCCAATTTCCAAACTACAGAATATTACAGTATTAAAGTGCAATAAACAAAACCTCCAGAATACTATAGTATTTTCGTATATAGCAATTTTGCCATAAATCTGTATGAAAAGCTTGTGCGTAGGGGTCTTTAGCAGTAGAAGAAAACCTGAGGACCTGAAGAAAACCAACGACATTGGTTCTGAATCGCTCATTGCAGGCTAGTTTTCAAACTTCATCTTTAAAAATTCGCAGAAAAAAACTACTCAACCGATCTGCTTCAAATTTGATTTGCACCTGCCCAGTAGTCCTGGGCAGCGCTTCCCAGGGGGTTGCACGGGAGGGGCGTTGCACAGGGAGGGGCCAAAATTGTTGACTTTTAGTCCCATCTTTGTCAGTTTTGGTCGATATCTCAGCCGGAAATGACGCCACAAGCTGAAAATTACCCATCGCACCCTCATCCCGTGGCGTCTAACGTGTCACCAAATTTCAAGTCGCTACCTGCTCCAGATCGTCTACAAATAGGCTTTGGAGCCTTAAAACGTTACCCTAATATGAGCTCTTTCAGCCTTTAATTGGCAAGTGTGCCCAAACCAAGTGCCCTGTGAAATATCTGATTAGTGCAGTTGATAGCAGGGTGTCCATTCTATTGTACTACCAAAACAAGACCCCAAACAACCTCACTTAGGGCACTATAATTTACTCTTTGCGTAACCCTAAAACTTTTGTGGGACTAAAGACCAAAAATGTGTTTTGGACAATAAATTGGCCAAAAACAATCACACAAAATATAGACTTTATGAGATCAAGGGACCATCGCCTTTCCTATGATGTAAAAATTCAAACATTTTTTCAAAAATAATCCCATGTTTGTCGTCCTTAGATTCCAGTCACCTTTTTAGTATTTTTCGAGATCGTGCGGCTACCACTACTAAATCGACCTTTGCGAGTCACGTGGCACCCTTCATATTTACTCCCAGCGACCGGAAGTAGGTAAAAACGAGCCGAATGGATCGTCTGACCTTGACCCCTGTTTGATTTACTCGAAGAGGGCACATCCAAGTTGTCCGAATTACCTCCCCTTGGACTACACAAATGAAAAATATCCTTTTTTGGTGTTTTGAGAAAATATTGGCAAAACATCGAGCTAGGATTTGGTGACCGATCCCACGTTTGTTCTTCATTTTTTAAAATCACCAACCAAAAGTTGCTAATATTTCAGTTTTCGCCATCTAGCGATCCATCAAATAAGGCAACGGGTTCAAGGTCACCATCATATCGGCCGTCTGTGGTGTATCGGTGTGACAGTTTGAATTGACTTCCGGTGCCTGGGCACTTGCGCATGTCTGAAACTATTGTTAACTATATCTACTTCCGATGTGAGATGATCCCTGACCACTGATCAGTTCAGGAAAAAGTATTACGTATTTGATTAGAATTTGTTCATTAATAAACATACTTGTTATCGTGATTAACTGTTGTTTTAGTGATCAGTTTTTACAGGCATGGCAATTCAAAGATCACGATGCCAGATGGACAATTCATTTACCTTTAATCAGACACCTTGACCTTTGATCTGACATTCGACCTTTTGGAACGAAAATCCCCCAAATGTTCTGGTCCTATATAGCCTCCAGCCATGAAGGTCAAGGGCGATTTCAAGGTCATGGTCCAGAATGAGAAATATCGGAGTAATGTCGACTTGGTTTTTCACAAGTCTTAAAACGAAAGTTCGATTTTGTGTCTTTCTAGACCCCTATCAACTATTTGAAGGATCAGCTTGAAATTTACAGGGAACTTGGCGCAGGTCCCATCCGTGAATTTCAGATCGATATGCATTAGGGTTCCAGAGATATGGCGTCTGCACGAATTTGAGTCCAAGTTATATGTTGGACTTAAAATAATTTGGCTTGGGCATTTGCTTTTTTGGGATAAATCTTTTATTTGACGTCTTACAGCTTTCAGACTTCTGCAATCCCCACTAAATCTGGAACAAAGTCAAGGTCAATGAACTTTTCTAGTACTTCGAATTGCAGGCCGAAATTCGGAAAAAAATTATATAGGGGAAATATTCATTAGGTAGATTTTTTTATGAATTCTGACGACCTTCAACTATTTTTTTCTTGATGAAAGTCGATGTCATGGATTCCAGAAAATTACATGACTTCGACCTTTGACCACATTACACGCCTGATCAAAGACTTGAGCACCAGTTCATCCAGTTGGTACCGAAAAAACGAAGTGTTTCAAATGTCACGGGCATGTATGTTTTTGGAAACCTCGACCCCGACTTTGTTCTTAAAAAATGTCAAGGTCACCGGATGTCAAATAAAAAAAATCTACGGACAGAAAATACCCCCCCCCCCCCCAAAACATCATATGTTTGAGTAGTGACTGAAATATGGCAGATGGAAAATGTCCCTGCGAGCTCTCGCTGTGAAGCCATATAATGTAGCTTCCGGGAACAGATGTCTTAGTTGCAATAGGCAATAAACACCGTGGGACTTAAGGCCAGAATGATTTTGGAGTGTGGATATCACCATAGATAGAAATATGCGAAGCGTGAAAATGTTTGGGAATTATTATGTTAAAAGCAGACAGTGAGCTTATAGAGACAATTCTCAACCTTTGGGGAGGGCGGATGCTCCCTGGGATCCAATGGGAACCTTATAATTTCTCATGAGCTTCTTACAGAGTGAATCACAGGAAATTTCTTCGTTTGCAGACTTTGAAGGGAACAATACTTGAGGTAATCGAATAATTCAACAATAACACAACACTTTTTTTTCAAATAATTACTTCTGATGTATTTACAAACTTTAAGAACACCAATTGTCAAGGTATCACAACTGAGTTTTATGTTTAAAGAAAAGAAACCTACATTACACCCTTGAAGGAGGATTTACCGAAAAATTATGTGTCCTTCAATCGATTCCACAAAATATATTTGTAAGTACATGTATAGGTCAAGTATTACGTAGCCATTTTACTTATTCTGATTACATACAAGTAGTCAGTCGATTGAAACAATAGTAATTTCTTTAGTAAATACACTTTGAAAACCTTAAATACCATAACTATTCAAACATTCTTTCAGGCTAACGTATAATTCGTGTGCTTCTCTCACATTTCTGGGTAAAGTAAAAGCATGTTTGTCAACTCCAGTTATCTCTTCAAGAATATCTAAGAAAACATTATCGCAACCATACAATGGATATTCCAAGCTATATTTCTTGAAGAATTCCCATATTACACGACAAGGGAAGAGATCGGTCTTCATAATAAAATACTCGTGGTTGATGGTATAGAACACTGAGAATACCACTCACTTGACAATGCCGTTGGGTTCTTATCCTGTGAACGTTCCAGGTGCTTTGGAAAATCATCAGCTGGTATTTAATTATCGGAGGCAAACATAAACGAATACATTGAATATCAATCGGGTTTAATTGGTCTAGTTCTCCAGAATTGCGCATGTCACGGCAGTAATTTCTCCAGAATTCAGAAACGCTTTGACGCAAGGATCCCCAGAACCTTTCGATTCTTTGATTTCCTCGCAAGAAAGGTGGCATGTCCGTAGATTCTTGCTGACTTAGAACAAACGCGGTCTGCAAATCCCTAACAATGCCGTTTTCCGTCCCATCATCTAACCTTGCACATCTAGGAATTCTCTTAGTTTCCTTAACAAAGTTTAGCGATGTATTGAGGGTTATTATTTGAAGGTCCAGCATTCAGCCATAATAATTTTCTCGAAAATCCGTCGATAGCCCCGTGAATAGCAATTCCATAAGGCTTTATTTATCATAGCAGTCAATGTGTATAAGATCATTTGATCCTCTGTTAGTGTAGACCCTCTTGTGCAATATTCGCCGAGCACGCGCATTAACCAATTCTGGAGTCAGAGTCTGCAGAGTTAAACGAACAGCACGCTGTGATGCGGACAGACCGCAGTGGACGCTAAGTAGTTTCCACATAATCCTGTAACCGACGTTCATAAAACTTCCCCTTTGAAGACGCAATATTGTTTCTAATATAGCATGAAAATTCGGTCTAATGTTCCTTCTTCGTAAACCAAGACTTCTCAACTTTCGCTTTAAAGTTGACATGCTAATGAATTTACTGTGGCATAAACCCCAAAACCCAAGTATTTCACACATACTGTACGATAATCCATGGTAATATCTAATTAGTTCCTCTAAGGTTGCATTGTCCCTTTGAAATACAGGGTATGCTGCCACAGCCATTATAAGAAGATAAACGATGATCTGAAATGATACCAATAAAATATCAATGAAACCAGTAACAAGGCAGTAGTTATTTAAGCAATTGAATTCTTGTCTGGGGTCGAAAATCACCGTTTACTATAGCTGGATTTTATTTTTATCCAGAAACACGTTACGTTATGATTCTGTATAGGAAACTGAGGTATGGTGAAAGATAAATTCTCCAATACGTGCTTTAAAATTCCAGTGGAAAAGTGGCGAGAGAGAAAAAGAAAGTGAAATTCAAACTAAATACATACAGTTTTCATTCTCTTCACAGAATGTTTTCTTTCTTTCGACAAATACTGACCCAGCTTGTTATGCAAGTGTCAGCTACCAACTGAACGGCTATCCTCTTGCGTTGGACTTGTCGACAAAATCGTAATAATGTAAATACATAAACCAATCTTAATACTTTGGCGACTTAAAAAATCTCGAGATATCGTCGTTTAGTGACCCGTGTTTTTGTCATTTAAAGAACGTATTGACATCAATGCAAAAAATATTTTGCAATGTTCGGAAAATATCGCCATGCGCTATATCGACATACACTACGGTGAAATTGAATATGTTGGCAAAGCTTAAGAATGTCAATATCTTATCGCGAAAGTGCGGTCGTAGAACGAAATGACGACATTCAACATAGCGCCTTGATTCAATTAAATCAACAAAAATTGTCTTTTCCAGGTAAAATCATCGCAACGATACCAATATATTGACAAATAACCTTATAATTATCACGGTATCTATCGCGCTATTGACCTCTATACGCTTCCATACTTGACCGATAGTATGTTAAAGATCCCTGTCTCAATGACCATGATGCAGTCAACTTCTCTCTACCACATGATAACGGACCCTTGTCTGCCAAACCATACGTCGATCCAGTATCGTTTATATAAGTCCATCAATAACTCAATTTTCACCGAAGATGCAAAGGATTCTAGGCTTTTTGAACATGAGTTCCTGTCTACATCTGAGCTAGTTGATCTTTTTGATGATGAGATTTCCTCTATAATTCAAAACCACGCTTCTTTGGCCGTTTGTAAAATAAATACAACCCCACAAAACCTTTCGTTCAACGATCAAATACGCACAAAACAAGACGAAAAGCAGACAGGAGATAGGAGTCGACACAACTTATAGTTCACAAAGACCAGTACAAAACGGAAATTGAGAATGTTGCATCTTTAATTCCGTACACTAAAACAAAGTATCACAATATAAAACTGTCAGATTGCGATTCAGATCAGAAACAAATCTTCAATGTAATAAATGATCTTCTAAATCGAGAAAGATACATCAGGTTCGGAATTCCAGCCTGTCTGTTATGACCAACTCAAAAATACTATCCTGTCTATGAAATCTACATGATGTGAACTAGATCCCCTACCTTAACTGGATGTTAAAAGACAACGATGATATTTCTCTTCCGTTAATCTCCGAAATTGTAAATACAACACTCCTCGGTGGTGAGTTCCTGAAAAACTTTGGCGACGCATTGTCATCAGACCCCCCTTGAAAAATACATCTTAAGATCCGGATTCCTTAAGAGACTACACACCCGTAAACATCTCCGAATTAATTAAAAAATGTGTCTTAACTCAACTTAAACATACATTATGCAACAGCAAAATCTGGCTTATTACAAGTCTTTCTTTAGGCCTGCAATATTATCTAAATTATCAATTAGACATAAATTAACTTATCCAGACCATAATAAACTCTTGATGTCAAGGCTAACCTTCGATGTTGGCTAGATTAGATTCCTATATGCCGCTTAACAGCCATTGATAATTAAATCAAAAAAGTGGATAGTCGAGACTATGTTGTTTATATTAATGATTTTAGTAATGATGACCGAGGCTTTGCGAAAATGTCACCCGCTTCGTTCTCGGCTCATAGTGGATCAATTACCATTACACGATCTACTTTTAAACTACTATAGTGAGAATTGCCATCTCTTTATCTTATCTCCCATAATGTATCTTTATATAATTGGCTGGTTTCTGTCATGTTGACTATCTGGATCTTTAAGATTCTTGTATGAAAATTGATGCTGCTGTTTCTGTGCATTCAACTGGATCTTCGTAAGGTAAACAAGAGAATTCAGACTGATCTGTGCGAGAATCACCCTTTGTTTCCGTCTTCATTAGCCCATGTTAGAGCAGGGCAGTAGGACGTTAAACCCCATTTCATTTCATTTCACCCTTTGTTGATTGTAGAGCAAGTGTGACACTTTTTGCTGTCTTAGACGTTCCAGATCTGCGTCTAATTGGGTTTGTGCATGTTTACTACGTATTTCACGTTCCCTTTCCATACAATTACTAAGGAATGTTGGCCTTTACTGGCTGGGAGTCAAAATAAAACGTTACTGATGTTTTTAGTACAAATACTGTGTTAATGCCGTTTTCTGAATTCGTAGAAAAGGATGCTCAATTGTTATTTCGAAAATCTTACTTAACAGTCCTGGTGCACGTTGGAGTGACTTGCCTGTATCGTGTAAGGTACGACGAAAAATCCAATATATCAGACGTTGACCTAGCAGTCCCGCGTTGATAAATATACCTTCGAGTTTGTGGTTGAAACAGTTGCTAGGTTAGTGTTAGTGAACTTGTGTTCTAAGACTTGTCTGTGTCGTGTGATGTACGACGACGAATAAAAAATAACAGACGTTGACCTTGCAGTCCCACGTTGATAAATACCTCTTGAAACTCTTTGTAAACTTGTTGTCTTCTGTGACAGCCTATCGTTAGTCTTTTTACTGTACTGACGACCTCGGAAGGCCCAGCAAGCTAGCCCCAAATTATAAATACCGCAACATCGTGTTTGTAGGTTTAATGTATGAAATCTCTGTACACACAATTCGTTGAATGTGTGATCTACATACTTGGTGTAATTTAAGGGTAAAAAGACTGTGATTACTTCACATCCTGACGAGACAAAGTTTACATAAACACAAAAGTGTCCATGTTGAAAAAGATGTGCGTCAAGACAACTTATAGAAAGTCGGGTAGGTTAATATCCTATAATTACAACGCCATTCACCTTTAAATTTAATGGGCTCTTCTATTAAAAGGCAACAATGATTGGATAATTGTTCGATGATTTCCGCCAAATAGCGAAAATTACCGAAGTAATCACTTTCATATTTTTGTTTATTATGTCACTATTTTGGAGTAACTGAATTGAGAGCAAAAACAAAATGGATAGCAATACGAAGTCAGACGAATCCTTTTTTAGTCACCATATTGATGTTGGAATAGTTGTGAATGCAAATATGATGAGGTTCTATCCAAAGCCTGAAGAACATTTGGATTAAAAGGCAATCTTTTCCGATAATTCTACTTCATCAGCGGTGGTTGATATGAGCCGAATATATCGACCTGAGATGACGTCATCAGCAGTTGATATGAAATATGAAATATCAACCTGCCATGATGTCATAAGCGGTTGATATGAACTGAATATATCAACCTATGATGACGTCATATGAAAGGTTGTTATGAAATAAACCTGCTATGGGCATCAAAGAAAAAAACTACTACCAATTGTATATATGTCGGATATAAACCTTTTCACCCTCGGATTGATATGATAGAATACACTTATCAACCTCGTGTACGTTAATATCCTATACATAATTAAATCTCAATAAATAAGACGAATTTCATTACTGCTGTCAAATGTATTAAAACAAACTGTTAAAACTTGATACAAAGTTCATGTCATATCATGTGGACGTATATTATCGTCGCCCCTGTGTGTGTGTCTGTGTGTGTGGGTGTGTGGGTGCGTTTGTATATGGTGTATATCGAGGACACACATCTGAATACACACCTTCTAATCGCGGACCTCTGTAAAACCGAGGACGTCCTCGGTTCAACCGAGGACTTTTTGAACTGAAACCAGGACTGCCACGATGTTCAGAAGCCTGGATTTGATACCCCCTTTAATTTTAAGGTCGATCTGAGATGTTCCGCGTTAGGCGGTATTCTACAGTTAGGGTGTATCTGTCGTGTGTGTGATCTCAAAAGGCAAAAATATGATTGTGTGTATCAAGTCCGCAGTTAGTGTTTATTGTACAGCGAGTGTATCAAGTCCTCGGTTAACCGATTTCGGCCATACACATCATATATGGTCACGTGGGAGAAATATGTTTTAATCCTGCTATATCTTAAATTTATAACCATTTTCAACCCGTGCGATATTTAAAAAATCCAACCATCTGGTCATTACATTATTTCTGTCTGAAATTTCGAAATTTTTATCTGGCTAAACATACAATAAGATTATTGCCGCAATAATAAGCGTAAATTAAAAAAAAACCCCAGAGCAATTGAAATATTAGTAAGTCACGGAATTTGAAATAGTGACACCTGTTAGGACGTATTAAGACAGTCACAATTGTCTAATATAATGTGTAGATACCTCTGGACAATTTTTGCCTTGCGGATGTACTACAGAAAAAAAATGGTGAACCTCGGGAGGCTTACTCAACGGGAGACCACAGGAGAACTGCCAGGAAAACAGGCCGGGAAGGCATCAACGGAGCTTTCCAGATCCACAAGGAAACTCTGGAGATGATTGCCTTGTTTCAGGAACAGGGTTAGGCGTCGGGAACAGGTTTGTCGGTGTCCCAGGTGAGCTAGCCTTGTGGAGAACTGCGAAATGTTTTAATGCTTGCATTGTCAGACCGGGGGCATTCCCGGATCCTTTCAGACCCACAAGGAAACTCCGGGGCATCAGTGAAGCATGTGAGATGTCTTGCCTAAGTGTCAGGGGACTTTTGAGGATATTTAAATCGGGTGCCTCTGGAATAGTATTTTGCGAAACACGTACCGACAAGAGAGAAGCCACAACCTAGCGTCTGAAGTAAAACAAGAGCGACCTGGTGAAACGGTAAAGTTTCGATGGTTAGGGTTCCGTCATCTCTCGCACAGAGGAGAAAGAGACCGAAGATACGGTAATAATGCTTCAACAGGTTCACCTTCGGAAACCTTGTCACGACTTTTACTTCATCTAAATGATTTAAGCTCGAACGCCTTTCCGAGCCCGTCCGAAGACAGGCCCAGTCTAACGGCCTCGCTTAGTCATTCTATCGGAGGTAGCGACCCGCGGTGTGTACAAAAGGCAGGAACTTAATCGGCACCGGCTGATGACGGGCGCCTACTCGGAATTCCTCGTTCACGGAGTTGCAAGCCCCGATCCCCAGCACGAAGACCATTGGCACGGTTAACCCGTTGTAGGAGAGACTGCCCCCGAAGGAACAATCCCAACCTCCTCTCTCAGGTACTTGCGCTTTCCTCTTGTCCCCACCTGGTACGCTCGCCCCTCCGTTCCTCTCGAACCCTACGTAGCTCTCCGGCGAAACTGAAAGCAAAAGCGACGTCACCAAGTCGACCGGACCACCCTCCGGAAAAGAGCATGCCCACTTATTCCAACGACGAAATATTCAGGCTAGGGGTTTTAACCTGGCTTTAGCACTCTTAATGTTTTCAAAGTAGACAGAAAATGCGGCGGGTTCTCTCCCGCGAAGGAGAAAAACGAGGTAGGACCGACACAGGCTATTGGAGCTGGAATTACTGCGGCTGCTCGCACAAGGCTTGCCCTCCAATAGCTCCTCGCACACTCTTTTAAATTGCGCTCATTTCTCCTGCGGCGATCACGAAATGGCCGCACCACGTTATTTTTCATGAGTGGCGCGACTGCTGCCCTCCTTGGAGGTGGTAGCCGTTTCGCAGGCTTCCTCTCAGGATTCGAACCCTGATTCCGCGTTACCCGTCAACACCGTGGTAGGCAGGTCGCCGTCCATTACCAATTGATGGGACAGACACTTCATGACAAGGACGTCGCGGGCCCGGAAAGACCCCGTGATTGGCACAGTAATTCGGATTGCAACACTTGTCGCTTCGCCCCGTCGCTACTTTTAACGGTAGCTTCACAGGCTAGGGCGACCTGGTATAGAGAATAAATGCCGTTCTCCTCGTCGAGAAACGAAAATGAGCCGTGTGCAGTTTCGGCTCGCTTCCCGAAAGGAACAAGCCTGAACGTAGACTTCCATGGCTTAAGCTTTGAGACAAGCATATGATCACTGGCAGGATCAACCATATAGCCTTCACGAGTTCGAGAGAGAACCACGAGTAAACGCCCCCAGTCGCAGGCACCCGTCTCCCTTTGCCCTACTCCCCCGAAAGGAAGGTGAGCGAGATGGGAGGGGGGCGAAAGAGCGGGAGGACAATAGCCAGGACTGAACATCGCCGGCCTCTTTCGCTGAGCAACCCCAGACGAAGAGGGAGACCAGAAGACCGCAAAGTCGTCCGGCAATTCGCTCGCTTGAGCTACGTTGAGACGAGACAACCTTACAACCGTGAATCTTACGAAGACGGGACGAGAGATGGGGGGGGGGGAAAGAGCGGAAGGACAGTAGCCAGGACTGAACATCACCGGCCTCGTTCGCTGAGCAACCCCAGACGAAGAGGGAGACCAGAAGACCGCAAAGTCGTCCGGCGATTCGCTCGCGCGAGCTAGGTTGAGACGAGACGGGGACGGGCAAGAGACTATCTCGAGCACGCCCCGGGCCGAGAATCGGGGGTAGGTGTAAGCGAACACCGGGACGTTTCGGGTCTGCCGGGAGGAAGGGAGAAATCAATCTCCGCCGACCGCCGCGAACTGTGACCGGGCGCCGAGGGGTCGTCGTCCCCGGGTCGGTCTCGCCGACTGTCTCCTTACAACCTTGAATCGTACGAGGACGGGACGAGAGATCGGGCTAAACGATCCCGCCTTCCGACCGCTTCGCTGCTTGCGAGAGGGAACCGGGTATATTTCAATGTATACTATTCAAAAAAAGTAGGGGATATTTGATTTTTAAGTGTTATTAAAGTCACCTAATGAAACTGACGAAGAAACAAATGACAAAATGAAATGAAGTTCACATTCATCGATTTATTCCAAATGATCGTTAGACTAAGTAAGGCACAGTCTGACCATTATAAGGGTAAAATGATACCCGGGGTTAAACAGCAAAGTTACCACAGCATCACAACAAAGTCAGTAACGGGTAAATCCTCCTCTGTTTGCCAAACAAGCATTGATCCAACGTGGCATACTCCTAATGAGACGTCTAAGGTCATTTTGGTCCAGATTGTCCCATTCCTGTTGCAACGCAGCAGCAAGTTCTTGGACATTGGCAGGACGTTGTTGACGTTGACGTAACCTCTGTCCAAGCATGTCCTAGACATGCTCGATGGGGGAGAGGTCGGGACTCAGTGCTGGCCAAGGTAATGTGGTGATGTTCTGTTGTTGGAGGTAACCTGTAACGATCCTGGCCCTCTGACATCTTGCGTTGTCATCCTGGAAGATGAAACGGTGGTCATGACGTCGTGCGAACGGCACAACATGGACTGCCAAGATGTTGTCCCGGTAGTACTGGCCTGTAACACGCCCTACAACAACATGTAAAGCCGTTCTTCCAGCAACAGTGATGCCTCCCCACACCATAACAGAACCACCCCCAAATCGATCATGTCTGATGACGTTAACGTCTTGGAAGCGCTCGTTTCGACGACGCCACACCCTCCAAAAAATCAACAGTGAACCTTGACTCATCTGAAAACATCACATTACTCCAGCGTCGATTATCCCAGTGTTGACGATCCCTACACCAACGACGTCTTGCCTGAATGTGATGATCTCTCAAACAAGGGATCACGCGAGGACGTCGGGCGCGAAGGTGGCCCCTATGCAGTCGATTCCGAATCGTCTGGCCACTCACTCTCACACCAGTGTCTGTTTGAAGACGAGCACTGATCTGATTTGCTGTGATGACACGATTTCTCAAGGCCAAGGTACGGATAAATCGATCCTGGGCTTGAGTTGTCGCCCTTGGTCGACCTGAGCGTGGTCTGTCCTGTCCAGATTGTGTATCACGGTATCTGGACCATAGCCTGCTTATGACAGACTGAGAAACATTCATCGTCCGCGCCACAACCGCCTGTGTTGTGCCGATCTGTAGCATGCCAAGGGCACGTAACCTTTCATTTTGGGTAAGCCGACCCATATCAAAATTTGTTTTCTGGTCACTAAAACAATTAAACTGATGTTTCCACCCTGGAATTCAATGCCACAATGACTGTAACATTCAAAGTCAGAGTCGTGTAAATCTTGGGTTGGACCCCCATGATGATCCTAAGCATCACCTGCATTCCATGCGGTAGCTATTGGTGCGTTTGGGCGTCACATGTAACTGGAAATGTTTCTTCTGTTAGGTTCTATAGTGACTTTTTTCGTAGTCATTTGCATATTTTAGTATTATGCCCCCAAAATCAAATATCCCCTACTTTTTTTGAATAGTATATAAGGTTGACATTTGAAATGTCAACTTGAATTTTCAAATGTCAACTTGACTTTTCAAATGTCAACTTGACTTTTCAAATGTCAACTTGCCTTTTCAAATGTCAACTTGGCTTTTCAAATGTCAACTTGACTTTTCAAATGTCAACTTGACTTTTCAAATGTCAGTTGACTTTTCAAATGCCAAAATGACCTTTCAAATATCAACTTGACTTTTCAAATGTCAACTTGACTTTTCAAATGTCAACTTGACTTTTCAAATGTCAACTTGACTTTTCAAATGTCAACTTGACTTTCAAGAAAAATTAGTTTTACCTAACCTTTTACCCGAAGGGCGATCCTCAGACGTAAAGTGTTTCTTACAAATCAAGTTAGTGCCTTTGAAATTCATGGTCATATCTTGAAAATTCACATTTATGTCTTTAAAAGTAAGTAACAGCTTGTTGATAATTAAATGAGGATCCATTTTGGGATTATCGTTTGTTGTAATATTACAACAAAAGAGCATTAGAGAGTTTGTACACACCGCATTGGTATACACTTCTAAAGTCCTCGGATGTGAGTGTGTGTGTACTCGGTTGTTAGTTTTCACCATACACAAAGTCCCCATTTGTCGGTATTAAAACATAATGTGCGTCCTCGGGTGGTCACATTAATAAATAACTGTTATATCGCTGTATTATGCACCGAACATCAATTA
This sequence comes from Patella ulyssiponensis, assembly GCA_963678685.1. Taxonomy (NCBI): domain Eukaryota; kingdom Metazoa; phylum Mollusca; class Gastropoda; family Patellidae; genus Patella; species Patella ulyssiponensis. The sequence continues at coordinate 52,103,822 of OY783228.1, read as the reverse complement.
TAAAAGGTTAATTTGTCTTGTTATCCCATGTGTGGTCAAAGGGGGGACAAAAATTTAGTTATTTGAAGGTTTAAGACCACAGTGAGTTTCACGTCCAGAGGTCCTCGATTGGTTACATACACTCTGTAAGACCTCAGTCAGATTAGTTTAGAAAATTACAAGTTTTAAATGGCTGAATCAATAAAAAAATTTTTTTCATTGGGCTGCTCCTGTGGTCAAAGGGGGCCTGTTCTCGGATATAAAGTGTTGAACCAACTCAATTTATATTATTGGCATACACCTGTAACGTCCTCGGATGTGAGTGTGTATGTACTCGGTTGCTGGTGTTCACCATACACAAAGTCCCCATTTGACGGTATTAAAACATAATGTGCGTCCTCGGTTGATCACATTGATAAATAAATGACTGTTCTACCGCGATATTGTGCCATACATCAAGTTTTAACAGTTATATTGAATTTCTCCCATGTGTGGTCAAAGGGGAGACAAAAATGTAGTTATTTACAGGTTAAAGACCACAATAAGTGTCAAGTCCACAGTATTGTAGTATAGAGCAAAATGACCTCGTTTGGCGGCGTTCCCAACACACACCATGTGTGTCCTCGATTAGGTGTATCTAGCATAGGGACTCGTTCGGCCGTATTTCCCCAAATATTCGCAAACTCCCGTGTCCGCATTTCTTCCGTAAAAAGTCAAATTCAAAAGTCAAATGCCAACTTGACTTTTCAAATGTCAACTTGACTTTTCAAATGTCAACTTGACTTTTCAAATGTCAACTTGACTTTTCAAAAGTCAACTTGACTTTTCAAATGTCAACTTGACTTTTCAAGAAAAATTAGTTTTACCTAACCTTTTACCCGAAGGGCGATCCTCAGACGTAAAGTGTTTCTTACAAATCAAGTTAGTGCCTTTGAAATTCATGGTCATATCTTGAAAATTCACATTTATGTCCTTAAAAGTAAGTAACAGCTTGTTAATAATCAAATGAGGATCCGTTTTGGGATTATCGTTTGTTGTAATATTACATTATACAACAAAGGAGCATTAGAGAGTTTGTACACACCGCATTGGTATACACTTCTAAAGTCCTCGGATGTGAGTGTGTGTGTACTCGGTTGTTAGTTTTCACCATACACAAAGTCCCCATTTGTCGGTATTAAAACATAATGTGCGTCCTCGGTTGGTCACATTAATAAATAACTGTTATATCGCGGTATTATGCACCGAACATCAATTATAAAAGGTTAATTTGTCTTGTTATCCCATGTGTGGTCAAAGGGGGGACAAAAATTTAGTTATTTAAAGGTTTAAGACCACAGTGAGTTTCACGTCCAGAGGTCCTCGATTGGTTACATACACTCTGTAAGACCTCAGTCAGATTATTTTAGAAAATTACAAGTTTTAAATGGCTGAATCAATAAAAAATGTTTTTTCATTGGGCTGCTCCTGTGGTCAAAGGGGGCCTGTTCTCGGATATAGAGTGTTGAACCAACTCAACTTATATTATTGGCATACACCTGTAACGTCTTCGGATGTGAGTGTGTATGTACTCGGTTGCTGGTGTTCACCATACACAAAGTCCCCATTTGACGGTATTAAAACATAATGTGCGTCCTCGGTTGATCACATTGATAAATAAATGACTGTTCTACCGCGATATTGTGCCATACATCAAGTTTTAACAGTTATATTGAATTTCTCCCATGTGTGGTCAAAGGGGAGACAAAGATGTAGTTATTTACAGGTTAAAGACCACAATAAGTGTCAAGTCCACAGTATGGTAGTATAGAGCAAAATGACCTCGTTTGGCGGCGTTCCCAACACACACCACGTGTGTCCTCGATTAGGTGTATCTAGCATAGGGACTCGTTCGGCCGTATTTCCCCAAATATTCGCAAACTCCCGTGTGTCCGCATTTCTTCCGTAAAAAGTCAAATTCAAAAAATATATGAATTTATGTATAATTTATACCTTTTCATAATCCTTTGATGTAATAGAGTTCAGAAATAATGGTGTTTTTCAGCTACATGCAGTATTTATCAAGACCTCGATTAGGAGGATCCAGTCAAAGTCCTCGATTTACACCATATACATGTATGTATGGGTGTGTGTGTGTGAGGGGGGTATGTGTGTGTGTGTGTGGGGGGGGGGTGTCTGTGTGTCGCCTACAGGCCACAATTCTTAAGTGATCTTCTTGAAACTGTACATTTATTCCTTATACCCAAAGGATTATCCCTATTGTTATTAGTACATGCCCGACCCATTTCTCGTATTTGTTTGTTTGTCGTCTACAGACCGCATTTGTTTACGTATCATCTTGAAACTTTGCGTACTTTGTACCCAAAGAAACATCCCTATTGTTTGGGGTGCATGCCCAACCCCAAGGGGCTGAGCCACGCCCATTTAACTATTCGTATCTCTCTGTGTGACGTATAGCTCACATTTCTTAATCAATCGTCTTGATGATTTTTTGTTTGAACTCCTTATACCCCAAGGATGATACCTATGGTTTTGGGTACAAGCCCGACTGCTAGGGGCAGAGCCACACCCATTTCCTCTATCTGTTTGTTTGTCATCTTGAAACTTTGCATTTTTAATCATTGAACTAAAGGAACATCCCTATCATTTGTGGTGCATGCCCAGCCCGAAGGGGTAGCGCCTCGCCCAATTTCTTTTTGTGTGTCTGCGTGGCCCAGAGGCCATAATTCGTAATCGATCATCTTGAAACTTTACGTAATTATTCCTTATACCGTAAGGATGATCGTTATTGTTTTGAGTACATGCCCGACCCCCTGAGACAGAGTCACGCCCATTTTTGTATTTGTTTGTTTGTCGTCTACAGGCTGCATTTCTTAACGTATCATCTTGAAACTGTGCATACTTAATCTGTGTGCCCTAAGGAACATCCCTGTCGTTTGTGGTCTTGAAGGCTTTTTTATATACTTATTCCTTATACCCTAAGACTGACCTCTATTATTTTTGGTGCATGCCCGACCCCTGGGACAGAGTCACGCCCAATGGTTGTGTGTCTTGTGTTTCGCTTACAGGATGCAATTCTTAATAGATCCTTTTGAAACTTTGTATACCTACGGATGACCCCTATTGTTTTGGTGATTGCCCACCCCCCGGGACAGAGCCATACCAATTTTTACTTTGTGTCTGTGTGTGTTGACTACAGGCCACGATTCTTAATGGATCGTCTTTGAACTCGGGATATGTATTCCTTATAGCCTAAGAACAACAACTGCATGTCCCGATCCCCAGGGGCAAAACATGCCCAATTTTTGTGTTTATAGGCCTCAATTCAGAATGAATCAGCTTGGTACTTGGTATATCTATTCCTTATAGCCGGGGGAGTCAACCATTGATTTTGGTGACTTTTCCCAAACTACAGGGGCAGCGCCACGCCCACTTTTTGACTTTAGCACCCGAAAGCCCCAATTCTGAATGGATTATTTTGGTGGACGTATATTGCAGCGTTAGCGATGCTGTCGTTGTTTATACGGTCGCCATTTTGGAGTAATTTAATTGAAAGCTAAAACAAAATGGATAGTAATATGAAGTCAGACGAATAATCAATCCTTGTAAGTCATTATATTATAACCGTGCTGGTTATAATAGTTTTATGTTAGAATTTAAATCTAGAATATTTCAAATAATACTTTAATTTTAAAAAGTAAAGTCACCAAATTGAATTATGTATATATGTAAACTCTAAAAATAATAATTATTCTATTTCTTCAAAAACATTGTGTGTGTGTGCTATTGAAGGGTGACTGTAGCCAAGGGTAAAATGTTACATAATTTTAATGACATGTTAATTTATTATAATCCCTTATTGTTTATAAAACTGTTAAAGATAGAAAGGACAATACGGCCTGTCTGGTGAACTTGCCAATCGTATGATTAATCTATTAATTGTTTTATTTACCATTGTTTTATTTCTTATATTGTACATTATTACACCAATGCTTATTTATGTCAACACTTGATCTAGCCAAGTGATTAGGAGTAATTCCATATAAATATGTGTGATTGTACTTGATATGGCAGTCATTTAGGTCAATCCGACTTAGTAACATAAGGTACTAGTCGGTTATCCGCGGTCCTGTAAGTGTATGTAGTTAATTGTTATTATAAGTTTCCAGTATTAAAGATTTGAAGAACCATTCCAGACTCTTGTAATATCTGACGGACCTCACGGTCACATTTGGTGCAGAAGCCTTGTGTGGTAAAATTCCAGCCTCTTACAAGCCAAAGCGAGTACCCCAAAAATCAAGAAGATGGAACAAATTATACCACGAAAATTAGAAGAAATAATTAAAGTGATGGATTTGAATACAGAGGCACATCAATGGAAAATCGAGAATGGAGGTAACGACATTTCTATAATCCTGACTTGGCGAAATGTCTCTGGTCAAAATGGAGTGAAGAAATCAGCCAGCAGAAGAGCAAGAGATGTCGTGCGATCTCAGAAATTTAAAGAAAGGTATGGCCTAAACGAAAACACTAAAATTCCGTATGTTGACTCCGTGTCTCCTGCAGTTAGTGAATTTGCCAGGACAGATATCAAACCATCAACATTAGACAGTGAATGTCAAACCGTTACAAAATGCTCTCACGACAAAGCCGTTGTAGCCTTTCCAACGGTATATACTAAAAGTTGTCAGACCGTCGAACTGCTAAATTCAGTAACCAAAATTGAATATGCACCTTCCAAATCGAACACGGATACTCAGCGTATCAAGGAAGTTGTGCAGAAACGACTAAACAAAGGGCAACTAGAATACCAAGTAAAACAAAAGGAATGGGTTCGTGAAAGCAATTTAGATGAAACGGATATTTCATATATAGAGATCCATAAAAACAAAATTCCTGGACCAGTACCCGAAGTGGTTAGAAAGATAGTCCCCCAAAGCTATCTACTATTACCAGAGGAACGTGTTCATATGGCATGGGACAGACTAAGTAATTTTGAAGTTCACCCAGATGGAAGACGATGGAAATTGTGCGCACGCTACCGTGATCCAAAAACAGATCTAGAATACTATCTGTCAGAAAGACGTGTTTTTCTGGACCCTTTTACCCTCCAGTATGCGTACCAGTGGGAGTGGACTGATAAAATATACAAGGAAGACTCGGAATTCTACGAGGATTGTATACCATATCTCGAGGATGTACCCTACAAAAATATGTGGTAGTTGTACAATAATAGTTCCGTATTCAAAAATGTGTTCGCAAATTTCAGTTTATAAATCGAATTGCTAATCAATATAATACGAGGACGTATTAAAAATAGCGAGCAAGGAGGATATATAACCGTGCTGGTTATAATAGTTTTATGTTAGAATTTAAATCTAGAATATTTCAAATAATACTTTAATTTTAAAAAGTAAAGTCACCAAATTGAATTATGTATATATGTAAACTCTAAAAATAATAATTATTCTATTTCTTCAAAAACATTGTGTGTGTGTGCTATTGAAGGGTGACTGTAGCCAAGGGTAAAATGTTACATAATTTTAATGACATGTTAATTTATTATAATCCCTTATTGTTTATAAAACTGTTAAAGATAGAAAGGACAATACGGCCTGTCTGGTGAACTTGCCAATCGTATGATTAATCTATTAATTGTTTTATTTACCATTGTTTTATTTCTTATATTGTACATTATTACACCAATGCTTATTTATGTCAACACTTGATCTAGCCAAGTGATTAGGAGTAATTCCATATAAATATGTGTGATTGTACTTGATATGGCAGTCATTTAGGTCAATCCGACTTAGTAACATAAGGTACTAGTCGGTTATCCGCGGTCCTGTAAGTGTATGTAGTTAATTGTTATTATAAGTTTCCAGTATTAAAGATTTGAAGAACCATTCCAGACTCTTGTAATATCTGACGGACCTCACGGTCACAATATTGACGATGGAATAGATGTGAATGGAAATATAATGAGAATCTATCCAAAGCCTGAAAAAAAATTGGATCGAAATGCAATCTTTTCCGATAAGTCTGGCATTGAACGTGATTGAAGGTTTTCGTAATGTTCAGAGAAGGATTTGGCAGACTGTTTTAAGTGGACTGTACCCAAAAATACTTTACAAAGGAACTCTTGGAGTGTGTGGAGAAATAATCGAAATGTGGAAGGAAAGAAAATTCTGAAAGATATCTTAAGACACGGAGTATGGATAACCGATTTAAAACATGTGTCGATAAGTATGCCGTCTATTTCGGTCCTGAATGCTACAAACTGTACACAACAATTTTTAATTATCAAAAGAATAAAAATTTATTTCTGTGTTCTTTGTATTATTTCGATCATCTATGTCATAGGTGGTTGATATGGCGTCATGACTGGTTGTTATGAGATCTAACTGCTATGGACATCAAAGAAAAAACTACCGACAGTTGTATATAACTCTCTTACCGTCCCACCTGTATGTATTGTCTTAACTTCCTATTTTCCAGCGTGATTTCCCCTTATCAGCGATGCAGAAGATGGGCCTGACAAGGACAGCTGTCTAGTCGTTCGGATGCGACGGAAAACCGAGGTCCCGTGTACACATTGGCGTGCACGTAAAAGATCCCTTGGCAGATGGAATTCGATATAAGAGTAGGCCGTTGCGCCGCTGCCCGGGGAAAATTTCCCTCATAGCACACTGTATGGCGTATGCCCGTCTTCCATTAGCCCAGGTTAGGTGCAGAAGAGTAGGACGTTAAACGCCATTTCATTTCATTTTTTTTTTAACTATAAAGAGAGGGGGGTATATACACAAATCTTACCGCTTGTATTAGACAGTTAAGCGTTGGTTCTTTTAACATTAATGCTGTGAAAGCCGGTTCTTGGTGCTCTTTTACGTATAATAAAACTGAAAAAGACGAGGACTAGAATAAGAGGGTAATTGTATGTTTTAAGTTAAAATACCTTCTATATGTGCATGTACCTTTTTAAAAAAATAAAAATACATCAATTCAGTATTCGATCTTAATTTCAATTTATGTGAATTATTCATCTCATATCGGTATTCAACTGAGAAAACTTAAGAAACCTTAGCTTAGGCACTTTTCTGTAAAAAGGAGGTTTTTTTTGTATAAGGATCCTTTGGTTCTTCAAACAAATGTTCATCAAACCAAATACGCCCACATTTTACAAGAGATGGGCGGACAACAGGTAAAATCAATAGCGTTTATCTTTTCATGGTCACAATGCCTCACATCGAATATGAAAAAAGAACAAAGTGTAATCAGTTAAAAACTGATTCAAGATTTACCATCATAATTTAGTTTATCATATACATGCTAAGAAAGGCTCGGTTTTAAAGATAGTATCTTTATTGGTTAACGCTATTGCATAATTTCCTAGCCCAAATTGGGTACAATGAAACAAGATGATTATGTCGGCGACGTGAAGTTAGCATGTTGTTCGTTGTTCGGTATTTATCGGATATGGAATTAGTAATATAATAAAGGAACTTTTGTAGGAAATACGCCGGGAGTGGAATTTATGAGCTTACATGGACTATAAAACTTCAAAATTTCGGGAAAAGATTCTAGCAACATCCCTTTCTACCCGAAGAAAGAGCTGTTTCATATTGGCGAATAACGAACAACGAGCCAGTTTGTTGTTTGGTATTCGCGAATAACGAACAACGAGCTGGTTTGTTGTTCGTTATTCACCAGATTTGGAATTAGTAATATAATAAAGGAACGTTTGTAGGGAATACGCCGCAGGTAGGTTTTTATAAGCCTAACTAGATTATAAAACTTGAAAGTCTTGGGAAATAGATTCTAACAACTTCTCTTTCTATTCAAAGAAAGAGCTGTTTCATATTGGCGAATAACGAACAACGAGCCCGTTAGTTGTTCGGAATTTGCGATTAACGAACTACGAGCTGGTTTGTTGTTCGGTAATCATCAGATATGGAATTAGTAATATAATAAAGGAACTTTTGTAGTGGCACACTGTCATATTGACAAGAGACTTTCTGAAACAATCGTCATGTCCGAGTTATGGATTGGCCCGCTATGTCTCCCGACATGAACCCCTCGAACAACGTTGGGGGTGAACTTGGACGACGGGTTCGAACTCATGCCGTGCCACCACGAAAAGTTGCAGAGTTGGCACAGACACTCCAAAATCATTGGCAAACAATCCCACGGCGTGTTTTGAGACATCTGTGCCTGTCCATGCCAAGGCCACTCTAGGCATTTGTAAGAGTTCAGGGTGGACATACCTGATATTGACTTCAGCTGACCCCTGCTTTGTTTCGTGGTTTTCTGACGTTTCAATTTTGTGCATTTATAGTGAATTCTTTCATGAAATTAATAACAGATGCTTGTTATCTCGATTTTGTCAATTGTTATGTACATTTGTTAAAAGTTGTTGCAGTAAATAAACTTTGAATTTGGCTTTAAGTGTAGTACCGTGAAACTTTGATATTTTTTTAAGGTATGTAAATATAAATGTGACAGAAAATAGCTTGAAAAGGTGTACGGTATTAAACTCTGTTAAGTGGGGGGGGGGGCTTAAATATCAAAATACGGGCCATACTACGACATTCCAGAAATGAAAACTATATTCTGGCAAATTGAAATGTTTATAGTTTGAAAAGGGTATTACAGTTGGATGACGCTAGATATTAAGTGAGTGGGGGCGGAAATTGATATTTAAAATATGGGTTATCGTGTAATGTAACGCAGACATCGAGAAATCTATACGAGCATAGTGTAACGAGCAGCAGACAAACTGACTACCTTCCATCATGATGTCCTTTCGGGCAAGCTTATCACAAACGACTGAGTGTTCTCCATTCCATCTAGTCCATTCGATTTGGAGATGATACCGAAAGAGACCATAGATAAAAACGCTGTATTACACGTCAAGCAGCTACAGGAATACTTGAAAATTGCCCGTGAGATAGCTACCGAGAACACAAAGCGGCGACAAGACATTACTAAGATTTATCACGACAAGCGAGCTAAAATTCCAACTTTTAAGATAGGAGACAAAGTTTGGCTTTCTAACGTCAAGAAGAAAACGGGTCTTTCACCAAAACTTCAGCCGAAGTACATTGACCCATACTACATCGTTCTTGAGGGCCCTAATTTTACTTTGCGAAAATGACAAGGAAGAGCCTTCATTTACCAACGCAAGTCGTCTTAAACCATTCCTTAGCGAAGATGATTTAACCGCAAATAAGTTAGTCCCATCGCAAGTCGACACACCAGCGACCAACGATTCAATACCGTCAGACAAGCAGCTTACACCTGATGTACCGCCTGTGTGTACTTCTACCGATGGAAACCAACCAACAATACATCCAAACAATGACACTCCTGCATTAGTTGACAACATCACTGATGACAATTCGGTTAACGACGTATTAACTCAGGTAGATCAACCAACAGGTCAGAAACCGGACGTCACCAAGATACTGAGTTCACACATGCACATGGGAAAGGGGGAATACCGTGTTAAAATCTAAGGATCAAAGAGATTCGTGTTGGATTTCTGCTGATAACATTAATCAAGATATGATTCAGAATTTCCACATCAAAAAGACCATGGATTGTAAAACCAGAAAACGACAGATCAGAACTCGTTACTTTACAAAATCAAAATAAATCTCGTAAAATTTCATCTTTCTTTCTAAATGATAATAATACCAATTTGTTATAAGAGAGATCATCCTCTCTGTTTCATAGTGCTTCGGATAAACGCAGGACGCCTCATTTACCCAATTATATTCTTTATAACTATCATCTTTCACTTTCGTATACTTATTCATCCCTTACATGGATTCTTTTCATCATTGGACTAATTCTTTAATTCTTCTTCCAACTGCGTCTCCCAAGGTCATTCAACGTATCAACTATGGTGTTATTTTCAAGCCTGCGCGTGCCCACCGTGACATTCGGTGTGGACAATTGGATTCATACATTTGAATTATCCCCTCCAAGCGTTCCAACGATGCCAGCCGACGTACATTGTCAACACCATAACGACACATGTGCCTTCATTCAACAGATTATTCAGACATTGAACCAAATCAAGGCCAAGACAGCTTCTAACCTAAATAATACGATCATTCAGATCAAGAAGCTCATCCGGAGATAGCATCTATGGCAAAGATTAGATCCAAGCGAGCAATTCTCGGATTCATTGGCCAAATCTCTCGGAATCTATTTGGCAGGGCTACAGTAAAGGATGTGGGTCTACTAGCTAAACACATTGATGCTTTATCGAGACAAAATCACAAGATCGCGCAGGAATTGACCCAGCACGCCGATCATTTTTCTTCGTTTATGTCATAAGTAAATCATCGTATCCACAATGCCATAGTATTTGCAACAAGTAACATCCAAACAACCTACAACAATATGAGAGAAATATTTGTTGCAATGTCCCATTTACTCACTGACTAAATGCAACAGACCACGGTAGTGAATGCATATGTTGAAGATCTTAAATTAGGTATTCATTCACTTGTACAAAATAAATTGTCGCCATTAATAGTGCCACCGCATACATTGCAGCGTACTCTCCATCAAATTCACAATTTGATCACGAGGAAATACCCTCAATTTAAGCTCCTTCAACCACACGCTCAGTACTATCTATGCCCAATTTATTCTCTCACGTAAACCATAGAAGTGGGGTGGCTAAGGAAGATTTTTTGGTCAAATCGTGCACTTTGGGTTAAAAGCATGAAAATTGGCACATTTAAGGCATGAACCATACTGATTATTTTGGGATTGGATCCACCTCAGCAGTGCCCCCTGGTGGTAGCTATGGAGATTTTTGTTCAAAATGGCCGCCAATTTATTGAAATACATTATTATCCTTAGAAGTATACATTGTAGAATCATGATTTAGGTGGCTAAATGTATTGCTCAAAGGACAACAAAGCCAGCGGACACAAAAACATCAGATATAACCAATTACATCAAACACCACATTCAAAATGAATTAAAAGCATATTTTGTTTAAACTTAAAAATGAATAAATATTGGAAATAACTTTTCAAGCTCATTTCACTCTTTGATATGGTTTATAATATGTAATTTAAAGTGTTTTCAGTGTCACTGAACTTAAAATTAATCTAAAGAAAAAAAATAGTTTCCAAAATCCAAGATGGCGGAAATTCAAAATGGCGGCCAGAAATTCCCTAAAATGGTCGTTTTTTCGGATAATCATCATTTATAAGTTTGATATGGCTAGTGATATGCGATTTAAAGGGTTTTCTGTGTCACTGAACTTAAATACAACCTCAAAGGAAGAGTTTCCAAAATCCAAGATGGATGAAAATCCAAAATGGCGACTAAAATTTCCCTAAAATGAAAGATTTTTCAGATAATCGTGATTTTTGTCGGTTGTGTATGGCTTGTAATAATGTCCTTTATTAGGTTTTCAAAGTCAATGAACCTGAAAAAAATAACCTAAGAAATGAATTTTGAAAATGAATATTACATCAAACATGAATTTTGAAAATGAATATTACATCAAAAATGAATTTTGAAAATGAATATTACATCAAAAATGAATCTTGAAAATGAATATTACATCAACAATGAATTTTGAAAATGAATATTACATCAAAAATGAATTTTGAAGATGGTAGATGATTGCTAAAAAATAAAAAAGGACAATTGTGAATTGTCAGTTTGTTGTTCGGTATTCGCGAATAACGAACAACGAGCTGGATTTGGTTTGTTGTTCGGTATTCACCAGATATGGAATTAGTTATATAATAAAGGAATTTTTGGTGGGGAATCCCAGCAAAAACAAAACGTTTTGGTAACATTCGTAATTGGTTCTAATATGGTTGCGTTCAGAATGTTTGTTTAAGCAAGTTCTCCGAACGTTCAGAAAGGGTTCAGAGATAGACTGTACTTTTTCTAAACGTTCCAGAAACATCGCCAAAATGTTGTCTTTTGACGTTTTAATTTTACTTTCATTCAACAATGACAGAACGTTATTTTGAATGTTTTTATAATGTTCCATCGGCAAACGTTGCATCAGATTAACGTTTTTTATGACGTTATATCGTTGATACGGTGATACGTTACTAAACAATAGTTAATATCGTTCTACTGATGTTTATTTTAGAAACGTTCAGATTAGTTGTTCCAAGAACGTCAACGGAACCACCTGATTCAACGTTATTTGTCAAGCCTGGTCAGACAAACTGTAGACGTCAGTAAATTATGTTCTTATAACGTAACTTTTGTAACGTTTTAAATTATGATTCTTTGAACGTTGGTAATACATTTGTTTGTGACGTTATATTGATTATATTGAATTTCAGTTTTTAAAACGTTCTGTTTTCCTAATCTAAAAACGTTAAAATAAAACGAAAAATAAACCCTTCCAAAAAAGTTCGTAAAACGTTGTATTTCTATTTTACATTCTTTACTTCTTACATCATTAGCAAACGTTGCATTATAACATTAGATTAATGTTTCAACCATGTTTTTAATGACGTTATATCGTCGATACTGTGAAACGTTACTAAACATTAATTAATATTGATCTACTGACGTTTACTTTAGAAACGTTCAAACCAGTTGTTCCGAGAACGTCAGCTGAACTACCTGAATCAACGTTATTTCCCAAGGCTGGTCAGACAACCTGGAAACGTCAGTAAATTATGTTCTTCTAACGTGACTTATGTAGCGTTTTAACTTATGATTCTTTGAAGGTTAGTAATACATTAGATTAATGTTACGACTCCGTTTTTATGACGTTATATCGTTGATACTGAGAGACGTTACAAAACATTAGTTAATATCGTTCTACTGACGTTTACTTTAGAAACGTTCAGATTTGTTGTTCCAAGAACGTCAACTGAACCACCTGATTCAACGTTATTTGTCAAGCCTAGTCAGACAAACTGTAGACGTCAGTAAATTATGTTCTTCTAACGTAACTTTTGTATTATTTTAAATTATGATTCTTTGAACGTTGGTAATACATTTGTTTGTGACGTTATATTGATTATATTGAATTTCAGTTATTAAAACGTTCTTTTTTCCTAATCTAAAAACGTTAAAATTAAACGAAAAATAAAGCCTTCCAATAAAGTTCGTAAAACGTTGTATTTCTTTTTTACATTCATTACATCTTACATAATTAGCAGACGTTGCATTAAAATATTAGAGTAATGTTTCAATCCCGTTTTTTTATGACGTTATATCGCCGATACTGTGAAACGTTACTAAACATTAATTAATATTGTTCTACTGACGTTTACCTTAGAAACGTTCAAACCAGTTGTTCCAAGAACGTCAGCTGAACCACATGAATCAACGTTATTTCCCAAGGCTGGTCAGACAACCTAAAAACGTCAATTAATTATGTTCTTTTAACGTAACTATTGTAGCGTTTTAACTTATGATTCTTTGAGCGTTAGTAATACATCAGACTAATGTTTCAACTCCGTTTTTTATGACGTTATATCGTTGATACTGTGAGGCGTTACTAAACATTAGTTAATATCGTTCTACTGGCGTTTACATTAGAAACGTTCAGATTGGTTGTTCCAAGAACGTCAACTGAATCACCTGATTCAACGTTATTTGTCAAGCCTGGTCAGAAAAACTGTAGACGTTAGTAAATTATGTACTTCTAACGTAACTTTTGTAACATTTTAAATTATGATTCTTTGAACGTTGGTAATATATTTGTTTGTGACGTTAAATTGATTATATTGAATTTCCGTTTTTAAAACGTTCTGTTTTCCTAATCTTAAAACGTTAAAATAAAACGAAAAATAAAAACTTCCAATATAGTTCGTAAAACGTTTATTTATATTTTACATTATTTACATCTTACATTATTAGCAAACGTTGCATTTAAACATTAGATGAATGTTCCAAGCATATTTTTGTTTGACGTTATACCCTCGATACCGTGAACCGATACTAAACATCAATTAATATTATTCTACTGACGTTTACTTAAGAAACGTTCAGATTAGTTGTTCCAAGAACGTCAGCTGAACCACCTGTTCAACGTTATTTCCCAAGCCTGGTCAGACAACCTAGAAACGTCAGTAAATTATGTTCTTCTAATGTAACTTCTGAAGCATTTTAACTTATGATTCTTTGAACGTTAGTAATACATTAGACTAATGTTTCAACTCCGTTTTTTATGACCTTATATCGTTGATACTGTGAGGCGTTACTAAACATTAGTTAATATCGTTCTACTGACGTTTACTTTAGAAACGTTCAGATTGGTTGTTCCAAGAACGTCAACTGAACCACCTGAATCAACCTAAAAACGTCAATTAATTATGTTCTTCTAACGTAACTATTGTAGCGTTTTAACTTATGATTCTTTGAACGTTAGTAATACATCAGACTAATTTTTCAACTCCGTTTTTTATGACGTTATATCGTTGATACTGTGGGGCGTTACTAAACATTAGTTAATATCGTTCTACTGACGTTTACTTTAGTAACGTTAAGATTGGTTGTTCCAAGAACGTCAAATGAATCACCTGATTCAACGTTATTTGTCAAGCCTGGCCAGAAAAACTGTAGACGTTAGTAAATTATGTACTTCTAACGTAACTTTTGTAACATTTTAAATTATGATTCTTTGAACGTTGGTAATATATTTGTTTGTGACGTTAAATTGATTATATTGAATTTCCGTTTTTAAAACGTTCTGTTCTCCTAATCTTAAAACGTTAAAATAAAACGAAAAATAAAAACTTCCAATATAGTTCGTAAAACGTTGTATTTATATTTTACATTTTTTACATCTTACATTATTAGCAAACGTTGCATTTAAACATTAGATGAATGTTCCAACCATGTTTTTGTTTGACGTTATACCCTCGGTACCGTGAACCGTTACTAAACATCAATTAATATTATTCTACTGACGTTTACTTATTTCCCAAGCCTGGTCAGACAACTTAGAAACGTCAGTAAATTATGTTCTTCTGACGTAACTTCTGAAGCGTTTTAACTTATGATTCTTTGAACGTTAGTAATACATTAGACTAATGTTTCAACTCCGTTTTTTATGAAGTTATATCGTTGATACTGTGAGACGTTACTAAACATTAGTTAATATCGTTTTATTGACGTTTACGTTAGAAACGTTCAGATTAGTTGTTCCGAGAACGTCAACTGAACCACCTGATTCAATATTATTTGTCAAGCCTGGTCAGACAAACTTTAAACGTCAGTAAATTATGTTTTTCTAACGTAACTTTTGTAGCGTTTTAACTTATGATTCTTTGAACGTTAGTAATATATTTTTGGTGAAGTTATAATTATTATTATTGATTACATTGAATTTCAGTTTTTAAAACGTTCTGTTTTCCTAATCTTAAAACGTTAAAATTAAACGAAAAATAAACCCTTCCAGTGAAGTTCGTAAAACGATGTATTTCTACTTTACATTCTTTACATCTTACATCATTTGCAAACGTTGCATTAAAACATTAGATTAATGTTTCAACCCTGTTTTTATGACGTTAATTCGTCGATACTGTGAAACGTTACTAAACATCAATCAATATTATTCTACTGACGTTTACTTTAGAAATGTTCAAATCAGTTGTTCCGAGAACGTCAGCTGAACCACCTGAATCAATGTTATTTCCCAAGTCTGGTCAGACAATTTATAGACGTCAGTAAATTATGTTCTTCTAACGTAGCTATTGACTGTAGTGTTTTAACTTATGTTTCTTTGAACGTTAGTAATATATTTGTTAGTGGCCTTATATTGATTATATTTGACTTCAGTTTTTAAAACGTTCTGTTTTCATTATCTAAAAGCGTTGAAATTAAACGAAAATAAAAACCTTCGAATAAATTTTGTAAAATGTTGTATTTCCTTTTTCGACATCTTACATCATTAGCAAACGTTGCATTAAAACATTAGATCAATGTTTCAAACCCGTTTTTTTTACCTTACATCGCCGATACTGTGAGGGGTTGCTAAGCATTAATTAATATTGTTCTACTGACGTTTACTTTAGAAACGTTCAGATCAGTTGTTTCAAAAACTTCAGCTGAACCACCTGAATCAACGTTCTTTCCTAAGCCTGGTCAGATGACCTGGCAACATCAGTAAATTTTGTTCTTCTAGCGTAACTACTGTATATCGTTTTGACTTATGATTCCTTGAACGTTAGTAATATATTTGTTTGTGACGTTATATTGATTATTGGATTTAGTTTTTAAAACGTTCTGTTTTCCTACTCTAAAAACGTTCATTTTTCCTAATCTAAAAACGTTCAAATTGAGTTCGTAAAATGTATTTCCAGTTGTATTAAAACATTAAATCAATGTTTCAAACCCGTTTGTTATGATGCTATATCGTTGATACTGTGAGGCGTTACCAAGCATTAATGATTTTCGTTCTAGCGACTTTTACTTCAGAAACGTTTGGATTACTTCTTCCAAAAACATCAAATGAACCATCTAATTCAACGTTGGTTCCTAAGCCTGGTCACACAACCTGTAAACGTCAGTAAACTATGTTCGTCTAACGTAACTTTCGTAGCGTTTTAGCTTATGATTCTTTGGGTGCCATTAATCTATTTATTTGTGACGTTATAATATTGATTATTGGATTTTAGTTCTTAAAACGTTCTGTTTTTCTTTTCTAAAAACGTTGAAATTAAACGAAAATATAAACAGACTTACAATAAAATTCGCAAAACATTTCCATTTTACGTCCTTTTTTTACATCTTACATCATTAGCAAACGTTGCATTCAAACATACGATTAATGTTTTCACCCCGTACGATTATGACTTTATATCGTTGATACTGTAAAACGTTACAAAACATCAATTGATATCGTTTTAGTGACGTTTACATTAGGAACGTTCAGATTAGTTGTTCCAAGAACGTCAACTGATCCACCTGATTAAACGTTATTTCCCAAGCCTAATCAGACAACCTGTAAACGTCAGTAAATTATGTTCTTCTAACGTAACTTTCGTAGCGTTTTAGCTTATGATTCTTACGACGTTGGTAATATGTTTGTTTAGCTTATGATTCTTTGAACATTATTAATATATTTGATTGATACGTTATATTGATTATATTGAGTTTTTGTTTTTAAAACCTTCTGTTAATCTTAAAACGTTGAAATAAAACAAAAAAAAAACCCGAAACAAACTTCCAATTGAGTTCGTAAAGCATTTTCCATTTCACATCTTTTTCCTGTAATTCAACAATGACCTGATGTTATTTTAATGTTCATTGGCAAACGTTGCATTGAATTATTGGACGTTATCAAACATTACGTAATATCGTTCTTGTGACGTCATATTTCCATGTTACATCGTTTTTGTTTTGTTTTTTGTTTTTGCCGTTTTATCGTTAATACTGTGGGACGTTATTAAACATTAATTAGTATCGTTCTATTGGCGTTTATTTTAGAAATATCCAGATTAATTGTTCAAAGAAAGTCAAATAAACCATCTGATTCAGGGTATTTCCCAAGACTGGTCAAACAACCTGTTACATCGTCAGTAAAAGTTGCATTAAAACATCAGATCAATGTTTAAAACCCGTTTTTTACGTTTTATTGTTGGTACTGTGAGGCGTTACTAAGCATTAATTATAATCGTTCTAGCGACTTTTACTTCAGAAACGTTGGGATTAGTTGTTCCGAGAACGTCAAATGAACCATCTGAGTCAACGTTATTTCCCAAGGCTGGTCAGACAACCTGTAAACGTCAGTAAACTATGTTCGTCTAACATAACTTTTGTAGCGTTTTAACTTATGATTCTTTGAACGTTATTAATATTTGTGTTTGTAACCTTATATTGATAATATTGGATTTTGGTTTTTAAAGACATTCCATGTTCTTAATATAATAAACGTTTAAATTAAACAAACAAAAATAACCGTCCAAAAATGTTCGTAAATCGTTTTATATTTAGATGGGTTTTACTGACAAGAACTGCTTTTAAACTTACGCTTAACGTTTAAAGCGCGTTTTATTTGACGTTTCGTCGTTGAAACTATCATAAGTTACTAAACATTAATTGGTATTGTTCTATTGACGTTTACTTTATTAACGTCCAGATTAGTTGTTTCAAGAACATCAAATCAACCATCTGATACAAAGTTATTTCCTAAGCCTGATCAGACCTACAGTACACATTAGTAAATTATTTCTTATAAAATAAAGCATGTAACGTTTTAACTTATAATTCTTTGAACGTTATTTATATATTTATTCATGAAGTCATATTGATTCTGTTGGATCTTAGTTTTTTTAAACGTTGCGTTTTCATAATCTAAAAACGTTAAATTAACTTTTGTAACCTTTCAATTTATGATTCATTGAACGTTACGAAACATTAATTAATATGTTCTGTTCACGTAAATTTTAGAAACATTCAAAAAGAATGTCAAATAAATAATCTACCTCAACGTTATAATTCTTTGAAAGTTATTGATATTTTTATTATTATTTACGTTCTATTAATTCCATTGAATCTTGGCTTTTTAAACGTTCCGTTTTCCTGGTCTAAAACGTTTAAATTGAACGAACAAAAACATCCTTCCAATAAAGTTTGTAAAGCGTTTTATTTTGACATTAAATCTTGTTCCTTTAATTTGACAATGACTATAACTAAATGTCATTTTTGGTGTTTTCTAATGTTTCATTGATAAACGCTGCATTAAAGCATTATATTATTAATATTTGAACCATGTCATTTTTGACGTCACGTCGTTGAAACTCCCGAGACGTTCTCAAACATTAATTATTGATGTCTTTCTATTGGCGTTTACTTTAGAAACGTTCATATTAGTTGTTTTAAGAACATCGAGTGAACCACCTGGTGCAATATTATTTCCCAAGTCTGATCAGATCGCCTGTAAACGTTAGTAAACTATTTTGCTGGAACATAAATTGTGTAATATTTTAATTTAAATTCTTTGAACGTTATTGAATTATTCATTCATGACGTTCTATTGATTCTATTAGAACTTAGTAATCTGAACTGAACGTTCCGTTTTCTTTATCTAAAAACGTTTTTAATTCAATGAACAAAAATTATCCTCCAACGACGTTACATCTTAATTGAAAAAATGTTTTTCTGGAGGTTTTACTAGATTTTGAAACAGTCGAAAAACTTAAATGTTTTATTTGAAGTTACATTGCTGATACTGTGAAACGTTACTAAACATTTATTAATATCGATCTAGTAACGTTTGTAAACTTTTAAAACGTTCACATTTCATCTCCGGATGAACCATCTGATATAAAATCAGTACACGACTTAGGAATAAAAATTTTCAAGGTCATCGGTGGTCATCCGAAAATTCTACCTCAACATTATTCCCTGTATAAAATTTTGGCAAAGTACGACACAAATCTATTGCACGTACATTTTAAAAATCCTCAACAAATAATCAAGGTCATCAGAAGTCATACGAAAAGTACAAACATTTTGCTAAAGTAAAATTTTGACGTAGATCCTTATTTTTTTCACTACCCACGCCGTAATAATCAGTCAACGAAAGTTGACAAAATTTGGCCATCAGTTTTTGATATGCTGAAACACTGACAATTCTCGCGTAACTGACATTATGACCTTGATCTCTGGGGCATGTTTCTACAAGGAACTTTCCGTTTTGAGATATAGTAAGTAAATGTGGGAGGTACGGTCAAAACCAAAGGTTCGAACATTTACCTTGAAAAAGAAATTTTATTTCGTAGTCATTTTTCATTCAGTAGATTTGATGGTCATTTAATGTTCTTTTCAACCATGAATTTGAACCAGGTCAAAAGTCCCATCTTAAACTGAATATAAGGCCAAACACAAGTTCAGGGTCACTTCTTGGTTGGCAATTACATGGACTTTAACACATTAATGGTCAATTTACCTGACTTTATCACAGGTGTCACAGTAAGGTCGAGGAAAATTCATATTTATTTTCCATTTTTGAACAATTTTCAAGTTTGATATGACTTTGACCTCTGAGGTAAAATGCATGGCGATGTTCTGGTTCACCGTTGACGATTTAGTTGGGATAGCCGGAGTCTAAAAGTTGTACCAATATTTGTCAACTTCGATTACCCGGGGTGGGGGTGGGGATTTTATACCCCGGGAGATGTTTATGGTATAAGGACGGACTTTAACACCGTGGATCGGCTTCTCCGACATAATTTACAGAAGTAGCCTGGATAGATGCGCCGTAAACTTAATTAGGGCTACCATCTTTTTTTTTCAAACTGGCTGCCTTTGGGTGGCGCATATTAAAGGACATTTGTAACAGGTATCTACGTGGCTAAGTGGGTAAGGTGTTGGCTCGCTACCCTGGGGGTTAAGTGTTCGATCCCTGCATTGGCCGAGATTTTCGGCGTGGTTAAAATGGTTTCCCCTTGTCAATGATGCAGAACGGAAGGACCTGACAAGGGCAGCTGTCTTGTTCGGATGGGACGAATAACCGAGGTCCCGTGTACACATTGGCGTGTGTAAAAGATCCCTTGTTAGTTGGGATTCGATATAAGAGTAGGCCGTAGCGCCACTGCCCGGGCAAAATTTCCCTCATGGCACACTGTATGGCGTATGCCCGCCTTCCATTAGCCAAGGTTAGGTGCAGAAAGTAGGACGTTAAACCCCGGTTCATTTTTGCCTTGACATCTGGGACATGCATCTACAAGACCTTTGCATTTTGAGATATAGCTAAACAAATAAAGGAACTAAAGCCAAGTTCAAGATCATTAAGGTCAAGGCCAAAATACCGAAGTGTACTGAATGGCGCTTTCATTCAAAACTGGCGCTATTTTTGTCACAGTCAGTGAGGTACCGGTAACTGTAGTAAAGAAGATGTATTACTTATTAGACGGTGAGTACAATTTATGTTTTGTTAAATTATAAGTCATTGCAATAAGACTGAGGATGTTGTTAGTGTTTTTTTTACGTCTGCTTGTATAAACTTTGTTTGTTTGTGACCGTACACTGTAGTCAGTAGACATAGCTAAACTTGCCCAGTTTAGCTAGACTAGTAGATGATTTAGTAGTATTATTATATAGGGTTACTAAACTGGTCTAGATCTAATACGAATATTAATAGTTTGAAATCTATATAAACCCATAAACAGTCCATTTTTGTAGGTTGTTTGGAATGTTGAAAAGTCAATTTTGTTAATATTCATTGTTTAAATAAAAATTTTACAGAATTCTTAGAAGTTTTTACGAAAAAAATATTGGCTATGATCACCAGGTAGGGCCTATCAAAGTACCAATACCAATTTGCAGGCTAGGCCTATCCTATATCATGACGCAGTCTTGTGTCGGTATTCAAATCGGTTCTCAATAAATTGTTAATTTTAAAGTAGCAAATTCTCTAAACTCAATATCATCCAAAATCTTCAACATTGAAAACATGAATTAATTGTCAATTTAAATCAACATTGATGCTGTGATCTTATCGGAAAAATGGGGGGTTGGGATGGGCTAGTGGTCTAGAGTGCCGCGTTTCGACCTCTAGCTGGCCGGTCACCTCTGGCTTGCGGCTGTGGTTTCTTATCGGAAAAAAGGGGGGTTGGGATGGACTAGTGGTCTAGAGTGCCGCGCTTCGACCTCTAGCTGGCCGGTCACCTCTGGCTTGCGGCTGTGGTTTCAATCCCTGGTGTGAGCATATGTGACATGGAGGTAGGTGCGCCTTCTCAACCTCGTGGGTTTCTCCGGGCACTCCGGTTTCCTCCCACTGCTAAAGACCCCTAAGCGCAAGCGAATTATTGAAATAAAATTGAAACCATATATTGGTCCCAGAATGACCTAGTTTGTGTCGTGTGGACGTTAAACCCCATTTCTCTCTCTCTTTATCGGAAAAAGATGGGCTTCTGATATCCAATATTTTAAGACAAAATAAACATTTTACCATTGGTACACGAATCGTGTACCATAATGCGTTTCAGCCGCAGCTCTAGCAAAAGACTCGAGGAACAAGGCTAGAAAAAACATTGCACCAAATCCAACGGCGTATGTGGACTGGAATAACCAGGCGCTAGAAATTTGCATTCGATTTAGACTGCTGGCTTATTTAGCTGAACGTGAAATTAGAGTAAAAACGGTAAACCATTGAATGTAATCAGTTTCTATAATACTGTATTGTATGCGCTGCGTCCCACTTGTGTCAATTTCTAGGTCCCAAAAATTAGCGATTTAGCTACTTTAAATGCGATGATTTGCTTGACAAGATGACAATTAGTAATAGTAGGCCTACATGAAACCTATTGTACAAGCTAAAATTGTAAGTTTAACGTCCTACTGTTCTGCTCCTAAACTGGGCTACTGAAGACGGGCATACGCAATACACAGTGTGCTATGAGGGAAATTTTGCCAGGGCAGCGGCGCTATGTCCTACCCTTAATATCGTATTCCAACTGCCAAGGGATCTTTTATGTGTACACGGGACCTCACTGTTTTTTTTGGTCCCGTACTCCCATTGGAACAACTAGACAGCTGTTTATGTCAGGCCCTCAGTTCTGCATCACTGACCAGGGGAACTACGACCTCCAAGCTAGCGAGCCGGCATCTTACCCACGTGATCCTCGGACGAGCTTCTTACTTGTAGATTGTTGTGTTGGTCTACTTTACTCTGGGGTGATGTGAAAGTTAGAGTTAAAGGTTCGCCAATATTAAGGCTAAGGGGGTCACGGTGGCTAAGTGGGTAAGATGGGAATCTATTAGTGAAGTACATGCTAAAAAGAGATATCGATAATCACTCCAGTAACAAGCTACATTTTGACACCAAAACACTGTTCATTATTGTTTACCTTCAAACAAGATTTTGTGAATTGGGTTTCATGTCCACAACAAATTTTAAAATTCAACAATTCGGACGTAAAAGTAAATATCTACTTCAGTGCACTACTCTGCCGCTCTAAAAATCATTTTATTATACATTCAATTCCTTCTGACGTCATACATGTAGACTTCAACGATCCAGTCTAAGTCATTGGAATTCGATATAATAAGAGTAGGCTGTAGTACTTGCTGCTGTCTGGGCAAAATTTCTCTCATAGCACACTGTATGGCATACATGTTTGCCCGTCTGCATCTTCATAAGTCCAGTTTGGAGCAGAACAGTAGGACGGTAAACTCAATTTCATTTCATTGTCTAATGGCTCCTCCAAATTTGATTTCCAAATTCCCAAGTAATTTGTGAAGTTTTAACCAAATCCACTATTATTTCAACTTGTATCAAAATTATTTACATGTAATCAAATGTTGGATAATATAAGCTTGCTGTTTTTTGTATGCACACATTTTGGAAGTTTCTCACATTTTCATTTGACCGGTATGTCATGTCGTCCACCTCACTTTCCCCTGTGAGTGCTCTACAGGTCACAATTTTTATCCGTAATTTTCCAAAGAGCTTGGTTTCTTTCGAAATTGGCATGTGACGCACCACTTTAAAATATTGTTTATGGCCACTGATTGCACTGAAAATCACGTTTTTACTTTATATAGCTGGACGTATATTGTCGTCCGTCCGTCCACAATTGTTTGTGAACACTCTACAGGTCACAATATTATCCGATTTCAATGAAATTTGATAGTTTTATCATTCTAAGATTTTGGTTCTTTTCGACATCGGCATGTATTGAATAGTAACTTCGTGGATTATGGGCCCTGATTATACGAAAAATCTTGGTTTTAGCTTGTGAACACTGTCTAGTTCCCAATTTGGAACCGATTTTGATGAAACTTGAAATTCCTCCTTATTACCCAGGCATGTTTTTTTCTGTTTTTTAACGATATTACAGTCATCCACGGGTCATTCTTGTGATTCGTCTAAATTTGCAATAAAACAATGGGGGGGGGGTAATGCATGTCGACCCAGTCTTAGTCTTTCTCCTCAAAAGAGAGAGAGAAATAAGATTTAACATCCACTCGACACACACTTGGTCATTTCGGAACTAACATATGGTTTAATAATTTTCTAAATAATTCGCTTGCGCATAGGGGTCTGTACCAGTGGGAGGACCCGGAGAAAATCCACTAGGTTGGACAGGGGACCCTACTCCTTGTCACGTTCAACCAGGGCTTCGAAACCGGGCCATCTGACTCAATGACAGGCCTTTCTCCTGGAACCTGATGTTAACAGTAAACACAGTTTACTTCATTATCAAGGCTCTTGATGGTTATTACCGTCCTGGATAATGAAGAATCTGAGATACGCGATTGAGACTAATAATTGTCTAATGGAATTCCAAGAAATCATAATCTGCGGGAAATTGCCCTGTAGAGTTGTTTCGTGTCTGTGAGTTGATTCATAATACTTATCACGTCACGCGCGTTTGAAACGAAATATTGACTTTTTCTATGTGATTTAAAAAAAAAACCTTTGATTATCACTGTTAAACAGTAATGAAGGTTGAGTTAGAATTTCACGAAAATCGGACCAAAACTGCCGGACAAAATGATCGCCACTTGTACCCGAAGAGTGTAAAAATATGTTATATCAAGGTTGTGGACCCTGTAGAGGTCACAATTTTAATGAAACTTGAAATGCATGTTTATTGTATAACCGAAAGATCTTTGGTCCTTTTGATATTTGCGCATATCGGATCGTAGCTTCCTTAGGATATTTGCGCATATCGGATCGTAGCTTCCTGAATTATGGATTCTGATTGGCTGAAAAATGGCCTTTTTTAGATTGTGGTCCTTATGGAGTTCACAATTATTATCCGATTTAAAAAAACTGTTTAACTGTATCACTGTTGAAACGAGTTCAAATTTCGTGAAAATCAGACCAATACTGCTGAAGACAAAATGGCCGCCGCTTGTACGCAAATAGTGTTAAAATATGATATCAAGGTTGTTTGTGGACCCTGTCACAATTTTAATCTGATTTTGATGAAACTTGAAATGCATCTTTATAATTCAAAGATTATAAGTCTACAGGTCACAATTTTTTATCCGATTTCAATGAAACTTAAAATATAGGTTGATCAACCTAAGATCTTGGTTCCTTTCGATATTGGAATGTATCGGACTGTAACTTCATAAATTATGGCCCCTGATTGTACGAAAAATCACGATTTTTCGCTTGTGAACACTGTAGAGGTCCGATTTTGATGAAACTTGAAGAAATGCATGTTTATAACCCAAAGATCTTGTTTCCTTTCTATATTTGTGCATTTCGGATTGTAACTTCCTAAATTATGGCCCTTAATTGTACGAAAAATCACCTATTTTATCTTGTGGTCTTTCTGGAGGCCAAAATTATTATCTGATTTTAAAAAAAGTCTGATTATATCACCATTACACCATAATGAAGGTTGAGTTCGAATTTCGCGAAAAATCAGACCAAAATTGCCGGACAAAATGGCCCCCACTTGTACGCGATTAGTGTTAAAATATGGTATAACAAGGTTGTGGACCATGTGTAGGTAACAATTTTAATCAGATTTTGAAAATTGATGCATGTTTTTAACCTAAAGTTCTTGGTTCCTTTCGATATTTGCGCATATCAGATCCTAACTTCGTGGATTATGGCCCCTGATTGTATGAAAAATTACGTTTTTCGCTTGTGAACACTGTAGAGGTCACAATTTTGATGAAACTTGAAATGCATGTTTATAACCCAAAGATCATGGTTCCTTTTGATATTTGCGCATATTGGATTGTAACTTCCTGAATTATAGCCCCTGATTGTACGCAAAATCGACTTTTTTAGCTTGTGGTCCCTCTAGAGGTCTCAATTATTATCCAATTTTAAAAAACGTTTGATTATGTCACCATTACACTGTAATGACGGTTGAGGTCGAATTTCGGACCAAATATGTCGGACAACATGACTGCCGTCAATACCGTGTAGAGGTCACAATTTTAATCCATTTTTGATGAAATTTGAAATGTAAGTTTATAATCCAAAGATCGCGGTTCCTTTCGATATTCGGGCACATTGGACCAAAACTTCCTAAATTATGGCCCCTGATTGTACGAAAAATCATGTTTTATACCTTGTGGACCCTATGGAGGTCACAATTTTATTCTGAATTAAAAAAAATGTTTGACTGTATCCCGTTACACATTAGGGATGGTTGATTTTGAATTTCTTGAAAATCGATAATTGAACAGCTAAAACCATAATATTAAATGTTTCGTATACTAAACGTTAGCATGCGGCAGAACTTTTTTAAAAACCAAACAAATTCTAATGATTTTCTGATAATTACTTAATATGCAACAACTCTTGTTGACTGCTCGGACGATTTATCTGCAGTGGGAGTATGTTTCGTTGACTGGCAACCTATTTTTAACCAATTTTGATCAATCTTGAATTGTATACATGTGTATAACCCAAAGATCATAGTTCCTTTTGACATTCGCTCATATCAGACCGTTACTTCCTGTATTACGGTATAGCCCCTGACTGAACAAAATTTGCGTTTTCAGCTTGTGGTGCCTTTGGAGGTTATGATTTTTATCCAATTGAAAAAAAAAATTTGAATATATCACGGTTACACACAAAAATGATGGCGTAGTTTAAAGTTTGTGAAAATCGGACAGAAGGTACCTGACAAAATGGCTGCTCCTTGTACACAAATAGTGTAATAGTTTGTACATGTAGCCTAATACCCATGTTCCTTAAGCAACGTCCGCGAGTTTTACAGCAAAGTTTTTTTTTTTAAATTGAGAAATTCACGGAAAACAAGTAACCTTGCCATTGATCGATCTTTGAACTTTGCAACTCGATTGTCACATGTAAACATTTTAGCTAAAAGCGCGAGACTTGGTATTCACGATGACCGATGAATCTGATAGGCTCCCAAGCTGGGCTTGTTACCCAATCAAACTTAGTGGCGAAATATGCAGGGTATTACGTGAAGGGCTTGATAAGATGTACGTAGTTAAGGCGAGATCAAGCCTTCCTATTGAAGATGCCTAATACCAAGGTTATTGTGCACCCTCTAAAAGTTGTAAATTTTATCAGGTTTTGATGAAACTTATTGAAATTTTATGTTTATATCCAAATGATCTTGGTTCCTTTTGATATTGGTGCATATCGAAACGTCACTTGCTGGTTAATGGTCCACGATTGTACACAAAATCACTTTAATTTTTTAGCTTGTCCATCTTTTGCAAAATGTGGGCCTATATTATCTTGCATGGCAACCGCTTGTTATGCTAAATTGTCACTTTTAAAGGGGAAGACCAATGATTTTCAACAAGGTTTCCATAAATCTTAAATATATATTCAGAAATAATCCCCTCTGTAACACAAGCAAAAAGTTTTTTGTAAACGAGAAATTAATTTTTATTAAAACCGGAAGTGACATAGTTGGTTCAACACGCTGACTGGGCTCTATAGTAAGCATACAGATTTGGCATAAGTTTACTGCTTTATTGTGTTCATGCCTCGTCCTTGGGCCAAAAATCGTATCGAATGGGTTGTTTGTTAGAATATCATAAACACGAATTTATGTTTTTTTAACGTTTAGTACACAAAGCCGTGGTGTAAATTCACTCATACTGAACAGTACGCTGTGGTCCAATTCACGGCACATTTGTTTATATCACGTGGTTTGTTTGACAGCTTGCTAGTGACATGTATTTCGTCTGCTTCGATGTTTTGAGCTTGCTGACAGTGCTTTTCAACATATACAGACCAAAATTATGGGCATGTGAGACATAATATAGTGCATTTTGGCACATAATGTCGAGGTGAACGGCTTTTCCATTTTCCCCCACTTCCTACGGCATTACTGTAGACCCATAGAAGAGATATTTTATATTCCAATACGTTGGTGCCTGACGTTGACATCCTTTGGACATATAATATATATTTATTTGAAGGTGCATGTGATACAGGTCCGTTGAAATAAATACAAACACTGTCAGCAGACTCAGGACGCACAACAACATCGAAGCAGGCGAAATACATGTCACTAGCAAGCTGTCAATCAAACCACGTGATATCAACAATTAGCCATGTGCCGTGAATTGGACCACAGCGTACTGTTCAGTATGAGTGAATTTACGCCACGGCTTTGACGTACTAAACGTTAAAAAAACATAAATTCGTGTTTATTATATTCTAACAAACAACCCATTCGATAAGATTTTTTGCCCAAGGACGAGGCGTGAACACAATACAGCAGTAAACTTATGCCAAATCTGTATGCTTGCTATAGAGCCCAGTCAGCGTGTTGAACCAACTATGTCACTTCCGGTTTTAATAAAAATTAATTTCTCGTTTACAAAAAAAATTTTGCTTGTGTTACAGAGGGGTTTATTTCTGAATATATATTTAAGATTTACGGAAACCTTGTTGAAAATCGTTGGTCTTCCCCTTTAAGGGCGTTGAGCAGTCTACGATACACACTAAATTTTCAACACCAAAAATATTAAGACTTTTCAGTTGCACACTTGTTCCTTGTATAAAATAAACCAGAGGACACATAACAGTCCGACGGTTTGTATTGAGGTAGGCTACAAGCGGAGAAAAATGAGAAGGAATTTGCTGTGAGACACGATTATCCAGGTCTACCATCTATCGTGATTGGAACATGGCTGAATTTCATATTGATGATTGAAGGCAGAGTAGTGCACCGAAGGAAATATTTACTTTTACGTCCGAATTGTTGTATTTAGAACTTGTCATGGACATATTCAACAAATTGACCGAAAATGTTCAAACTTGGTGGGGGTTTGGGTGGCCGAATGGTTAGCGTGCGCCTGATGTATCAAATGGCCTGCCATTGAGTCTACTGGTGTGGTTTCGAATCCCTGGTTGTACATGGCAAGGAGAAGGGTCGCCTGTCCAACCTCGTGGGTTTTCCCTGGGTACTCTGGTTTCCTCCCACTTCTAAAGACAAATACGCGCAAACGAATTATTGAAATAAATATAAACCATATGTTCATCCAGAAATGACCTAGTTTGTGTCGAGTGAACCTTAGTAAACCCCAGTTCTATCTATCTCAAACTTGGTGTAGGTGTAAGCAGAGATAAGCAATTTCATTGGTTGATGCTTTGGGAGATGATAACTTTAGTTCTAATTAAGTGAGACGTGAGAGTGATGAAATTTGGTGCATAGTTTTATTACATGATTACATCAATACCTTGACTAAGTTCGATACTAAACATTTTCTGCTCCGGGTAAGCAGAGCGATAATATGAGCAATTTGATTGGTCGAGAGACTCAAGACTTTGGAATATGACAACTCTCATTCTAACTGAGCTAGAATGTTCAAACTTGGAATAGATGTCTATTGGGTAAATGCCATGATGGAGTTTGAAGATGAGAATTTTCTGCTTTAGTTTAATTTAGAGTGAGGAAACTTGGTGTATAGTTTTATCACATCAATACCTTGACTAATGAACATTTTCTGCTCTGGGTAAGCAGAGCATTAAGAAATTTGATTGGTCGAGACTTTAGAACACAATAACTCGCCTTCTAATTGAGGTAGAATGTTTAAACTAAGTGTAGGCGTTCATAAGGTGAATGCCTTGGTGGAGTTCAGATAATACGGTAAACTGGAATAAGCAATCTGATTGGCTGATGCTTTGGCTTTGGGGCACGTTAACGTTGGTTATAATTAAGTGAGAGTGATGAAACTCTGAATATAGATTCATCATATCATTACCTTGACTAACTTCGATAATGAAAATTTTCTGATTGTATGAAATATCATATGTTTTTAATTTGTTAACCAACTGAAAGGTCACAATTTTTATTTGATTTTAAAAAACGTTCAAATATATCACTGTTAAACCCTAATGACATTTGTGTGTGCATTTTGTAAAAATGGTACCGAAACTGCCAGGCAAAATGGCTGCTTCTTGTACATCAATACTGTAAAATTAGGTAAACTGATAAAACTCCAAATGTATGTTTACATGTATATCCTGAAACTTGTGGTTCCTTTTTGGTATTGTCGCATGTCAGACCATAACATCCTGGATAATGGCTCCTGATTGTTTAAAAAATCACTTTTTGTCCCCGTCTTTCGAAGAAAGCAGAAGGACTATTAGAATGGGTTCGTCTTTCACACTTTTGGGGACACAATAACTCTCTTTCTAATTGGGCTAGAATGTTCAAACTTGGTGTAGGTAGTTGTGTATTAGGTCTATGCCTTGATGGAGTGTGACGATGAACATCTGCTGCTTAGGGTAAGCAGAGATAAGCAATTTGATTGGTTGATGCTTTCGGACACGATAGCTTTAGTACTAATTAAATGAGAGTGATGAAACTTGG
This sequence comes from Patella ulyssiponensis, assembly GCA_963678685.1. Lineage (NCBI taxonomy): Eukaryota > Metazoa > Mollusca > Gastropoda > Patellidae > Patella > Patella ulyssiponensis. The sequence goes on along the minus strand of OY783228.1, from coordinate 52,073,598 downwards.
TGTTTAGTTTCTGTAGATCAATACCTTGACTAAGTTTGATAATAAAATCTTCTGCTGAGGGTAAGCAAGGGCGATAAGCAATTTGATTGGTCGAGACTTTGGAACACAATAGCTCTCCTTCTAATTGAGGTAGAATGTTCAAACTTGATGTAGGTGTTCATTAGGTCAGTGCCTTGATGGAGTTCGAAGATGAACATTTTCCGCTTAGGTTTAACAGAGATAAGCAATGTGATTGGTTGATTCTTTGGGGCACGATAACTTTAGTTATAGTGAAGTGAGAGCAATGAAGCTCTTAATATAGATTCATTATATTATTACCTTGACTTAATATAGATTCATTATATTATTACCTTGACTTAATTCGATGATGAGAATTTTCTGCTGATTTGTCAAGACATTGGAACATAACAAATGCACTTTTATCTGAGGTAGAATTTTTAAACTTGATCTAGATGTTCAATAGGAGCTAAGCAATTTCATTGGTTGATGCTTTGGGACAAGATAACTTTGATTAAGAAGCAACAAGCAATTTGATTGGTCAAGACGTTGAACATAACAAATGCACTTTTAATTGTGGTAGAATGTTTATGCTTTGGGACAAGATAACTTGTTTTAGCTTCTTCTCTGTCCATTTCGGTGTTGTCATTGCAACCGCTTGTTCTTTTTAATAATAATCATAATGAATATTTATATTGCGCGCATTCCATCCAAACAGTATGCTCATGGCTTACAATTTTGTATTCCAGAGCATACATGATAAGCTTAAGCTTGTACAAACATCAACCTAATTATTATACATTACATGTAGTAGTAGTGCATTTTGCTCATCAGAAGTTTTTCTGTTGAATGACTTTTGTATTTCTACCACAACACATAGAATAAGAAGGCCTATTGAATTCAACAAAATCATAATCTGAAAAAAATTATATTTATTTTACACGCCGTTTATGCTCACGAGATGAAGAATTCTATTGAGTTTCAATGATTTCCAATAATTACTGCCCAGGTTATTGCCCTTGATAACTTTAAAAAATTTGGTGGAGGCTAAAGTTTTAACTTGTGACAATTACTATCGAAACATATAGCTTTAGTAGAAGTTGAGCAAAACATGTATTGTCTTGGTTTGTAAATAATGAAAAATTTAACCTGTTGAGAGAGAGAGAAATGGGGTTTAACGTCCAATCGACACAAACTAGGTCATTTTGTCTAATTTTATTTCAATAATTTGCTTGTGCGCAGGGGTCTTCAGCAGTGGGACTGGGAGGAAACCGGAGTACCCGGAGAAAACCCACGAGGTTGGACAGGTGACCCTACTCCGTGCCACGTACAACCGGGAATTCAAAACCACGCCAGTTGACTCAATGGCAGGCCGCATGATACAGAGTGCGCACACTAACCATTCGGACACCCAACCCCCCTTTAACCTGTTGAAGTAGAAAAGCTGTTATTTGAAACATTGGTTCAAATGCACCCTAACACTAGCACATGTTTAACTAATCTTAAATTTGATTTCAAGAGCCTGTAGAAAATTACATATAAACAGGGCTGTCAAAGAGATAATGATTTCATGGAAGATACCCTCAAATAAGCTCAGGTAATCCATTTTATCATATTTTCAATTTGAGAGAATATTGTTGCCATAAAAGTCAGTTCATCAGTCTGTAAAATTCCAGTTATTGTGAAACTTCATTTGGCCAGAGAAAATCATAAGTCCTAAACTTAAGTGACTGTAGTCCAAAGATTTGTCTTATCTACAATGCGGAGATCTAAAGAGAAACAGACTTGCGAAAATCTTAGCTGAGAAGTATTTAAGACTTTTACTTCATACATTTATCAGGAATCATAACACATATTCAAATGTTATTGCGGCCATGCTTCTCAAGAACATGATTTGCAAAACTGCGAATCAAATGAGGTAAATTTAGTCAATTAATTATCAATTTCCGGTTTTGATTAGCAATATTTGGGGAAAATTGTGATTAAATAATGTCTGTGTTGAATTTACAATATAATGCAAAGCTTTATTGAAGTATAAATATTTCAAAAATTATAATTATAAATATAGATTTCAAAATTTGCCCACTGTTTTATATACTTGCATGTGTTACAAATACTTTCTTCAAAGCAGTGGCAGTTGAGTGAGACACTGGTTGTAAGCTTATCTGAATAGTTTAGATATGATATTTCTGCAGGTCTGGAAATAACTGTGTTATATTTATCTGACATTTTCAACTTAGTGTCGGGCATGTATTAATAATATCATTAAAAAAACAAATCAGTGCCTGGCAAAATAACAGGCACCAGAGGTTTAGTGCCTGACAAAGCCTGAATCTGTGCCTGAAATTGTCAGTGACAGGTGCCTTATTTCCAGGCTTGTATTTCTGGGTTGATTGGTAGTTTGGAAATCACATGAAATGAAATTGGGTTTAATGTCACAATAAGCACAACCGTATTATGCACTGTATAGATACTTCATGCCAAAGCTAACTTGTCTCATTTTGTTTTATTATTGCAGAAGAGTTACCTTACAAGATACAAAGGGTAGTGATGAGTCATACATGTAATTATATATTGATTCTTTGATATTGCATGATTTTATTATTATGTTAATTCTGTGATACTGTATGACAATATATAAACTGATTCTGTGATACTGTATGTAGTATGACAATATTTATACTGATTCTGTACTGTATGATAATATACTGGTTTTGTGTTTCTGATTCTGTGATATTATATAATTGTATACAGATTTCATGATTCTGCATGATTATATACTGATTTTGTGATACTATATGATTATATACTGATTCTGTGGTTGTGATACTGTATGATTATATATACTGACTCTATGATTCCCATTTCTGTGAAACTGTATGAGTATAATAAAAATTTGTGATAAAATATGACAATATACTTATACTGTGGTACTGTATGATAAGATAGTGATTAGAGAGATACTATGATAATATACTGATTCTGTAATAGTAGTAATACTATCTGATAATATACTGATTCTGCGATACTTTGGGATTATATACTGATACTGTATGATAATATACTGATTCTGTGATACTTTATGATTAGATACTGTATGATAATATACTGATTCTGTGATACTTTATGATTATATACTGTATGATTATATAGATACTGATTCTATGATACCTTATGATTATATACAGATACTGTATGATAATACATGTATACTGATATTGTATGATTAGATACTGATATTGTATGATTAGATACTGATATTGTGATACTTTATGATTATATACTGATACTGCCTGATAATATATTGATTTTGTGATACTTTATGATTGTATACTGATACTGCATAATACTATATTGATTTTGATTATAATACTCATACTATATCATTATAATACCGATACTGCATCATTATACATGTATACTGATTCTGTGATTCTGATTACTGTAGGATTATTTACCCTTTCTGTGATATCGATGTATGATTTCTGTGGTATTGATTTATGCTGTTATCATTACTTATTAAATTTATTTTTAAAAAATATTCTTGTTAATGTTCATATTTTTGATGATAGAATTAAGCTGACCTTTGAAGAAATGATATTACAGGTGATACTTGAATTACACGTTATCGGTAACGTGTAGGGGAAGAATGTAGTACATGCTATCTATAGACGTTATAATATAGACGTTACAGAGAACGTTTCAGGGGGAGAATTAAAAAACCTGCTATAGACGTTATCGGTAACGTATTAGGGTGGGGATTTAGCATATGCTGTAGACGTTATATAGAACGTTTCAGGGGGAGAGTTGAACACCTGCTATAGACGTTATGGAGAACTTTAACGGAAGGGGGTGTCATGCATGCTGTAGACGTTATGGGGAACGTTTACCCAGAGGATTGTTACACCTGAACTAGACGTTATCTGTAACGTTAAAGGATAGAAATAAAACACGTGCTATCGACGTTATCGGAAACATTACAGGGGAGGAATGTAAAACATGATATAGACGTTATCAGGAACGTTTAAGGAGGGGGATTTACCACATCCTATTGACGTTATCCCGAACGTTAAGGGGTGAATTTTAACACATGCTATAGACGTTAATGGTATCTTTCATGGCTTACGTTCGATGAACATTCAAAACTAAGGTAAAGCAACATAATAACTAATGTTTTCAAAACGTTAAAATTAATGTTCAGTTAACTTATGCTGTAACGTTTGTAAATAATGTTTGCCTTACGACAACAAAACTTTCCTGGCTTACGTCAGATGAACATTCAAAACTAACGTTAAATAACAGAATAATTGATGTTTTCAAAACGTTAACATTAATGTTTTCAAAACGTTAACGTTAATGTCCAGTAAACGTATCCTATAACGTTTTTAAAAACGTTAACGTTACGACAACAAAACTTCCCTGGCTTACGTCAGATGAACATTCAAAACTAACGTTAAATAACAGAATAATTGATGTTTTCAAAACGTTAACATTAATGTTTTCAAAACGTTAACGTTTATGTCCAGTAAACGTATCCTTTAACGTTTTTAAAAACGTTAACGTTACGACAACAAAACTTTCCTGGCTTACGTTAGATGAACATTCAAAACTAACGTAGAATAACTAATGTTTTCAAAACGTTAACATTAATGTTTTCAAAACGTTAACATTAATGTTTTCATAACGTTAACATTAATGTTTTCAAAACGTTAACATTAATGTTTTTAATACGTTAACATTAATGTTTTCAAAACGTATCCTGTAACGTTTGTAAAAACGTCAACGTGACGACAACAAAACTTTCCTGGGTCACGTGCCACAAACATTCACTGAGAACGTTAAATAACGAAAAAATAATGTTTTGAAAACGTTCGGAAAACTAAATTTTGTTAGCTGGGATACGCCACATGTGGCTTTTTATGAGCCTAACTGGATTATAAAACTTCAAACTCTTGGGAAATAGATTCTAACAACTTCTCTTTCTATCCGAAGAAAGGGCAGTTTCATATTGGCGAATAACGAACAACGAGCCAGTTTGTTGTTCGGTATTCGCAAATAACGAACAATGAGCTGGTTTGTTGTTCGTTATTCACCAGATATGGAATTATTAATATAATGAAAGAACTTTTGTAGTGAATACGCCGCAGGTGGGTTTTTATGAGCCTAACTGTATTATAAAACTTCAAACTTCTGGGAAATAGATTCTAACAACTTCTCTTTCTATCCGAAGAAAGAGCTGTTACATATTGGTGAATAACGAACAACGAGCTGGATTATTGTTCGGTATTCGCGAATAACGAACAACGAGCTGGTTTGTTGTCCGGTATTCACCGTATATGGAATTAGTAATATAATAAAGGTACTTTTGTAGGGAATACGCCGCAGATGGGTTTTTATGAGCCTAAATGGATTATAACACTTCAAACTCTTGGGAAATAGATTCTAACAACTTCTCTTTCTATCCGAAGAAAGAGCACTTTCATATTGGCGAATAACGAACAACGAGCCAGTTTGTTGTTCGGTATTGGCGAATAACGAACAACGAGCTGGTTTGTTGTTCGTTATTCACCAGCTATTGAATTTGTAATATAATAAAGAAACATTTGTAGGGAATACGCCGGGAGTAGGTTTTTAAGCCCAATTAGGTTATAAAACTTCAAAGTCTTGGGAAAAAGAATTTAACTAACTCTCTTTCTATCCGAAGAAAGAGCTGTTTCATATGGGTGAATACCGAACATCGAGCCAGTTTGTTGTTCGGTATTCGCGAATAACGAACAACGAGCTGGTTTGTTGTTCGTTATTCACCAGATATGGAATAAGTAATATAAGAAAGACACATTTGTAAGGAATACGCCGGGAGTGGTTTTTTAAGCCCAATTGGGTTTTAAAACTTCAAAGTCTTTGGAAAAAGAATTTAACTAACTCTCTTTCTATCCGAAGAAAGAGCTGTTTCATATTGGCGAATAACGAGCTGTTGTTAGAATTTATTTTCCAAGAGTTTGAAGTTTTATAATCCAATTAGGGTCATAAAAACCTATCCCCGACGTATTTCCTACAAATTCTCTTTTTTATATTACTAATTCTATATTTGGTGAATAACGAACAACAAACCAGCTCGTTGTTCGTTATTCGTGAATACCGAACAACAAACTGGCTCGTTGTTCGTTATTCGCAAATATTTAACAGCTCTTTCTTCGGATAGAAAGAGAAGTTGTTAGAATCTATTTCCCAAAAGTTTGAAGTGTTATAATCCATTTAGGCTCATAAAAACCCACCTGCGACGTATTCCCTACAAAAGTACCTTTATTATATTGCTAATTCCATATCTGGCGAATACCGAACAACAAACCAGCTCGTTGTTCGTTATTCGACATTATGAAACAGGTCTTTCTTCGGATAGAAAGAGAAGTTATTAGAATCTATTTCCCAAGAGTTTGAAGTTTTATAATCCAGTTAGGCTCATAAAAACCCACCTGCGGCGTATTCCCTACAATAGTTCCGTTATTATATTTCTAATTCCATATCTGGCGAATACCGAACAACGAACCAGCTCGTTGTTCGTTATTCGCAAATACCGAACAACAAACCAGCTCGTTGTTCGTTATTCGCGAATACCGAACAACAAACTGGCTCGTTGTTCGTTATTCGCGAATACCGAACAACGAACAACAAGCTAACTTCACGTCGCCGTTAATTTGATGGTAACTGGAATTGTTATACTGGATCTCACATAAAACAGATTTAATATTATTCCAGCAAAAACGTGGGGCATATGTATCCCGTTGTTACGAATTTATCTATTGTCTGTTCAGAAAGGGTTCGAAACAGTGGTTCAGTGAGTAAGACTCGCCACGAACGAGGTCCGGGGTTCGATCCCTATGTTTGCCGAGAGAGTACTTCAGGATTTTCCAGGATGCAGCACGGGGGCTTCTCAAGAAACCAGGTTTATATGTACTCATTGACCAACCCTAAGCAGTTGGAGTTCGAAATAAGAGTAGGCCATAGCACCACTGTCTAGACCAATTTTCCTCATAACACACTGCTTGACGAATAACAATATTCATTAACTTTGTTAGTACAGAGCTGTAAGACATTAAACCCCATTGCATCATTTCTGGTTCATAAGACTTATGTCCGGAAACCGTTTGTGGTATCATCTAGAGAGATGGATTCATATTTGTCAGTCATGCATTTCAAAAAGTGAAAAGTGTAAAATGAATCATCAAAGTCTCTATGTCCGGCAACTTTTGTGGTATAGTCTAAATATGGTACCCACAGATCATTTTCGTCTGTAATGTATTGCACACTAAGTTCTAAGTTTAAAAATAATCATCACGAAAATAATTTAAAATGCATTTACGACTAGTATAGGAATCCCAAAAGTCACCCCCACGATTTCCTCTTTTCTAATGTGTTCTTACATGTAGAACTTGTTGTGAAATACGTCACTGACGAAAATGAACTGTGGATACCACATCTAGTTATTGGACACAGAGTCTTCGATACAAAAACGGATCACATTACTATTTCTGAACGAGCAGGAGAACTTAAATTCTTAACAACTGCATATACCATAAATGATTCTCATTCCGGTAAAATGGTGCAAAGACAAAAGAGATGAAATTAAAAATGCCTGAGTTGGCCCCGTTATATTGTTATGGGGTCGGGGTGGATGGTCGGAATAACCAGATATTTTCTCCAAAGAATGTGTCAATTCTTAACATTATCATTAGCATCATACGTTTTTATGCATAAAACAATTATACTACATTTATTGTGTCTTGAGGTTAAATTATTTGAAATTCTAATTAGCTTACTGGTAAGTTCTGCCCATGGTTAATTAACTGAGGTAGATTCTTGAGTCCGGTCAATTTCAGTTGCTCTAAAAAAAACTATTACACTTTGCCATTATAAACCAATCCAAGAAAAAGAGTGATGTCCCTTTTTTCTGAAACAATCATCTACAATTATCAAATTCAATTACTCTGAAAACTTAATAGTGGCCATATTTACAAGCCATATCAAACCGAAAATTAACGATTATCTTAAATTTGATCATTTTGACAATTTTAGAGAAATTCTGGCCGCCATTTTAAATTTTCGCCATCTTGGATTTTGGAAACTCTATTTTTTGATTGATTTTAAGTTCAATGACTTTGAAAACCCTTTATATTACATATATAATACCATATTAAAAAGTGAAATGACTTATCTGACAAATCGGCTATTTTAGATAAATTTTGGTTGCCATTTTGAATTTCGGCCATCTTCGATTTTGTAAACTATTTTTTTTTCTTTAGATTAATTTTAGGTTCAGTGACACTGTAAACTGGTTTAAATTATATATTACAAACCAAATCAAACAGTGAAATGAGCTTGAAAAGTTATTTCCAATATTTATTCATTTTTAAGTTTAAACAAAATATGCTTTTAATTCATTTTGAATGTGGTGTTTGATGTAATTGATTATATCTTATGTTTTTGTGTGCGCTGGCTTTGTTGTCCTTTGGGCAATACATTTAGCCACCTAAATCATGATTCTACAATGTATACTTCTAAAGATATTAATGTATTTCAATAAATTGGCAGCCATCTGACCAATCGGCAATTTTGGGTATATTTTGGCCGCCATTTTGAATTTCCGAGAGCTTGGATTTGGGGAAACTAGTTTTAGAGATAATATTTCAGTTCAATTACAACAAAAAACTTATATTTGATATATAACAAGCCATATCTTGCGTGATAATCACCCATCCTTACTGGAAATTCATTTTTCTTCCAATTTTGGCGGCCATTTTTGAAATCAGACAAACTCCAACCAAAAATGACGTCATAGATAAATCTGTACTCAAAAAATCGTGTTCAGTTAGCAATTTCGCATCTGGAAATTCCTGGCCTGAAATGATTTGTAAAAAAATGTCTTATTGTGACACCTCTATGTATATGTATTTCAATGGATAGGCGGCGATTTTGGAAACGATGGCCGTAACGACCACCAAGAGGAGCTGCTGAGGTGGATCCACATCCCCAAAAAATCAGTAGGGTTGATGCCATCTATGTGCCACGTTTCATGCTTTTAACACAAAGTGCACGATTTTTTGCTTAACCGCCCCACTATAGTAAACATACATATCATTATAATAAGCAATACTCATCATCTTAATTTATATGAAATTGTGTCCATGCCTGTACCAATCAACGCCTCCTCCTCTCATGTGACTCAACTCTTGGACTTACAACAATATTTTGCCATATCTCGCGATCACCAGCGCCAGCATTATTCGGAATTGTGAAGGTACTGACAACATATATTGTGTTAACAAGCTGGCATTGTCAGCTGGCATTGTGTCATCTTGCGAGCTCTCGCTCTTTTTAGACGATAAGCATGGGATTAGAAACTTGTGTAACTTCAGATTCCGAATGAATTCTTTGCCTAGCACTGTGTTAGAGTTAACGCCCTCTTCAGTTATATTGTATAACACCCCACTCATAGCCATAAACTGTGCTTCCGGTCAACGCATGGTAAAGGGTTGTAAATTTTGTGTTATGTCTATACCATTTAAATGCTCAATGTCTACCCAGTAGTTCTTTCTAGCCGAAAGTCTTGGAAAGTAATGTTTTTACCAAGCTCTAAGAAAATCATCATTTAAATCAACGTGAACTCATTTCCCGCCAATTGTAGCACCTCCCTCCCCTTCCACACACACACACCTGCTACCCCCGCCCCACAAATCAAACAGTTGTGCAGGGACATCACAAATATTTATTTAGAGATAGGCAGTCTTAGAAACTTATGTTTTATTAATATACTACTCAAAAGAAGTTAAGGGTCAACCAATTATTTTTGTTTGACATTTTATTAGACACAGGGAACATGTAAATCAAAACTTTTAAGCACACTTTGGTCAAAATGAGTTCAATATGTCTCAATGTTGAGTCTGTTATACAAAGCATATGCACTTTTTATACACAACTATTCTGAGGATCTGATGAAAATTCGCCATTTTGAGCATAAACAGGTCAAACAAAACTGTCTCAACTTCGATAACTTTGTTAATAACGAGTGAAACCACCACGTGCTCGTAAGCAGTCGACACAACGACAAGGCATGCTGTCGGTCAGACGTCGAAATTTCAGCCCACACCATTACCATACCACCTCCAAAGCGATGGCGTTGTCTGACGTTAACATTAGCAAATCTTTTTCCTTGCGGCGCATAGACGCGAAGTCTGCCATCATTGAACTGTAATGCAAATCGGGACTCATCAGTGAAGAGTGCCCGCCCCCATTGTCGCCGTCTCCAGTCTCTATGACGTGTGCACCTGTCACGACGTGCTGCCCTATGACGTTGAAGAAGAGGTGGTCGAACCGCTTGTCGTCGCGATCGAATGTTGTGGGCTCGCAGACGATTTCTTATGGTCTGGTCCGATACCCGAACACCACTTACATTTCGCAATTCATCTCTCAGACATCTCGCTGTAACAACGCGCTGACGAAAGGCCATTAAAATTTGAATGACATGCCGGTCTTGACGTTGCGAATTTGATCTTGGCCTACCAGACAGTGGGCGATTCTGAATTGAATTGGTTGCCTGGAAACGCTGCCATATTCCCCAAATCACACTCTGGCTACAACCGATTCTCTGTGCCATATTCCTCTGTGTAAAACCCTGTTGAAGCCACGCAATGGCTCTTCCTCTGTCAAGTTCACTCAGATGACGTCTGACCATGTTGAAATTTCAACTGAGAGCAGCACGGTCATGGAAGGTTTTTTTATGCCAAAACTGTTCATGGAAAATGAATAGTGCACGTGCAAGGACATAATCAACTCCAAAAAGTCGTACCTTACTGCGTTTGGGCGATGCAAACAGTTTTGTGGAGCCTTGTTTTGAGCTTCAGTTTATGGTTTCTAAGGAGACTGTCAAAATCGTTTTGTTTGAAAATGACACATGCCTTGTATACAGGTTTTGTCGTCAGGATATCGTGAACCAATTTTGAAACGATTTCCGCCAATAATTTTATATATATGCCTGATATGTGCATAGACAATTACTTGGTAGAAAAAAGGTTTGACCCTTAACTTCTTTGAGTAGTATATATAACATGATCATCATTTATGTCAACATAATGACACCCCCTCCTCACACGCACATCTACACCTGCTACCCCCACCCTACCTCCCACAAATCAAAACAGTTGTCCAGGGAATCATAAACACTTTTTAAAAGATGGGCAGTCCTAGAAATTTATGTTTTATTAATTATGTCAACATTACATTCCCCTACCCCCACCACACACACGCGCCCATTGTAGACATTTGACCCCTTATAATTCGAAAACGCCCCTTCATACGCCTGATCACCACCAAGATTCGGAATCTACACAAAAAACTTATCTAGCAAAACTTGGTCTCATAAATTCATAGCTCGGGTGGCGACCCCCGCCCCCCTTCAGCCACCGGACTAATTTATTCTATGATAATAATTTTGGCGTCTAAACTTATATTCCCAGGGTCAAGGAATACACTGAACATTTAAAAAAACAAATTCTACCTACAAAACACGAAAATAACCCCATAAATCTAGGCAATATTCAATTTAATCCTTTGGTCGCGTTTCTGGCTGTACCTACGGTAGTACAAGCGCAATATACTGTACATTGTGAACCACCCCTAGTGCATCTGATGAGTCACAATTTCAGATCAGGATCCGACGGATTACCATCTTCCAATGAACACCATACAATAGCTAGGTGATGAGCTCTTTTTAGGTTTCCTGAAAATGCATCATTCATTAATTTTAGCAAGACTACATGGTTTGGGTGGATGCAAAAGTGACAACCCCAAGTAGCACGCTTGCTTATAGCTGCACTTGGGATGACTAAAAATGTATAGTATTTGGCGCCTGTGTTGTCACAGGTTGCAACCAGACACATGACTAACGGATTAAACTGAATACTACTTATTGCTATGGGGGTTATTTTCCTATTTTACAGGAAGAATTAAGTTGTTTGAAATGTTCAAAACACAGCTTGTTCCCTCATATGGTTTGGTTTGGCGAAATAATTTCCCTCAACCGCCGCTATCGAGTTTAACGGCCATAGTGTCTGGCATTTTGGATTTTACTATCATTTAATCACTCCTCAACATAATGAAAGACTTCGGTGTATTCTTTGATCCTAAAAACATACGGTTAGACACCAAAATCACTATGGGAGTATAGGGGATTTTTTGAAATGGTGGCCGTCTTGGATGCATTTTGAATTTCTTAAAACGCCCAAGGGTTGCAACCAGACACATGACTAAAGGATTAAACTGAATACTACTTATTGCTATGGGGGTTATTTTCCTATTTTACAGGAAGAATTAAGTTGTTTGAAATGTTCAAAACACAGCTTGTTCCCTCATATGGTTTGGTTTGGCGAAATAATTTCCCTCAACCGCCGCTATCGAGTTTAACGGCCATAGTGTCTGGCATTTTGGATTTTACTATCATTTAATCACTCCTCAACATAATGAAAGACTTCGGTGTATTCTTTGATCCTAAAAACATACGGTTAGACACCAAAATCACTATGGGAGTATAGGGGATTTTTTGAAATGGTGGCCGTCTTGGATGCATTTTGAATTTCTTAAAACGCTCAAGGGTGACCGAGGTTCACCCGGCATATTCTGAAAGAGGACACCCTGGGCTACTAAAACCAATCATACAAAAAAAATTGTATACAATTTCCAGGTTAAGCCATAGTTCCGCCCGACTAAATGTATCATTCAAAACCTGCCGTAAATACCGTATACACGGTGAGATGCGTAGTGTGTAGAATTGACTGGCTGGCTTTTGTGTCAATCTAATTAAAATACAGATCTATATTTCGTTTCGTTTTTATTAGTTTCCGATGGCTACACTACATGAAGATCTGGCCCACACCCCTCCCTCCCCCCCTTAGCCCCAGTGACATAGTTGATTTTCATTTTCGTTTGCTTTGTTTCTATTGTAGTTCACATATCTGATCTTTAATAGATGATATAAACATGATTTTCGCATTGTCTCCGCCCAAGCAATCCAAGGTTGCAACGTATTAACCTTTTCTCCAATATGTACCCCCCCCCCCCCCTCGACAAAATCCTGGTCAGTATTAATCATAAGGTGAGTTTGTCTGTGATATCACTTCGGCGGAAGCGGACGCTAAATAAAGCCATTCCACACACATAAGGTGGGTATTTAAGTTAATTGGTTAGTATTCCTTACTTGTGTCAGTAGTAAAACAATTAAAATACGCGAGTATATAAAAAAAAGTGTCCCTTAAATGGACAAACTCACTATTTTGGTCTGTTGGATACAGGCATATTCTTTTAGCAGATTCGTAGAAACGGTCTGAACCTTCAAACTTCTGATCTCCCTTTACAGAGCTAGACAATGAAAGCAAATAGTTGTTATAATAAATAGCGAACACCCTAAAAGATAGCATCGCAAAGGGTGGATATACGCGCACACAACAGCCATTTTCAACAGCAGCTTTTTCGAAAGGAAAACGTGGATGTTGACAAACTTAAATGGAAGGTATTCCTCAATTTAAATCAACATTGATGTTTTGACCTTACCTGGAAAAGATGGGCTTCTGATATCCGATATTTAAGACAAACTAAACATTTAGCCATTGGTATACGAATTGTGTACCATACTGCGTTTCATATTATATTATTATATGCGTTGCGACCCGTTTATGTCAATTTCTAGGCCACAAATATTAGCAATTTAGCTCCTTTAAAATAAGCTTGAAAAACGTGTAGCCACTGTCATGTAGCCGGTGACTGTGCTATTACTACAGGACTGTGTTACCATGTTGTTCAGTGATATGTGCTGTATATGTACATGTGTTACCATGTTGTTCAGTGATATGTGCTATATATGTACATGTACTCATAAATAACAATTATTACTCTATTTCCTACCTTGTGTTCTGTGATATGGGCTATACGTGTACTCATAAATAACGATTATTACCCTATGTGCTGTTCTGTGCTACCTTGCTTTCTGTGACATGTGCTATACGTGTACTCATAAATAATGATTATCACCCTGTGTGCTGTTCTGTGATGTGTGAGTAATAGATAAATTCTTGGATATAAACTGTGTATACTCTTATAATTTCATGTGCTACCTTGCAATTAGTGGAATGTTTAAGATTTATGCTGCACATATACATGTATAGATTACCCCGTGTTGTTGTGTGTATATGGTTTTTTTATGTTGTAGTTTTTTTGTGTGGGTGTGTGTGTATGTGTGATTGTGTGTGTTGAAACCGTAGTAGTATTAATATAGAACAAAAAATATAAAAGTTGAAAATGCCTAAAGACAGTACTATTGTTTAATTGTCTACATGTTTCGCCTGAGCTTGTCAAGACATACAATAACGTGACGTCATGGAAGAATAAAAATACATTAATATAATAATAATGAAGTAGATAATATAGTATAATATTGCAATTATTTTGAAATGTTTAAATTTGTCAATAAAATATTGTTCTTTCAATCTCATTTTCATGGGTTCTGAGTACGGCATCTAACAAAAGGGTATATTTTGAATTCGCCTTTACCTCAGATATCAAGGTGCTCACTTAAACATATTTCAAAAAACAGTGACAACGATACTTAGATGATTGCGTCTTTATCTAGCTCCAATCATTTGATAATCACTTATTATTAGGGTTTCACACTGCGTAGCTTGTGTGAAACACTATTGTTTTTGTTAAAATTATTATTAGGGTTTCACACTGCGTAGCTTGTGTGAAACACTATTGTTTTTGTTAAAATTATTATTAAGCTTTCATATGTATTACATATGAAAGCTTATTGTTTCTGTTAAGATTAATATTATTAAGCTTTCATATGTATTACATATGAAAGCTTATTGTTTCTGTTAAGATTAATATTATTAAGCTTTCATATTACATATGAAAGCTTATTGTTTCTGTTAAGATTATTAAGCTTTCCTATTACATATGAAAGCTTATTGTTTCTGTTAAGATTATTAAGCTTTCATATGTATTACATATGAAAGCTTATTGTTTCTGTTAAAGTTATTAAGCTTTCATATGTATTACATATGAAAGCTTATTGTTTCTGTTAAGATTAATATTATTATTATTTTTTTTTTTGTGTTTTATTCACAAATCGGATTTCTCAGAATCTAACCATAGGATCGTTCTGAAACTTTTACCTATCCCCCCAAAAATGGGTGGTGGCTGTTGATTAAATATATTTTCAAAACGTTTTACGTATCCGAAATCACCGAATTTTACGAACGAATGCATTTGACCTACAATGCTGTAACTTTGTGACTATTTGACCTATTTTACTAAATCTTTTTTCTTTGAGTACCTTGAGACAATTACTATAAATCTGCAGTTTCAGATTTTCGAATTTCGAAAATTCGTCGCTGTGATTTCGAACCGGAAGTTTAGACCAATTTGACAACTTCTTTAATAGTTGTACGATTTTCATGAAATTTAGTATCTAAGTAGATCTTACCGATGTGACTTCAAAAATATAATTAGAAATTTTCTAAATTATCTCCCCTTGACGAAATTAAGGATCAAAATTTTCAAAAAAATCGTCGAAATATAGGTCAGAATGACCTGATTTTTTTTTTGGATACTAGATAAGTAATTACTGATTTGTACACAAAATATGGAGTTTGTCGATTGAACCGGAAGTGCCGCCATATTTAAAAGTGAAAAATCAATAAGGCTTTTTTGCTATTTTACTTACAGACTCGGGAGTTATATTTTCTGAATCCTTGATGGAAGGCCTAAAAAATGTCGCGAATAGAATTTTGATTTCGATCACGTGATGGTCACCATTTTGAATTGAAAATGAAAAATAGAAGCAATTTGAAGGGTCGGGACTTTGGAACACAATTACTCTCCTTCTAATTAAGCTAGAATGTTCAAACTTGGTGTAGACGTTCACTAGGTCAATGTTATGATTGAGTTTAAAGATGAGCATTTTCTGCTTAGGGTAAGCAGAGATAAGCATGCTAATTTGTTGATTCTTTAGGGCACGATAACTTCGGTTATAATGAAGGGAGGGCGGTGAAACTTTTGTCAATAGAGAGTCTAATAGCTAGCCTGTTGTGTGAAATCACTGTATTATTTTTTCTAAATATCAGGGATAGCCGAAAAAAAGAGATTGAAAATCCAAAAAGTCGTATTTTTACAATTTGGAGCATGTTTAGAGGTCTTTCTCGTAAAGTCAACATAATATTTTTTGGGAACTTCTTCAACAAAGAGTCTTATTGGTAGTCTTTTATATGAAACCATCGATCAACAGTCCAACATATCAGGAGTAGAAGAACAAAAGGATCGAACATTGAAAACGGCACCCTTTCATTGTTAAGCGAAACATGCAGTGTGGGTGACTACAATCTACACATTTAGTCATCGTATAGAGCTTATTCAACAGTATCGAATTCCAGCTGCTTAGGGATATTTTACGTGCACTCCAATGTGTACACGAGACCTTGGTTTTTCGTCCCATCCGAATGACTAGACAGCTGTGCTTGTCAGGCCCTCCGTTCTGCCTCACTGACAAGGGGAACCACGCCGGGAAATCGAGATGAACTTTCTCCGTGCAGAACTTTCAATTCAGGCGAAAACATTTATTGCATACGATTAAGCTGGTCAGTTGGAGCTTATTTTCAAAAGTTTTGTAATAATCGGTTGGTAATTAAAGTACCGTGCACATTAAACTGTTAAAACAGAAAATTTCGCCCGGTTGAAATGTTTCTTGCTATAAGTCAGCAATTTTCTGAATTCAGGGAGGCTGAATGGCTGAATGGTTAGCATGTGCGCACTGTATCGTAACGTCATGAAGTATGATGTCCAACCTCGCTCGTGGGTTTTCTCCGTGTCCTTCGGTTTCCTCCCAACGGCTAAAGACCTGTAAGCGCAAGGGGAGTTTTTAAATAAAATTAAAAACATATGTTAGTCCCGAAATGACCTAGTTTGTGTCGAATGGACATTAGGCCGCATTTCTCTCTTTCTCTTTTATTTCTAAAGTTTTGTAATAATCGGTTGGTAATCAAAGGTACTGTAAAAGTGATAAAACAGAAAATTTCGCCCGGTTGTAATGTTTCTCACTTTAAAGTCAGCAATTTGCCGATTTTAAGGGGCAAACGTTTATTGCGAACGCTTAAGCTGGTCAGGGGTAGCTTATTTTTAAAAGTTTTGTAATATTCGGTTGATAACTAAAGGTACCGTGCAAATTAAACTGTTACAATAGAAAATTTGGCCCGGTTGAAATGTTTCTCGCTGTAGGTCAGCAATTTGCCGATTTTAGGGAGGTTGCGTGGCTGAATGGTTAGCACGTGCGCTCTGTATCATAACGTCTGTCATTGAGTCAACTGGCGTTGTTTCGATTTCTTGGTTGTACGTGACAAGGAGTATGGTCGCCTGTCCAACCTCGTAGGCCGTAACCGCCGCTGCCCGGGTAAAATTTCCCTCATTGCACATTTTATGGCATATGCCCGTCTTCATTAGCCCATTTTAGGAGCAGAACAGTCGGACGTTAAACCCCATTCAATTTCATTTCATTTTCTCTATGTTGCTTATTTATTATAGTGGATAAATATTTTTCTGGTTCTAGCAATTATTTAATTTCTGCATAGAAATCTTGCTTTGGCCAGTTTTTTTATTGCAGAGTGCCATTCTTGTTTAAACAAACATGATCCTTTGTTTAAGACATGCTTAAGAAGTCGTCACGATTTCCTACTTATAACCAAACATATTGGAAATATTAGTCTGGCATTATTAAATCCTAATTTTATTGGTCTTATTTAAAATTAAACTTTCATTTAACTATGAACAACCCTTAACGTGTCTCTTTAAAACTATTAAGTACTCTAAAACAGTAGCTCAACCTTTTGACCTAAACTCATTAATTTACCATTTTGTTGTGAGCGACTTCTTATTCTTCCTATATGACATATTGCACGTGTCTGATTTCAAAGGGGGGTTGGGTGGCTGAATGGTTAGCACGCGCGCCTGTCATTGAGTTAACTAGCGTGTTTTCGAATGCCCGGTTGTACGTGACAAGGAGTAAGATCGCCTGTCCAACCTGCCATTTTTATTTTTTTTTCCCGCCATTTTCATTTCATTTTCTCATCCGTCTCATTACAGTAATACAAGTTTCAGTTATTTCCCTTTAGTTTTCAGATTATTGTTATGCCTGGGTGCAATGTTTCATACTATATTTAGACTTGTAACTTCGCGAGTTTTTGACCAATTTTAATAATTTTTTCTTCTTATCCTTTTATTTAGGATACTTGATACAATCAATGACACGTGACGATGAATATGAAAGCTTTCATATCTGCATGGGACAGTAGCAGATCTAGTTAAGCTTTCATATGTATTACATATGAAAGCTTATTGTTTCTGTTAAAGTTATTATTATTATTTTTTTTTTTTGTGTGTTTTCTGCAAATCGGATTTCTCAGAATCTATCCATAGGATCTTTCTGAAATTTTGACCTACCCCCCCAAAAATGGGGTGCGAACCTTGATTAAATGTATTTTCAAAACGTTTTACGAATCCGAAATCACCGAATTTTACGAACGAATGCATTTGACCTGCAATGCTGTAACTTTGTGACTATTTGATCTATTTTACTAATTCTTTTTTCTTTGAGTATCCTAAGACATTTACTTCAAATCTGCAATTTCGGATTTTCGAATTTCGAAAATTCGTCGCTGTGATTTCGAACCGGAAGTTTATACCAACTCGACAACTTCTTTAGTAGTTGTACGATTTTCATGAAATTTAATATGTAAGTAGACCTTAATGATGCGACTTGAAAAATGACTTTAGAAATTTTCTAACTTATCTCCCCTTGGTGAAATTAAGGATCAAATTTTTCAAAAAAATCGTCGAAATATAGGTCAGAATGACCTAGTTTTTTTTTCCTATACTAGACAAGGAATTACTGATTCGTACACAAAATATGGAGTTTGTCGATCGAACCGGAAGTGCCACCATCTTTAAACGTGAAAAATCAATAAGGCTTTTTTGCTATTTTACTTACAGACTCGGGAGTTATATTTTCTGAATCCTTGATGGAAGGCCTAAAAAATGTCGCGAATAGAATTCTGATTTAGGTCAACCGGGAGTCACCATTTTGAATTGAAAATGAAAAATAGAAGCAATTTGAAGGGCCGGGACTTTGGAATACAATAACTCTCCTTCTAATTAAGCTAGAATATGCAAACTTGGTGTAAACGTTCACTAGGTCAATGTTATGATGGAGTTCAAAGATGAGCATTTTCTGCTTAGGGTAAGCAGAGATAAGCATGCTGATTTGTTGATTCTTTAGGGCACGATAACTTTGGTTATAATGAAGGGAGGGCGATGAAACTTTTGTCAATAGAGAGTCTAATAGCTAGCCTGTTGTTTGAAATCATTGTATCATTTTTTTTAAATATCAAGGATAGCCGAAAAAAAGAGATTGAAAATCCAAAAAGTCGTATTTTTACAATTTGGAGCATGTTTAGAGGTCTTTCTCGTAAAGTCAACATACTATTTTTTGGGAACTTCTTCTACAAAGAGTCTTATTGGTAGTCTTTTATATGAAACCATCGATCAACAGTCCAACATATCAGGAGTAGAAGAACAAAAGGATCGAAAATTGAAAACGGCACCCTTTCATTGTTAAGCGAAACATGCAGTGTGGGTGACTACAATCTACACATTTAGTCATCGTATAAAGCTTATTCAACAGTATCGAATTCCAACTGCTTGGGGATATTTTACGTGCACTCCAATGTGTACACGGGACCTTGGTTTTTCGTCCCATCCGAACGACTAGACAGCTGTGCTTGTCAGGCCCTCCGTTCTGCCTCACTGACAACGGGGAACCACGCCGGGAAATCAAGATGAACTTTCTCCGTACAGAACTTTCAATTCAGGCCAAACGTTTATTGCATACGATTAAGCTGGTCAGGGGGAGCTTATTTTCAAAAGTTTTGTAATAATCGGTTGGTAATTAAAGTACCGTGCACATTAAACTGTTAAAACAGAAAATTTCGCCCGGTTGAAATGTTTCTTGCTATAAGTCAGCAATTTTCCGAATTCAGGGAGGCTGAATGGCTGAATGGTTAGCATGTGCGCGCTGTATCGTAACGTCTGTCATTGAGTCAACGGGCGTCGTTTCGATCTCCAGGTTGCACGTGACATGAAGTATGATGTCCAACCTCGTGGGTTTTCTCCGTGTCCTTCGGTTTCCTCCCAACGGCTAAAGACCAGTAAGCGCAAGGGGAGTTTTTAAATAAAATTAAAAAACATATGTTAGTCACGAAATGACCTAGTTTGTGTCGAATGGACATTAGGCCGCATTTCTCTCTTTCTCTTTTATTTCTAAAGTTTTGTAATAATCGGTTGGTAATCAAAGGTACTGTAAAAGTGATAAAACAGAAAATTTCGCCCGGTTGTAATGTTTCTCACTTTAAAGTCAGAAATTTGCCGATTTTAAGGGGCAAACGTTTATTGCGAACGCTTAAGCTGGTCAGGGGGAGCTTATTTTTAAAAGTTTTGTAATATTCGGTTGATAACTAAAGGTACCGTGCAAATTAAACTTTTAAAACAGAAAATTTGGCCCGGTTGAAATGTTTCTCGCTCTAGGTCAGCAATTTGCCGATTTTAGGGAGGTTGCGTGGCTGAATGGTTAGCACGTGCGCTCTTTATCATAACGTCTGTCATTGAGTCAACTGGCCTTGTTTCGATTTCTTGGTTGTACGTGACAAGGAGTATGGTCGCCTGTCCAACCTCGTAGGCCGTAACGCCGCTGCCCGGGTAAAATTTCCCTCATTGCACACTTTTTGGCATATGCCCGTCTTCATTAGCCCATTTTAGGAGCAGAACAATAGGACGTTAAACCCCATTCAATTTCATTTCATTTTCTCTATGTTGCTTATTTATTATAGTGGATAAATATTTTTCTGGTTCTAGCAATTATTTAATTTCTGCATAGAAATCTTGCTTTGGCCAGTTTTTTTTATTGCAGAGTGCCATTCTTGTATAATTCAGTCTATGATCATTTGTTTAAAACATGCTTAAGAAGTCGTCACGATTTCCTACTTATAACCAAACATATTGGAAATATTAGTCTGGCGAAATGTTTCTTGCTATAAGTCAGCAATTTTCCGAATTCAGGAGGCTGAGTGGCTGAATGGTTAGCATGTGCGCACTGTATCGTAACGTCTGTCATTGAGTCAACGGGCGTCGTTTCGATCTCCAGGTTGCACGTGACATGGAGTATGATGTCCAACCTCGTGGGTTTTCTCCTTGTCCTTCGGTTTCCTCCCAACGGCCAAAGACCAGTAAGCGCAAGGGGAGTTTTTAAATAAAATTAAAAAACATATGTTAGTCACGAAATGACCTAGTTTGTGTCGAATGGACATTAGGCCGCATTTCTCTCTTTCGCTTTTATTTTTAAAGTTTTGTAATAATCGGTTGGTAATCAAAGGTACTGTAAAAGTGATAAAACAGAAAATTTATCCCGGCTGTAATGTTTCTCACTTTAAAGTCAGCAATTTGCCGATTTCAAGGGGCAAACGTTTATTGCGAACGATTAGGCTGGTCAGGGGGAGCTTATTTTTAAAAGTTTTGTAATATTCGGTTGATAACTAAAGGTACCGTGCAAATTAAACTGTTAAAATAGAAAATTTGGCCCGGTTGAAATGTTTCTCGCTGTAGGTCAGCAATTTGCCGATTTTAGGTAGGTTGCGTGGCTGAATGGTTAGCACGTGCGCTCTGTATCATAATGTCTGTCTTTGAGTCAACTGGCGTTGTTTCGATTTCTTGGTTGCACGTGACAAGGAGTATGGTCGCCTGTCCAACCTCGTAGGCCGTTACGCCGCTGCCCGGGTAAAATTTCCCTCATTGCACACTTTATGGCATATGCCCGTCTTCATTAGCCCATTTTAGGAGCAGAACAGTAGGACGTTAAACCCCATTCAATTTCATTTCATTTTCGCTATATTGCTTATTTATTATAGTGGATAAATATTTTTCTGGTTCTAGCAATTATTTAATTTCTGCATAGAAATCTTGCTTTGGCTAGTTTTTTTTATTGCAGAGTGCCATTCTTGTATAATTCAGTCTATGATCCTTTGTTTAAAACATGCTTAAGAAGTCGTCATGATTTCCTACTTATAACCAAACATATTGGAAATATTAGTCTGGCATTATTAAATCCTAATTTTATTGGTCTTATTTAAAATTAAACTTTCATTTAATTATGAACAACCCTTAACGTGTCTCTTTAAAACTATTAAATACTCTAAAACAGTAGCTCAACCTTTTGACCTAAACTCATTAATTTACCATTTTCTTGTGACCGACTTCTTATTCTTCCTATATGACATATTGCACGTGTCTGATTTCAAAGGGGGGTTGGGTGGCTGAATGGTTAGCACGTGCGCCTGTCATTGAGTTAACTAGCGTGTTTTCGAATAGAAGCAATTTGAAGGGCCGAGAATTTGGAACACAATAACTCTCCTTCTAATTGAGCTAGAATGTTCAAACTTGGTGTAGACGTTCACTAGGTCACTGTCTTGATTGAGTGCAAAGATGAGCATTTTCTGCCTAGGGTAAGCAGAGATAAGCAAGCTGGTTTGTTGATTCTTTAGGGCACGATAACTTTGGTTATAATGAAGGGAGGGCGATCAAACTCTTGTCAATCGAGAGTCTAATAGCTAACCTGTTGTGTGAAATCATTGTATCATTTTTTCTTAAATGTCCGGGGTAGCCGAAAAAAAGAGATTGAAAATCCAAAGAGTCGTATTTTTACAATTTAGAGCATGTTTAAAGGTCTTTCTCGTAAAGTCAACATGTGTTTCCTGCAAATCGTTTTTCTCAGAATCTAACCATAGGATGTTTCTGAAACTTTGACCTACCCCCCCAAAAATGGGTGGTGAGTATTGATTAAATATATTTTCAAAACGTTTAAAGTATTCGAAATCACCGAATTTTACGAACGAGTGAATTTGACCTGCATTACTGTAACTCTGTGACTATTTGACCTATTTTACTAATTCTTTTTTCTTTGAGTACCATGACAAAAATCATTTTCAACTGCAGTTTCAGATTTTCGAATTTCGAAAATTCGTCGCTGTGATTTCGAACCGGAAGTTGAGACCAACTTGACAACTTCTTTAATAGTTGTACGATTTTCATGAAATTTAGTATGTAAGTAGATCTTACCGATGCAACTTTAAAGATGTCCTTAGAAATTTTCTAAATTATCTCCCCTTAGTGAAATTAGGGATCAAAGTTTTCAAAAAAATCGAAGAAATATAGGTCAAAATGACCTGATTTTTTTTTTTGGATACTAGGTAAGTAAATACTGATTCGTACACAAAATATTGAGTTCGTGGATCGAACCGGAAGTGCCGCCATCTTGAAACGTGAAAAATCACAAAGGCTTTTGCGATATTTTACTTACAGACATGGGAGTTACATTTTCGGAATCCTTGAAGGAATGCCTAAAAATCTATCAGATTAGAATTTTGATTTCGGTCACGTGATGGTCACCATTTCGAACTGAATATAAAAAAGTTGAAAAATCGACATTAACGAGCACGTGAATGAAAGCAATAGGCCGTAGTTTGGAGAATATGTCTCCTATTTCCAAAATGAATACATTTCTGCATAGCTGGGATCAGGGTCGAAATATTGTTATTTGAAAATGTCACATTTTCGAATTTTGTCTTTGATGTTTTCCGTGCCGATAAAGTTGTTTACGATTGAAAAATCATAAAAACTTCGCTATATTTTGACCGATTTTAATGATTTTTTTTTTGTTGATGAGATTATTTACATGACCCATGACATGTGACAGGAAGTGACTGTTAATATGAAAGCTTTAATATCTGCTTTGCAGATCTAGTTATTTTTTTTTTTTGTGTGTTTTCTGCAAATCGGATTTCTCAGAATCTATCCATAGGATCTTTCTGAAATTTTGACCTACCCCCCCAAAAATGGGGTGCGAACCTTGATTAAATGTATTTTCAAAACCTTTTACGAATCCGAAATCACCGAATTTTACGAACGAATGCATTTGACCTACAATGCTGTAACTTTGTGACTATTTGATCTATTTTACTAATTCTTTTTTATTTGAGTATCCTAAGACATTTACTTCAAATCTGCAATTTCGGATTTTCGAATTTCGAAAATTCGTCGCTGTGATTTCGAACCGGAAGTTTACACTAACTCGACAACTTCTTTAGTAGTTGTACGATTTTCATGAAATTTAATATGTAAGTAGACCTTAATGATGCGACTTGAAAAATGACTTTAGAAATTTTCTAACTTATCTCCCCTTGGTGAAATTAAGGATCAAAGTTTTCAAAAAAATCGTCGAAATATAGGTCAGAATGACCTAGTTTTTTTTTTTCGATACTAGACAAGGAATTACTGATTCGTACACAAAATATGGAGTTTGTCGATCGAACCGGAAGTGCCACCATCTTTAAACGTGAAAAATCAATAAGGCTTTTTTGCTATTTTACTTACAGACTCGGGAGTTATATTTTCTGAATCCTTGTAGGAAGGCCTAAAAAATGTCGCGAATAGAATTCTGATTTAGGTCAACCGGGAGTCACCATTTTGAATTGAAAATGAAAAATAGAAGCAATTTGAAGGGCCGAGATTTTGGAGCACAATAACTCTCATTCTAATTAAGCTAGAATGTTCAAACTTGTTGTAGACGTTCACTAGGTCAATGTTATGATTGAGTTCAAAGATGAGCATTTTCTGCTTAGGGTAAACAGAGATAAGCATGCTGATTTGTTGATTCTTTAGGGCACGATAACTTCGGTTATAATGAAGGGAGGGCGGTGAAACTTTTGTCAATAGAGAGACTAATAGCTAGCCTGTTGTGTGAAATCATTGTATCATTTTTTTTAAATATCAGGGATAGCCGAAAAAAAGAGATTGAAAATCCAAAAAGTCGTATTTTTACAATTTGGAGCATGTTTAGAGGTCTTTGTCGTAAAGTCAACATACTGTTTTTTGGGAACTTCTTCTACAAAGAGTCTTATTGGTAGTCTTTTATATGAAACCATCGATCAACAGTCCAACATATCAGGAGTAGAAGAACAAAAGGATCGAACATTGAAAACGGCACCCTTTCATTGTTAAGCGAAACATGCAGTGTGGGTGACTACAATCTACGCATTTAGTCATCGTATAGAGTTTATTCAACAGTATCGAATTCCAACTGCTTAGGGATATTTTATGTGCACTCCAATGTGTACACGGGACCTTGGTTTTTCGTCCCATCCGAAGGACTAGACAGCTGTGCTTGTAAGGCCCTCCGTTCTGCCTCACTGACAAGGGGAACCACGCCGAGAAATCGAGATGAACTTTTTCCGTGCAGAACTTTCAATTCAGGCAAAACGTTTATTGCATACGATTAAGCTGGTCAGTTGGACCTTATTTTCAAAAGTTTTGTAATAATCGGTTGGTAATTAAAGTACCGTGCACATTAAACTGTTAAAACAGAAAATTTCGCCCGGTTGAAATGTTTCTTGCAATAAGTCAGCAATTTTCCGAATTCAGGGAGGCTGAATGGCTGAATGGTTCGCATGTGCTCGCTGTATCGTAACGTTTGTCATTGAGTCAATGGGCGTCGTTTCGATCTCCAGGTTGCACGTGACATGGTGTATGATGTCCAACCTCGTGGGTTTTCTCCGTGTTCTTCGATTTCCTCCCAACGGCTAAAGACCAGTACGCGCAAGGGGAGTTTTTAAATAAAGTTAAAAAAACATATGTTAGTCCCGAAATGACCTAGTTTGTGTCGAATGGACGTTAGGCCGCATTTCTCTCTTTCTCTTTTTAAAGTTTTGTAATAATCGGCTGGTAATCAAAGGTACTGTTAAAGTGATAAAACAGAAAATTTGGCCCGGTTGTAATGTTTCTCACTTTAAAGTCAGCAATTTGTCGATTTTAAGGGGCAAACGTTTATTGCGAACGATTAAGCTGGTCAGGGGGAGCTTATTTTTAAAAGTTTTGTAATATTCGGTTGATAACTAAAGGTACCGTGCAAATTAAACTGTTAAAATAGAAAATTTGGCCCGTTTGAAATGTTTCTCGCTGTAGGTCAGCAATTTGCCGATTTTAGGGAGGTTGCGTGGCTGAATGGTTAGCACGTGCGCTCTGTGTCATAACGTCTGTCATTGAGTCAACTGTCCTTGTTTCGATTTCTTGGTTGTACGTGACAAGGAGTATGGTCGCCTTACCAACCTCGTAGGCCGTAACGCCGCTGCCCGGGTAAAATTTCCCTCATTGCACACTTTATGACGTATGCCCGTCTTCATTAGCCCATTGTAGGAGCAGAACAGTAGGACGTTAAACCCCATTCAATTTCATTTCATTTTCTCTATGTTGCTTATTTATTATAGTGGATAAATATTTTTCTGGTTCTAGCAATTATTTAATTTCTGCATAGAAATCTCTGGCCAGTTTTTTTTATTGCAGAGTGCCATTCTTGTATATTGCAGTCTATGACCCTTTGTTTAAAACATGCTTAAGAAGTCGTCACGATTTCCTACTTATAACCAAACATATTGGAAACCATAATTATATAACATATCTTGGAAGCCCGATTACAGCTATACAAGTTTCAGTTATTTCCCTTTAGTTTAAAGATTATTTTTTTGCCCGGGTGCAATGTTTCTCACTACATTTAAATTTGTAACTTTGTGAGTTTTTGACCGATTTTGATATTATGTCTTTATAATTTTCCAAATCTACATATTTAACGCACATATTCAAACAGTTGAGTTCAACCTGATTCAAAAAATTTTAGTTTTGTTCAAAGTTATCTCATTTAATTTTTCGATGTTTTCTCACCATTTTCATTTCATTATTCTGAAAGTTTTGAAATTGGAAGTCATCCCGATTACAGCAACACAAGTATCAGTTATTTCCCTTTAGTTTTCAGATTACTCAATGTTTCATACTATATTTAGACTTGTAACTTCGCGAGTTTTTGACCAATTCTGATAGTTTGTTATTCTTATCCTTTTATTTGAGATACTTGATATAATCGATGACACGTGACGATGAATATGAAAGCTTTCATATCTGCATGGGACAGTAGCAGATCTAGTTATTTTTTTTTTTGTGTTTTATTCACAAATCGGATTTCTCAGAATCTAACCATAGGATCGTTCTGAAACTTTTACCTATCCCCCCAAAAATGGGTGGTGGCTGTTGATTAAATATATTTTCAAAACGTTTTACGTATCCGAAATCACCGAATTTTACGAACGAATGCATTTGACCTACAATGCTGTAACTTTGTGACTATTTGACCTATTTTACTAAATCTTTTTTCTTTGAGTACCTTGAGACAATTACTATAAATCTGCAGTTTCAGATTTTCGAATTTTGAAAATTCGTCGCTGTGATTTCGAACCGGAAGTTTAGACCAATTTGACAACTTCTTTAATAGTTGTACGATTTTCATGAAATTTAGTATCTAAGTAGATCTTACCGATGTGACTTCAAAAATATAATTAGAAATTTTCTAAATTATCTCCCCTTGACGAAATTAAGGATCAAAATTTTCAAAAAAATCGTCGAAATATAGGTCAGAATGACCTGATTTTTTTTTTGGATACTAGATAAGTAATTACTGATTTGTACACAAAATATGGAGTTTGTCCATTGAACCGGAAGTGCCGCCATATTTAAAAGTGAAAAATCAATAAGGCTTTTTTGCTATTTTACTTACAGACTCGGGAGTTATATTTTCTGAATCCTTGATGGAAGGCCTAAAAAATGTCGCGAATAGAATTTTGATTTCGGTCACGTGATGGTCCCCATTTTGAATTGAAAATGAAAAATAGAAGCAATTTGAAGGGTCGGGACTTTGGAACACAATTACTCTCCTTCTAATTAAGCTAGAATGTTCAAACTTGGTGTAGACGTTCACTAGGTCAATGTTATGATTGAGTTTAAAGATGAGCATTTTCTGCTTAGGGTAAGCAGAGATAAGCATGCTAATTTGTTGATTCTTTAGGGCACGATAACTTCGGTTATAATGAAGGGAGGGCGGTGAAACTTTTGTCATTAGAGAGTCTAATAGCTAGCCTGTTGTGTGAAATCATTGTATTATTTTTTCTAAATATCAGGGATAGCCGAAAAAAGAGATTGAAAATCCAAAAAGTCGTATTTTTACAATTTGGAGCATGTTTAGAGGTCTTTCTCGTAAAGTCAACATAATATTTTTTGGGAACTTCTTCTACAAAGAGTCTTATTGGTAGTCTTTTATATGAAACCATCGATCAACAGTCCAACATATCAGGAGTAGAAGAACAAAAGGATCGAACATTGAAAACGGCACCCTTTCATTGTTAAGCGAAACATGCAGTGTGGGTGACTACAATCTACACATTTAGTCATCGTATAGAGCTTATTCAACAGTATCGAATTCCAGCTGCTTAGGGATATTTTACGTGCACTCCAATGTGTACACGAGACCTTGGTTTTTCGTCCCATCCGAATGACTAGACAGCTGTGCTTGTCAGGCCCTCCGTTCTGTCTCACTGACAAGGGGAACCACGCCGGGAAATCGAGATGAACTTTCTCCGTGCAGAACTTTCAATTCAGGCGAAAACGTTTATTGCATACGATTAAGCTGGTCAGTTGGAGCTTATTTTCAAAAGTTTTGTAATAATCGGTTGGTAATTAAAGTACCGTGCACATTAAACTGTTAAAACAGAAAATTTCGCCCGGTTGAAATGTTTCTTGCTATAAGTCAGCAATTTTCCGAATTCAGGGAGGCTGGATGGCTGAATGGTTAGCATGTGCTCGCTGTATCCTAACGTTTGTCATTGAGTCAACGGGCGTCGTTTCGATCTCCAGGTTGCACGTGACATGGTGTATGATGTCCAACCTCGTGAGTTTTCTCCGTGTTCTTCGGTTTCCTCCCAACGGCTAAAGACCAGTACGTGCAAGGGGAGTTTTTAAATAAAATTAAAAAACATATGTTAGTCCCGAAATGACCTAGTTTGTGTCGAATGGACGTTATGCCGCATTTTCTCAGCAATTTGTCGATTTTAAGGGGCAAACG
This sequence comes from Patella ulyssiponensis, assembly GCA_963678685.1. Taxonomy (NCBI): domain Eukaryota; kingdom Metazoa; phylum Mollusca; class Gastropoda; family Patellidae; genus Patella; species Patella ulyssiponensis. The sequence goes on along the minus strand of OY783228.1, from coordinate 52,044,464 downwards.
TTTATTGCGAACGATTAAGCTGGTCAGGGGGAGCTTATTTTTAAAAGTTTTGTAATATTCGGTTGATAACTAAAGGTACCGTGCAAATTAAACTGTTGCAATAGAAAATTTGGCCCGGTTGAAATGTTTCTCGCTGTAGGTCAGCAATTTGCCGATTTTAGGGAGGTGGCGTGGCTGAATGGTTAGCACGTGCGCTCTGTATCATAACGTCTGTCATTGAGTCAACTGGCCTTGTTTCGATTTCTTGGTTGTACGTGACAAGGAGTATGGTCGCCTTACCAACCTCGTAGGCCGTAACGCCGCTGCCCGGGTAAAATTTCCCTCATTGCACACTTTATGGCATATGCCCGTCTTCATTAGCCCATTGTAGGAGCAGAACAGTAGGACGTTAAACCCCATTCAATTTCATTTCATTTTCTCTATGTTGCTTATTTATTAGAGTGGATAAATATTTTTCTGGTTCTAGCAATTATTTATTTCTGCATAGAAATCTCTGGCCAGTTTTTTTTATTGCAGAGTGCCATTCTTGTATATTGTCACGATTTCCTACTTATAACCAAACATATTGGAAACCATAATTATATAACATATCTTGGAAGCCCGATTACAGCTATACAAGTTTCAGTTATTTCCCTTTAGTTTAAAGATTATTTTTTTGCCCGGGTGCAATGTTTCTCACTACATTTAGATTGGTAACTTTGTGAGTTTTTGACCGATTTTGATATTATGTCTTTATAATTTTCCAAATCTACATATTTAACGTACATATTCAAACAGTTGAGTTCAACCTGATTCAAAAAGTTTTAGTTTTGTTCAAAGTTATCTCATTTAATTTTTCGATGTTTTCTTACCATTTTCATTCCATTTTTCTGAAAGTTTTGAAATCGGAAGTCATCCCGATTACAGCAACACAAGTATCAGTTATTTCCCTTTAGTTTTCAGATTACTCAATGTTTCATACTATATTTAGACTTGTAACTTCGCGAGTTTTTGACCAATTTTGATAGTTTGTTATTCTCATCCTTTTTTTTGAGATGCTTGATATAATCGATGACACGTGACGATGAATATGAAAGCTTTCATATCTGCATGGGACAGTAGCAGATCTAGTTATTATTATTTTTTTTTTTTGTGTATTTTCTGCAAATCGGATTTCTCAGAATCTAACCATAGGATCTTTCTGAAACTTTGACCTACCCCCCCAAAAATGGGGTGCGAACCTTGATTAAATATATTTTCAAAACGTTTTTCAAATCCGAAATCACCGAATTTTACGAACGAATGCTTTTGACCTACAATGCTGTAACTTTGTGACTATTTGACCTATTTAATTAATTCTTTTTTCTATGAGTACTTTGAGACATTTACTTCAAATCTGCAATTTCGGATTTTCGAATTTCGAAAATTCGTCGCTGTGATTTCGAACCGGAAGTTTAGACCAACTCGACAACTTCTTTAGTAGTTGTACGATTTTCATGAAATTTAATATGTAAGTAAACCTTAATGATGCGACTTGAAAAAATACTTTAGAAATTTTCTAAATTATCTCCCCTTGGAGAAATTGAGGATCGAAATTTTCAAAAAAATCGACGAAATATAGGTCAAATCATTTTGAATTTTTTTTTAGGTACTAGCTACGAAACCACTGATTCGTACACAAAAAATGGAGTTTGTAGCTCAATCCGGAAGTGCCACCATCTTGAAATGTAAAAACCTCAAACGCCATTTTGCTATTTTACATACAGACACGCGGGTTATATTTTCTGAATCCTTGAAGGGATGGCTATAAAATGTTGGCAGTAGAATTTTGATTTAAGTCAATGGATAGTCACCATATTGAATTGAATATCAGAAATAGTGAAAAATGGACATTAACGGGCATGTAAATTATCAGAACAGACCGTAGTTTGTTGAATTCGTTTCTTATCTTTGAAATTAATACATTTGGGGATAGCCTGGCTCATTGTCGAATTTTTGGTATTTGCAAATTTCAAAATTTCAAATTTCGCCTTTGATGTTTTCCGTGCCGACAAAGTTGTTTTCGCGTGAATAACTCCGATTAACAGCTTGAAAATAATCAAATGGATCGCAGTTTCGCGATTTCGTCTCAAATCTGGGAAATCAATACATTTCTGGTTAGCCTCCTTTCAAAAATGGGTGGTGGCCTTGGAATCAATATATTTTCAAAATGTTTTGCGAATCCAAAATCACCGAAAACAACTGATGAAAAAATTGACCTTGACAGCTGTGTTACTTCGTGATTTTGAGATCTATTTTACTTTTCTGGTTAGCCTCCTTTCAAAAATGGGTGGTGGCCTTGGAATCAATATATTTTCAAAACGTTTTGCGAATCCAAAATCACCGTAAATAACTGATGAAAAAATTGAGCTTTGATGGAAACTATATAGAAAAATAAAAAGAAACATCAACAATATATAGGTCTTGCACACATAGGCTTAGAACTTTGCAGCCAGTCCTCATACTAATTGAAATTGAATAGGTTTGATTTGATATAATTATTTGTTTTCTATTTTAAAACTATCTAAAAAAAATATTTGTAATCATTTATGTTATTGATTTAGATTAATACTGTTTATATTGTGTACATTTTAACACCTTCATCGATTAATAATGGTTTGCATAGTCATCGTATAGAGCTTATTCCACAGTATCCAATTCCAACTGCTTAGGGATATTTTACGTGCACTCCAATGTGTACACCGGACCTTGGTTTTTCGTCCCATCTATATGTTAGTTTGTGTCGAATGGACGTTAAGCCGCATTTATCTCTTTCTCTTTTATTTTTAAAGTTTTGTAATAATCGGTTGTACTGTACTGTACTGTAAAAGTTATAAAACAGAAAATTTCGCCCGGTAGTAATGTTTCTCACTTTAAAGTCACCAATTTGCTCATTTTAGGGGGCAAACGTTTATTGCGAACGATTAAGCTGGTCAGGGGGAGCTTATTTTTAAAAGTTTTGTAATATTCGGTTGATAATTAAAGGTACCGTGCAAATTAAACTGTTAAAATAGAAAATTTCGCCCGGTTGAAATGTTTCTCCTTGTAGGTCAGCAATTTGCCAAATTTAGAAAGGTTGCGTAGCTAAATGGTTAGCACTTGCGCATTGTATCGTAACGTCTGTCATTGAGTCAACTGGCGTTGTTTCGATTGAAATGCCCGGTTGAAATGTTTCTTGCTAAAAGTCAGCAATTTATCGATTTTAGGGAGCCTGGATGGCTGTATGGTTAGCATGTGCGCGCTGTATCGTAACGTCTGTCATTGAGTCAACCGGCATCGTTTCGATTTCCAGGTTGCACGTGACATGGAGTATGGTGTCCAACCCCGTGGGTTTTCTCCGTGTCCTTCGGTTTCCTCCCACGGCTGATTTCAGATTATTGTTATGACTGGTTGCAATGTTTCATACTATATTTAGATTTGTAACTTCGCGAGTTTTTGACCAATTTTGATAATTTTTTCTTCTTATCCTTTTATTTAGGATACTTGATACAATCAATGACACGTGACGATGAATATGAAAGCTTTCATATCTGCATGGGACAGTAGCAGATCTAGTTAAGCTTTCATATGTATTACATATGAAAGCTTATTGTTTCTGTTAAAGTTATTATTAAGCTTTCATATTACATATGAAAGCTTATTGTTTCTGTTAAGATTATTATTGTTATTTTTTTTTTGTGTTTTGTCCACAAATCGGATTTCTCAGAATCTAACCATAGGATCGTTCTGAAACTTTTACCTATCCCCCCAAAAATGGGTGGTGGCTGTTGATTAAATATATTTTCAAAACGTTTTACGAATCCGAAATCACCGAATTTTACGAACGAAAAAACTGACAATGCATAGTCGTAACTTTGTTATTTTTTGACCGATTTTACTAATTCTTTTTTCTTTGAATACCTTGAAAAAAATCATTTTCATCTGCAGTTTCGCATTTTCCAATTTCGAAAATTCGTCGCTGTGATTTCGAACCGGAAGTTTAGACCAATTTGAGAACTTCTTTAATAGTTGTACGATTTTCATGAAATTTAGTGTATAAGTAGATGTTACCGATGTGACTTCAAAAATATAATTATAAATTTTCTAAATTATCTCCCCTTGACGAAATTAAGGATCAAAGTTTTCAAAAAAATCGTCGAAATATATGTCAGAATGACCTAATTTTTTTCTTTGATACTAGACAAGTAATTACTGATTCGTACACAAAATATGGAGTTTGTCGATCGAACCGGAAGTGCCACCATCTTTAAACGAGAAAAATCAAAAAGGCTTTTTTGCTATTTTACTTACAGACTCGGGAGTTATATTTTCAGAATCCTTGAAGGAATGCCTAAAAATCTGTCGGATCCGAATTTTGATTTCGGTCACGTGATGGTCACCATTTTGAATTGAAAATGAAAAATATAAGCAATTTGAAGGGCCGGGACTTTGGAATACAATAACTCTCCTTCTAATTAAGCTAGAATGTTCAAACTTCTTGTAGACTTTCACTAGGTCAATGTCATGATTGAGTTCAAAGATGAGCATTTTCTGCTTAGGGTAAGCAGAGATAAGCATGCTGATTTGTTGATTCTTTAGGGCACGATAACTTCGGTTATAATGAAGGGAGGGCGGAGAAACTTTTGTCAATAGAGAGTCTAATAGCTAGCCTGTTGTTTGAAATCATTGTATCATTTTTTTTAAATATCAGGGATAGCCGAAAAAAAGAGATTGAAAATCCAAAAAGTCGTATTTTTACAATTTGGAGCATGTTTAGAGGTCTTTCTCGTAAAGTCAACATAATATTTTTTGGGAACTTCTTCTACAAAGAGTCTTATTGGTAGTCTTTTATATGAAACCATCGATCAACAGTCCAACATATCAGGAGTAGAAGAACAAAAGGATCGAAAATTGAAAACGGCACCCTTTCATTGTTAAGTGAAACATGCAGTGTGGGTGACTACAATCTACACATTTAGTCATCGTATAGAGCTTATTCAACAGTATCGAATTCCAGCTGCTTAGGGATATTTTACGTGCACTCCAATGTGTACACGGGACCTTGGTTTTTCGTCCCATCCGAACGACTAGACAGCTGTGCTTGTCAGGCCCTCCGTTCTCCCTCACTGACAACGGGGAACCACGCCGGGAAATCAAGATGAACTTTCTCCGTGCAGAACTTTCAATTCAGGCCAAACGTTTATTGCATACGATTAAGCTGGTCAGTTGGAGCTTATTTTCAAAAGTTTTGTAATAATCGGTTGGTAATTAAAGTACCGTGCACATTAAACTGTTAAAACAGAAAATTTCGCCCGGTTGAAATGTTTCTTGCTATAAGTCAGCAATTTTCCGAATTCAGGGAGGCTGAATGGTTAGCATGTGCGCGCTCTATCGTAACGTCTGTCATTGAGTCAATGGGCGTCGTTTCGATCTCCAGGTTGCACGTGACATGAAGTATGATGTCCAACCTCGTGGGTTTTCTCCGTGTTCTTCGGTTTCCTCCCAACGGCTAAAGACCAGTAAGCGCAAGGGGAGTTTTTAAATAAAATTAAAAAACATATGTTAGTCACGAAATGACCTAGTTTGTGTCGAATGGGCATTAGGCCGCATTTCTCTCTTTCTCTTTTATTTTTAAAGTTTTGTAATAATCGGTTGGTAATCAAAGGTACAGTACAAGTGATAAAACAGAAAATTTCGCCCGGTTGTAATGTTTCTCACTTTAAAGTCAGCAATTTGCCGATTTTAAGGGGCAAACGTTTATTGCGAACGCTTAAGCTAGTCAGGGGGAGCTTATATTTAAAAGTTTTGTAATATTCGGTTGATAACTAAAGGTACCGTGCAAATTAAACTGTTAAAATAGAAAATTTGGCCCGGTTGAAATGTTTCTCACTGTAGGTCAGCAATTTGCCGATTTTAGGGAGGTTGCGTGGCTGAATGGTTAGCACGTGCGCTCTGTATCATAACGTCTGTCATTGAGTCAACTGGCGTTGTTTCGATTTCTTGGTTGTACGTGACAAGGAGTATGGTCGCCTGTCCAACCTCGTAGGCCGCAACGCCGCTGCCCGGGTAAAATTTCCCTCATTGCACACTTTATGGCATATGCCCGTCTTCATTAGCCCATTTTAGGAGCAGAACAGTAGGACGTTAAACCCCATTGAATTTCATTTCATTTTGTCTATGTTGCTTATTTATTATAGTGGATAAATATTTTTCTGGTTCTAGCAATTATTTAATTTCTGCATAGAAATCTTGCTTTGGCCAGTTTTTTTATTGCAGAGTGCCATTCTTGTAAAATTCAGTCTATGATCTTTTGTATAAAACATGCTTAAGAAGTCGTCACGATTTCCTACTTAAAACCAAACATATTGGAAATATTAGTCTGGCATTATTAAATCCTAATTTTATTGGTCTTATTTAAAATTAAACTTTCATTTAACTATGAACAACCCATAACGTGTCTCTTTAAAACAAATAAATACTCTAAAACAGTAGCTCAACCCTTTGACCTAAACTCATTAATTTACGATTTTGTTGTGAGCGACTTGTTATTCTCTCTATATGACATATTGCACGTGTCTGATTTCAAAGGGGTGGGGTGGCTGAATGGTTAGCACGCGCGCCTGTCATTGAGTTAACTAGCGTGTTTTCGAATGCCCGGTTGTACGTGACAAGGAGAAAGGTCGCCTGTCCAACCTGCCATTTTTAATTTTTTTTCCCGCCATTTTCATTTCATTTTCTCATCCGTCTCATTACAGTAATACAAGTTTCAGTTATTTCCCTTTAGTTTTCAGATTACTCAATGTTTCATACTATATTTAGACTTGTAACTTCGCGAGTTTTTGACCAATTTTAATAGTTTGTTATTCTTATCCTTTTATTTGAGATACTTGATATAATCGATGACACGTGACGATGAATATGAAAGCTTTCATATCTGCATGGGACAGTAGCAGATCTAGTTATTATTATTTTTTTTTTGTGTGTGTTTTCTGCAAATCGGATTTCTCAGAATCTATCCATAGGATCTTTCTGAAATTTTGACCTACCCCCCAAAAAATGGGGTGCGAACCTTGATTAAATGTATTTTCAAAACGTTTTACGAATCCGAAATCACCGAATTTTACGAACGAATGCATTTGACCTACAATGCTGTAACTTTGTGACTATTTGATCTATTTTACTAATTCTTTTTTCTTTGAGTATCCTAAGACATTTACTTCAAATCTGCAATTTCGGATTTTCGAATTTCGAAAATTCGTTGCTGTGATTTCGAACCGGAACTTTACACCAACTCGACAACTTCTTTAGTAGTTGTACGATTTTCATGAAATGTAATGTGTAAGTAGACCTTAATGATGCGACTTGAAAAATGACTTTAGAAATTTTCTAACTTATCTCCCCTTGGTGAAATTAAGGATCAAAGTTTTTCAAAAAATCGTCGAAATATAGGTCAGAATGACCTAGTTTTTTTTTCGATACTAGACAAGGAATTACTGATTCGTACACAAAATATGGAGTTTGTCGATCGAACCGGAAGTGCCACCATCTTTAAACGTGAAAAATCAATAAGGCTTTTTTGCTATTTTACTTACAGACTCGGGAGTTATATTTTCTGAATCCTTGATGGAAGGCCTAAAAAATGTCGCGAATAGAATTCTGATTTAGGTCAACCGGGAGTCACCATTTTGAATTGAAAATGAAAAATAGAAGCAATTTGAAGGGCCAAGATTTTGGAGCACAATAACTCTCATTCTAATTAAGCTAGAATGTTCAAACTTGTTGTAGACGTTCACTAGGTCAATGTTATGATTGAGTTCAAAGATGAGCATTTTCTGCTTAGGGTAAGCAGAGATAAGCATGCTGATTTGTTGATTCTTTAGGGCACGATAACTTCGGTTATAATGAAGGGAGGGCGGTGAAACTTTTGTCAATAGAGAGTCTAATAGCTAGTCTATTGTGTGAAATCATTGTATTATTTTTTTTGAATATCAGGGATAGCCGAAAAAAAGAGATTGAAAATCCAAAAAGTCGTATTTTTACAATTTGGAGCATGTTTAGAGGTCTTTATCGTAAAGTCAACATACTATTTTTTGAGAACTTCTTCTACAAAGAGTCTTATTGGTAGTCTTTTATATGAAACCATCGATCAACAGTCCAACATATCAGGAGTAGAAGAACAAAAGGATCGAACATTGAAAACGGCACCCTTTCATTGTTAAGCGAAACGTGCAGTGTGGGTGACTACAATGTACGCATTTAGTCATCGTATAGAGTTTATTCAACAGTATCGAATTCCAACTGCTTAGGGATATTTTACGTGTACTCCAATGTGTACACGGGACCTTGGTTTTTCGTCCCATCCGAAGGACTAGACAGCTGTGCTTGTCAGGCCCTCCGTTCTGCCTCACTGACAAGGGGAACCACGCCGGGAAATCGAGATGAACTTTTTCCGTGCAGAACTTTCAATTCAGGCAAAACGTTTATTGCATACGATTAAGCTGGTCAGTTGGAACTTATTTTCAAAAGTTTTGTAATAATCGGTTGGTAATTAAAGTACCGTGCACATTAAAATTTTAAATCAGAAAATTTCGCCCGGCTGGATGGCTGAATGGTTAGCATGTGCTCGCTGTATCGTAACGTTTGTCATTGAGTCAACGGGCGTCGTTTCGATCTCCAGGTTGCACGTGACATGGTGTATGATGTCCAACCTCGTGGGTTTTCTCCGTGTTCTTCGGTTTCCTCCCAACGGCTAAAGACCAGTACGTGCAAGGGGAGTTTTTAAATAAAATTAAAAAACATATGTTATTCCCGAAATGACCTAGGTTGTGTCGAATGGACGTTAGGCCGCATTTCTCTCTTTCTCTTTTTAAAGTTTTGTAATAATAGTTTGGTAACCAAAGGTACTGTTAAAGTGATAAAACAGAAAATTTGGCCCGGTTGTAATGTTTCTCACTTTAAAGTCAGCAATTTGTCGATTTAAAGGGGCAAACGTTTATTGCGAACGATTAAGCTGGTCAGGGGGGAGCTTATTTTTAAAAGTTTTGTAATATTCGGTTGATAACTAAAGGTATCGTGCAAATTAAACTGTTAAAATAGAAAATTTGGCCCGGTTGAAATGTTTCTCGCTGTAGGTCAGCAATTTGCCGATTTTAGGGAGGTTGCGTGGCTGAATGGTTAGCACGTGCGCTCTGTATCATAACGTCTGTCATTGAGTCAACTGGCCTTGTTTCGATTTCTTGGTTGTACAGTCGAATGGACGTTAGGCCGCATTTCTCTCTTTCTCTTTTTAAAGTTTTGTAATAATCGGTTGGTAATCAAAGGTACTGTTAAAGTGATAAAACAGAAAATTTGGCCTGGTTGTAATGTTTCTCACTTTAAAGTCAGCAATTTGTCGATTTTAAGGGGCAAACGTTTATTGCGAACGATTAAGCTGGTCAGGGGGAGCTTATTTTTAAAAGTTTTGTAATATTCGGTTGATAACTAAAGGTACCGTGCAAATTAAACTGTTAAAATAGAAAATTTGGCCCGGTTGAAATGTTTCTCGCTGTAGGTCAGCAATTTGCCGATTTTAGGGAGGTTGCGTGGCTGAATGGTTAGCACGTGCGCTCTGTATCATAACGTATGTCATTGAGTCAACTGGCCTTGTTTCGATTTCTTGGTTGTACGTGACAAGGAGTGTGGTCGCCTTACCAACCTCGTAGGCCGTAACGTCGCTGCCCGGGTAAAATTTCCCTCATTGCACACTTTATGGCGTATGCCCGTCTTCATTAGCCCATTGTAGGAGCAGAACAGTAGGACGTTAAACCCCATTCAATTTCATTTCATTTTCTCTATGTTGCTTATTTATTATAGTGCATAAATATTTTTCTGGTTCTAGCAATTATTTAATTTCTGCATAGAAATCTCTGGTCAGTTTTTTTTTATTGCAGAGTGCCATTCTTGTATATTGCAGTCTATGACCCTTTGTTTAAAACATGCTTAAGAAGTCGTCACGATTTCCTACTTATAACCAAACATATTGGAAACCATAATTATATAACATATCTTGGAAGCCCGATTACAGCTATACAAGTTTCAGTTATTTCCCTTTAGTTTAAAGATTATTTTTTTGCCCGGGTACAATGTTTCTCACTACATTTAAATTTGTAACTTTGTGAGTTTTTGACCGATTTTGATATTATGTCTTTATAATTTTCCAAATCTACATATTTAACGTACATATTCGAACAGTTGAGTTCAACCTGATTCAAAAAGTTTTAGTTTTGTTCAAAGTTATCTCAATTAATTTTTCGATGTTTTCTTACCATTTTCATTTCATTTTTCTGAAAGTTTTGAAATCGGAAGTCATCCCGATTACAGCAACACAAGTATCAGTTATTTCCCTTTAGTTTTCAGATTACTCAATGTTTCATACTATATTTAGACTTGTAACTTCGCGAGTTTTTGACCAATTTTGATAGTTTGTTATTCTTATCCTTTTATTTGAGATACTTGATATAATCGATGACACGTGACGATGAATATGAAAGCTTTCATATCTGCATGGGACAGTAGCAGATCTAGTTAAGCTTTCATATTACATATGAAAGCTTATTGTTTCTGTTAAGATTATTATTATTATTTTTTTTTTTTGTGTGTTTTCTGCAAATCGGATTTCTCAGAATCTATCCGTAGGATCTTTCTGAAATTTTGACCTACCCCCCCAAAAATGGGGTGCGAACCTTGATTAAATATATTTTCAAAACGTTTTACGAATCCGAAATCACCGAAATTTACGAACGACAAAATGGACAATGCATAGTCGTAACTTTGTTATTTTTTGACCGATTTTACTAATTCGTTTTTCTTTGAATACCTTGAAAAAAATCATTTTCATCTGCAGTTTCACATTTTCGAATTTCGAAAATTCGTCGCTGTGATTTCGAACCGGAAATTTAGACCAATTTGACAACTTCTTTAATAGTTGTACGATTTTCATGAAATTTAGTATATATGTAGACCTTACCGATGTGACTTCAAAAATATAATTAGAAATTTTCTAAATTATCTCCCCTTGACGAAATTAAGGATCAAAATTTTCAAAAAAATCATCGAAATATAGGTCAGAATGACCTGATTTTTTTTTTGGATACTAGATAAGTAATAACTGATTTGTACACAAAATATGAAGTTTGTTGATCGAACCGGAAGTGCCACCACCTTGAAACGTGAAAAATCCCTAAGGCTTTTTTGCTATTTTACTTACAGACACGGGAGTTATATTTTCTGAATCCTTGAAAGATGGCCTAAAAATTGTTCAGAGCAGAATTTTGATTTAGGTCAATTGATGGTTGCCATTTTGAAGTGAATATGAAAAGTAGTAGCAATTTGAAGGGCCGAAACTTTGAAACACAATAACTCTCCTTCTAATTGAGCTAGAATGTTCAATCTTGGTGTAAACGTTCACTATGTCAATGTCATGATCGAGTTCAAAGATGAGCATTTTCTGCCTAGGGTAAGCAGAGATAAGCATGCTGATTTGTTGATTCTTTAGGGCAAGATAACTTCGGTTATAATGAAGGAAGGGCGGTGAAACTCTTGTTAATCGAGAGTGTAATAGCTGGCCTGTTGTGTGAAATCGTTGTATCTTTTTTTTTAAATATCAGGGATGGCAGAAAAAAAGAGTTCGAAAATCCAAAAAGTCGTATGTTTACGATTTGGAGCATCTTTAAAGGTTCTTTTCTCTTAAAGTCAACATAATACTTTTTGAAAACATCTTCTACAAAGAGTCTTATCGGTAGTCTTTTATATGAAAACTTCGATCAACAGTCCAAAATATCTGGAGTAGAAGAATAAAAGGATCGAACATTGAAAACGGCACTCTTTCATTGTTAAGCGAAACATGCAGTGTGGGTGACTACAATCTGCACATTTAGTCATCGTATAGAGCTTATTCAACAGTATCGAATTCCAACTGCTTAGGGATATTTTACGTGCACTCCAATGTGTACACGCGACCTTGGTTTTTCGTCCCATCCGAACGACTAGACAGCTGTCCTTGTCAGGCCCTCCGTTCTGCTCACTGACAAGGGGGAACCACGCCGGAAAATCGAGATGAACTTTCTCGTTGCAGAACTTTCAATTCAGGCCAAACGTTTATTGCATACGATTAAGCTGGTCAGTTGGGGCTTATTTTCAAAAGTTTTGTAATAATCGGTTGGTAATTAAAATACCGTGCGAATTAAACTGTTAAAACAGAAAATTTCGCCCGGTTAAAATGTTTCTTGCTATAAGTCAGCAATTTCCAGATTTTAGGGAGGCTGAATGGTTAGCATACGCGCGCTGTATCGTAACGTCTGTCATTGAGTCAACCGGCGTCGTTTCGATTTCCAAGTTGCACGTGACATGGAGTATGGTGTCCAACCTCGTGGGTTTTCTCCGTGTCCTTCGGTTTCCTCCCACGGCTAAAGACCCGTACGCGCAAGGGAAGTTTATAAATAAAATTAAAAAGCATATGTTAGTCCCGAAATGACCTAGTTTGTGTCGAATGGACGTTGAGCCGCATTTCTCTCTTTCTCTTTTATTTTTAAAGTTTTGTAATAATCGGTTGGTAATCAAAGGTACTGTAAAAGTGATAAAACATAAAATTTCGCCCGGTTGTAATGTTTCTCACTTTAAAGTCAGCAATTTGACGATTTTAGAGGGCAAATGTTTATTGCGAACAATTAAGCTGGTCAGGGGGAGCTTATTTTTAAGGGAGGCTGAATGGCTGAATGGTTAGCACGTGCGCGCTGTCCAACCTCGTAGGCCGTAACCGCCGCTGCCCGGGTAAAATTTCCCTCATTGCACACTTTATGGCGTATGCCCGTCTTCATTAGCCCATTGTAGGAGCAGAACAGTAGGACGTTAAACCCCATTCAATTTCATTTCATTTTCTCTATGTTGCTTATTTATTATAGTGCATAAATATTTTTCTGGTTCTAGCAATTATTTAATTTCTGCATAGAAATCTCTGGTCAGTTTTTTTTTATTGCAGAGTGCCATTCTTGTATATTGCAGTCTATGACCCTTTGTTTAAAACATGCTTAAGAAGTCGTCACGATTTCCTACTTATAACCAAAGATATTGGAAACCATAATTATATAACATATCTTGGAAGCCCGATTACAGCTATACAAGTTTCAGTTATTTCCCTTTAGTTTAAAGATTATTTTTTTGCCCGGGTACAATGTTTCTCACTACATTTAAATTTGTAACTTTGTGAGTTTTTGACCGATTTTGATATTATGTCTTTATAATTTTCCAAATCTACATATTTAACGTACATATTCGAACAGTTGAGTTCAACCTGATTCAAAAAGTTTTAGTTTTGTTCAAAGTTATCTCAATTAATTTTTCGATGTTTTCTTACCATTTTCATTTCATTTTTCTGAAAGTTTTGAAATCGGAAGTCATCCCGATTACAGCAACACAAGTATCAGTTATTTCCCTTTAGTTTTCAGATTACTCAATGTTTCATACTATATTTAGACTTGTAACTTCGCGAGTTTTTGACCAATTTTGATAGTTTGTTATTCTTATCCTTTTATTTGAGATACTTGATATAATCGATGACACGTGACGATGAATATGAAAGCTTTCATATCTGCATGGGACAGTAGCAGATCTAGTTAAGCTTTCATATTACATATGAAAGCTTATTGTTTCTGTTAAGATTATTATTATTATTTTTTTTTTTTGTGTGTTTTCTGCAAATCGGATTTCTCAGAATCTATCCGTAGGATCTTTCTGAAATTTTGACCTACCCCCCCAAAAATGGGGTGCGAACCTTGATTAAATATATTTTCAAAACGTTTTACGAATCCGAAATCACCGAAATTTACGAACGACAAAATGGACAATGCATAGTCGTAACTTTGTTATTTTTTGACCGATTTTACTAATTCTTTTTTCTTTGAATACCTTGAAAAAAATCATTTTCATCTGCAGTTTCACATTTTCGAATTTCGAAAATTCGTCGCTGTGATTTCGAACCGGAAATTTAGACCAATTTGACAACTTCTTTAATAGTTGTACGATTTTCATGAAATTTAGTATATATGTAGACCTTACCGATGTGACTTCAAAAATATAATTAGAAATTTTCTAAATTATCTCCCCTTGACGAAATTAAGGATCAAAATTTTCAAAAAAATCATCGAAATATAGGTCAGAATGACCTGATTTTTTTTTTGGATACTAGATAAGTAATAACTGATTTGTACACAAAATATGAAGTTTGTTGATCGAACCGGAAGTGCCACCACCTTGAAACGTGAAAAATCCCTAAGGCTTTTTTGCTATTTTACTTACAGACACGGGAGTTATATTTTCTGAATCCTTGAAAGATGGCCTAAAAATTGTTCAGAGCAGAATTTTGGTTTAGGTCAATTGATGGTTGCCATTTTGAAGTGAATATGAAAAGTAGTAGCAATTTGAAGGGCCGAAACTTTGAAACACAATAACTCTCCTTCTAATTGAGCTAGAATGTTCAATCTTGGTGTAAACGTTCACTATGTCAATGTCATGATCGAGTTCAAAGATGAGCATTTTCTGCCTAGGGTAAGCAGAGATAAGCATGCTGATTTGTTGATTCTTTAGGGCAAGATAACTTCGGTTATAATGAAGGAAGGGCGGTGAAACTCTTGTTAATCGAGAGTGTAATAGCTGGCCTGTTGTGTGAAATCGTTGTATCTTTTTTTTTAAATATCAGGGATGGCAGAAAAAAAGAGATCGAAAATCCAAAAAGTCGTATGTTTACGATTTGGAGCATCTTTAAAGGTTCTTTTCTCTTAAAGTCAACATAATACTTTTTGAAAACATCTTCTACAAAGAGTCTTATCGGTAGTCTTTTATATGAAAACTTCGATCAACAGTCCAAAATATCTGGAGTAGAAGAATAAAAGGATCGAACATTGAAAACGGCACTCTTTCATTGTTAAGCGAAACATGCAGTGTGGGTGACTACAATCTGCACATTTAGTCATCGTATAGAGCTTATTCAACAGTATCGAATTCCAACTGCTTAGGGATATTTTACGTGCACTCCAATGTGTACACGCGACCTTGGTTTTTCGTCCCATCCGAACGACTAGACAGCTGTCCTTGTCAGGCCCTCCGTTCTGCTCACTGACAAGGGGGAACCACGCCGGAAAATCGAGATGAACTTTCTCGTTGCAGAACTTTCAATTCAGGCCAAACGTTTATTGCATACGATTAAGCTGGTCAGTTGGGGCTTATTTTCAAAAGTTTTGTAATAATCGGTTGGTAATTAAAATACCGTGCGAATTAAACTGTTAAAACAGAAAATTTCGCCCGGTTAAAATGTTTCTTGCTATAAGTCAGCAATTTCCAGATTTTAGGGAGGCTGAATGGTTAGCATACGCGCGCTGTATCGTAACGTCTGTCATTGAGTCAACCGGCGTCGTTTCGATTTCCAAGTTGCACGTGACATGGAGTATGGTGTCCAACCTCGTGGGTTTTCTCCGTGTCCTTCGGTTTCCTCCCACGGCTAAAGACCCGTACGCGCAAGGGAAGTTTATAAATAAAATTAAAAAGCATATGTTAGTCCCGAAATGACCTAGTTTGTGTCGAATGGACGTTGAGCCGCATTTCTCTCTTTCTCTTTTATTTTTAAAGTTTTGTAATAATCGGTTGGTAATCAAAGGTACTGTAAAAGTGATAAAACATAAAATTTCGCCCGGTTGTAATGTTTCTCACTTTAAAGTCAGCAATTTGACGATTTTAGAGGGCAAATGTTTATTGCGAACAATTAAGCTGGTCAGGGGGAGCTTATTTTTAAGGGAGGCTGAATGGCTGAATGGTTAGCACGTGCGCGCTGTATCGTAACGTCTGTCATTGAGTCAACGGGCGTCGTTTCGATTTCGAGATTGTACGTGACATGGACATGCATACGATTAAGCTGGTCAGTTGGGGCTTATTTTCAAAAGTTTTGTAATAATCGGTTGGTAATTAAAATACCGTGCGAATTAAACTGTTAAAACAGAAAATTTCGCCCGGTTAAAATGTTTCTTGCTATAAGTCAGCAATTTCCAGATTTTAGGGAGGCTGAATGGTTAGCATACACGCGCTGTATCGTAACGTCTGGCATTGAGTCAACCGGCGTCGTTTCGATTTCCAAGTTGCACGTGACATGGAGTATGGTGTCCAACCTCGTGGGTTTTCTCCGTGTCCTTCGATTTCCTCCCAACAGCTAAAGACCAGTAAAATTAAAAAAACATATGTTAGTCCCGAAATGACCTAGTTTGTGTCGAATGGACGTTTAGCCGCATTTCTCTCTTTCTTTTTTTATTTTTAAAGTTTTGTAATAATCTGTTGGTAATCAAAGATACTGTAAAAGTGATAAAACAGAAAATTTCGCCCGGTTGTAATGTTTCTCACTTTAAAGTCAGCAATTTGCCGATTTTAAGGGGAAAACGTTTATTGCGAACGATTTAGCTGGTCAGGGGGAGCTTATTTTTAAAAGTTTTGTAATATTCGGTTGATAATTAAAGGTACCGTGCAAATTAAACTAATAAAATAGAAGATTTCGCCCGGTTGAAATGTTTCTATCTGTAGGTCAGCAATTTGCCGATTTTAGGGAGGTTGCGTGACTGAATGGTTAGCACGTGCGCTGTGTATCATAACGTCTGTCATTGAGTCAACTGGCGTTGTTTCGATTTCTTGGTTCTACGTGACAAGGAGTATGGTCGCCTGTCCAACCTCGTAGGCCGTAACGCCGCTGCCCGGGTAAAATTTCCCTCATTGCACACTTTATGGCGTATGCCCGTCTTCAGTAGCCCATTTTAGGAGTAGGACGTTAAACCCCATTCAATTTGATTTCATTTTCTCTATGTTGCTTATTTATTATAGTGGATAAATGTTTTTCTGGTTCTATTAATTATTTCATTTCTGCATAGAAATCTTGCTTTGACCAGTTTTTTTTTTATTGCAAAGTGCCATTCTTGTATATTGCAGTCTATGACCCTTTGTTTAAAACATGCTTAAGAAGTTGTCACGATTTCCTACTTATAACCAAACATATTGGAAACCATAATTATATATCATATCTCTAATTTTGGAAGCCCGATTACAGTTATACAAGTTTAGGTTATTTCCCTTTAGTTTAAAGATTATTTTTTTGCCCGGGTGCAATGTTTCTCACTACATTTAAATTTGTAACTTTGTGAGTTTTGACCGATTTTGATAATTATGTCTTTATAATTTTCCAAATTTACATATTTAACGTAAATATTCAAACAATTGGGATCAACCTGATTCAAATTTTTTTAGTTTTGTTCAAAGTTATCTCATTTAATTTTTCGATGTTTTCTTACCATTTTCATTTCATTTTTCTGAAAGTTTTGAAGTGGGAAGTCATCCCGATTACAGCAACACAAGTATCAGTTATTTCCCTTTAGTTTTCAGATTACTCAATGTTTCATACTATATTTAGACTTGTAACTTCGCGAGTTTTTGACCAATTTTGATAGTTTGTTATTCTTATCCTTTCATTTGAGATACGTGATATAATCGATGACACGTGACGATGAATATGAAAGCTTTCATATCTGCATGGGACAGTAGCAGATCTAGTTATTATTTTTTTTGTGTGTGTATTTTCTGCAAATCGGATTTCTCAGAATCTAACCATGGGATCTTTCTGAAACTTTGACCTACCCCCCCAGAAATGGGGTGCGAACGTTGTTTAAATATATTTTCAAAACGTTTTACGAATCCGAAATCACCGAATTTTACGAACGAAAAAACTGACAATGCATAGTCGTAACTTTGTTAATTTTTGACCGATTTTACTAATTCTTTTTTCTTTGAATACCTTGAAAAAAATCGTTTTCATCTGTAGTTTCACATTTTCGAATTTCGAAAATTCGTCGCTGTGATTTCGAACCTGAAGTTTAGACCAATTTGACAACTTCTTTAATAGTTGTACGATTTTCATGAAATTTAGTATACAAGTAGATCTTACCGATGTGACTTCAAAAATATAATTAGAAATTTTCTAAATTATCTCCCCTTGGTGAAATTAAGGATCAAAGTTTTCAAAAAAATCGTCGAAGTATAGGTCAGAATGACCTAAAAAAAATTTTCGATACTCGACAAGTAATTACTGATTCCTACACAAAATATGGAGTTTGTCGATCGAACCGGAAGTGCCTTCATCTTGAAACATGAAAAATCCCTAAGGCTTTTTTGCTATTTTACTTACAGACACAGGAGTTATATTTTCTGAATCCTTGAAGGATGGCCCAAAAATCGTAGGGAGCAGAATTTTGATTTCGGTCACGTGATGGTCACCATTTTGAATTGAAAATGAAAAGTAGTAGCAATTTGAAGGGCCGAGAATTTGAAACACAATAACTATCCTTCTAATTGAGCTAGAATGTTCAAACTTGGTGTAGACGTTCACTAGGTCAATGTCATGATTGAGTTCAAAGATGAGCATTTTCTGCCTAGGGTAAGCAGAGATAGGCATGCTGATTTGTTGATTCTTTAGAGCACGATAACTTCGGTTATAATGAAGGGAGGGCTGTGAAACTTTTGTCAATAGAGAGTCCAATAGCTAGCCTGTTGTGTGAAATCATTGTATCATTTTTTTTAAATATCAGGGATAGCCGAAAAAAATAGATTGAAAATTCAAAAAGTCGTATTTTTACAATTTGGAGCATGTTTAGAGGTCTTTCTCGTAAATTCAACATACTATTTTTTGGGAACTTCTTCTACAAAGAGTCTTATTGGTAGTTTTTTATATGAAACCATCGATCAACAGTCCAACATATCAGGAGTAGAAGAACAAAAGGATCGAACATTGAAAACGGCACCCTTTCATTGTTAAGCGAAACATGCAGTGTGGGTGACTACAATCTACACATTTAGTCATCGTATACAGCTTATTCAACAGTATCGAATTCCAACTGCTTAGGGATATTTTTTTTCGTCCCATCCGGACGACTAGACAGCTGTGCTTGTCAGGCCCTCCGTTCTGCCTCACTGACAACGGGGAACCACGCCGGGAAATCAAGATGAACTTTTTCCGTGCAGAACTTTCAATTCAGGCCAAACGTTTTTTGCATACGATTAAGCTGGTCAGTTGGAGCATATTTTCAAAAGTTTAGTAATAATCGGCTGGTAATTAAAGTACCGTGCACATTAAACTGTTAAAACAGAAAATTTCGCCCGGTTGAAATGTTTCTTGCTATAAGTCAGCAATTTTCCGAATTCAGGGAGGCTGAATGGCTGAATGGTTAGCATGTGCGCGCTGTATCGTAACGTCTGTCATTGAGTCAACGGGCGTCGTTTCGATCTCCAGGTTGCACGTGACATGGAGTATGATGTCCAACCTCGTGGGTTTTCTCCGTGTCCTTCGGTTTCCTCCCAACGGCTAAAGACCAGTAAGCGCAAGGGGAGTTTTTAAATAAAATTAAAAAACATATGTTAGTCACGAAATGACCTAGTTTGTGTCTAATGGACATTAGGCCGCATTTCTCTCTTTCTCTTTTATTTTTAAAGTTTTGTAATAAACGGTTGGTAATCAAAGGTACTGTAAAAGTGATAAAACAGAAAATTTCGCCCGGTTGTAATGTTTCTCACTTTAAAGTCAGCAATTTGCCGATTTTAAGGGGCAAACGTTTATTGCGAACGATTAAGCTGGTCAAGGGGAGCTTATTTTTAAAAGTTTTGTAATATTCGGTTGATAACTAAAGGTAGTGTGCAAATTAAACTGTTAAAATAGAAAATTTGGCCCGGTTGAACTGTTTCTCGCTGCAGGTCAGCAATTTGCCGATTTTAGGGAGGTTGCGTGGCTGAATAACGTCTGTCTTTGAGTCAACTGGCGTTGTTTCGATTTCTTGGTTGTACGTGACAAGGAGTATGTTCGCCTGTCCAACTTTGTAGGCCGTAACGCCGCTGCCCGGGTAAAATTTCCCTCATTGCACACTTTATGGCATATGCCCGTCTTCATTAGCCCATTTTAGGAGCAGAACAGTAGGACGTTAAACCCCATTCAATTTCATTTCATTTTCTCTATGTTGCTTATTTATTATAGTGGATAAATATTTTTCTGGTTCTAGCAATTATTTAATTTCTGCATAGAAATTTCTGGCCAGTTTCTTTTATTGCAGAGTGCCATTCTTGTATATTGCAGTCTATGACCCTTTGTTTAAAACATGCTTAAGAAGTCGTCACGATTTCCTACTTATAACCAAACATATGGGAAACCATAATTATATAACATATCTTGGAAGCCCGATTACAGCTATACAAGTTTCAGTTATATCCCTTTAGTTTAAAGATTATTTTTTTGCCCGGGTGCAATGTTTCTCACTACATTTAAATTTGTAACTTTGAGAGTTTTTGACCGATTTTGATATTATGTCTTTATAATTTTCCAAATCTACATATTTAACGTACATATTCAAACAGTTGAGTTCAACCTGATTCAAAAAGTTTTAGTTTTGTTCAAAGTTATCTCATTTAATTTTTCGATGTTTTCTTATCATTTTCATTTCATTTTTCTGAAATTTTTGAAATCGGAAGTCATCCCGATTACAGCAACACAAGTATCAGTTATTTCCCTTTAGTTTTCAGATTACTCAATGTTTCATACTATATTTAGACTTGTAATTTCGCGAGTTTTTGACCTATTTTGATAGTTTGTTATTATTATCCTTTTATTTGAGATACTTGATATAATCGATGACACGTGACGATGAATATGAAAGCTTTCATATCTGCATGGGACAGTAGCAGATCTAGTTATTATTTTTTTTTTTGTGTATTTTCTGCAAATCGGATTTCTCAGAATCTAACCATGGGATCTTTCTAAAACTTTGACCTACCCCCCCCAAAAATGGGGTGCGAACGTTGTTTAAATATATTTTCAAAACGTTTTACGAATCCGAAATCACCGAATTTTACGAACGAAAACACTGACAATGCATAGTCGTAACTTTGTTATTTTTTGACCGATTTTACTAATTCTTTTTTCTTTGAATACCTTGAAAAAAATCATTTTCATCTGCAGTTTCACATTTTCGAATTTCGAAAATTCGTCGCTGTGATTTCGAACCGGAAGTTTAGACCAATTTGACAACTTCTTTAATAGTTGTACGATTTTCATGAAATTTAGTATACTAGTAGATCTTACCGATGTGACTTCAAAAATATAATTAGAAATTTTCTAAATTATCTCCCCTTGGTGAAATTAAGGATCAAAGTTTTCAAAAAAATCGTCGAAATATAGGTCAGAATGACCTAATTTTTTTTTTCGATACCAGACAAGGAATTACTGATTTGTACACAAAATATAGAGTTTGTCGATCGAACCGGAAGTGCCACCATCTTTAAACGTGAAAAATCAAAAAGGCTTTTTTGCTATTTTACTTACAGACTCGGGAGTTATATTTTCGGAATCCTTGAAGGAATGCCTAAAAATCTATCGGATCAGAATTTTGATTTCGGTCATGTGATGGTCACAATTTTGACTTGAAAATGAAAAATAGAAGCAATTTGAAAGGCCCGGACTTCGGAACACAATAACTCTACTTCTAATTAAGCTAGAATGTTCAAACTCGGTGTAGACGTTCACTAGGTCAATGTTATGATTGAGTTCAAAGATGAGCATTTTCTGCCTAGGGTAAGCAGAGATAAGCATGCTGATTTGTTGATTCTTTAGGGCACGATAACTTCGGTTATAATGAAGGGAGGGCGGTGAAACTTTTGTCAATAGAGAGTCTAATAGGTAGCCTGTTGTGTGAAATGATTGTATCATTTTTTTTAAATATCAGGGATAGCCGAAAAAAAGAGATTGAAAATCCAAAAAGTCGTATTTTTACAATTTGGAGAATGTTTAGAGGTCTTTCTCGTAAAGTCAACATACTATTTTTTGGGAACTTCTTCTACAAAGAGTCTTATTGGTAGTCTTTTATATGAAACCATCGATCAAGAGTCCAACATATCAGGAGTAGAAGAACAAAAGGATCGAACATTGAAAACGGCACCCTTTCATTGTTGAGCGAAACATGAAGTGTGGGTGACTACAATCTACGCATTTAGTCATCGTATAGAGCTTATTCAACAGTATCGAATTCCAACTGCTTAGGGATATTTTACGTGCACTCCAATGTGTACACGGGACCTTGGTTTTTCGTCCCATCCGAACGACTAGACAGCTGTCCTTGTCAGGCCCTCCGTTCTGCCTCACTGACAAGGGGGAACCACGCCGGGAAATCGAGATGAACTTTCTCTGTGCAGAACTTTCAATTCAGGCAAAACGTTTATTGCATACGATTAAGCTGGTCAGTTGGAGCTTATTTTCAAAAGTTTTGTAATAATCGGTTGGTAATTAAAGTACCGTGCACATTAAACTGTTAAAACAGAAAATTTCGCCCGGTTGAAATGTTTCTTGCTATAGGTCAGCAATTTTCCGAATTCAGGGAGGCTGGATGGCTGAATGGTTAGCATGTGCTCGCTGTATCGTAACCTTTGTCATTGAGTCAACGGGCGTCGTTTCGATCTCCCGGTTGCACGTGACATGGTGTATGGTGTCTAACCTCGTGGGTTTTCTCCGTGTCCTTCGGTTTCCTCCCAACAGCTAAAGACCAGTCCGTGCAAGGGGAGTTTTTAAATAAAATTAAAAAACATATGTTAGTCCCGAAATGACCTAGTTTGTGTCGAATGGACGTTAGGCCGCATTTCTCTCTTTCTCTTTTATTTTTAAAGTTTTGTAATAATCGGTTGGTAATCAATGGTAGTGTAAAAGTGATAAAACAGAAAATTTGGCCCGGTTGTAATGTTTCTCACTTTAAATTCAGCAATTTCTCGATTTTAAGGGGCAAACGTTTATTGCGAACGATTAAGCTGGTCAGGGGGAGCTTATTTTTAAAAGTTTTGTAATATTCGAAAATGCGTCGCTGTGATTTCGAACCGGAAGTTGAGACCAACTTGACAACTTCTTTAATAGTTGTACGATTTTCATGACATTTAGCAGTAAGTAGATCTTACCGATGCGACTTCAAAAATATGATTAGAAATTTTCTAAATTATCTCCCCTTGACCAAATTAAGGATCAAAATTTTCAAAAATATCAACGAAATATACGTCAGAATGACCTAAGTTATTTTTGTTCAATACTAGATAAGTAATTACTGATTTGTACACAAAATATAGAGTTTGTCGATCGAACCGGAAGTGCCACCATCTTTAAACGTGAAAAATCAAAAAGGCTTTTTTGCTATTTTACTTACAGACTCGGGAGTTATATTTTCGGAATCCTTGAAGGAATGCCTAAAAATCTATCGGATCAGAATTTTGATTTCGGTCATGTGATGGTCACAATTTTGACTTGAAAATGAAAAATAGAAGCAATTTGAAAGGCCCGGACTTCGGAACACAATAACTCTACTTCTAATTAAGCTAGAATGTTCAAACTCGGTGTAGACGTTCACTAGGTCAATGTTATGATTGAGTTCAAAGATGAGCATTTTCTGCCTAGGGTAAGCAGAGATAAGCATGCTGATTTGTTGATTCTTTAGGGCACGATAACTTCGGTTATAATGAAGGGAGGGCGGTGAAACTTTTGTCAATAGAGAGTCCAATAGCTGGCCTGTTAAATGATTGTATCATTTTTTTTTAAATATCAGGGATAGCTGAAAAAAAGATTGAAAATGCAAAAAGTCGTATTTTTACAATTTGGAGCATGTTTAGAGGTCTTTCTCGTAAAGTCAACATAATATTTTTTGGGAACTTCTTCTACAAAGAGTCTTATTGGTAGTCTTTTATATGAAACCATCGATCAACAGTCCAACATATCAGGAGTAGAAGAACAAAAGGATCGAACATTGAAAACGGCACCCTTTCATTGTTAAGCGAAACGTGTGGGTGACTACAATCTACACATTTAGTCATTTTATAGAGCTTATTCAACAGTATCGAATTCCAATTGCTAAAGGATCTTTTACGTGCACTCCAATGTGTACACGGGGTTGGGGGGCACGCCAGTAAATCGAGATGAACTTTCTTGGCCAATGCAGTGATCGAACACCCGACCTCTTGGCTAGCAGGCCAACGCCATAGCCACCTAGTGTGGACACCCATCGTACATTTCATCCGTCAAATCCTAACATTGCATTGCCATCAGACCAATAATTAATTATTCTTAATTTAAAACTTTATTTTTTATATTATTAAATCTAACTGCTTAGGAATATTTTACGTGCACTCCAATGTGTACACGGGACCTTGGTTTTTCGTCCAATACGAACGACTAGACAGCTGTCCTTGTCAGGCCCTCTGTTCTGCCTCACTGACAAGGGGGAACCACGCCGGAAAATCGAGATAAACTTTCTCGGTGCAGAACTTTCAATTCAGGCCAAACGTTTATTGCATACGATTAAGCTGGTGAGTTGGGGCTTATTTTCAAAAGTTTTGTAATAATCGGTGGATAATTAAAGTACCGTGCTAATCAAACTGTTAAAACAGAAAATTTCGCCCGGTTGAAATGTTTCTTGCTATAAGTCAGCAATTTCCCGATTTTAGGGAGGCTGAATGGTTAGCATGTGCGCGCTGTATCGTAACCGGCGTCGTTTCGATTTCCAGGTTGCATGTGACATGGAGTATGGTGTCCAACCTCGTGGGTTTTATCCGTGTCCTCCCAACAGCTAAAGACCAGTACGCGCAAGGGAAGTTTTAAATAAAATTTAAAAAAAACATATGTTAGTCCCGAAATGACCTCGTTTGTGTCGAATGGACGTTAAGCCGCATTTCTCTCATTCTCTTTTATTTTTAAAGTTTTGTAATAATCGGTTGGTAATCAATGGTACTGAAAAATTGATAAAACAGAAACTTCGCCCGGTTGTAATGTTTCTCACTTTAAAGTCAGCAATTTGAAGATTTTAAGGGGCAGACGTTTATTGCGAACGATTAAGCTGGTCAGGGGGAGCTTATTTTTAAAAGTTTTGTAATATTCGAAAATTCGTCGCTGTGATTTCGAAACGGAAGTTAAGATCAACTTGACAACTTCTTTAATAGTTGTACGATTTTCATGAAATTTAGTATGCAAGTAGAAATTACTGATGCGAATTGAAAAATGACTTTTAAAATTTTCTAAATTATGTCCCCTTGGTGAAATTAAGAATCAAATTTTTCAAAAAAAAATCGTCGAAATAAAGGTCAGAATGACCTAATTTTTATATTCGATACAAGACAAGTAATTACTGATTCGTACACAAAACATGGAGATTGTCGATCGAACCGGAAGTGCCACCATCTTGAAACGTGAAAAAACAATAGAACTTTTGCGATATTGCACTTAGGGACTTGAGAGTTACATTTTCTGATTCCTTGAAGGAAAACCTAAAAAAACGTTTAGAGCAGAATTTTGATTTAGGTCAGCTGATGGTCGCCATTTTGAAGTGAATATGAAACAATGTGAAAAATCGACATTTACGGACTTGTAAACCAACACAATATCGCATAGTATGTTCAATGCGTCTCCTATTTCTAAAATTTAATACATTTCAGGAAAGCCGGAATACGGGTCGAATTTTTGGTATTTGAATATTTCAAAAATTTGAATTTCGCTTTTGATGTTTTCCGTGCCGACAAAGTTGTTTACGAGTGAAAAATCACATAAATTTCGCTAGTTTGTGACCGATTTTAATGATTTATTTTTTCCTGTTCGGATTATTTATATGACACATGACATGTGACAGGAAGTGACTGTGAATATGAAAGCTTTCATATCTGCATGGGACAGTAGCAGATCTAGTTATTATTATTTTTTTTGTGTTTTATCCACACATCGGATTCCTCAGAATCTAACCATAGGATCGTTCTGAAACTTTTACGTATCCCCCCAAAAAAGGGTGGTGGCTGTTGATTAAATATATTTTCAAAACGTTTTACGTATCCGAAATCACCGAATTTTACGAACGAATGCATTTGATCTACAATGCTGTAACTTTGTGACTATTTGACCTATTTTACTAAATCATTTTTCTTTGAGTACCTTGAGACAATTACTTTAAATCTGCAGTTTCAGATTTTCGAATTTCGAGAATTCGTCGCCGTGATTTCGAACCGGAAGTTTAGACCAATTTGACAACTTCTTTAATAGTTGTACGATTTTCATGAAATTTAGTATATAAGTAGATCTTACCGATGTGACTTCAAAAGTATAATTAGAAATTTTCTAAATTATCTCCCCTTGACGAAATTAAGGATCAAATTTTTCAAAAAAATCAAAGAAATATAGGTCAGAATGACCTAATTTTTTTTTTGATACTAGAAAAGTAATTACTGATTCGTACACAAAATACGGAGTTTGTCGATCGAACCGGAAGTGCCACCGTCTTTAAAAGTGAAAAATCAATAAGGCTTTTTTGCTATTTTACTTACAGACTCGGGAGTTATATTTTCGGAATCCTTGAAGGAATGCCTAAAAATCTGTCGGATCATAATTTTGATTTCGGTAAAGTGATGGTCACCATTTTGAATTGAAAATGAAAAATAGAAGCAATTTGAAGGGTCGGGACTTTGGAACACAATTACTCTCCTTCTAATTGAGCTAGAATGTTCAAACTTGGTGTAGACGTTCACTAGGTCAATGTTATGATTGAGTTCAAAGATGAGCATTTTCTGCTTAGGGTAAGCAGAGATAAGCATGCTGATTTGTTGATTCTTTAGGGCACGATAACTTCGGTTATAATGAAGGGAGGGCGGTGAAACTTTTGTCAATAGAGAGTCTAATAGCTAGCCTGTTGTGTGAAATCATTGTATTATTTTTTTTAGGGATAGCCGCAAAAAAGAGATTGAAAATCCAAAAAGTCGTATTTTTACAATTTGGAGCATGTTTAGAGGTCTTTCTCGTAAAGTCAACATAATATTTTTGGGAACTTCTTCTACAAAGAGTCTTATTGGTAGTCTTTTATATGAAACCATCGATCAACAGTCCAACATATCAGGAGTAGAAGAACAAAAGGATCGAACATTGAAAACGGCACCCTTTCATTGTTAAGCGAAACATGCAGTGTGGATGACTACAATCTACACATTTAGTCATCGTATAGAGCTTATTCAACAGTATCGAATTCCAACTGCTTAGGGATATTTTACGTGCACTCCAATGTGTACACGGGACCTTGGTTTTTCGTCCCATCCGAACGACTAGACAGATGTGCTTGTCAGGCCCGCCGTTCTGCCTCACTGACAAGGGGAACCACGCCGGGAAATCGTTTATTGCATACGATTAAGCTGGTAAGTTGGAGCTTATTTTCAAAATTTTGTAATAATCGGTTGGTAATTAAAGTGCCGTGCACATTAAACTGTTAAAACAGAAAATTTCGCCTGGTTGAAATGTTTCTTGCTGTAAGTCAGCAATTTTCCGAATTCAGGGAGGCTGAATGGCTGAATGGTTAGCATGTGCGCGCTGTATCGTAACGTCTGTCATTGAGTCAACGGGCGTCGTTTCGATCTCCAGGTTGCACGTGACATGGTGTATGATGTCCAACCTCGTGGGTTTTCTCCGTGTTCTTCGGTTTGCTCCCAACGGCTAAAGACCCGTACGCGCAAGGGGAGTTTTTAAATAAAATTAAAAAACATATGTTAGTCCCGAAATGACCTAGTTTGTGTCGAATGGACGTTAAGCCGCATTTCTCTCTTTCTCTTTTATTTTTAAAGTTTTGTAATAATCGGTTGGTAATCAAAGGTACTGTAAAAGTGATAAAACAGAAAATTTCGCCCGGTTGTAATGTTTCTCACTTTAAAGTCAGCAATTTGCCGATTTTAAGGGGCAAACATTTATTGCGAACGACTAAGCTGGTCAGGGGGAGCTTATTTTTAAAAGTTTTGTGATATTCGGTTGATAACTAAAGGTACCGTGCAAATTAAACTGTTAAAATAGAAAATTTGGCCCGGTTGAAATGTTTCTCGCTGTAGGTCAGAAATTTGCCGATTTTAGGGAGGTTGCGTGGCTGAATGGTTAGCACGTGCGCTCTGTATCATAACGTCTGTCATTGAGTCAACTGGCGTTGTTTCGATTTCTTGGTTGTACGTGACAAGGAGTATGGTCGCCTGTCCAACCTCGTAGGCCGTAACGCCGCTGCCCGGGTAAAATTTCCCTCATTGCACACTTTATGGCGTATGCCCGTCTTCATTAGCCCATTTTAGGAGCAGAACATTAGGACGTTAAACCCCATTCAATTTCATTTCATTTTCTCTATGTTGCTTATTTATTATAGTGGATAAATATTTTTCTGGTTCTAGCAATTATTTAATTTCTGCATAGAAATCTAGCTTTGGCCAGTTTTTTTATTGCAGAGTGCCATTCTTGTATATTGCAGTCTATGATCCTTTGTTTAAAACATGCTTAAGAAGTCGTCACGATTTCCTACTTATAACCAAACATATTGGAAACCATAATTATATAACATATCTCTAATTTTGGAAGCCCGATTACAGCTATACAAGTTTCCCTTTAGTTTAAAAGATTATTTTTTTGCCCGGGTGCAATGTTTCTCATTACATTTAAATTTGTAACTTTGTGAGTTTTTGACCGATTTTGATAATTATGTCTGTATAATTTTCCAAATCTACATATTTAACGTACATATTCAAACAGTTGAGTTCAACCTGATTCAAAAAGTTTTAGTTTTGTTCAAAGTTATCTCATTTAATTTTTCGATGTTTTCTTACCATTTTCATTTCATTTTTCTGAAAGTTTTGAAGTCGGAAGTCATCCCAATTACAGCAACACAAGTATCAGTTATTTCCCTTTAGTTTTCAGATTATGCAATGTTTCATACTATATTTAGACTTGTAACTTCGGAGTTTTTGACCAATTTTGATAGTTTGTTTTTCGTATCCTTTTATTTGAGATACTTGATATAATCGATGACACGTGACGATGAATATGAAAGCTTTCATATCTGCATGGGACAGTAGCAGATCTAGTTCTTATTATTATTATTATTCAGATTCCAATTTGAATAGATCTCAGCAACTAATTGTCGCATCGTTACGATTTCTTCGGTTTTACTGGGAAAGTGGGTATGACTTAGTTAGAGGATAAAGCTATTTTGAACGTTCTGCGACAATGCGAAATGTCCGAAATCACCGAAGTTATCGTTTTTAAAAATATTGCAGTAATTTTAACAATCATCATTGGATTTTAACGTTCGATACATTTTGGCATAGCCAGAGACAGGGCACATAGCTACGTTACTTTCGAT
The DNA here is from genome assembly GCA_963678685.1 of Patella ulyssiponensis. Taxonomy (NCBI): domain Eukaryota; kingdom Metazoa; phylum Mollusca; class Gastropoda; family Patellidae; genus Patella; species Patella ulyssiponensis. The sequence goes on along the minus strand of OY783228.1, from coordinate 52,015,206 downwards.
TTTTGATTTTCGGCAAATCTTCGAAGATATTAGGCGCCAAATTTCGAAAATTTAAAATTTTACAAAAAACTTTTTTATTTATGAATATTTTTTAGTCGTGTTGTGCACAGAATTAAAGAGTCAGCTGACTATCGCAAAAATGTTAACAAATTTTGTCTCAGTAATTTTCCTTGGCCGCCATTTGCTAATTCAGTTTTTCAGTCCTAAATTAATTTTTTATTGTTCGATTTGTATAAAACAAAGTTCATATGCTTCGTTGTCTCAATTGTCATTTTTTTTTATTACCGAAAGTGTTATCTGTCGGCACCGGAAGTGGCATAATTTTACCAAAAACTACAATTTTGACAGTTAGGTACTATTTTTCGAAAACAAATATTATTTTTTTGAAAAATTATATGACTCAAAGAGTGTGTCCTTTAAAGGCGCAAAAAATGTCGGAAGCAGTTTTTTTAATTTCTATTTCATTTTCTAGCAAATTGGATTAAGAGGTGAAAAAGGGCGTAAAATTGACCTATTTACAACCCATTCAGGCTTTTCAGATTTTAAAATATTTCTACGTAACTTTTATAAACTTGTAGCTATAATCCATACGAAGAGAATGTATGTGAAAATTAGTTTGTAATATAAGCAGTTGCCGAGAAATGGGCAGTTTTGCATAAGTCACTGTTTTCTTAATTTTGCCTGTAAAAAAGTCAATTATTACAGGATATTCTCAATAGTGACATCATTTGATTCAAAAAGCAAGTATGGGTCATATCAAATTGATTATAATTTAAAATTGACACCGGAAGTGACGCCATTTGGTCAAAAACTGCAGTTTTAACTTTTAAAATCGATATTTTTTTCAACCAAGAATTATTTAATATGTAATACTAAAATTAACTTTTGGTTTAAATTCACATATTAACAAAACTCATACGGTCATTTAGATATCATAAAATTGTTTCTAACTTGTTCGGTTGCCGAGATATAGGCGGTTTTCTAAATAACACTTTTGAAGGTTTTTGGCCCATAAAAGTGTCAATTATTATTCGATTTTCATAAAATTTTCACCCTTTGAGGCCTAATGTCATGGACGATGTTATAAAACTAATTTAACGTTTTCATTATCACCGGAAGTAATGTCATTTTGGCAAAAACTGTATTTTTAGCCTTCAAAACAGATATTTTATTCAAATGAGTCTGATTTGTAATGTTTTTAAAATTATGATATTTGATGCCAATCAACAAATATAATGGACCCATACGATCATACAGATGCCACAAAATCGTTTCTAACTTGTACCGTTGCCGAGAAATAGCCGATTTTTTACAAGTCACTTTTCAAGGTTTTGGGTCTATAAAAGTGGCATATATTATTCGATTTGCATAAAATTTTCACCATGTGATGCCTTATGCCATTTCTGATTTCATAAAAGTAATTGAACATTTTCATTATCACCGGAAGTACTGTACACGTACATGCAACAAATGTATAAAATGAATTGATATTACTGGATTTGGTTGATTCTGCTTCCATTTTTTTTTTTGATGTGTGCACTGTGCAATGTTTATGTGGAAATCTGTTTATCGGTTCAATTTGTACTGGAAGTGAAATGAGTTCAAGGGTAACGTGACACCGAAAATGACACAAGTTCAAAGGTAACGAGGTATCAGTGAAACCCGTCATTCCTGCATGCAGGTCTAGTTAGGCTTCCAGACTTTCGTCTGAAAGCCTATTGAGATTACTAAAATTATTATTTTTTTTTTATTAATATTATTTACCGCGGGAGCCTATTTCTCTATGATCGAAAGGAGATACCGATCTGCGGTTCATCTTTCTATCGGGAAACCATGTGGTGGCTACCCAATAAAGCAATTCTTGAACTTCTGCGCAGACCGGAAGTGGCCGAATTTTGAACGTTGGTGAAAAATTAAAAATCGGCCGTGGTTTCGTCAATTCTTTACCTATATACAAACAAATCACATTTTTGGAAAGCCTGAGACTTTTCCGAGACAATGTCAATCTCACATTTTGCAATTTCGAAACTTCGTCTATGACTTTTATCGTTCGAAAATTGAAAACATGTTGTTTACGAGACAATTTTTGTTATTTTTCAAAATTTTCAAATTTGACCTACATTTTTGGATACCCGAAGTCCATCCGATTCCAGTAATAGAAGTTTCATTCAGAGTTATCGCCTTTTATTTTTCGATTTTTTTTCGAATTTTCTTCCCATTTTGTGAGCTGTGGTGTCGTTTTACAGCCAAAATGATGTTTCTGAAACTTATGGAACATGAAGTTATAGTCCAATACCAACTGATAAAGCAATTTCGACACGGATCTTTAAACCGGAAGTGGTCGAAATAATGTTCAATATTTTGAAAAAAATGCAAAAAATGGATATTTTGGGGAAAAACGCGATTTCTCCGCCCGATATCAACGGATTAAAGAAATTAGGGTACCATGGGACTGCACTAGGATTGTACTATCGTATGATACCCAATTCGTACGGATACGATGAGCAGGAAGCAAAATATGGCACGCTGAAAATCAAGTATTTTCTGATTTGGAGCGTTTTTGGATGCCTGTATCTCGAAAACTTAACCTACAATTTTTTTTTAATTTTTTTCTATCGAGAGTCCTTTCGGAGGTATTTTGCATGAAGCCATCCAATAAGACTTTGAAATGTCTGGAATAGGATATAAAAGGGACTGAAAATCGAAAAAAGTCGAAAAATCGTAATTTTTTTGAAAATGCTCTATTTTGGTTTTATTTTAAAAGATTTTCAAAAAATGGTTACAAATTCTGATAGCTGACCTAAATCCGATTCTAACGATGTATAATATGTATTGAAATACTGAAATTTAATTTTCGATATTTTGATATTTTTGCATTTTTGGCACTTTTGAACGTAGGATTTCTCAGGTGTATTTTATCTGATTAGATAATGTAATACATCCTTACAGAGCTCTGCGGCTATTTAATTGCCCAAACCGGTTATTAAAACTATCTCGACAATAATCACCATACCGGAAGTATTCAAAAAATAAAAGAAAAGGTTAAAAAAAATGTGCGCTCTTGCGAAAAGCTGCATTTCTCTGTCAGATATTACCTGACCAAAAAAAGTAAAGTATCTTTGGATAGCCCCATTAATGGACTATCATATGGCATCTCAATGGTACGATTTCGATGGTTAGAAAATAAATTATGGTACGTTTTGGGGGCCTTTTTATACGCCTTTTTCTCTAAAACGACATCTACGATTTTTCTGAAACTTTTTTAACGCAGAGTTCTATCGGTGGTCTGTGGCGTGAATCCAAAAGGAAAAGGTTTGAAATAATATAATGGGGCCAAAAATGGCCTCAATCTTTGAAAAAAGTTCAAAAATCGTTAAATTATTGAAAATGTTCTTTTATTTATCTTTTTTACAAAAAACTACTGAATAGATGTTTCTGACACTTCTGTGACAGAAAGTGAAGTATCTGAACAACTTGTTAAAACTATCCCGACAATGATCCAAAAACCGGAAGTAGTCGAAAAGATATCCTATATTTTTGAAATAAAACCGTAAAAAGTAAAAAAAAATGGTGATCTTGCGAAAAAAAAGTGATTACTATGCCAGATTTCACCGAATCAAAACAACTAAAGTATTATTGTGTATCCTGATCAGTGGACGATCTTATGACATCTAAATGGTAAAAATTTGCTGGCTAGGCAAGTGAACCATTTTTAAATGTCTTTGGTTTTTTTCTTAATTAGCGAATATCCAATCCTTAACCCTAACCTTATGTCACTAATCACATGTCTACACCTTTCAAATAGTGTATATAAATCAACCCCACTGATGTTCAGCGATATCCCTTATGTGGAAGCGGACGTAAAACCACTAGCTTAAGTAAGTAAATGTTCAGCAAGCAGAGCAATGGATTCGTTGTCTAGAGCTGAGGAGATGCTATTTTCTGCAGAGAGACACTTTCGAAGAGCATGCGAACAGGTTATTTTGCTGAATACCAAAATACGACAATATGGAGTTCGGCAACAACGTGCTAGACGAAACAACCAACACTTGTTTAGATACAACATAAATATAAGGATACGAGTTATAGTAGGACTACGCAGTGCCTATTATGAATACGCTCGATTGAAGGCTGAAATGGTTTTAGAGTTGAGAGCGCAGATAAGAAGTATGGTGTAGACGCTTTTAAAAAAAAACGGCCCTTTTAAGGGCCCCAAATCTATGAAAGAGTTACATTTCATATTCTAATAATATTAATAACCGGTACTCTTGCAAAAATCGCGAGCAGCTAAATCGTCGGGGCAGTCAACAAGAGTTGTCACATATTTTTACTTTATCGGTAATGAAACATTTATAATACACTAAAATATGATTAACAAGTCATTAAGCAATTATAAGAAAATCATTAGAATTGGTTTGGTTTTCATAACGTTTTGCCCCATGCCAACGTTTACTATACGAAACATTTAATATCATGGATTTACATGTAGCTGTTCATGTTATCAAGATTCATTGAAAATAAATATACTTGCTCGTCTTAAGACCTTAAACTGTGTATCAATCGGTTGGTAACTTTAGCCTCTAGAGCATCCACAAGATATTTTAAAATGATCAAGAGCCATAACTCTGGCAGTAATTAGCGAAATTCGCTGAAAATCATTAGGATTCTTCGTCTTTTGACCTTAAACATAGTCCAGTGAATGGACTTTCGTATGACACACGTCCTGTTCAGTGCTGCTGGGCTATTTTATGACATACATGTTCTTCCTCTCTGATTCCCGAAAGCCGGTTCAGTGCCGCTTGCAGGTCTAGTTCTTATTATTATTATTCAGATTCCAATTTGAATAGATCTCAGCAACTACGCGTCGCATCGTTACGATTTCTTCGGTTTTACTGGGAAAGTGGGTGTGACTTAGAGGATAAAGCTATTTGGAACGTTCTGCGACAATGCGAAATGTCCGAAATCACCGAAGTTAGCGTTTTTGAAAATATTGCAGTAATTTTAACAATAATCATTGGATTTTAACTTTCGATACATTTTGGCATAGCCGGAGACAGGGCACATAGCTACGCTACTTTCGATTTTTGATTTTCGGCAAATCTTCGAAGATATTAGGCGCCAAATTTCGAAAATTTAAAATTTTACAAAAAACTTTTTTATTTATGAATATTTTTTAGTCGTGTTGTGCACAGAATTAAAGAGTCATCTGACTAGCGCAAAAATGTTAAAAATGTTTGTCTCAGTAATTTTCCTTGGCCGCTATTGGCTAATTCAGTTTTTCAGTCCTAGATTAATTTTTTATTGTTCGATTTGTATAAAACAAAGTTCATATGCTTCGTTGTCTCAATTGTCATTTTTTTATTACCAAAAGTGTTATCTGTCGGCACCGGAAGTGGCATAATTTTACCAAAAACTACAATTTTGACAGTTAGGTACCATTTTTCGAAAACAAATATTATTTTTTTGAAAAATTATATGACTCAAAGAGTGTGTCCTTTAAAGGCGCAAAAAATGTCGGAAGCAGTTTTTTTTAATTTCTATTTCATTTTCTAGCAAATTGGATTAAGAGGTGAAAAAAGGCGTAAAATTGACCTATTTACAACCCATTCAGGCTTTCCAGATTTTAAAATATTTTTACATAACTTTTATAAACTTGTAGCTATAATTCATACGAAGAGAATGTATGTGAAAATTAGTCAATTATTATTAGATTTTTATAAAAGTGACATCATTTGATTCAAAAAGAATGTAGCGTCATATCAAGTTGATTAGAATTTAAAATTGACATCGGAAGTGGCGTCATTTTGTCAAAAACTGCATTTTAAACTTTTTAAATCAATGTTTTATTCAACTAAGAATTATTTAATATATATTAATAATTTTAACTTTTGGTTTAAATTCACATTTAAACACAACTCATGTGGTCATATAGATATCATAAAATTGTTTCCAACTTGTTCGGTTGCCGAGAAATAGACGGTTTTCTACAGGTCACTTTTGAAGGTTTTGGGGCCATAAAAGTGTCAATCATTATTCGATTTTCATAAACTTTACACCATGTTATACCTATTTCATACAAGTAATTCAAGATTTTCATTATCACCGGAAGTAACGTCATTTTGGCAAAAACTGTATTTAGCCTTCAAAACAGATATTTTATTCAAATGAGTTTGTTTTGAAATCTTTTTCAAATTATGATATTTGATGCCAATCAACAAATAGAATGAACCCATACGATCATACAGATACCACAAAATGGTTTCTAACTTGTACGGTTGCAGAGAAATAGCCAATTTTCTACAGGGGTCTTTAGCAATGGGAGGAAACCGGAGTACCCGGAGAAAACCCACGAGGCTGGACAGGCGACCCTACTCCTTGCCACGTACAACCGGGGATTCGAAACCACGCCAGTTGACTCAATGACAGGCCGTATGATACAGCGCGCGCACGCTAACCATTCGGCCATCCAACCAACCCCCTCATAATCAATAATATTCATCCGAATATGCAATTTACAATGGAAACTAGTACTGATAGAATACCATTTTTAAACATAATGGCACATTATTGAATCGGATATATATTATAAAGATACTGATACTAAACAGTATTTCGAATTCAATTCGTGTCACCCAAAACACATAAAACGGCTGTACCATATAATTTTGCCAGGCGTATCTGTACCATTGTGTCAAACACAACAACTAAATTTCAAAGACTAGAGGAATTGAGAGAATTTCAGTTAGCCCGCAAATATCCCTCCACATTAATGAATGACGGAATTTAAAGGGCTAGTAGAATACCGATAACGGAATTAAGGCAGGTAAAGATAAAAGATACAAATCACAATATAATCGCATTTGTCACCACTTTTAACCCTCATAATCCTAATTTTTCCAGTGTAATTTTCCACTACTTAAACAAGATAAAAAAATGAAATAAAAACTTATTTATACACTGACATTTTTATCCCGTCAGAAAGACAACCAAAAGACCTTAAATCACTGTTAACAAGGGCTAAATTTGAATCCCTCAGTCCAATTAAGGAAGTTGTAAAATGTGGACGGGATAATTGCGACACGTGTAGATGTTTAATTGAAAGTAAATCATTTATTTTTGACAGTGGAAATGAATTTTTTGTCATTGAAAGTATGAACTGTAAAGCAGCTTATGTAGTGGCTGAGCCGAACTGTACTAACAAGTTACAAAAGTTGCACTAACAAGTTACAAAACAGAGCAACGGTTCTTAGATAACACCAGGGAACCAAATTTAAGGAAAATCCCTTTAAGTGAGCACCTTGGTATCTGCGGTAAAGGCGAATTCAAATATACCATTTTTTTAAGATGCCGTATTCAGACCCCATGAAAATGAGATTGAAAGAACAATATTTTATTGACAAATTTAAACCCAAATTAAACATTTCAAAATAATTACAATATTATACTTTATTATCTACTTCATTACGCTTTCATACTACATATGAAAGCTTATTGTTTCTGTTATTAAGCTTTCATATGTATTACATATGAAAGCTTATTGTTTCTGTTAAAGTTATTATAAAGCTTTCATATTTCACATGAAAGCTTATTGTTTCTGTTAAGATTATTAAGCTTTCATATTTCATATGAAAGCTTATTGTTTTTGTTAAGATTATTATTAAGCTTTCATAAGATTATTAAGCTTTCATATGTATCATATGTGTTTCTGTTAAGATTATTATTATTTTTTTTTTTTTTTTTTGTGTTTTATTCACAAATCGGTTTTCTCGGAATCTAACCATGGGATCTTTCTGAAACTTTTACCCATCCCCCCAAAAATGGATGGTGGCTGTTGATTAAATATATTTTCAAAGCGTTTTACGAATTCAAAATCACCGAATTTTACGAACGAAAAAAATTACAATGCATAGTCGTAACATTTGGTTTTTTTGACCGATTTTATTAATTTTTTTTTTCTTTAGGTACCTTGAAAAAAATTATTTTCGTCTGCAGTTTCAGATTTTGAATTTCAAAAGTTCGTCGCTGTGATTTCGAACCGGAAGTTATGAACAATTTTACAACTTCTTTAATAGTTGTACGATTTTCATAAAATTTAGTATGTAAGTAGATCTTACCGATGTGACTTCAAAAATATATTTTCTAAATTTTCTAAATTATCTCCCCTTGATGAAATTATGGATCAAATTCTTTAAAAAATATAGGTCAGAATGCCTTGAAATTTGTTTTGTATACTAGTTTAGTAATTACTGATTCGTACACAAAATATGGAGTTTATCGATTAACCGGAAGTGTCACCATCTTGAAATGTGAAAATCTACAGGGCTTTTTTGATATTTGACTTACAGACACGGGAGTTATATTTTCTGAATCCTTGAAAGAATGGCTAAAAACGTTCAGAGTAGAATTTTGATTTAGGGTTACTGATGGTCACCATTTTGAATTGAATATGAAAAACGTTGAAAAGTTTACGTTAACGAGCTTGTAAATAAACACAATAGGCCGTTGTTTGGTCAATTCGTCTAGTATTTCTTTAATTAATACATTTCTGGATAGCCTGGCTCATTGTCGAATTTTGGGGTATTTGAATATTTAAAAAATAACAAATTTGGCCTTTGACGTTTTCAGTGCCGACAAAGTTGTTTACGAGTGAAAAAGAGGCATTAACGTAACGTCTTAGCAATGCAAGGTAGATAACTCTGGTAAATGACGTCAAATGTGTAGCCCTGCTTACATCGCTGACATTATTAGTCCCGTCCCTGTGATTTGCGGATGCTGGCGTTCTTGTCGGCAGGGACAGTGTTTAGTCATTCGGATGGCACGAAAATCCCTGGCAGCTGTAATTCGAAATAAAAGTAGACCGTCTACCCGGGCTAAATTTCACAGATGCCACGCTGTATGGCATAAGTCCGTCTTCATTAGCCAATTGTTTTAGGAAAGTAGGACGATTCTGTATCGTTTCATGCAACTTGAATAAATATTGTCGGAAAAACACTACCATAAAGTTAGTCTGGGCCTTGTTTCTCGAAATATTAACTAAAGGTAAAATCCAAATTTTAGTAGATACTTCAATTTTGATTGTCTAAGCACTACAATCAATCTTATATTATCCAATCAAATTACTAATGTTTGGATTTTATCTCAGTTGAAATTTCTTCAAACAGGCCACAAGTCAGTAAAGGATCGAATCAAAAAGAATGAAAAATTATTGTTTAGCTTATATTTGAAATAGTATTTGCCAACCGTATCACGCCCAATGCTGTTTCCAATTTCAGCATTGATTCCTCGATTGTACGTGACAAGGAGTAGGCTACGTCCAATCTTGTGGGTTTTCTCAGGGTCCCCTGGTTTCCTCCCACTGATAAACCCCTACGCGCAGCATATTACTGACATAAAATTGAACCATACGTTAGTCTTAAAATGACCTAGTTTGTGTCGAGTGGTCGATAAACCCCATTTCGCTCTCTCTCTCCCTAAATTTTAGCACACCTCACTCTAAAACTAAATGCAAGGAACGGGCCTGTTTACATTGAAGCACATGTATAATTATAATAATTGAATTAAATTGTTTGCTTGAATTATATCCTTGTCAGTGGCTAAGTTCGTATGGGATGAAAAACGGATGTCTCGTTTACACATTGGTGTGCACGTAAAATATCCCTTGGCAGTTGGAATTCGATATAAGAATAGGCCGTAGCGTCGCTGCCCGGGAAAAATTTCCCTCATAGCACACTGTATGGCGTATGCCCGTCCTCCATTAGCCTAGGTTATGTGCAGAAAATTAGGACGTTTAACTCCATTTCATTTCATTCAGATTTGCAGTTTAAACAAAACCATGAATGATTTGGTGCACGCGTTATATTTATACATGCATAATGATACTATCACATGCTATCATTTGCAGGAGCAATATACGGTACTTTACGTGCATTTTCATTGTAATCACCGAATTCGTCTAGTATTTCTTAAATTAATATATTTCTGGATAGCCTGGCTCATGGTCGAATTTTTGTTATTTGAAACATTTAAAATTTCCAATTTCGCCTCTGAACATTTTTGTGCCGACAAAGTTTTGTAAAATAGGCATTAACGTCTTAGCGATGCAAGGTAAATAACTCTGGTAAATTTGTATCCTGGGCCGTCAAGAATATAATTACTATATTGTCCGTGGGTATCTTTCTTTCAGCTTACTTTGATGGATTTTGTCTGGAATAAGGTTTAGATTACCGCTAGCCCTGCTTACATCTCTTGACCTTTGACCAACTTCAAGTTGGCCTTATCTAGTAGATCTAACCCGCAGACGACCATTAAAATGTAGTTCGTTTGTTTATAGCAATTCTCTCTCTCTCTCTCTTTTCTCCCCTTTTGTGTGTCAATTTTTTGGTTAAGAGTGGATGAAGAGGGTTTGAATTAATATTTTCTGCAAGGTTTTGGTGAATATTCATGATTGAGAAATGAAATGAAATGAAATGAAATGGGGTTTAACGTCCTACACTTCTGGACCTAACCTAGGCTAATGGAAGACGGACATAGGCCTACGCCATACAGTGTGCTATGAGGGAAAGTTTGCCCGGACAGCGGCGCTACGACCTACTCTTATATCTGCCAAGGAATCTTTTACGTGCACGCCAATGTGTACACGGGGCCTCGGTGTTAGGTCCCATCCGAACGACTAGAAAGCTGTCCCTGTCAGACCCTCCGTTCTGCATCACCGACAAGAGGAAACCACGGAGGAGATGATCTTTCTCGGCCACTGCAGGGATCGAACATCCGACCTCCAGGCTAGCTAGCGAGCCAGCGTCCTATCCACTTAGCCACCTGATCTCCCTCATGTGTTAGAAGTACGATAACAGAGTTAATAGGTTTTATGGTGATATGTATGGCGGTATATTTGATTCAAAATTCGAACATACCATCGTCTAATTTCTAACTTCTGTTCGTTTAATTTCTATAAGACAATGTACAACCAAAGACGAAAAATGTCTACTTCATGTTTAATCATGGGCGTCGAACTATTTTAGATTTTGATATTTTTACCTAGCAATCATCATTATGTTGCGTTTGGTGTCGCCACCATGTGCTCAATATGGCGATTGAGCACCTGATCGGGACCATTATGTTGATACAGACGACCCGCTCTTCACCAGTTTGAAAGACTCAAATTGAAAACAACATGGAAATGAAATGGAGTTTCACGCCCTACTCTTCTGTAATTAACTTTGGGTATGTATACGCCATACATTGTAATTTAAGGGAAATTTTTCCCGGGCAGCGGCGCTACGGCCTACTCTTATATCGAATTCCAACTACCATGGCATCTTTTAGGTGCACACCAATGTGTACACGGGACCTCGTTTTTTCGTCCCACCCGAACGACTAGCCAGCTATCCTTTGTTAGGCCCTCCGTTTTTGCATCACTGATGAGGGAAGATCACGCCGAAAAATCGAGACGAACTTTCTCGGCCAATGCAAGGATCGAACACCCGACCTCCAGACTAGCTTTATTTAAAGTAGCTAAGTCTCTAACTCAATATCATCCAAAATCGTCAACATTGAAAACACGAATTCTTTGTTAATTTAAATCAACATTGATGTTGTGGTCTTACCGAGAACAGATGAGCTTCTGATATCAAGATATCAAATAAACATTTTACCATTGGTACGCACCATAATGCGTTTCGGCGCCATTGTAACAAGGGTCTCGAAAAACGGGCTATAGGCATATTCCACATGCCATGTAAAACGGTGAGGCCATATTCTTATCTGGAGAGCATGTGCAATAATATCATAGCTTTAGACTGGAATAACCAGATGATACAGGTTGCATTTTGATTGAGACTTCTGGCGTTTTTTGCCGAACATAACTGATTAGAAATCATAGTAAAACAGAGACGATTTAGTGTAAATCAGTTAATATACATTCATATTACATTACAATATGCGTTGCGACCCAGTTGTGTCAATTTCTAGGTCCGAAATATTAGCGATTTAGCCCCTTTAAACTGATAAATATATCGACGAGGTTGACTTGAACAGAATATGTAAAATAGGGTTTAAGGTCCCACTTTTCTGCTGCAGATTGAATAATGTGTTCGAGCATATTTTGTAGTCAAGGCATGATACCCCAAAAACATCATTACCAATAGACGACCTCATCACCACCACCATGTAATGGCTTGAATATTTCCATATTCTCTCTTAAGCATCTAATACTACTTCTAATTGAGCTGTTCACACACCAAACACATTTTTGTACGTTTGTGTAATCTTTATTCAGTATAGATCAACTAACACAAAAATAAATTTTGATTGGTGAAATTATTTTTTGAGAGTTCCTCATACAGATATCGTAATTGCTCTCAACTTCAATAATGTGCATTTTACATGTATGTGTTTTTGAAATATCAAATAAAATAACCATGATTTCTTCACTAGAGAAACGGTACAACAATTGTATTCACAATAGTTTCCTCTAGTCCATTGCTTCAAAACATAATAAAAGAGGCTTATCTCACTCAGAGATTATACCTTGTAACTTCGAACAACATACATGTACTAGATGTATTTGCATTTTAGTACAATTTTAGATAAAATCTAAACCACGCCAGTTGCCTAAATGACAGACCTTATGATACACCGACATAACTTACCATGGCATCCATCAAAATGGGTCTTTTAAAATTGTCATAAGTGTATCGAAAATGAAATGAAAGGGGGTTTAACGTCCTACTGTTCTGCTCCAACTGGACTAATGTACCGAAATCCATCTGTCAAGGGATTTTTTACGTGCACGCCAATGCATACACGGGCCATATTTTTTGTCCAATCGAAGGGATTAGACAGCTGTCCTTGTCAGGCCCTGCTTTCAGCATTACGAACAAGGACAAACTGCGTCGGAAGATACTGATGAGCTTTCTCTGCCAACACTGGGAGTGCAAGAGTTATGGCCCTTGATTTCTTTGAAATATCTTATGGACGCTCTAAAGGCTAAAGTTAATAACCGATTGACTTTAAATTGATACACAGTGTGTAAAGTCACAAGACTAGTTATTTTCAATAATTTCCGGTAATTACTGTCAGAGGTATGACCCTTGACCACTTTCAAAATTCTCGTGGATGCTCTACAGGCTAAAGTTAATGTTTGATTTATTCACAGTGTTTAAGGTCATGAGATGAAGAAGCTTATTGATTTTCAGAGATTTCCTATCAAATTCTTTGAAAATCACACCTAACTCTAAAACTAAATGCAAGGAACAGGTCTGTTTACATGGAAGCACAACTACTTCCTGTCCTACGTACGCGAAACTACTAAAAGGTCTATTGAAGAGCTAAAATACTCTGTATATAATAAACTGTCCTAAATTTTTGTTTTGCAAATTTCCCATCTTGTTCCTAATGTAGATGTAATTTTTCAGATACCTGGTGTCATTATACTTATTGTTTCAATAGATTCAAATACCCCTTTTGCAGTTTATATGAAAACTTTGATATCTGCTATGCAGATCTAGTTAAGCTTTCATATTACATATGAAAGCTTATTTTTTCTGTTAAGATTATTATTATTTTTTGTTTGTGTATTTTCTGCAAATCGGATTTCTCAGAATCTAACCATGGGATCATTCTGAAACTTTGACCTACCCCCCCCCCCCAAAAAAAAAATGGGGTGCAAAAGTTGATTAAATATATTTTCAAAACGTTTTACGAATCCAAAATCACAGAATTTTACGAACGCAAAAACTGACAATGCATAGTCGTAACTATGTTATTTTTTGACCGATTTTACTAATTCTTTTTTCTTTGAATACCTTGAAAAAAATCATTTTCATCTGCAGTTTCACATTTTCGAATTTCGAAAATTCGTCGCTGTGATATCGAAGAGGAAGTTTAGACAAATTTGACAACTTTTTTAATATTTTTACGATTTTCATGAAATTTAGTATGTAAGTAGATCTTACTGATGCGACTTGAAAAATGACTTTTAAAATTTTCTAAATTATCTCCCCTTGGTGAAATTAAGGATCAAAGTTTTCAAAAAAATCGTCGAAATAAAGGTCAAAATGACATAATTTTTTTTTCGATACTAGACAAGTAATTAATGATTCGTACACAAAATATGGAGTTTGTTGATCGAACCAGAAGTGCCAACATCTTGAAACGTGAAAAAACAATAGAACTTTTGCGATATTGCACTTACAGACATGGGAGTTACATTTTCTGAATCCTTGAAGGAAAGCCTAAAAAACGTTCAGAGCAGAATTTTGATTTAGGTCAACTGATGGTCGCCATTTTGAAGTGAATATGAAACATAGTGAAAAATCGACAATTACGGACTTGTAAACAAACACAATAGGGCATAGTATGTTCAATGCGTCTCCTTTGTCTGAAATCAATACATTTTAGGATAGCCGGGATACGAGTCGAATTTTTGGTATTTGAATATTTTGAAAATTCTAATTTTGCCTTTGATGTTTTTCGTGCCGACAAAGTTGCTTACCAGTGAAAAATCACATTAATTTCACTAGATTGTGACCGATTTTAATGATTTATTTTTTCTTGTTCGGATTATTTATATGACCCATGACATGTGACAGGAAGTGACTGTGAATATGAAAGCTTTAATATCTGCTTAGCAGATCTAGTTCATATTATTTTTGTGTATTTGCTGCAAATCGGATTTCTCAGAATCTATCCGTAGGATCTTTCTGAAATTTTGACCTACCACCACAAAAATGGGGTGCGAACCTTGATTACATATATTTTCAAAACGTTTTACGAATCCGAAATCACCGAATTTTACGAACGAATACGTTTGACCTACAATGCTGTAACTTTGTGAATATTTGACCTATTTTCCTAATTCCTTTTTCTTTGAGCATCCTGAGACATTTACTTCAAACCTGCAATTTTTTTTTCGAATTTCGAAACTTCGTCGCTGTGATTTCGAACCGGAAGTTGAGACCAACTTGACAACTTCTTTAATAGTAGTACGATTTTCAGGAAATTTAGTATGTAAGTAGAACTTACTGATGAGACTTGAAAAATGACTTTAAAAATTTTCTAAATTATCTCCCCTTGGTGAAATTAAGGATCAAATTTTAAAAAAAAAATCGTCGAAATATAAGTCAGAATGTCCTAAAAAAAATTTTCGATGCTAGACTAGTAATTACTGATTCGTACACAAAAGATGGAATTTATCGGTCGAACCGGAACTGCCACCACCTTGAAACGTGAAAAATCAATAGAACTTTTGAGACATTGTACTTACATACATGGGAGTTATATTTTCTGAATACTTGAAGGAAGGCCCAAAAAACGCTCAGAGCAGAATTTTGATTTAGGTCAACTGATGGTCGCCATTTTGAAGTGAATATAAAAAGTAGTAGCAATTTGAAGGGCCGAGACTTTGGAACACAGCAACTCTCCTTCTAATTGAGCTAGAATGTTCAATCTTGGTGTAGACGTTCACTAGGTCAATGTCATGATTGATTTCAAAGATGAGCATTTTCTGCGTAAGGTAAGCAGAGATAAGCATGCGGATTTACTGATTCTTTGGGGCACGATAACTTTGGTTATAATGAAGGGAGGGCGATGAAACTCTTGTCAATCGAGAGTTTAACAGCTAGCCTGTTGTGTGAAATCATTGTATCATTTTTTTTAAATGTCCGGGGTAGTCGAAAAAAAAGAGATCTAAAATCCAAAAAGCGGTCCTTTTCTCTTAAAGTCAACATAATATTTTTGGGGAACTTTTCTACAAAGAGTCCTATCGGTAGTCTTTTATATGAAACCATCGATCAACAGTCCAAAATATCAGGAGTAGAAGAATAAAAGGATCGAAAATTGAAAACAGCACCCTTTCATTGTTAAGAGAAACATGCAGTGTGGGTGGCTACAATCTGCACATTTAGTCATCGTATAGAGAGCTTATTCAACAGTATCGAATTCCAACTGCTTAGGGATATTTTACGTGCACTCCAATGTGTGCACGGGATTTCGGTTTTTCGTCCCATCCGAACGACTAGACAGCTGTCCTGGTCAGGCCCTCCGTTCTGTCTCACTGACAAGGGGGAACCACGCCGGAAAATCGAAATAAACTTTCTCGGTGCAGAACTTTCAATTCAGGCCAAACATTTATTGCATACGATTAAGCTGGTCAGTTGGAGCTTATTTTCAAAAGTTTTGTAATAATCGGTTGCTAATTAAAGTACCGCGCAAATTAAACTGTTAAAACAGAAAATTTCGCCCGGTTGAAATGTTTCTTGCTAAAAGTCAGCAATTTCCCGATTTTAAGGAGGCTGAATGGCTGAATGGTTAGCATACGCGCGCTGTATCGTAACGTCTGTCATTGAGTCAACCGGCGTCGTTTCGATTTCCAGGTTGCACGTGACATAGGGTATGGTGTCCAACCTCGTGGGTTTTCTCCGTGTCCTTCGGTTTCCTCCCACGGCTAAAGACCCGTACGCGCAAGGGAAGTTTTTAAATAAAATTAAAAAACATATGTTAGCCCCGAAATGACCTAGTTTGTGTGGAATGGGCGTTAAGCCGCATTTCTCTCTTTCTCTTTTATTTTAAAAGTTTTGTAATAATCGGTTGGTAATCAAAGGTACTGTAAAAGTGATAAAACAGAAAATTTCGCCCAGTTGTAATGTTTCTCACTTTAAAGTCAGCAATTTGCCGATTTTAAGGGGCAAACGTTTATTGCGAACGATTAAGCTGGTCAGGGGGAGCTTATTTTTGAAAGTTTTGTAATATTCGGTTGATAATTAAAGGTACCGTGCAAATTAAACTGTTAAAATAGAAAATTTCGCCCGGTTGAAATGTTTCTCGATGTAGGTCAGCAATTTGCCAAATTTAGGGAGGTTGCGTGGCTGAATGGTTAGCACCTGCGCACTGTATCGTAACGTCTGTCATTGAGTCAACTGGCGTTGTTTCGATTCAAATGCCCGGTTGAAATGTTTCTTGCTATAAGTCAGCAATTGTATCGTAACGTCTGTCATTGAGTCAACCGGCGTCGTTTCGATTTCCAGGTTGCACGTGACATCGAGTATGATGTCCAACCTCGTGGGTTTTCTCCGTGTCCTTCGGTTTCCTCCCACGGCTAAAGAGCCGTACGCGCAAGGGAAGTTTTTAAATAAAATTAAAAGATATATGTTAGCCCGGAAATGACCTCGTTTGTGTCGAATGGACGTTAAGCCGCATTTCTCTCTTTCTCTTTTATTTTAAAAGTTTTGTAATAATCGGTTGGTAATCAAAGATACTGTAAAAGTGATAAAACATAAAATTTCGCCCGGTTGTAATGTTTCTCACTTTAAAGTCAGCAATTTGCCGATTTCAAGGGGCAAACGTTTATTGCGAACGATTAAGCTGGTCAGGGGGAGCTTATTTTTAAAAGTTTTGTAATATTCGGTTGATAATTAAAGGTACAGTGCAAATTAAACTGTTAAAATAGAAAATTTCGCCCGGTTGAAATGTTTCTCGCTGCAGGTCAGCAATTCGCCGATTTTAGGGAGGTTGAGTGGCTGAATGGTTAGCACGTGCGCTCTGTATCGTAACGTCTGTCATTGAGTCAACTGGCGTTGTTTCGATTTCTCGGTTGTACGTGACAAGGAGTATGATCGCCTGTCCAACCTCGTAGGCCGTAATGCCGCTGTCCGGGTAAAATTTCCCTCATTGCACACTTTATGGAGTATGCCCGTATTCATTAGCCCATTTTAGGAGCTGAACAGTAGGACGTTAAACCCCATTCAATTTCATTTCATTTTCTCTATGTTGCTTATTTATTATAGTGTATAAATCTTTTTCTGGTTCTAGCAATTATTTAATTTCTGCATAGAAATCTTGCTTTGAACAGTTTTTTTTATTGCAGAGTGCCATTCTTGTATATTGCAGTCTATGACCCTTTGTTTAAAACATGCTTAAGAAGTTGTCACGATTTCCTAGTTATAACCAAACATATTGGAAACCATAACATATAACATATCCCTAATTTTGGAAGCCCGATTACAGCTATACAAGTTTCGGTTATTTCCCTTTAGTTTAAAGATTATATTTTTTACCCGGGTGCAATGTTTCTCACTACATTTAAACTTGTAACTTTGTGAAATTATGTCTTTATAATTTTCCAAATTTATATATTTAACGTAAATATTCAAACAGTTGAGGTCAACCTGATTCAAAAAGTATTAGTTCCGTTCAAAGTTATCTCACTTAATTTTACGATGTTTTCTTACCGTTTTCATTTCATTTTTCTGAAACTTTTGAAGTGGGAAGTCATCCCGATTACAGCAACCCAAGTCTCAGTTATTTCCCTTTAGTTTTCAGATTATTTTTTTTTAACCGGGTGCAATGTTCTCACTATATTTAGACTTATAACTTCGCGATTTTTTTTCCGATTTTGATAATTATTTTTTTCTTGTACTTCAATCTTTTAAGATACTTGATATAATCTATGCCATGTGACGATGAATATGAAAGCTTTCATATCTGCATGGGACAGTAGCAGATCTAGTTATTATTAATTTATCCGCAAATCGGATTTCTCAGCATCTGACCATAGGATCTTTCTTAAACTTTTACCTATCCCCCCAAAAATGGGTGGTGGATGTTGATTAAATATATTTTCAAAACGTTTTACGAGTCACCGAATTTTACGAACGAATGCATTTGAACTACAATGCTGTAACTTTGTGAATGTTTGACCTATTTTACCTTTGAGTACCTTGAGACATTTACCTCAAATCTGCATTTTCAAATTTTCGAATTTCGAAAATTCGTCGCTGTGATTTCGAACC
This sequence comes from Patella ulyssiponensis, assembly GCA_963678685.1. NCBI lineage: Eukaryota > Metazoa > Mollusca > Gastropoda > Patellidae > Patella > Patella ulyssiponensis. Next base: position 51,996,421 of record OY783228.1, on the reverse strand, counting down.
GGAGGTTATGACCAATTTCACAACTTCTTTAATAGTTGTACGATTTTCATGAAATTTAGCAGTAAGTAGATGCGACTTCAAAAATATGATTAGAAATTTTCTACATTATCTCCCCTTAATGAAATTAAGGATCAACATTTTCAAAAAAATCATCGAAATTTTTTTTCGATACTATACAAGTAATTACTGTTTAGTACACAAAATATGGAGTTTGTCGATCGAACCGGAAGTGCCACCATCTTGAAACGTAAAAACCAATAGGGCTTTTTGATATTTTACTTACAGACATGGGAGTTATATTTTCTGAATCCTTGAAATAAATCCTTGATTTAGGTCTAGTGAAAAATCGCCAATTACTAGCTTCTAAACAAACACAATAGGGCATAGTATGTTCAAAGCGTCTCCTTTTTCTGAAATCAATACATTTCAGGATAACTTTGTGACTATTTGACCTATTTTACTAATTCTTTTTTCTTTGATTATCCTAAGACATTTACTTCAAATCTGCAATTTCGGATTTTCGAATTTTGAAACTTCGTCGCTGTGATTTCCAACCGGAAGTTGAAACCAACGTGGTAACTTCTTGAATAACTGTACGATTTTCATGAAATTTAGTATGCAAGTAGATCATACCGATGCGACTTCAAAAATATGATGACACATTTTCTAAATTATCTCCCCTTGATGAAATTATGGATCAAACTTTTCAAAAAAATCGACGAAATATAGGTCAGAATGGCCTAATCTTTTTTTGATACTAGACAAGTAATTGCTGATTTGTACACAAAATATGGAGATTTTCGAGCGAACCGGAAGTACCACCATCTTGAAACGTGAAAAATCAATAGAACTTTTGCGATATTGTACTTACAGACACGGGAGTTATATTTTCCGAATCCTTGAAGGAAAACCCACAAAACATTCAGAGCAAAATTTTGATTTCGGTCAACTGATGGTCGCCATTTTGAAGTGAATATGAAACATAGTGAAAAATCGACGTTTACAGGCTTCTAAACAAACAGAGTATGGCATAGTTTGCTCAATGCGTCTCCTATGTCTTAACTTAATACATTTCAGGATAGCCTTGATACAGGTCGAACTTTGACTATTTGACTATTTCAAAAATTTGAATTTTGCCTTTGACGTTTTTCGTGCCGACGAAAGTTGTTTACGAGTAACAAATCACATTAATATCCAGTATGGCTATATTCAACATGGCGACAACAGTACAGTGTCAATAATACGGTTAGCTAGATACCAGATCCCACTTGTTTTAATGTTGATAATATAATGGTTAAGCAGAGGTCTACATTCAAGTGGACACTTGGCTGGCTTTATTCTCTGGCAATATAATGGTTAAACAGATTACAATCTATACCGTAACTTGTTCAATCGTGTCTTCATCATTATCATTGATTCCGTCAGTTTTCAGTTTTAGCACTACTACACCTAAATCTTCCCGAGGATGTGTCTTGTAAGGTATGGCTACTGGTGATAGAGTCTTTGTTAAATCGTCCTTGAGTCAGCCATAGTCGGTTGCTAAAATTTGGTGGATCTTGATTGAGAGCAGCTTTCCAAATACATGTTGGGAAATGTGCACGCTTCACATTCTCAGCAAAGATTGGGGGAAGAGATTTCAGTTTAGGTGCTGTGGTAATTTTTCGTTTTGAAGTCCTGCTCAGCCATACCTGCTCAGTCAGACATATTAAAATGTTTATTTTGTCTTATATATTGATATCAGAAGCCCACCTTTTCCCGGTAAGATCACAGCACCAATGTTGATTTAAATTGACAAGTAATTCCTGTTTTCAAAGTTGAAGATTTTTGATGATATTGGGTCAGGGTTCGTACACTAAAATGTGAATGAAATTCCATGACTTTTCCATGACTTTCCAGGACCAAAAAGGGCATTTTCCAGGACCAAAATTAGAGCATAGCAAATTATGAAACTTGTTTTAATAACAGTATTCACTTAAATTACCAAATAAAAGTAGGGCTACAATCTGAGTAGTAAATGTTATCTTGAAGCATCAAGTACTTTAAACAAAGTTCAATTATTCACTGTAAACAAATTAATCCAAAATAGAACAGATAACAAAACAATGTCCAGTACTTTAAATTAGTTTGGCTTATATTTATTTTTTTTAATAACTTCTTTATCCAATTTTTCCAGTTCAGATTTTTTTACTTTTGCCAATGGGCAAATAATTACTAGTCTGAGTCCTGCTACAGGACGAAGTCCAGATTATCAAGCCCCAAAAAATTATTGTCAAGCCAATGACTGTTGCGTCTGTAAAAAAGGACTACAAAAGTGTGTCTACTCTTGGTTCTATTTTTCTTTACCGTGCTTTTCTTTCGTATAAGTTTTACAAATTGATTAAATGGGATCAAATTTCGGAGAAAGGGAGATTACTGGACTGAGGTGAAAATTTCATGACTTTCCATGATAAAATACTCATATTCCAGGTTTTCCAGGCCTGGAATCTTCATAGGTGGAATTCCATGACTTTCCAGGTTTTCCAGGAAGCTAGTAACTTAGCTACTTTAAGGCTCATTGATAAATTACAAAAAGCACAGAATACTGCAGCTAGACTTGTTACTTTAACTAAGAAATGTGACCACATAACTCCTGTTTTATATAATTTACACTGGTTACCTGTTAAATTTCGAATTGATTTTAAGATTTTATTACTTACTTTAAAATGTTTAAATAATCTAGATCCTGTTTACCTTTCAGATCTTTTAGCACGTTATACACCCGGACGAACATTACGCACATTAGATAAACTACTTTCAAAGCCCCAAACTGTTCAACTAGTCCCTTATGGTCAGCGCTCTTTTAGTTATCAAGCACCTGTTTTATTGAATAATCTACCATTTAGTTTAAGATGTTGTACATGTCTATATTCTTTTAAAAAAACAACTTAAAACACATTTATTTAATCGGGCTTTTAACTGTATACAATCATTAACATGTCCATAATCTTGTTATTTATTTATGATTACATTGCCACTTTGTAAAGTGCCCCTGAACACGATATATGAAAGGATGCACTATAAATATTCTGTAATAATGATAATAATAATAAATAATAATACCATATATTTACAATATTTGCGTTCGAGGGGCAGTCATTTTATCCGAAAGTTTTGGTCCAATTCGTACAATCAGGGGTCTTAATCCATAAAGTTTCGATCCGATACATGTCAATATATCCAAAGGAACCGAGATCGTTTTTCGAAAACCCTATATTTCAAGTTTCGTCAAAATGGGATATAAATTGTGACCTGTATAGAGGTGTCCACAAACACATTGTGGACAGGGGACAGACGTCCTGACAGGGGCGACGACAGTATACGACCACATGAAAGTGTGGGCGTATAAAAATACGTTTAATTGTTTTGTAAAACTCACCTATCTTAAGTTAGGATGAGATTTTAAATGTAATCCTAGATAAGATTAAAAAGAAAATACATGCGGTTATTCAGTATTGTAAGAAAACAACATAATTACTGATAATCCTACCTTAGTTTATCGTCATCTTGTGAAGAGATAATATCACGAGACAGCTGAAAGAAAAATATAATATGTAAATGTATTTAGAAGAAGAACTCAATCAGTACAGATTTGAAACTAATATAATAAAAATTATACTAATGGATTTATTTGTCACGAAATGTTATCATCTGTGTTGCCTTTGCATTACTTATTTGGATATTAATAGTAAGTGCAGGGGGACTGCACCACACACAATTTACACAAAAACAAATATATGGACAAGACATCATACTCAGAGACCACAAACAAACAATTCAAAAAGAGTGAATGGATCCGGGGGCTAGCCATAAGCGTCCACTGCGCTGTACGGTACCGGGCCTGTGGTGACACAGACTTCACTCATATTTGAAATCAATAGTGAATACAACCCAAAGAAATAATTGTATAATGTCAGCATGAGTCATGATCTGGCATGTGCTGCAAGAAATACGAATGCAAGCATATTGTATTAATTCCGCTATACAAGTAACCACACCGGTAAAATGCATCAGAGAAGTACTCCAAAAACTAAATGCACTAAATCATTAAAGAAACGTTTAGGCATGCAAGGGAATCGAAGTATATTGAATGCGTTTTGGGCACATATTCCAACTGTCACAGAATCAAACACTACTGAATACAAGGAAGCAAAGGAATGTAGACCGTCTCGGAAGACAGTCGTCTGCTGACTGAATGGCATGACGTAAATTAGCAGTTATTGCGGCAAAGTTTCCCAATAAAAAAAGGCCGATAATCCAGATAAAATAACGTTAAAAACTGAAAAAACAATTAGTTTTAGCGACCAACCGGAATGATTAAGTTATGTAATTGTACAAATCATAATAAATATATATATATATATATATATATATATATATATATATATATATATATATATATATATATATATATATATATATTTATTATGATTTGTACAATTACATATATATATCATATAATACACCACGCAAGAAATGCAAAACAGGAATGCTGAAGAAATCGTAGGCTGTAAGTGTATTTATAAAGGCATAAAAATAAGGGCAATAATCCAAAAGTTTGGAAATTTCTTTAAAAATGCGTAATTGTCTATACCGACCTTGGCAGTGCACTTAAAATAAAGAGATTTTTTTCGGAAAAGAAATAGTTCTCTTGTTGCATATTTGCAAAAATCGTAATGCCTGTGAATAGAAAACATTATATAGCGTAGTGTCTGGTATGTTACTGTAAGTTGACGGGTATTTTACTACTTCAAAACCAAATTTGTCCATTTTGTCGAATATACCGACATTAAATTTATCGTTAATTATATACATTTTTCAACATTTTGCTGAAATCTTAGTCTTAATTTCAGGAAATAGAGCAGATGTACAAAATTACCAAAAAATCACACGAAAACCTTAAAATTTCTTACTTTTTAAATTATCATAGAGAATTTGAATTTTCATACGAAACTTACTCTGTCTATTAGGTCATTTCGGGACTAACATTTGGTTTCATTTTTTATTTCAATAAATCGTTTGCGCTTAGGGGTCTATAGTAGTGGAAAGAAAAGGGAGGACCCGGAGAAAACCCACGAGGTTGGACAGGCGACCCTACTCCTTGTCACGTACAACCTGGGATTCGAAACAACTCCAATTGACTCAATGATAGGCTTTCTGATACAGCACGCACATGATAACCATGTGACCATCCATCCCCTCAACACCCAATTACTACGAAGCCCACCATGGATATCACGTCAAGTGTTATAACAATTTCACCGCTATACAGGCTACATAAGGAAATCCTGCCAGTAAAAGAGCACAACCTTAGATTTAAGTACCAAACTGCATCACCTGTAATATATTTAAATTGTAACAAAAGGAACAACTGATCCTACAGAAATGAAAACTTAATATTACAGATTTAGTATTATAGATTTTGTCTGTGGTAAACCATTTTCAAACGAATAAAATATTGTTTTAAGTAAAACTACATGAAAATTACTCTACTACGTTATTTCGACACTAATGTATCACAGTGTGCATGCAAACAGTTTGGGTGTAGTTCTTTTCAATCCGCGGTGTCAGGTTTACAAAAACATTTTCGATTTTGATACCTCAAACGAAGGAATGGTGTCGAAATGATCCCTGGTAACTACTGAAAAGAGTAAAAGGATGCCTTCAAGAAAATCCCCTGATCAATGAAACGTGGACAGGAGATGCGCAGTCATCAGAGCTGCAGTATATGTTTTACCGAATCCTTTACAATGGACCCAATTTTGAGCATTCCGAGCGCGTAAAGCTGTTATGTGCACGATATGGGCAAATGAAGCCTTCAAGCACATACCGTTACCAGCTGTAACTGTAGCGAAACACCCGACAGAAAACAATGAAGTGATCAGGTATTTGAACAGAATGGACCGCCCCACTGACTAGCATTTAATTGACGCAATGGAAACGGATGTCGCTAGAATGATATAAGCCCTAGATCTGACAAGCCTAACAGGTCGACATGTACCATAGGACTAAAACTTGCCAGCATACCGAAAGAAGCCTAAAATGGATGTTTTAGAGTACAGACTCTGTGCGATGAAAAAGTCAGTGATCTCATTGGTCGTAATTTTGATATGTTCTTTCTCGTGTGTCGTGCTTTTGAGATTACAGATCCTTATCCGGTGTGACGTGGACATAATTCTGAATTCCATGTAGAAAGTTTGCCAAAAAGTACCATCATGAACATAGAAACTTACCAGCATACCGAAAGAAGCCTAAAATGGATGCTTTTGAGTACAGACTCTGTACGATGAAATAGTCAGTGATCTCATTGGTCGTAATTTTGATACGTTTGTTTCTCGTGTATCATGCTTTTGAGATTACAGATCCTTATCCGGTGTGATGTGGACATAATTCCGAATTCCATGTAGAAAAGTTACCAAAAAGTACCATCATGAACATAGAAACTTACCAAAACTTACCGAAAGAAGCCTAAAATGGTCGATGAAATCGCCAGTGATCTCATTGGTCGTAATTTTGAGATGTTGTTTCTCGTGTATCCTGCTTTTGAGATTGCAGATCCTTATCCGATGTGACGTGGACATAATTCTGAATTCCATGTAGAAAGTAAATTTACCAAAAAGAACCATCATGAACATAGAAACATTAAAAAACCTATCACACAACGAGCACAGATATGTGTCCAAGAACAGAATCAAGAGTGCGGAATAGTGACGTATGAACGCCTAAGTTCGGCAATGTATTCATTATACATGGTGCTTTTCATTTAGAGGTGGCGTATTTTAGTGCTATAGGCAAACTCATAGATTGATCAGGTGCTCCAGAAATTATGACGGAAAGCGAGGTTCTGGCACCAGGTTTGCTCAGAGAGTCAACGGTAGTTCTAACTACAACAGATGCTTGCAAGCAACAACATCCGCGTCTTGCTCTTAGAAATTGAAAAAAAAAAATTTTTAGAAGATCAAAAAAAATTTTCTTCAGAGAATTAAAAAAAAAAGTTGTTCATGATTTTTTTTTATTTTTAGAAAAAATAAAAAAAATCGTTTTCAGAAAAGGAAATCGTATAGAAAATAAAAAAAATGACATTTAAATAAAAAAAATGTAATCATAATAAACAAAAAAATTAAGGAATATAATTTATAAAACCAAATTAAAAAAACAAAAAAATCTAAAAAAAAAATTTAAAAATAATTTATAATGAAATTCTTTTGAAAAATGATTTAAATTAAAAAAAAATTAAAAGATAATTTATAATAATTTCTTTTAAAAAAATAATTTATAATAAAAAATTTTTAAAAAAATAATTTATAATAAAAAATTTTTAAAAAAATAATTTATAATAAAAAATTTTTAAAAAAATAATTTATAATAAAAATTCTTTAAAAAAATAATTTATAATAAAAACTTTTTAAAAAAATAATTTATAATAAAAACTTTTTAAAAAAATAATTTATAATAAAATATTTTTAAGAAAATAATTTATAATCAAATTTTTAAAAAATAATTTATAAAAATATTTTTTAGAAAAATAATTTATAAAAATATTTTTTAACAAAATAATTTATAAAAATATTTTTTAACAAAATAATTTATAAAAATATTTTTTAACAAAATAATTTATAAAATTATTTTTTAACAAAATAATTTATAAAAATATTTTTTAACAAAATAATTTATAAAAATATTTTTTAACAAAATAATTTATAAAAATATTTTTTAACAAAATAATTTATAAAAATATTTTTTAACAAAATAATGTATAAAAATATTTTTTAACAAAATAATGTATAAAAATTTTTTAAAAAATAATTTAGACGAGGCCGTCGGGAGCAAATTTTGACTGCCGCAAACGTGTTTTCTTACTATTCCAGTCACTGGTCTGATCTAACCTTCCAAAACAACCGCCACACATGCGTTTTTTCTGCTATACTAACCCAAGAGTAGAGCAACTTCCAATTTTCCAATTGTTTTAAACAGAAATCCCACTCTATTCCGGCCCGAATTCCAACCATCCGATCGGACTGTTGCAGCTGCATTTATCGATAACCGATACATGTGGCACAAAGTAGAATGACTCAAGACAAAATGTTTTAATTCATTTTCAATTTAGTTCAAATTTACGGTATTTAATTAAAAGAAAAGTAAAATTAGTGTTTTATTAGATTTCGAGCACTTTATTTGGCCAGATGAAATAATATTTTTTGTTCTCACTTTACCCGTCTGCCAGAAAATTTTGGAAAATAAAGTTTGCACCCGAAAATGACTGAAAATTTCAATTTTAATTCTGAAATTGCGATATTGGATATGAACATTATAAACCTATACTAATTTTCTGAAAAAAATGAAAAGTTTGGAATCGGGTGAGAGTGCGACTTGTTAAATTTTGAAGATTGTCACGCTGTTTTCGGTGCCCAATTCATTCGTGTGCGCCTAACTAATGTCACTAGCATTATATTATGAGCGCCCATGATCTTGTCATTATTGGCGCTCCTCCGGGATGAGGCACCCCACAAATCATGCCGATAGAATTTTGAAGATAATCACTTCGTTTTGGGCGCCCAATTCATTAGTGGGCGCCTAACTAATCTCACTAGCATTATATTATGGGCACCCGTCATCTCGGCATTATTGGGCGCCCCTCTGGCATGAGGCACCCCACAAATCATGACGTTTTGGGCGCCCCATTGGTCAAGTCGTGAGCACCCAACCAATCTGATTCGGCATTATGCACTATGTTTGGCCCAACATTATAAGGCGCCCCACCAATCATGTCATTATTGGCGCTCCTCCGAGATGAGGCAGACATTGGTTGGGCGCAAATCTCGTCGTGGGCACCCAACCAATGTCACTGGGCTTTATGTAGCGCCCATACTAATATGGAGACGTTTGTCGTTGGCCTCGTATTGCGTCCTTGGGCACTCATTGAGGGAGCCGATTTTTCCCCTATGGGCAATGGGCGCCGAAATTTTCCAGGGGGGGGGGGCAGCTGACCACCCCCGCCCGCTAGCTACAGGGCTGGTATTTTTTGTTCATAGTCTACTGTAATTGTGGAGACTGTATATTGTTTAATAAAAGCATTTCACTGCACGGGCCTACATCCTATTTTCCTCTTTAAACAAAATTACTATTGTTATAAGCCTATATCATAGTCCTTAAAAACACTACTTACATTGTAGGCCTATATCCCATTTTCTCCTTTACAATTTACAATTTTGTGTTTTCAGTGTTAATTTCAAGGAAAATGGCACAAATTCGTTTTTTTTTAAATATAGGATTACATTACGTAACTATATTTTAATTTCAGGGTCTGTGTTTTTTTGAGATGATTTTTTATGAACATGTACCTGTTAAATCAACAAATTACTATGAATACTATGACTATAAAAATCTCGCCAATATGAGTACAGGTGTAATGTATATAACAATAGACCATTGCACAATCCTTATTACTTCCCCCAATATAAATCTTCCCCATATCATAATTATTCTTAAGCTAAGCTTGTTTATTCATAATTGCCTGTACTGTACCTTGGCAGTAACCCAAATCAAACTTTCATTATTCAATGACTTTTCCATTTTCTCATTAGAAAGTTTTTCAGGTAATTGCGTGTCCTTATTTCCAATCATTTATTAATTTGTTTATTTATGATTATTATGAATACTGTTTTAGTTAAGAAAGGTCTACATATTGCTCATCTAAATGTATGTCATGTTAAGAACAAAATTTCTGAACTAGGTGTTTTCCTTCAAAATTTTGATATATTTGGACTTTCTAAGTCACATTTAGATATATCTGTGACTAATGAAGATATTTCAATCCCAAACTTTCAACAGCCTTTTAGGAAAGATTCTTGTAATGTAAGTTCCTCTGGAACACTTCTGTATGTTAGAAATCATATCATATGTAATCGTAGGTTAGATTTAGAACATGATAATATTGAGGCTATATGAATAGAAATTACTCCTAAACACTCTAAACCATTATTACTTTGTAATATTTATCGTAATCCCTCTTCTTTATCTTCCTGGAATACTGACTTCTCATTTATGACAGAAAAAGCATGGAATTCTCACTGTGAGATACTATTATTAGGAGATTTAAATATTGACTTATTACATAATCATAATGAATCTTGGACCGATCTTCTTGAAATATATGGTCTACATCAAATAATTATTAGGTCACCTACTAGAATTACTTCTTCCTCTAAATCACTAATTGATCATATATTTGTATCTGAAACTAAGAATCTATTGTTCCTTCATACTCAATATCAGACCATTTCCCTATTTGTTTTACTTGGCAAAAGAAAGATGTAAAATTCCCCAAATATTCACATACTAATATTACTTATCGCACATTTAAACATTTTAATAATGATTTATTCCTCTATGATTTACAATGGGCTCCATATAATTCTGTATATGATCACTGTGATCCTAATACTGCACTGGACAACTGGTATAATATTACACTGCCCATTATTAATAAACATGCCCCTTTAAACACCAAACGAGTCAAAAATGTTCATAAACCTGATTGGATAACCCCTGAAGTGTTTCATTATATTCATGAACGTGATTTTCATAAGAAAAAAGGCAATACTCTGCAATTTAAACATTTCTCCTGGATCACGATTTACTGTATTCTCATCAGTCTGGTTTTAGGTCCAAATTTTCTTGCCATACTGCCATATTGCAGAAAATGTTTATTCTGCCATTAATAAAGGTCAATACACTGGTTTAGTTTTCTTTGATTTCCGTAAAGCCTTTGATATGGTCAATCACTCCCTGTTACTTGAGAAACTAAAATTATACCAAATGTCTACCAAATTATGCACATTATTAGAATCGTACTTATCTGAGCGTTATCAATGCACTCAAATTGGTGAAACCAAGTCCTCTCTTGATCTCATAACTCATGGTGTTCCTCAAGGCTCCATTCTTGGACCACTACTATTTAACCTGTTTATTAATGACCTTCCTCTAAATTTGACAGCTCAATGTGATCTTTTTGATGATGATACCACAGTATATTTTTCTTCTACCAATTTTGATTCTCTTAACTCTACACTTCAGTCAGAAACTGATAAAATTATACAATGGTGCAACTCCAATGACATGATAATCAATGAATCTAAAACTAAATGTATGATTATTGCTTCAAAACCTAAAATATATTCCTTAACTACACATTTGTCCATTTCTATTAATTCTACCTTCATTGAACTTGTTTCCGACTTTAAACTCTTAGGAGTATATTTTGACTCTAATCTTTCTTGGGACACTCATGTAAACCATTTATGTACTATTTTAAAACAGAAAAACTTTCAACTTCGGAAAATCAAATCATTACTTCCAACTGATGTATTAAAATTATTTTATAACGCTCACTTTCAATCACATCTTGACTACTGCTCTACCATTTGGGACTCCTGTCAAATTTCTTCTCTTCATAAACTTAAAATTATCCAAAAATTATCATTTAAAATTATATTCAACAAACCTATTATTAAAAATAATTCTTCTGATTCTTCATATTCCATTCTTTCAAAATCTTTAAAACTGCCTACCATTCAACAACGTCATTTAACGAATAAATATATATTTCTGTTCAAAATATTAAACTATAAAAGTCCAAATTACTTATGTTCCTTATTTCAATTTAAAAATACTCCTTACAACTCTATATAAATCTTAAATTACAAATTCCACATCCAAATTGTACTAAATTTAAACATAGTATTACCTATAATGGACCAGTTTTATGGAATTCACTTCCAAATAATTTAAACTCATTACATGTTCTCTCAACTTTTAAAAAATCACTGCATAATTATATCCAAAATGTTACATAACTATTCTGTATATTTAAATTTAAACCATTATCGTTTTCTGCACTTGATGTTATTTGGAATGTAAAAAATACATTTTCATTATTCAGTTTCCTTGTATGTAGGGGATCACGGTGGCTAAGTGGATAAGGCGCTGGTTCGCTAGCCTGGAGGTCGGGTGTTCGATCCCTGCATTGGCCGAGAAAGTTCATCTTGATTTTCCGGCGTGATTTCCCCTTGTCAGTGATGCAGAAGGAGGGCCTGACAAGGACAGCTGCCGAGGTCCCGTGTACACATTGGAGTGCACGTAAAAGATCCCTTGGCAGTTGGAATTCGATATAAGAGTAGGCCGTAGCGCCGCTGCCCGGACAAAATTTCACTATGAACTTAGAACTAAGCGAATGAAAGTTCAGCTTAGCCTCGGTCATCATTACTAAAGTCGGTAAGACAAAACCAGTTATCTCGGTTATCCATTTTTATTGGTAAATCATGAAAGAAAATATTTCAGCGAATCGAACTACAACCCAACAAAAATCTCATGCTAGCCTCGACATCGAGGAGTGATTATGGTTTATTAATGTCTTTTATAACATTTCAGGCCTAAAGAAAGACCTACAATAGGCAGAATTTGCTCTTGCATACTGCATGTTTAACGATAAATTTAATATCGGTATATTGGTTTTGAAGAAGTAAAATACCCGTCAACTTTCAGTAACATGCCAGATACTACACTATATAATGTTTTCTATTCACATGCATTACGATTTTTGAAAATATGCAACAATAAATAACTATTTTTTTCCAAATAAAATCTCTTTATTTTAGGTACACTGCCAAATGTGGTACAAAATTACGCATTTTTAAAGAAATTTTCAAACTTCCATTTCTTTAACATACCAACTTTGACATTTCTTACACTGAAAAAAAACTTGTGTTGGAGCTCAACACAAGTACTTGTGTTAAAACTAATCTACACAAGTTTGTGTTGTTTAGCATTGCATTAACACAAACTTGTGTAGATTTATAAAATCTTGTGTGTTTTTCATATCATTAACACAGGCAATGTGTACCGTCAATGATTTTATTTCTTTTCTTTTTTTTCTTTTTTTGGGAAATAAACTCCAGACAAAGTCGGAACTTGGGAGTTCACAAGTTTAAGAAAAGTAATAAAAGGCTTAATTCAAATCCCGAAAAGTACATGCTGTTCTTCATTGGAAGGGTTTGAGTACTAATTAATCAGACAATTGCAAGGCAGACTTGAAAGTTAATTGGTGTGAAGTTGTCTGTATAGTTAAAATGTCTGGTTGTCCTTTTTTTTTATTGACCCAATAAACTGATATATCAAAGGAATCTATAGTATACATGTGATTTTCAGCACCCTAGTGTTTGTGAAAATTGATTCAATGTGCATTAGAAAACAATGAGTAAAACTTTTAATAATGTAATTGGTTGGTGTAATCGAAATTGGACAGTATATTGGTTAACTGAACAATAACCAATCAAATTTAATCAATCTTCCAGATGTATCTCATAATTGATTTATTGATACAATGATTCTCCAAGTTATCTAAACTTTATTTGATATTTTATCAGCGACATCCAGTTAGATATTTGAATGTAGGACGCCACATTCGGTAGTTGAGTGCTTTAGCTGTGATATTTTTTTAAAATCATAATTGTCACACAGAATACCAGACCGCAGATTTGTAAATTTTTACAAAAAAAGAAAACCGTAGGCCTGTATTTAATTTAGCATCGACATATTGCTTTTATATATATTAACAATTCGTTTACTCAGAACCTCCTAATCTTCAACGTACGTTATTCGTAGAATATTTTTCTGTATGATAGCGACTAACCGAGAGCCATTGCACCGGAAGTGTGTATTTAAAAATGGCGGTCAATAGAAATATTTTGATGTGTTTCAAAAGCGTTCCGGTAATTCAGAAATCTAACGAACTTGTCTTATTTTTTCTAAAGTCGTGATTAATTAATATTAGCTATTCGGCGCTACACCGTTTTCAAATACTTGTAATTCCAAGAAACCCCCAACTAGGACCAGCAGGTAAGAATCTCTCTTCATTTTATAGACCTACCCACGCAGTCATCTTTTAATTTGTTTATAGACGTTCGGGCAAAAAGAGAAATACGTGTAAATTCAGGCATGGACTATAGCTAGATATTAACTTTTGTAGTAGTTTAGTTTAAATGTAATCTTATTTCTGTGAAAGAAAAAAAAAACTACCCAAACAAATCAGCCCTTTTTTCTTAATAGACATTTTCACTGATTCAGAACTAGCAGTAGCACACCTGTCTTCTCTGAAGTTTCTCTAAAATTTCGTCATTTATTTATTTTTCAGTCATCGATGTTAGCATGTACTCCACAAAGAAAAACTGGTAACAATTTCATTTTCTTTCAATATATATTTTTTTTAATAATGCCCAATTATTTTCTTTTAAAAAGATACCTACAGTTCCACGAAAAGTATTTATCACTATCACTCACTCAGCAGTAATATCCAGTGAGAGAGAGGGGAAATGGGGTTTTAAATTCACTTGACACAAACTTGTGCCATATACATGACCTTGTATTAAATTGGTAGAATCAAGTAGGTCCATGAATAATATATGTCCTAGAATCAAGTAGGACACATCTTTCGTTTCCGGCCTTTTCCTGAGCAATGTGTATGTTATATTAATTCGGCATAAACATAGAGTTGTTGTTAGTATTTGCTGGATAGATCCTTTCTGGCGCCAGGTAATTTCGAGACTAAAATATGGTTCAATTTTATTTGAATGATTTGCTTGCGGGTAGGGGTAAGCCAAGGGAGGAAACCGGAGAAAACACACAAGGCTGGACAGATGGCACTATTCAAGTTACATTCAAGCAGTTAATCACATGAAAGTATGTTCTATTTAAAATATGATATTTGCATATAAAGAAAGTATAAACGTAAATCGCTAAAATTCACATACATGTAGTGTGTCCACTGACATCGCCCAAATCAAACAGGTTTGATATATTATTCGGCTAAATTATATTTTATTGGTGTGTCTGCTTTGTCGAAGCATTCGTCTAATTTTAGAATTCATTAGCATGTACACGCTGTATCATACGGTCTGCCATTGGGTCAACTGGTGCGGTTTCGGATCCCCATTTCTACGTGGAAAGAAGTAGGGTCGCCTGTCCAACCTTGTGGGTTTTCTCGGGTTTCCTCCCACAGCTAAAGACCCCTTCGCGCAAGCGAATTATTGAAATAAAATTAAACCATGTTAGTCCCGAAATGACCTAGTTTGTGTCGAGTGGATGTTAAACCCTATTTCTCTCTCTCTCTCGGGTTACATGCACTCCAATGGGACGTCAGGTTTTTTGTTCCATCGAAATGACTAGACAGCGAATCCAAGCTGGAAAATCCAAATGAGCTTTCTAGGTAAAAACTGGGAGTGAACCAACAACCTCCAGATTAGCGCCTTACTCACCCAGACACATGGCTCTCTTCTAATTCCTGTCAAATGACAAACAAGGGTTATTAAAAGAGATTTTCACAGCTTAGGTAAGATCTGCGGGATAGATATTTTAGTTTCAATTTCATATCACACAGTTTGTATGGTAACGTATCTTAAACAGTTAATTATATGTTTTCATATTTTTCAGTTCCCATATTTGATGCCATAGCAAATCAAAGATAATGTAATATCCCCCCCCCCCAAAAAAAAAGGGAGAAGAAAGAGCTGAAGAAATGCGTTGTTTGGAAGGTGAGTGTTCAATTCTAATAGAAAAGATTGTTTTTATGGTAATTTGGAATCTCGGCATAATGTGTTTGTCACAATATAGCCCAGTTGGAGCGGATGTGACATTAGCCTCCATTTCAGTTTATTATTTTGAAATTTAAAATTAATTTAGTATAGTAAAATGGAAAGTGGGTTGGCCGGATGATTAGCACATGCACGCTGTATAATAAAGCCAGTCATTGAGTCAACTGGAGTGGTTTCGAATCCCCAATTATACGCGACAAGCAGAAGGGTTGCCTGTCCAACCTCCTGGGTTTTCTCCTGGTCCTCCGGTCTACTCCCACTCCTAAAGACCCCTTCTCGCAAAGCGAATTATTGAAATAAATTTAAACCATATGTTGATCCCAAAATGACTTAGTTTGTGTCACTTGGATGTTAAATTCCATTTCTCTCCCTTTCTCTCGCTTCTAACCCATTTGATTTGAGCATGATAATTAACCTGGGTCTGTAACTGGACAAGAAATAAGGAGTGTTAGGCAAAGTTGAAACAAAATAAAGACTAGGTCTCGATGTGGCAAAATAAATTGTTTATTTAAACATGGGGTGTTGGGATGGCCTAGTGGTCTAGAGTGCCGCGCTTCGACCTGTAGCTGGCTTGCAGCTGCGGTTTCGATCCCAGGGTGAACGTATGTGGCATGGAGATAGGGGCGCCTTCTCAACCAGGAAGTCCGGTTTCCTCCCACTGTTAAAGACCCCTACGCGCAAGCGAATTATTGAAATAAAATTAAACAATATGTTAGTCCCGAAATGACCTAGTTTGTCTCGAATGGATGTTAAACCCCATTTCTCTTATTTAAACATTATGAACAATAGAAAGTATTCTTATTGCCTACTTTTTATTTTTTAGGCCGAAACACCCTTGGAGGAGAATTTGATGAATCCTAACAACAAGAGAAACTAAGCATCAATTCATTTTATAATTCTGGAAAAGAACGCATTTTGACCCAATTTTTAAATATTTATTTTTTGTCTTTAATTTTAAATATTCTTCCAAAACACAATTAGATTTTAATATTCTTCAGAAATTTATGTATAATATAGAAAGTAAAGTGACATATAAATCACTTAGAATTTGGTCGGAAATTCTAAAGTATTTAATAGCCATTATCTAGAAACCAAATGTAGATCCAATATACCCACAATTGCAAAAAACCTTGACTTACATTAAGGTGACTTTTCCTTGCTTATGAAATGAAATAAGGTTTAATATCTGACTTTTCTGTGTTATTAGGGTGATTCTGCCCTACTCTTATATCAAATATTTCAACTGTCAAGGGTTCTTTAAAGGGAACCCAGGGGGTCGAATGGTTAACACGCACACATTGGATGAAAAGGTTTGTCATTGAGTCAAATAAGTCAATTGTCAAGGGTTCTTTAAAGTGAATGCAGTGGAGGTGGCTTCGATCCGGGCTTGTACCCAATTGACCCAGTTTGTGTCAAGTGGACGCTTAACCACATTTCTATTTCTCTTTAAAATGCACGGCAATGTGTATATGAGATCTAGGTTTTTTGTCAACTATATATTGTCCCTTCCCATGTCCTACACTACTGACACGGGCGAACTATGCTTGAAACTCCAGTTGAAATGTATCGGCCAACGCCTTTTACTCACCATGGCTTTCCATTGCTTATGATTTGTAATTGTATATGATTTGTAATTGTATATAAATATTTTGTACGTATTTAATATTTGCCATTTTATCTGATATTTTTCTATTTCAATCCTGCAATCTTGATGCTTTGCTCCTTTTATGTACAAAATATTCATTTTGTTTGGAGTTTATTAATGAGGAAAGAGTTCTACATCATTTTATTACTCCTGCATAATAGTGCATTTTCTTTTGTTAGTTTTCTGTGTATGCTAGTTATTTCTAGTTGTCTCACAAATCACTTGTAATATGACGTTATAGCACTTTTCACTTGTTGAAATTAATTTAATTTAGTGCATAATTTATCTTATTAGTGCTTGCTATATATCTTATTAAATTTAGATATATTTGAATTATATATTTTGAGTGTATGGGGTAGGAATACTGTCTTTATATTCTCAGTACTTGTTTATGGGTAAAGAAAAATTTAAATAGTTATTTCATATTTTGTGGCGGGGGGGGGGAGATTTTGTCATTATTTAATCACAATTTTATTATTTTATTAATATTATTTCTCTGTTTTTCTGCTAACATTGCAAAGGTCTATTTAGTTTTTATTTGGCGGTATTAATTTACTTTTTCCTATCATTATCATTTTATGAATAAATAATAATTTAACAAAAAAATATTATTGTTACCTCATTTATCAAACTTAGCAGATTAAAAAGAGCAAAAGGAGGGGTGCTGCATGGGAAAGGTTGCTATACTGGATATAAATTGGGGGAAAATACAACACAAGGTTTTGTTGATGGTTATACACAAGTTTGTATGAAACCACACAAGTTTCAGAAATTTCAACACAAGTTTCAGAAATTTCCAACACAAGTTTCAACACAAGTTTCAGAAATTTCAACACAAGTATTGTGTAGATTTTCACACAAGTTTCAACACAAGTATTGTGTAGATTTTCACACAAGTTTCAACACAAGTCTTGTGTTGTTTTACAAATTTTAACACAAGTCTTGTGTTGTTTCAACATTTAACACAAGTTTGTGTTGTTAAATAGTAACACCCAACTTGTGTTGAAAACACTTGTTTCAACACAAGTTTTTTTTCAGTGTATGAATATATTACTGACAACATATTGAATAATGATTCAATTCAATATTTATTTATATTTCTTCTGTAGTTGTCTAATCATGTCTTGATTACCGCCCTTATTTTAATGCCTTTATAAATACACTTAGAGCCTACGATTTCTTCAGCATTCCTATTTTGCATTTCTTGCGTGGGGGATTAAATAATATATATATTATGGTTTGCACAATACACGAATTGCCATTGGAGGCCGCCATATTGAATTTAACGTAGGTCAAAGGTCAATCGGAGTAAACTGGCGAAAACACCGTATAGTCGCCCGGCTGACTATGTTTTGGTAGAATTTTGACACGGTTATGGGCTCTATACATTCTTAACTCTTTTCTATTTTACAGAGAATACGGATTTGACTGTAGATCACTTTTAAGCGTGGAAAGGTGATTGATTAAACTGGGTGTAGGCCTATCGAATAAAGCGTGGACTGAAAAATAGGCCTTTATTATAATATGTTTAGGATACAACACAATAAAGAGCCGAAATGAAGTAATTTTTATAATAAAATACAACTTTTCTCTCTTTTAATTGAAGACGGTGAATTTGTACGCCCTGGATTGAAATATTCTTCCTTGGGCAGCTCTCGATCCACAGCTGCTTCGTTCGAAATTTTATGGACATTGGTTATAAAGGCTAAAGGCAAAGGTTATATTTTCATCATATTTTTTTCTGAATCGCTATTTCTCTCAATTGACCATAATAGTCTCAGAATTAAAACATTTAAAATCAGTATTATAAACTGCTTCTTTCTACTTTATTCTGCCAACTTGCTTTATAAATGCGCAACATTTTTTCGGGCATAGGTCTATTATTTGCTTCGCGGGTCACGGTTCTGTGCAAAACCATTTAAATACCGCTATATTGGACCACTTTCTCGTTGTACTCACGGCCTGGAAGAGCAGTAATACGCCTTTCCGGCTGTCTATTTTATTTTCTCCACGGCATTTCTTTTCTTTCTGTCCTTATCCTCAACAATACGGAAATCATTTAGGCATATATACTGCGACATAAATAAGGCCATACTGATTGTCACATATTAAAATATCGTTATTAGGTAAAGATAGTTTAGAATATAGTTTGCCGTGGATGTACTACATAATAGATATGTATTTACGCTGGGATTGCTGAATGTTTCAAGGTCACAAGCATTTGTACATTAATAAATATAGTATATATGTTATTGTTGTTTATTACAGTTTATGACAACTGGTGAACATGGTTTCAGATTGTCGTAATACAGTTTGATTTATAGACCTTTGATTTTATTGTTCATTTGTAAGATGTATGATAGTTCATATTTGCCAGGATAGAGTTATTCACATGTCTGATTGCAGGTGTGATTGCATTGACTGCATGTGGACTGTCTGTTTTGTTGTCGTGGTTTGATTGGTTGTGAGTGAAACTGTAGCTTACGTTATGGAATATATGAATTTATATTGTTACAATAATGGGAGAATCACACGTGTTCATTAATCATCATTCATGGATCATTCCTATAGATATTTCAACTAAATGGGTGTTAGACTGTGTGTCGTTGGTTTAAACTGTGTGTCGTTATAATGGTTATCTGTGTGATTTATGAGTAATAATTAGTACAAATGCTTGTAAGTTTTGTTTGATTTTTGTAATGTTGATAATCGTAGAAATATTTTGATTATTTATTAAACAGTGTGTTATGTTTTATAGGTGACATGATTATGTCCTGATTCTGTTTCTGTTTCTGATCATGTTAATGTGCTACGGTTAATGCTACCGATATTGTTGCTTGGATCGTTACTGTTCCAGTTTTTTATGGTGTTGAAAATAATGAAAAGATCTACAGGAATAACTCATCAACCTTATCATCTTAACCCTTGTGCGTATACAAGGGGTATTTTGAACCCAACGACCATATCCTTAATGTTTGTGAGAAATTGGTTCAAAATTGTCTAGCGAGAATTTTATACATTGTCAGCTACTTAATGTCGATTATAATGCTGCAAATAGAATGGACGCGAGACAGTGGCAACATTCATCATTTGATAAGAAACTTCGAGTATTACATTGTCGAATACCAGGGGTCTTGTGGACCCCCTCCCCTTTCTTTTCAACATTTTGGTGGTTACAGGTGTCTAATCTGTACTGCAATCGGTGCTAGCTTTGTTTTGGGATTCTTTCTTACTGATGATATTGTTTTGGTTATTCTAGTAATCTAGATCGGAAAGCAAATCAAAGTACCTTACCAACCTCATCAAAAGACGATTCTACATGGAATATAACAATTAAGATATTTTTAGATTTGTATGGTTTCGAAAAACTCTTATAATTCCTATTGTCACTGATAATGCCTGAAATATTTGCTTTTAGCCTGATTGATTATTGTTCAGTCTTGATATGAAGCTATAGTTTGATCGTATTTGAATAAAATTATTCACCCAAACACCTATTTATGTCTGGGGTCTTAGATTACCCCTTGTTGCCGACAACGTTTTTCGTTCGACGTATACGCACAAGGGTTAATCATCTTAAATGTGCTTTGTGCGCGTGTATCGTCATTTCATCAAGGTAAAACTGTGATTCGTCGTGTTGTTTGAATCCGTGAAATTAGAGAATATATACTGAGCGCCATAGAAAACGTATCACTTAGTTTTTCGTATAACAAAATGATCCTGTAAAGTGTCGTACTTTTGGTTTTGACCCCTCTGACTTTGTACCGTTGATTACAGATTAAACATCCATATTTAAATCATATTTGTGTTTTTGTTAATGGGAACTATGTAAGTACACGACCGTCAATCCGCCCCTAAAGAACCAAAGGTCCAATTTTGTGAAATTGTTGACGGAATAAAAAATTGACGCATATTATTGATATTTTATTGTTATTCCACACAACAATTTAAGTATACCCGTTTGTTTTCTTACGTACTGGTAGGGTAGGCTATAGCCATAGGCCTAAAAATATGGCATTTCTTGACTTTGTCTTTAAAATTCTTCGAATGTTAATTGTTTTAATGAACTAGAATACACAGGTGACAATTCTATGAAAATCATAATTATCACGAAACGTCGCTCAGTAATGAACAGTATCTGTATTCCATGGAATTGTGACCCGTACATTGCTTTGAAAGCAAAGTCGTATAGGATAGACGTCATTTTTGCTCCGATTCAACTTTGACCTCTGTGATTCAAGATGGCGGAACCGACATCGACAATTGCACTCTGCAAAAACTCGACAGATTCCGGAACCTACATCTTGTCTCGGCTGTATGACAAATTCCGCCATATTGGAACTACTTTAAAGGTCCCGGATGAAACATGGCTGCGTCCATACCGAACACAAATTGGTGACCTATTCGGCTAGCGACATATTCGACCGATCTAGCTGGCAAACTGTTCGTTGGCAACCTATTCAGAATAAAGACAACAGTCGCCCAAACTCATCTAATTTTATCATCCAATAAAATCCAACGTTACGTCTATCAAATGAAAGTAGAATATATTATTTATTATCCATTCCTTTAGCTCAGAATAGAAGTGTAATTTCACTTACAAAATTCTGGACATCCAACTAAATATTATTAGAAAAGGTTGGCACAATCATATTAAAGGGGCGCGGTCTGAACCTGTACATAGCCAATTTTTCAATATTTTAAATGTAAAGATAGACCGGTATGAGAGCACACCCCTTCAACATGATTATGCCACGTTTACTAATTATATTTGGAAAGCTTATTAAATTACCTTTTAGAATATATCTAATTGGTTGCTCAGAATTTTGTATGATGGTCCGAATTTGGACCCGAAATATTACCGTTCTTTCACTTTAAAATATTGAAAAAATTGGCGACATTTAGGATGAGAGAGCACCCCTTTAATATATTTAGAAAGCTTATTCAATTACCTTTCAGAAAATATATAGCTGGATGCTCAGAAATTTGTACGATAGTCCGAATTTTGACTCGGAATATTACCGTTCTTTCACTTTAAAATTTTTAAAGTATTGGCCATGTTAAAGATGAGAGTGCACCCCTTTAATATGACTGTGCAAACTTATAAACTAATAATATTTGGAAAGCTTATTTAATTACCTTTCGGAATATATTTAGTTGGATGTCCAGAATTTTGTAAGATAATGGCGAAATTACACTTCTATTCTGAGCTAAAGCAGTGGATAAAATATAATATATTCTAGTTTCATTCGATAGACGTAACGTTGGATTTTATTGGTTGATAAAGATGAGTTTGGGCGACTGTTGTCTTTATTCTGAATAGGTTTCCAATGAACAGGTTGCCAGCTAGATCTAGATAGGTCGAATAGGTCGCTAGCCGAATAGGTCGCCAATTTGTGTTCGGTTGCGCCCATGGTGTCTTGTTTGTTTGTCATAGCGTCAAGTTTTCCTGTTAAAGTAAACCGGCAGTCGCATCGCAAATGTATGGGCGTAGGTACTAGATGTAGGTTCCGGAATCTGTCGAGTTTTGCCGAGTGCTGCAATTGGCCGAGAACGTTTTAAAATATAGTTCTTCAAAAAATGTTCAATTCCAGAACACTTTTATCCACCAAACCAGTTAATAAATGTACCGAATTTAGAGCCAAATTTTGTAGTTTCGTCTGTAAAAAGGGTGTTTTTTTTATCGCCGACTTCAAGGTTTCCGAAACATGTTTTAAAGATACACCGACACGCTCACATGATATTCTTTAAACTGTAGATTTTGATGGAGTGTAATTAGATTTTAGTCCCGCGACTACCAAACATGCGGTTATAACCGCTGCAAGGTTACCATTGGAAACGTTTAGATTTTTAAGTTCCATGACCAAATTATGGCATTCTGCTGTGTATCTTTGATTTTTGACATCATACAAAATTCCTTCGTTCATCTAAAAAGGTTACGACTTGCAACCATTCTTTTTACCTGCCAATTATTTTTTCATTTTCATTATTAGCCTTCATGCGAATCATTTCTTTTTTAGTCTTCCGAAGTCGATTTTTTAACCAGGCGATCGTGCTTTTATGACACTTTGACAATCGCCGCAAATACTTATTTTTTCTATTTAAATCAGTCATGGTCGCGTTGGCAGATGTCTGAGTCTCTCTATTTATTAAATTAATTTCACTTGTGTCTGCCGATGGAGTCTCGTAAACTATCCGGGAAAAATGGGGTGTCAAGAAAATCGTCGTATGATTTCATACATTTAGTGGACTTACCCTTACTTTTACTCAGCTTCCTAGTCTTTGTCGTCAGTCTAACCCGGTCTGACCAGTCTATTTTGAATGTATTTGTCACCAAACGTCACACAGTCGTCGTGTAAAGCAATTATGATAGACCGATGCTCTGCAGTTGTCGGGAATTTATTAACATTTGTCTAGTATAAGCCTATTTGTGATTTTTGTCATAGGTAGTTTGGTTACAGTGCTCAAATCATAGGGGTACTTGTCCAATCCAATGCTGGATAGCAAATCATCCGTGGACGATATCTTGCAGGAATCAGTCTCAAATCTAGAAAAAAATAAGTCCGTCGATCAAAGCCTATGGCTACAGGATGATTAAATAATATACTATGATTATGAAAATAATTTACACCATGTTACTGAAAAGTGTCTGGAAAATAAAGACTACAAATAAAAAGTTTGTTTCGGTTATTTTCAGGTCTCTAATAGTTCTGCGTATTTAGAGCTAGCAAATATTTATTTCCTAACCAGAAGAAATCGTCGCGTAAACCAAGGTTGTAACCACTTAATAAAAGTAAATCTGGAAAGGTTGTAATAAATTTATCTCGACGCTCTCATGTGCTTGAAAGTTAGAAATGAAACGAAGCTATTACAGCTAGCTCTGTATTTAAATCACCAAAATCGCCAAAATCAAAATCAAATCAAGGAGTGAAATCGAAATTTTTGCTCACGTTCGCTATTAAATAAACACGAAAGTCGAAGCCTGTAATGAGTGTATTTTTTACTCGGCTTTATATACCAATACATGTTTGTAAAAATACCTCGTGTGACGTATATTTGCTGCGACATCCGAAATCACGTGCGCGGGGCTAACTTCTGCTCACTTCAGAAGATTTCTCGAAGGAGCAATCACACAGATAAGCGGGTCAGTTTTTATAAGGACAAATATTGTGTCTCTGAATCACTCTACCTTTAGCTCATATCAATTAATTTTGGTGTTGGTTCATATTGGTCATTTGTTTATTCAATTATATACAGTTCAAACTATCTATCAACAAGCACAATATAATGATACAATTAATTAAAAACTCTATTCTAATACAATTTTATTAACAATTTATCAAATTTAAAGGGGTATTTACACTTATCAAATTTAAAGAAAGGGTCAGTTACAAAATATGCAAACTGCCAATTTGGAGCAACTATTAAATCTACCTTATGTTGGTCGCCAAAAAGCCGAAAAATAATAGCATTTAGGGAGAAGCATGGGCAGCTGACTTTACGATTGTTGTTAGAAGGGAATGTTTAATAGTTTTACTAAATACACCGACAGAAGGTTTTCAGAGTTGGCGGAACACACTGGACTTTTGGAGTTCTACCCCAAACCCTATTGACAAGATAAAAAAAATGTCATGCCACCAGATGGAATTTACAGGTCTCAATCCAGGGAAGGAAAGGTGATCCTCAAAGTCAGGAAGGTCATTTTGTTCCACCTATAGACCCCTTGGAGCAACATTCGAGGGTTCACATAGCCAATCCTCAGAGTAATAGCCCTCCTAGCTCTCCAGATTAGATAGGTTCTTTTGCTATGAGGTCCAGATTGTTTTGATTCGGACTCTGAGGAACATGTCCGTGGACTGCGTCAATCTCGGAATTCAAGTCCTGTAACCCCTAAGATGATGCTGTTTTCGGGGGATGATAAAACATCCTGGGAGTCTTTCTTTGTACAATTTGAGAGGGTAGGTCATTCGTGTGGTTGGTCCGAGCGAAGACATTTTCAGAGAATGTCCGAATGTCTAAGGAGGAGTGCCTTGCAGTATGTCAATCGCTTAGGTATCAGGAAGTATAGCCAGTTAGTTAAAGAGCTAAGGCGTCGTTTTAGCACCCGAGATGCTCCTGTAACGGCTAGAGGCGAATTACAAACTGTAAGGCAGCAGGAAGGTGAGTCTTTTGAGGAATATGCCCAGAGGGTTCAATTTCTAGTTCTTGATGGGTATCCTGACACAAAGCGAAGTGTTACAGATCAACTTGCTGTAGATGCCTTTTTGCGTCGTTGTAGGGAGAAGGAAGCAGCGAGGATCACAATGGAGAAGTCTCCTAAAGATGTCCACCAGGCGGTCCGAGCTCTGAAATCGTCGCTGGCCGATGTAAAAGCCATTTTCGGAACTAAAACAGTTTCTTTTCAGCATAGGCAAGTCGCTGTTAATGACGAAGAACAATATGACGGGCGTGCTGCTTCAGTTGGAAGTTCTAGGCAACAACAGGAAACAAAGGGAGGTATCATCTGAGATATTCCTCTCGATCTCCATCTCCGTCACGTTTCTATAATCAGAGGGATAATAGATTGTCCAGTCCACCGCGGTATTCTAGTCAGGGCAATTTTCGACCATCCAGCCCTGAACGTTCCATATCGTCCAATCAGTTTTCGAACCAATCACAAACTGTCAATGGTTCTAATAGATCTGGTGGTATTGGGGAATCATTTCCTGTTGGTAATGCTAGATCTCTGTTGTTAAACTCTCCACAAGGTAAAGATCAGGGTCCTTTAAACGCCAATCAACTGAGGATGAGATTTTCTTCAATCTAATGGCTGTGTCTTAAATCTTCGCAATTCCACTCTGTCAAAAGGAGATGATATTATAACTGCCACTTTAAAGAGGACTCCCACTGCAGATATTACGGTTTCGAGGGTCCATGCTCTCAAAAACTGTACTATCCCTCCAAACTCAATTTCCACCATACCAGTTAATTTTGAGCCAGTCATGACATGTCCTCATCTTCTACTGTCAGCCTCTGTCTGTGCCGGAAATGTCTATGGTTTAAAAGTCATCAATGACAGCAATGACTTTGTTAAAGTCAAATATGGGAAACATGTTGCAAATGCAGAGCAAGTTGCAGATGTGTTTGACGAGTCTTCAACTTCGGGAGACATAATGTTCATAAAGTCATCAAAAGTTAAGGATTTTCCGATGGAGCAGCTCTGTAAGAGGGGTCCAGCTCATTTACAGGATCTCTTCAATCAGTCTATCTCTGAACTTCCTGAACATCATTCTCAGGAGCTTGCCAGCCTGCTAATTGAGTATGAAGATGTCTTTGCCAAATATGATTCTGACCTTGTGTGCGTGTCGACCATACGAAATAAGAGTAAGGAACAGGTGGTTCACCAAGATCATTTGGAATTATGTTGGGACAGAGATCTACCTTTATGGCTAAAAAGGATGAGACACATTCTTCACCCAAATATTGAGATTCGGTGGAATTCTACTGGCAACAATATTGTGTCTTCTTCAGATATATCTGATCCTCAGAATCTTGGTTCAGTGTGTTCTTCGGATACATCAGCTGACACCGGTAAATTATTATCTGAAGTTGCTCATAAGGACATCCCTAATGAAGGCAACCTTTCTTTGTTGTTTTGAGAGAAACCCATCAGCCGTTCTGGTCGAACTATAATCCGACCTGCTCATCTGAAGGATTATATATGACCAGCGATGGTAGTGATTCTACAGGCAGTGCTATCAGCACCTCTGTAAATAAAATAAATTAAATAAATTAATCTTTTAACACGAGGAATAATACTCATGCTTAATAGTATATATAAAAATTACTTAATCTTTTAACACGAGGAATAACACTCATTCTTAATTGTATATAAAAAATATTCACGCACCTTTTAACATGAGTGATAAAACTCAATTTCACATTTGTTTTTCTCACTTCCTTCCGCCTTTTTAGATGGCTGACTCTGATGTTTCTGTGTCTGATTATTATTATCATGGCACCTAGGAAGTGACTGGTCTTACTGATCCCACTGACGATTCCGGCCTATACCTAACTATATCAGCTGCCCTGGTTAGTTTTGTTCGCGTGTTAGAGGGTTCGCGCTTTTTAGCAGCTCTCTTCACGCCAGAACTGTTTTTTTTTTTTGTTCCCTCCTTCGTTAAAATAGCATTATGCAAGAGCAAAATCTGCTTATTACATGTCTTTCTTTAGGCCTGAGATGTTATCTAAATAATCAATTAGACATTAATTAACATATCCAGACCAGAATAAACTCTTAAAGTCAAGGCTAGCCTTCGATGTTGGCGGATTGAATTCCTATATGCCGCTTAATGGCCGTTGATAATTAAATCAATCAAGTGGATAATCGAGACTATGCTGTTTATATTAATGATTTGAGTAATGATGACCGAGGCTATGTGAATATTTCAAACGCTTTTTTCTCGGCTAATAGTGGACCAATTTGACTGAAATTTTCAGCAAATTACCTTTACACTATCTAGTTTTTAACTATTATAGTGAGAACTGCCATCTCTTTATCTTATCTCCCATAATGTAACTTTAATATACATTTATTTTAAACACGTTTTCCATATGGATTTTACTACTATATTGCTGAATTTGTTTTTAATGTTCATTTTCGTGGGGGTTAGTTTGGTTCGACAAGAAGGAGGGGAATGTGGAGGAAACCACCTACGTCACCAGTCACATGACTTACTACACCTCTACTGTCAACTCATCACTTTACGTCCAGAAATTCCCGAACTTTTGCGCCCGTTGTGTTTACACGTGACTTTAGCATTGTCCAATCAGAGTTCGTGGCACACAACACACTGTAAACAAACATGACGGCAATGACGGCAAAAACGTGGCTGGTTTCCTTTAACCCGCTGAAAACTGAATCACTTGCACGGACTACTAAACGAGACCCACTGTTACCTACACTAAATTTAGGCGGAATTCCTATTACAGAAGTTTACCAAACACAAGCATTTGGGATTGACTTTTCAGAAAAACTGCAAATGGGACAAGCTCGTAAACATAATTTTGACTAAAACGTGTAAAATGATTAATTGTCTTTGATCTTTAACACACCGCCATAATAGAAATACCTTGAAAACTATATATACCTCTTTTATTCTTCCACATTTTGACTATTGTGACGTAATATGGGATGGGTGCACAGAAGAACTAAAAAACAAATTAGATCACTTGCAACTAGATGCACTCAGAACTATATGCGGGGCTGTGAAGGGTACCAGTCATAGGTTATTATATGAAGAAACAGGATTTATCACTCTGCAAGAGAGGCGAAGGCGTCACAAACTCATCTTAATGTACAAAATTATTAATCATCTAACTCCTCCATACCTCCACAATTTAATTCCATTTTCCAATATTCCTTATAATCTTCGTGATAGCAATATTTTAACTGATTACTTTTGTCGAACAACTTTATTCTCTAAATCCTTTATACCTTCTACCATAAAAGAATGGAATAACCTGGGTATAAGTATTAAAAATTCAACCTCTATAAATAAATTTAAAACCAAAATAACTGACAAAGATAAAAATATACCCCCTTATTTCAACTTTGGCAAACGTAAAAATCACATATTACATAGTCGTCTTCGTCTCTCATGCAGTGACCTAAAAGGGCATACATTTTTAAGGCATATTTCGGACAGGCCCGAGTGTGATTGCGGTCATTCCTTCGAAGATACAGATCATTTTCTTTTACATTGCTTCTTACATTTTGATGCACGAAAAATATCTATAAATCTTTTACCACCGAATTTTATCAATACACACAATCTGTTACACGGTGCAAGCAGCAGTGATATTTCGTTAACCATTTTTGAAAGGGTCCACATGTTTTTTGACATGAGCAGAAGGTTTTAAGATCTATATCGACCAAAATGCGAACATAAACAACTGCGTAGCCAATGTGTAAATATGTATATATGAAATGTTGTTGATTATGTATTCATTTTATTGTTTTGTTGTTTACTCAATTACTTCTTTTACATATCCATATTAATTCTAGTATTTAGGAGAGAGGTCATAATAATATAGGCTATGCCTGTTCCTCAATCCCTTTCAATTTCTGAATAAAATATTGTTTAAAAAAAAAAAAAAAAAAAAATCCCGAACTTTTGCGCCCGTTGTGTTTACACGTGACTTTAGCATTGTCCAATCACACTGTAAACAACCATGGCGCGACCTCCATATAAAGTTCACTCGGCAATCCTCGACAGATTCCGGACCCTACATCTAGTCTCGGCTATATGACAGTAAGTGATATGTACCTACGCCCATACATTTGCGATGCGGCTACCGGTTTACTTAAACAGGAAAACATGACGCTATTACAAACAAACAAGACACCATGGCCGCAGCCATGTTTCATCCGGGACCTCTAAAGTAGTTCCAAGACACCATGGGCGCAGCCATGTTTCATCCGGGACCTTTAAAGTAGTTCCAATATGGCGGAATTCGTCATACAGCCGAGACTAGATGTAGGTTCCGGAGCGATAAGCAATTTGATTTGTCAAGACTTTGAAACATACAACTCTGCATTTAATGGAGTTAGAATGTTAAACTAGATGTAAATGTTCATTAGGTAAAATGTCTTGACTGAGTTCAATGATTAACGTTTCGAGCTAATGCTAAGCAGAGCTAATCAATTACATTCGTCGTTGCGTTATGACAAGATAATATTGATTCTATCTGATAGAACGACAATTCTTAGACTTAACGTGTATGGGCGCTTTAGTACTTTTTTTTAAAAAAAAAAAAGGAAACTATACCTTGTATGAATATTCAATATGATCTATTGCAGGGGTAAAAAAGGCTGGAATTGTGTGTAAATCTACCATTGAATAAAACTCGGATCTTTCATTATGCCCATGGTACAGGTCACTATGTTTCTGTTGACCTTAAAAGCAGAGGATAAGGTTGATATTACATGCTAACAAATATTCCACTTGAATATCTGACAATATATAACAAAATGAAAGACACTGACAATTAGGAGGCAACTGCTTAATAGAAATTTGTTAAATGCTGGATATTTAACAAGATTCCATGGGTACCGTAATTTGTTCACTTGGATTTTAATGACATTACAAATAATCAACGATAGACAAGATACGCATTATATTACATAAAGCATGTCGACGTAAAACGTTGTTCCGGTGCTCATAAAAAAGAAATAAGAAGACACCATTCAACTCTTATCGGTGAGTGCAACTGAAAAAAAGCAAGAAAAAGTCCAATTTTTTCTGTCAATTTAACTGCAACTGATTTGTCATTATATTATATTATAACATATTATAACATCTGAAAAGGAACAATCAACATAAACACGTAAAAAAAGTTTATTTGCATATTATCAAGCTAAAATGAATTTATTTAGCTGTGTCCGCTCCGGGTGTTTCTTTTTCTTTTATAATATCTTTTTGTGTTCACTTGCCGTGGGTTTATTCTAGGCAAAAACGTAAGAAAAGGTTCAAAATTATTTTTGAATCGCTTAGCTTGGCAATACAATTTTGTAATTCGCCCCTGTTGGCAAATCAAGATTATGTTTTACACCTAATTTGGATTGGCCGTACCAATCCGTCGTAAAGCCCCGGTAATATTTATATATTTCCTGATTTTGAACTATCGTGATTACGTTGGTCATCCAAACAATGGGTCAACCATGTAAATATCATCGCAACTGAATTTAATACTTAAAAGTCTTAAAGAGCACGTCAAAGAAACGTAACATTTTTATGCTGATAAGCACCTGTATGTAGAGCCAAACGTTTGTTACAAGAAATTATTATGTGTAAAATTGCAATATCATCATAATAAAAATGGTCATTTTCGAGATTTACACTGCACAGTTTGTGAATAGTTAATACCATGAACATCACGATAGCCGTATACAAATAAAAACTACAAATCCACAGCAGCATTTTCAGCTAACATGATTTCTCCATTTTATTTTTCCGACTGTATTATATACTGACAAATTTCAGAAAAAATTAAAATGTGCCGAAAAATTCAGAAAAGAAGCGAAATAAAAAACAAAACAAAAGAAAACAGACTCGGAAAAATACACTGAAAAACACTGACTTTTTTTTTGATACTAATTTCCCAAAAAACAACACTATTCATAGATAAAAATTGGAGATGTATTTGTACCCAGAAACACATCAGTTACAGTTCTAGGAGTTACCATGGATCAAAATCTAACCCTGAAGTCCCACATTGCAGCCAAGACACGTGCTGCGTCGCTATCGCTATTCAGTATTAAGAAAATAAGACACTATTTGGACAAACCGACGTGTTTAAAGCTGGCCAACGCTCTCATATTTTCACATTTAAACTACTGTAACGGTCTTTTTGTGAATTTACCAAAAACAACACTTGGCCCTCTTCAACGAGTGCAAAACCTTACGGCCAAAATGATTCTTGGACAATCCAAATTCTCCAGTTCATCTGAGGCCCTGAAACAACTCCATTTTCTTTCAATACATGTCCGTGCTGAATATAAAAACCTACTAATGGTATAAAAATGTTTGAACAATAATGATCCAGATTACCTTTGCGATCTTTTAACATACAATCCGAATCGATATTTCACACGATCATCGACCGCCCAGGATTTACATGTCCCAAAAACAAATATAAAACCTTTGCTGACATAACCTTTAGTGTAAGCAGGACCAAAATTATGGAACAGTCTACCGCGAAATCTAAAAGAGTGTCCTTCTGTGGAAATTTTAAGAAAACTTTAAAAACACATCTATTTCAAAGCGGCGGGACGATTTACCCAATACTACCCAATACTACACAATTCTACCCAATACTACCCAATACCACCCTAGTACTACCTCAAAATCACCACATACTACCAAATACTACAAGATAATACTGCAAAATGTGCATATCAATTGATTTTTTTCAAAAATAATTAGTTATACCGTGGGAATTGTACTTCAAATGCGATTACAGATGTCTGGCTGTTCCTTTTGCCTCCCTATATCACATAAAACAAGCAAAAACTAACCAAATACTATTAAATACTTATCACATACTACCCACTATCATCAAATAACAACCTTATGTTGTCAAGTAGCAATACATTAGTTTAATTACTGCAACGAATATTCGATAATTCGTAGAGAATGGAAATGAATGTGCAGTTATCTCCCTTTACAACCGATAACTGGATTTTAGATTGATTTCAGGAACCCATAAAGCTCGAAATATTGGTGCTATATTAGACTCGAACCTATCGTTTAAAGATCACATACAGAGTATTTGTTCTACCGCCTTCTGTCATATACATCGAATTGGAAAGATCCAACGCTATCTCAATTATGAAAATAAAGAAAAGCTCATTCACGCATTCATCTCAACTAAACTAGATTACCATAATGGTTTACTATACGGCTTACCAGACTATCAGATTAACAAACTACAACATGTTCAAAATTCAGCAGCTCGACTCCTCACTAAAACTAGAAAACATCAACACATCTCCCCTGTATTGCAATCTTTAGATTGGCTCCCAATTCAGCAAAGAATTAAGTTCAAGTTACTACTTTTGGTCTTCAAAGCGTTAAACGGACAAGCCCCATCTTATATAAAAAGTCTTGTAGAACCCTATACTACCAGTAGAAATCTCCGCTCCCAGAAAAAAACATCTTCTAAAATCTCCAGCCATTAACTTACAACTTGGAAAACGAGCCTTTTCTTATGCTGGTCCTTTTCTATGGAATAGACTACCACAGTCAATGAAACAACTACCGTCCGTGGGCCATTTTAAATCTCAACTTAAAACATTCTTATTTCAAAACCCTGATCTGTAAATAATCAGTGAATATAAAAACCAACAGCGCCTTAGAAACTGATTTCTTCAGTATTAACGCGCTTTATAAATGACGATATTATTATTATTATTCATTAATCATCTTATTTTGCTTTGCGGTTGGTTTCCAAATCGACGAAATTAAAATAAGAAAAGCAAGTATTTTTTGTGTATATTTTAATCATTGTGTGTAATTAAGTACTGTATTATTATATAAGATGGCCAGCAGTCTATAAATAACTATTTAAACCCTTCCATGGGTATCGTCAGGAGGTATGTCCACTAACAAATAACAAACAAAAAATTCGTTTGTTTCTGGGGTTTAACGTCAACTTCCACACAGGGTGATATACCTTTCCACCAAAAATTCCATTCTTAAAGGGGAAGACCAACGATTTTCAACAAGGTTTCAATAAATCTTAAATATATATTCAGAAATAATCCCCTCTGTAACACAAGTAAAAAAGTTTTTGTAAAAGAGAAATTAATTTTCATTAAAACCGGAAGTGACATAGTTGGTTCAACACGCTCACTGGGCTCTATAGAAAGCATACAGATTTGGTATAAGTTTACTGCTGTATTGTGTTCACGCCTCATCCTTGGGCCAAAAATCTTATCGAATGGGCTGTTTGTTAGGATATTATAAACACGAATTTATGGTGTTTTAACGTTTAGTACACTAAGCCGTCGCGTAAAATCACTCATACAAAACAGTACGCTGTGGCCCAATTTACACCGCATGGCTAATTATTTACATCACGTGGTTTGATTGACAGCTTACACGTGAGATGTATGTATGCAAATAACTTTTATTATGTGTTTATTTAATTCAATTTATGTGTGTGTGGGTGGGTGTGTGGGTGTGTATATATATATATTTATTTGTTGTTCATGTAAAGCGCTATTGAAAACATCATAGATGTAATAATGAGCGCTATTTCAAATTCAATAAACACATAAACATAGTAAAAACGTAGGCCACACATAACGGGTAATTGCTCAGACAAGGCAACGCATAAAAATTGTGGAGAACTCCATGACAAGCATTAAAATGGTGGACACTCTAGGTGGGCAATGGGTCACAATAGGAGCCGCATAGGACTTGGGGGCACAGTAGGTGGGTCATGGGCCAGACTAAGGCTTTGTGCCTTTAGTAATGACCTTACTTTCAACTATGATGGATCATTGCTCACCGTCGTAAATTGTAAACGAATTTATTCGATTATGAACAAACTACTTAAACAGGCATCATGCAAGGGCTAAACCTGCTTTTTGCAGGTCTTTCCTTCGGCTTGAATTGTTTTCTAAATTATTATTATTAGTTAGTCTTTAATTAACTGATCCAGGCGCCTTAATCAACTCCGATATTAAATAGATTAGAACGGTTCAGCGATACTTTGATTTAATCTAATAATGGAGTCCGTTATTTTGTTTACGCCTTGTATTAATTATTTGGTTAAAGAGTTGGGTTGAAATATTTCTTTTGGACACATGTGTAAAACAAAAAGAACGATATTCGTGTTACAGGCCTGAATCCCACCCTTGAATATTTCTAATATTTCCTGATGAAGTAGTCCTGTCAATTAACCTCGCCAATCTGCTGTTAGCGAGATAATTCCGTAAATGCTGATATAATTACATTTGCTTCGGCAAAATTGATAGCCATTAAACTATTGAATATGTGTAAATACCAAACATTTTTATCAGAAAATCATACCGTTTTGAAATTCACAGGGTAGTGTATCCATACGATTGCATTCTCAGTTATTAACTATACATTATTCATAAGTACAACGCCATTTATGGAATGTGATCAATTAAAATTATGAAATAAAGGGTGTTTATTTATAAATGTTAGCCACAAATTGACAGGGATGTAATGTAATTTATAAAAACATATATAATATACAGGGTATTTACAATTATGGGTTGATGATGATGTAGAAAGCAATATTATATTTACGAGTATTCGTTTCATCGGTGATATATTCATTGTGAATAACATTTTGTTTGTCTCCAAATTAATGTCATTGTCTTCAGTCGCTATTTTTGTTTCTCAAACTCAAACGATCGAAAAGGTTTTGTGCTGTCTTGATTACAACACACGTGATAGTCAAAGCTTGTCGACCTTTACCCCCTTCAACATATTACGATGATTTAGCTCAGCACGTGACATGTGTAATGTTGTGATTACAAGCAAAAACAGTGATTTTTCAAAAGATAACCTAATGGATTTTTTTCAACCGGAGGTGATTTCAAACACAATTATTCAGTAGTTTGTTAACAGTCGAAGAAATCCGTTTAAAATTTATAACGATTCAGACAGTAGGTATGTAGATCTCTACTACTTTCATTTGAAACATCAATTCTTGTAATCCCCGAGTGAAAGCTTCAGATATTAGCCATCGAGTTTAGCTACATTGAGTCAAGTGTGGTGCTGGCGAAGCGCGCTTATAAACCGGCCCGTTTCTAATTTTACCTAGCCTGGGCTACATACCATCATTGGTGAAATGGGCCACGGCCCATCAGTGATGGACTGGAGCACAATCCACTTAGGTGGTGGGACATTCAGCACTTCAGTTCATCCACAAACACTTCGCCAACGTCATACGGACTAAATCCAGCGATATTTTATGGCTAGTAGTAAGCTACTCATTTAAGTAATGATCCATTATGGTTGAAGGTAAAGTCACCACTAAAGGCATAAAGTCCACACGGAAAATAATCTGCATTTCCACAGGCCAGTAGTAGGTCTAACCCATGATTCACAATGGGCGTACTCGATTGAACGTTCCGGAATTAAATTCTCTCAGTTCCAAAAAATAGAGTCAATCGAGTGAAAAGGAGAATTTCGGAGTACAACGCATGTGCCGACTGCATAAAAAATATCTCAGCCAATCATGGCAGCTGAAACATATTTGTTACTTAAAATACGTCACGATTCCACTCACACCACCTCAGCTGTCGGGACTGGCAGAACTGTGACAGGACTCAATTCCGTGTCACTCGATTGCAATTCTGTCAATTCGGGACGTTCTGGACTGTGAATCGAGCATCCCCCTAGAGTGCCCCAAAATCTTTATACGTGGCCCAGTCTTGTTACAACACATATTGTAATAATAACACCTATGTTGTAATTAAATTTCACTTAACGCCTATTGTAATATCAACCCTTATTGTATTAAATGTAATAACTGTAATAACATTTCTTTTTACCCTGTTGTAATACCACTCCCTATTGTAATAATTGTAAGTAATGTATTTTACCATACAATAAAATCGACATCTAATTGCAAAAGTCTATGGATTTTGATCACCATTTCAGTATGAATGGATATATGAATACTAGAATGCACTTATACTGCATAGAATATTATGAAACTACACCACCGAAAAATCATGCTAAACAGCACTTAACGAGTTTGGAGACTTGATTAAAATAGAATATCAAGACTTATCATAATAAATGGTATTTAATCTGTCGTCTAATGAATTTTGTCACTTGTTTCGTGTGCGTTACAGATCAATTAATCCTACTGATAGCATATTTTAAACCCTTCACTGCACTTGAACACATTATGTACAATAGGGATTACGCGGTATAACCCCTATTGTGATCAATGTAATAACTATAAAAAAAATTATCTTAACCCCTTTTGTAATAATTGTATTACAATAGGGGTTACGTGGTATAAACCCTATTGTGATAACTGTAAGCAATGTATTTTACCATTAAATAAAATCGATATGTAATCTTAAAAGTCATCTGATAGCGTTTATTAAATCCTTCGCTACACTTCGACACATTTATTACAATGAGGGTTGATATTATTGCAATATGGGTTACGCGGTTTAACCCCTATCGTAACAAGATAGAATAATCCTACTTATAAACTTGTTTAAACACATCACTGCACTTGGACACATTTATTACAATAATGGTTCATATTACAAAATGGGTTACACGGTTAAACTTATACATTTGTCAGGGATGGATAGAGAACAAGCTAAAAAAAAGATTTTCGTACAATCAGAGGCACTTATCCAGCCTGAAGTGCTAATATCGAAAGGGACTGGGGTATGTGGGATATAAAGATATATTTTAAGTTTGATCTAAATCGGATAAAAAATTATGACTTCTAGGGGGTCCACCATCTTGGGATTACATACTTTTACATTATTTGCGTACATGATGAGCGCCATTTTGTCAGGCAGTTTCGGTCCCATTTTCACAAAATGCGATCTCATTAGGGTATAACCGTGATAGCGGGTCCACAAGCTAAAAACGTAGGGTCCACAACTTTGATATACCTGGGTCCGTATTCAAAGGTTTTCTAAAAGTTAAGTAATAATACTTAATTTTTCCACTTAACTGACTGTATTACCTTAAATCGGTATTCAAAGATTGTATTTTACATATAATTGGCTATGTGAAAACTTAACTGCACACTTAAATTATGGAATACTCACATTCGCCAAAAAGCATGATTTTTCAATTTATGGAATACCTTCTACTGCCAAAAATCACGAATTTCTAACATTGCAAGCATGTTATGCCCCCTTAAGAGCATTACTATACTCTATTAAATTGTTAGTGTACATCACCAGGAAAATGTTTGTCGAAATATTATATTGTAACCCATGAAAATAGTATGATTATAATTTAGGTTAAATTATGATAGTGTGCATCCTTTGCCGGAACAGCTGTTTTTTCATAGACTTTTTAAAAAAAATCAAAAAAATCCATTCCAACAGATTACAATAAATAGTGGTAGTAAAATGATCGATATTGTAAACTTTAATTTCTTAACAATATATCGCGAATAGAAAACAACATATTATTAGCAATACACAATGACCCTTGTCTTCTAAGTTAGACTGGACAAATTATACAGTGTAATCTATCATTTGAGAAATTCATAGATATTGTGCAACTACCGCCATTTTAGATTTTGACAGGCCTGGCATTGACGGTACATTGTGTGTACGAAATATCCATGTTGCATTATATTTTACCTAAATAAATACTACCGATTATGTAAATATGGGAATGAGTTATAAAAAATAGATCATGCCTTGATTCTAGCTGTAGTATAAATCTATAAAGCCATGTCATCACAAATGAATTCATGACAGTTATGGAAACATACAAACATAACATGATACTCTATTATGGCACTACAACAAGTCGACGACGAAAAAATAAATTTGAGGTCAGCTAAGCTCGGCGACATTGTCTTTGTTCTAATCTGAATCCCCTATCTTTTAAAATCGCCATTACGGGACTACTTCTACAGCATTAAAAGAAGTCATTATAATCTCAATTAACTTTAAGGTACCTCCCATAGGTCACTTAAAGTTAAGTGGATATTTCTCACTTAAACTGGCCTTTGAATACCACTTAAAGACTAACACTTTAAGCTTATCTAACTTAACTTTAAGAGAAAATTTGATACTTAACAGTGCCTTTGAATATCACCTGCCCTTAACTTACAGGAAGTTACGTATATTTAAGTTAAAGCTAGTAGTTAAGTGATATCTTTTGAATACGGACCCAGAAGTTTACACTATTTGCGCACAAGGGCGGCCATTTTGTCTGGCAGTTTTGGTCCGATTTTCACGAAATTCGAACTCAACCTGCATTACAATATAACGGTGATATGATGAAAAGTTTTTTTTTTTAATCGGATAATAATTGTGACATCCAGATGGACCACAATCTTAAAAAGGCGATTTTTCGTACAATCAGGAGCCATAATTCAAGAAGTTATGATCCGATATGCGCAAATATCGAAGGGAACCAAAATCTTTGGGTTATAAACCTTGATATACCATATTTTTGCAAAATTTGCGTACACGCAATATTTTGTCCGGCAATGATGGTCCGATTTTGACGAAATTGGAACTCAACCTTCACTATGGTGTAACAGTAGCTGTGTTCACACTGCATGCGCATTCAATGCGAATTCCGTAGGCCGGAATTTGGATTGGTTTTTCCGGGATTAAAGGGGTTCGTCGCATTACAGTTTATTCGGCTTGAACTCAGAATGACAAGCGCCACTCTGAATGCACAGTGAAGGTCAGACATTCATATTGGTGGTCTTATGTTGCTAATGTTTAATTTCCTGAGGCAAGCAACGCTACATCAGCGACGCCGGGTCTTACAACTTCGACACTTTGCCATGCAGAGCCTGGCAAGATTTCGTTGGCACCAAAATCAAATGCGAACGAGGATGATTACTCTTTTGTTAGCGTTTGCTATACATTAACACGTATGCACATGTATTTCACGAAGATACATTTCATAATTGAAATGTAATGAAATGTGGTTGTATATTGTCGTCGCCCCCGTCCGACGCGCTAGAGAATCGTGTTAATATCTGAATGACTTTACTACTACTACCTGGTGCTTTAACGTCTCCTTCCACCGAAGTGATATCGCAGACAAGAAATAGGAGAGCCAAGGCTTCTTCCTGTTTGTAGAATATGATTTTGCAATCTCTCCATTTGCGGCTTTAGGCCATGGAGTAGGTTTAGTGAAGTTCTTCCCTTAATTTAAAAATAAACGTATATTTTTTCAGTTGGTTTCTGGATTGGTATATGCCATCTTTGTGGGTTTAGTGTCTAGGTTCCAGGTCCGTCTTATCGTGGCCGCCCCTTACTCCACTAACCTACTCTGCAGGTTTTGATTGACTTTAAATGTATGAACAGTATTTAAGGGATGAATGAAGAAGCCAATTGATTTTGAACGATTTACGATAATCAAATGTTAGTATAGGGCAGAACTCGTAATCAGGATTTAGCGTGTTGTAAATGTTTGAATTACTGACAAAAGGAAAGGTATACCATGTCCATAACCCTTGTTGACTGCTCGGAGGACTTAACTGCTGAGGGTGTATGTTTTGTTGCCTGACAACCTATCTTTTAGCTGGTTATGTTACCACAGTATTTGTTTCAGCGATAACGTGCTACAGCTACGTAAGCAACACCCCAACTGATGCTGTTTGTAATATTAATTTTTAAGAATTTGCTGAATATTTGCCCGGGCCGCCCCGTCGCCTTTAGGAGAAGAATTGTCTTTGGAATTATTGTCAAGAAATTTATCATGGCCATG
This sequence comes from Patella ulyssiponensis, assembly GCA_963678685.1. NCBI lineage: Eukaryota > Metazoa > Mollusca > Gastropoda > Patellidae > Patella > Patella ulyssiponensis. The sequence goes on along the minus strand of OY783228.1, from coordinate 51,956,117 downwards.
GCAAACTTTTGGGAGAAAGCGATTAGCAAGAGAACCTTCGCGTGTCAAGGGCTACGTTCGAGATAATTTGCAATTTATTGAGACCAGCCATTGAAAAACAAGATACATGACTCCGGAGGCCAGCGTCTCACCACGGGCGACTTGCTGTAACACTTTGGCAACAGTTTGATCTGAATCAGGCGTGTCTCAAGCTACGTTCACACTGCATGCACATTCATTGCGAATTCCGAAAACCGGTCTCCGGAATTCGGATTGGTTTTTCCCGGACTGTGACACTTTGGAAAATGGCAACAGTCACACGACTCTTGGGCAGCAATTTGGACTTGGACGGTCAACAGTTTGATCTGAATCAAGCGTGTCACACTCAAATCTTGACTGTGAATAATTCGTTCGGAATAATTGTTCCGGGTTGAATTCGGAAAAATATACGGATTCGTTGATTCAGATTCAGTTCGGTTTTTATCGAATTAAGTGTGACGCCAAAATCCGGAATAAGACTTATTCTGAATTCAATTCAGATTAAACCCCTAGTGTGAACGCAGCTTCACTTGAATCTTGACTGCGAATAACACGATTCGGAATAATTGTTCCGGTTTGAATTCGGAAAAATATAATAATAATAATAATAATACATTCTTATATAGCGCATTCTAAAACATAACAATTTACACTGTAAAAAGCATGGCACATTTTCAACGCGCTTTACAATAAAATAAATATTTAAAGTAAGATTGTTACAGACAATAAAAACTAAAACTACATATACAGATTCGTTAATTCATATTCAGTTCGGTTTTTATCGAATTGAGTGTGACGCCGAAGTACGGAATAAGACTTTATTCTGAATTCAATTCAGATTAAACCCCTAGTTAGAACGCAGCTAGTGATATAATTAAACGCTTTTATAAATCGGATAATAATTGTGACGTCCAGAGAGACCACAAGCTCAAAAAAGGCGATTTTTCGTATAATGAGGGGCCATAATTCCGGAAGTTACGATCCGATATGCACAAATATCGAAAGGAACTAGGAAGCAAGGTCTGTGGATTATAAACGTGCATTTCAAGTTTCATCAAAATCGGATTCCAATTGTGACCTCTACGGAGTCTACAACCTTTATATACCATATTTTTTTACACTAATCGCGTACAAGCGGCAGTCATTTTGTCCGCCAATTTTAGTTCAATTTTAACGAAATTCGAACTCAAGCTTCATTATGGAGTGGCGGTGATATAATCAAACGTTTCTTTTTTTAAATCGGATAATAATTGTGACCTCCAGAGGGACCACAAGCTAAAGAGGCGATTTTTCGTACAATCAGGGGTCAAAATTCAGGAATTGACGATCCGATATGCGCAAATACTGAAAGAAACCAAGATCTTCGGGTTATAAACATGCAGTTCAAGTCTCATCAAACTCGTTTCAAAATTGTGACCTCTATAGGGTCCACAAGCTAAAACGTTATTTTTCGGACACTCAGGGGCCATAATCCATGAAGTTTCGATCCGATACATGCCAATATCGAAAGCAGCTGAGATCTTATGAGGATAAACCTATAATTTCAAGTTTCGTCAAAATCGGATAAGAATTGTGGACGGGCGGATAGGGGCGACGGCATAATCCCAGTTAACATTGATCGTAGATTTACGTAAAGTTTACGTCATTATGGTTAGATTTTGGTTAGCGTCCAATAATGGTAAAATTCTACGGTTAAATTTAGGTTACTTTTACGTCAGAATGGTTATGGTCATAGAAATATATAAATAGACTAGAATGGCCGTCACGTGACCCTCGACATGTAAATACGGCCGCCATGTTTGTGCTTTGATTGACGTCGCGTGCGGTGAACTCACTCAATGTATCCAGCTTCGTTTCACGTTACGCTTGAAAGAAAGAAGGGTCGTAAAACAACCCATTGCCATACCTATTCACAGGTTATGTTCTACCAGTTTGTAGAACGTAATATATATCTTCATTCTCTAATGTAATGGAATGACTCCCGAAGCAGGCATTCACCCAGCAATAATTGAGCAATGGCGAAAAATACGATGCCTCGCAAGGCATTGAATGGAATGTGAATCAATGTGAATGAAGCGTTCGCGGCACCAATTACTTTTGTTTTACAAAAGAAAAATAACAGATATTTTAGTTTGTTTATCAAGGTATGTAAATCAATTATTTCAACATACCTTAATAAAATATTTCATATGAATCTCGAAATAGTAGTAGGCCCCAAGCCTTGGTTTCGCAATTTTGGCCTTTTGTGATAGGTAGCGATCTGATTCTGAGTTAGATTTGTTTACAAACAAACCCCATTACCAGTACATTATTTCTCCGCCTGCACATTTAGTGCTTCGACAAATTTAAATTTTAATGTCTTGATTGTTATATAATGTTAAAACAATTTTTCCCACGGGTTATAATTCTAAGTACCGGTAAAATGCAAACTTTGAAAATATGTTATACTTATGTAAGCCTACTTGTGTTTTAAAATAAAAAAAAATCTAAAATATACGTACGTATCGCGGTCTCTTTTGAATTTTTCGACAAGTTAAAACTTTACTGGTGGTACTAACGAATATGGACGACTGTTGAAATATTTAATTTTACCATAGATAATACAACGGTATTATCTATGATTTTACTTAAGGCACTTAGGCCTATATTCAGTATAATTTAGTACCTATCTGTTTGTATTTTGTGGTTTTACTTGACAAACCTATCTCACGGCATTTTCCGAAGATTACTAAAAATAAAATAATACTAGGCCTTCCATGAAGATTTTGCATTTTGTGAAGATTTGTAGTAAAGTTTAAATATACTCAGCCAAATTAAAAATTTGACACTCGGGATTTTTGGGACTAGATTTTTAATATTTGTTTTAATGCAACTATTTTAGTGTTATGTTGTTTACAGACGACCTTGACATCAACAGAAAGCAAGAATACGTCTCGCCGAAAGTCCTTGACATTGATAACGTTGGTGATGTCACAGTACCCCCCAAAATGAAATTCACAGACTTGGAGAACAATCGGAATAAAGTGTTTAGTAACGGCTGTGGCCTCCTCTAGCGTCTCGTACTGCCACACAACGTCTTCTCATGGATCCCAGTTCATTAGTAAACACTAGCCGAGGAAGACGTCGCCACTGCTCAGCAAGAGCATGTTGAAGGTCCTGCAACGTCAGTGGTAGATTCACTTGCTGACGAACACGTCGACCCAGTTCGTCCCAGATGTGTTCAATAGGATTAAGGTCGGGGCTAAGCGACGGCCAATACAGGACACCGGCATTTCTTAAAAAATTCTGGGTAGCAATTGCCGTATGGGGTCGAGCATTGTCTTGTTGAAACGTTAATCCAGGCCCATGTCTCTGCATAAACGGTAGAAGAACAGGTTGCAAAATCCGATCCCTGTACTGGACAGCATTTAAGTTCCCTTGGACAACAACAAGAGGAGAACGTCCATGTGCACAAAAACCATGACGCTGCCACCACCAAATCGGTCAACTTCTCTGACGCATACTTGAGCGTAACGTTCACCTCGTCTGCGGTACACTCGGACCCTGCCATCGGCAAATCTCAAAGTGAATCGAGATTCGTCACTAACGACAACCGAATTCCACTGTCTTTGAGTAAATTTTATGTGTCTTGTGACCCACACAAGTCGGTTACGGCGATGAAGAGGTGTCAATATTGGTCCATTAAAGGGCCTCCGAGCTCGAAGACCAGCAGCCTGCAAGCGATTTCGAACAGTTTGTGCAGTTACTCTTCCACTAAACATATGACGTAATCCTGGAGTGACGTCACACGTGGCGCTCCCGCCCTCGGGCGGTCGGCAATAGTTCCAGTATGAAGCACTCTCATTCTAAGATTAATTATTGTCTGGCGTGAACAATTAAAGGCTCTTGCAACAGTGACCACAGACTGACCAGCATAGAGCCTACCTATAGCACGTAGACGTTCTACATTTGAAAGGCGCGGCATTTTCTAACAAAGATGAAAATAACAATTTTAATTTGTTTTTCCAGTTCAAGTTACGTGTACGTGTTCAGTTTAAGCAAACTTGCATCGATTGACCTCATCTTTCATCTTTATATGCTCAAAAGTCACGTGATCCACGTGACTTTACAATTTTATAAAATTAAAGGCTTCTTACAACTTACTAACGTTAGAAACACTTTAAAATTTATTTGACTTAACAGAAAAAAAATTTGTTGAAATTCATCAGTGTCAAGTTTTTAATTTGGCTGAGTATATTAGGCCAAATGATATAGGTCTTACATAAATATTTTTAAAAAATGATCAGCTCTCACAAAAAAGTACCGATAAGCAGGCTAAATATCCCCCTGCATTTTATGAGGATTTGTAAAGTTAAAATATTATAGGCCTACTAGGCCTCATGAAATAGGCCTACCTATTTCTAAAAACCGTGATCAGCTGTCCAAAAAAAAGGTCACAATATGCAGGCAGAATTCTCACAGTATTTTATGTAGATTTGAAAACTAAATTTTAAAAAAATACTAGGCCTTGTGATATAGGCCTATATATTTTTATAAGAACTAAAGGTGATCAGCTCTCAAAACAAAAAGTAAAAATATGCAGGCAGGTTAACTCACAACAGTTTGTGAAGATTTGTAAATCAAATTAAAAATAATACTAGGCCTTGTGATAGGCCTATATATTTCTAAAGGAAAAGGTGATCATTTCTCAAAAAAAAAGTCATGATGTGCAGGCGGGATATCTCACAGCAGTTTGTGAAATTAAGACAATACTAGTCATCATGATATTGGCCAACCTATTTCTAAAAAAAAACAGTGATCAACTATCAAAAAAAAACAAAATAAGGACACAGGATATGTGGAATATTTAAATTGTTGTTTGGGAGTACATTTATCTGATATTTATAACATTTTCTTCCTCGGGTGAATGAAAAGGGAAAAACCATTCTGACGGGTTACACCATAATGTTAATGAAATAGAACTTGGTGTTCTGTTAAAGGTAGATACGGTTCTAATTGTGTCAGAAAAAGTGAGTAAGATGCTTGCTTGCTAGCCGGGAGGTCACAGGTTAGATTCCAGTGTTGGCCAAGAAAGTTTGACATTTTCCGGTATGGTTTCTCCTTGTCAGTGGTGCAGGACGGCGGGCCTGTCAAGGATAGCTGTGTAGTCGTTTGGATGGGACGAAAAGCCACGGTCCAGTCTATGTATTGGCGTTTACGTAAAAGATTGATTTGGCAGTTAGAATTTGATATTAGAGTAGGCTGTAGCAAAATTTCCCTCATAGTGTCAAATAGGCCTATAGCCTATTTATAAAATCAACTGTCACAACACAAGAATAATGTCCTTCCAGAGAGACAACCTCAAGTTAGCTGGAGTGCACTCTCTCACACATACATACAAACTTACATTATAGGGACAACACAATAGTTACATCATTACTATATGACAATAGCACACTGTTTGGTGTAAGCCGGTCAGTCTTCATTAGCCCAGTCGGAGTAGGACATTAAACCCATTTCATTTCTCTAACATGATTGCCTATGATTGTTCATTTAATTCAGAGCACATTTATTTTTACTGCTGATGGTTGCCAATCAACAATCGATGCAAAATTTCATGTTTTACACTAATTGACATTTACAATGAATGAAATGTTCGCTCACTAACAGGGGTCACGTTGGCTAAGTGGGTATGATGTTGGCTCGCTAGCCTGGAGGTTGGGTTTCGATCCCTGCATTGGCCGAGAAAGTTCAATCAGATTTTCCGGCATGTTTCCCCTTGTCAGTGAAGGGCCTGACAAAGACAGCTGTCTAGTCGCTCAGATGGGACGATAAACCGAGGTCCAGTATACACATTGGCATGCACGTAAAAGATCCCTTGACAGATGGAATTCGATATAAGAGTAGGCCGTAGCGCGACTGTCCGGGCAAAATGTCTCTCATAGCACACTATTAGCCAAATTCGGAGTAGAACAGTAGGATTTAAAACTATTTCATTTCACTCACTAACATTAGTCACAAGGAAATTTGGAGTTTGATTCCAGTGTTCATCGAGAAAATTTCCTGGCGCAGGATGAAATATCAAGGGTCTGTTGGCATGCACGTAAATGAACCAATGACATTTAGCATTCAAAATAAGGGTAGGCTGTGGAGCTGCTGTTCAGTTAAATAGTCTTAATTTTATTTCATTTCAATTTTCTACATTTCAGATAGCATTGTAAATATTATGCAAGCTGCAAGCAAACTGAGAGAATTAGATATCAAGACTAAGTTTGGATTGGCACCAAGTTCATTTCTCATAGACTACCAAGAATATTTGTCGGTCTGCGAATCAGATCGAAATAATTAATTTTCTTTTTTAAGGGAAATAATACATCTGAAATATGAATAGTTGTGGATTAGAAAGCTTATATGTGAATTTACATTGCAATCTAAAGACTGTACTATGCTGATCTATCCCTATACATTATAGGCAAGGAGAAGGGTCGCCTGTCCAATTTCGTGGGTTTTCGTCGGGTACTCTGGTTTTGCCCCACTGCTAAAGACCCCTACGCGAAAGCGATTAATTGAAAATTTGCTCAAGAAAATATACCATAGTTGCATTCACATTGCAAGAAATGTTTCACACATTTGGTAATTTACATAATCAAAGAGAAACTCTACCAGATACATGGCAAAAGTAAAGTATGACATTTTCATTCACTGCATGTGTACATACATGTTTAGTTTTCATTGCCAATGGTTAGATAAATTTAACTTATCAATGCATTTATGTAGCCCAATAAATTTCTTGTAACAGTATGGTAGTAATATCATACATTTGTTAGTGTATGTTTAAAATTAAAAGGCACATACAGCTACATACATGTACACATAAATTCAATAGAGTTGCATTGTAAAATGTTCGATTTACATGTACGTACATGCAAGTCTTGCCTACATTTAAAGGCAAAAAAAACATGTTCTTTAAATTAATTAAAGGAAATTTTGAGATTTCACAGGTAAATGTGGCCAAATGTGAAAATATCTTATATGAATAGATCTCTAGTGTCCCAAAAATATTTTGAAAATTGTGATTTCTGTGTATAAAAGTTTAAAAAAATGGTTTTATGCCATCATAAAGGGGGTGCAAGTAAAATCCAATTCAAAAGTGAACATTTTTGCAGTTTACTGAATACATGTACACGTGAGAGCTATATGTGTAATAGAACTTGACTTACACAAATATCAGGTTCATTTCATTGAGTGAGGAAAATTTATAATTTCATGAGTAGATAAATAGTCTCTATACCTATTACATTCTCCCAATATTCAGTTAAAAAGAAATATTTCACAATAATCCAATGATTTCATTTAATATATTTATTAATTTTTTTTCAAAACAAAGAAATATGTAATTAATGTACAGTTGAGAGTTAAATGTATTCCAGTTCTTTACAAGAAATATGAACTCACATAACAAGCCTTCTTATCGTTCAATGAAAACTGTTTTAAAATTAGGATTTATGAATGAATTAATTGAGCAGTGCCGATGGGTATTTAAGCATTATTCACATTGTCCTTCGATCCATGTTAGAAATTTATCGGTTTAAAAATCCCTGTGGTCATCAAATGAAAATTCTTCATAAAAGTAAATACAGTGGCTTCTATATTGGTGGGCTGAAAAAAAATACATATTAATTATAAGTATGTTTGAACATGTAAGGAAGTCTACAATAAATTTACAAAGTGGGTTCGTTGACAACAGCCAATCAGACATCACTCCCTCAGTCTCAGTGAAATTACAAACGAAGAAAGCTTCGTGGTCAGTTCAGGAAAGCAGATTTGCACTGCCTATCGTGAATTTGAACTAGGCCTAGTAGATCTACGGGTGCCAGTGGACTTTAGTATAGGCTGTACTACAAGTAGTACCATGGACGGTATTATACTACTAAAGACTAGGCCTAGAGTAGCTAGTGTACTTTTTTAGTATTGTAGGTAGGCCTATAATACAAAAAATAAATAAAAGTATAACTATAACTCCCATAGGCTGTTTAACCTCTAAAAATAGGCTACGTTTAGTAAGCGGTAGGCGAGGTCAACATAAATCAGTACTAGCCATGCAGTGTGAGTGTTACATTTATAATAGGCCGCCAACTAAAGATAAACACAGTTGAGTTTGCGACATCATTGTCTGTCGACTCCACGTCTCCAGCACGGGACTGCAGTCTGCAGACGCTGAACGCTTGAACATTTTGGCTTCTTAAAATATAATAACCATTGAATTTCTTACCTGTCGAAGGTTATTCCATTTAATTTTGATGTGGGGTTTTGGTTATTTGTACAGTTAATGGCAAAACACTGTGTCCCTTTGGTGGATACCGAAAACGTAAAAGTTTAGTTTTCCTTCGCATAATCAAACGACGCCATTTTGTTGTGCATGATCAATGTACAAAGATGGCCGACCTCTGCGCATGTCGTGAAAGCGGCTTTTGATTTTTTCAGTTCGAATACTTCTTTATTACATAACCATATCAGTGTATGCACATTCTAACAATTGATAAATAGTCAGAATTCAGACATAGTAATGAATTATGTATTATTGGTTACAAATCGAACGTTAATCTAACGTAAATTTTACGTCAGGTTTCTAACCGTTAGTTTATGGTTAGTTTTCTAACGTTAATGTAACGTTAGTTTAATGTCAGAATTGTAATCCAATGAACTCATTTTAGCTACAGGCAGACGAGTGTATTTTTTTGCCTGATCAAAGCGATTAAAATTCACCAGCGATATTTTTAGGGCCGATCATGAGCGGGCATATGTAGTGATCGTCTGAATAGCGAGTAAATTACGTCGATCAAGTAACCTATACAAAACGTAAGCTTGCTGTGGTAGCTGCTAAAACAAACTAGGTCTTTCTGACCAAAGAATCACCACTTGTTCTTCTTTCGTCACACTTCACGCTTCAGCAGTGGAGGAAGCCATTTTGAGATCATGTGATATCAATAATGTTTCCGATTAGCTTATGAAAATGATTCGCTCGATAATGTACGCTGGACACGGGAAGACGAGCGGATATGCTGACCCAAATTATCTAACATGCTAGATACCGGGTGGTCGGTCGGGCATATGGATCGGCGAGCAGAATAGTCATTGGAGTGAACGGGCTTCAGCAGTAGAGGAAGCCATTTTGAGATCATGTGATATCAATAATGTTTCCGATTGGCTTATGAAAACGATTCTCTCGATAATATACGCTGGACACGGGAAGCCGAGCAGATGTGCCAACTGAAATTATCTTACATGCTCGATAACGGATGATCGGTCGGGCAAATGGATCGTCATTGAGGTGAATAGTCAACAAAGGCGATTTTTTCGAGCAATTTTAAAAATTGGGGTGTGTTGACGAAAAAATAAGCTCATCTGCCCTAGGAATAAAGTTACTCACTGGGGATTTGGCATAGACCCACATAAATAAGTACAACCGTTTGGTGGATCATGCCAAAACGGAACTAAATTTATTAATAATGAAATGAAATGGGGTTTAACGCCCCTACTCTTCTGCACCTAACCTTGGCTAATGGAAGACGGGAATACGCCATACAGTGTGCTACGAGGGAAATTTTTTTCGATCTCTGCATCATTTGCATCCACTCCTTATCATAAAAGTAGTTGATAAAAAATTGGGCACAGGTGGCAGTTATAATAAAATATCAGACGGACAGGGGCGTTTAGAAATGTAATATGTATTATTAAAAATCGCAAAGATGTCCATCATTACCATTCTAACGATGACAATTTTGTACTTTACGCATATTTTCAATTTTCTTTCATCGAGGAGGAAATGTTTACTTGGATGTAATAACTTACTACTGCAATTGTCAGTTTTGCTTTTAGCAGTCTTTCTCCTTTCTTCGTCTCTGGTTTTCCTTTCGGCGCCCTATGAGGTTTAAAAAGAAGATTATGGAGTATTATAGGCTAGATACCATTTCATATATTGGGCAGCACTTCGTATGCCAGTCACATACATCGCTTCGTTTTGACCCTGTGACTCCCAACATATTATACGAATATCAACGCCCAATAATTTCTGCTCATATTTAAGTCCCAGTCAAGCTGTTGTATACATTGCCTTCAGAATCAGTGTGTGTATGACGGGGGCGGGGTGTTCGGACTTCATAACCGCCAATAATTTGCAAATAGTATGTTTTCATCAGTTTTGAGAAGTTATTTTGGGTTGATAGTGTTACGCCGACAGTCCTATAATGAATTTTAGCATATAAAACCGATCCTGAAGTTAAAATGTGTAAATTGGCGTACGGAAACACTGCCATGTTTATTACTGGGCGACGTTTTAACTAATATTCTCTAGTCTCTACCATTACTAAATAAACGCATTTCTATTCCACATAATTGTGGCTTGTGTATTTCCATTTAAATTACTAAATGCCACTGAAACAACCAATCTTCGTAAATGTAACGCGAACTTGTCATAAACTCACCTTGTCGCAAAAAACCTTTATTTGACAATAGCCTCTATGAACTGGACTACTATGGTTATCTTCAAATGTATCAATTTGAATATGCAACGGTATACCCTGAAAAAAAGACCACACTGTTACATATGAATAACGAACCGAACACTGGTCTGCTCCAGCTGACCTAGTGAAGACGGACGTATATGTCATAGAGTGTACTATGAGGGACATTTTACCAGGACAGCGGCGCTACGGCGTACTCTAATATCGAATTCCAGCTACCAAGGGATCTTTTACTTGCAGGCCCAACGTCCTGTATCACTGACACAGGGAAACCACGCCGGAAAATCCCGGCGAGCACTGAACCCGCGAGTTACAATCTAGCGAGCCAGTGCCTTACACACTTAGCCAACGTGGCTCTCACCCGACATAAAGAATATACAGGGCTTTATTTTGGTGATTACATTTTATGCATCTGTCTAGAAAACATGATACAATGCTGAATACTTTAGCAATCGCAAATTCTACAGGAATTTAGTGTGTAATGGCATGTCATATAAACAGCTCCCGTGGGATTTGTTTGCTAAAATTGATTTTTGGGTTGATTAGGGACCAAGCTATCTGAAAATATTGGGGTTCAAATTTTCCGATCTCTTGACCCCTCTCGGAGGAACATCTTTGTAATCGGGGTCTCTCTGAACGAGAACATGGCTATCTCCGTCGATAATGGTTGGATTATAATAATCCGAAGTCCATTCTCTTATTTTTTCTTCGTGCCGATCACATCTATGATACACTTAAAGCGATTGGAAATATTTTTCATCGACTTCCGATGGGGAATACCAATTTCCGGTATTAAACTCGACTGATTTCAGCCAATACTCTAAGTTCATTCTGGGTTTTTTTCATAATGCCGACCCCATCTAGGATACACATAAAGCCAAACGGAAGTAGTTTCCATTGACTTCTGGTGGTAAATACCAATTTCCGGTGTCAAACTCGGATTGATATCAAGTGAATGGAAGTAGGTTTTATTTCAGTTTAGAGAAATCTATCACGCAATACCACTTTTTGTGGCGTCTGAATCTTGGTAAATGTTTCGTGCCGTCTTTTTTGGGTCATTAGAATGTTCTGTCAAAACATGAGGTTCAAGTTTGATATCAGACACAAAAAGAAATCATAACAAGCCAGAATTCGCCAGTAACGAAAACAACGAAATTCTTATTTTGGAAATAAGTACACAGTTCGTTACATCGACAATGCATCATCCTCGTCCCCTTGCACACCCCTGGTCATATTGGTACGCTCCCTATTAAAACCCATGCACAGAGATGTACAAGGTCAATTCTCTTGGGCCTTGTCTCGGGCCTTGTCTCCGTCACCATCTGTTTCAAGAAGCTTTAAGAATGTATCGCCTCAACTGAGCTGGTGAAGGGTAATTTGCCTTCTATTCACTTTAAAGGAATCATAGATGGGGTCGACATGATGAAAAAGTCCAGAATTAACTTCAGATCATGAAAATCCAAAGATTATTGGCTAAAATCAATACGAGTTTGACACCGGAAATTGGGATTCCCGATCGGAAGTCAATGAAAACTACTTTCAATCGCTTTTAGTGTGTCATAGATGGGGACGACATGATGCACAAAGACGAGAATGAACTTCGGATCATGAAAGTTCAACTATTATTGGAGGTGATAGCCATGTCCTCGTTCAAAGGGGTCCCCATCCAAAAATGCAAACGTAACCTTAGAAATCAATTTATGGAAAGATGCTCCCCCTATATTTGAGCTTCCAGTGCAATCTTTCCTCTAGACTTGCCCATCCAGCATCATCACTGCAAATACTACAAACCCGAAAGTCTACCCTAGAATCTGTAGGAACTCCAGACGATTGTGTGTGCGTGGTAATGGGGGTGGGGGGTATTTTTGCTTGTTAATCTACTACTCGCAAATTAATTGACATCATCCGTTTAGCACATTCAGCTTAAAAAAAAAGAATACACATCCTGTTACCCTTACTCTTTTTTGATTGCTAATGGGGGTGGGGGTATTACATGTTAATCTACTACTCGCAAATTAATTGACATCATCCGTTTAGCACATTCAGCTTTTAAAAATAAACACAAATACACATCCTGTTACCTTTACTCCTTTTTGATTGCTAAAATCTGTACTCAAACAATTTGCTGCAATGTTTACCTTATAAAAGATAAAATAAATTCATAAATTCATAAAGCTAACACATTATTCTGTATGTAAAAATTATCCATTTTCGTAAAATATGGTGCTATACAACTATTTACAATACATTATAATCATCATACATCGGCTATGTTGAAATGGGCAGGTAAACAAAGGCAAGGGCAACACAGAACTAACATTAAGTACAATCAATTACTAATCGGCCTCTCTTTTGGGAGCCAAGATGCTCCAGGTATATAAAACATAGTCACGCAAAGCGTCGAAGTGCGCCCGCAAAACAACTATGTCACGAAAGACATTGATAATATAGCCATATACGGAATGAATGAAATGGAGTTTTATGGCACGTTAGCTCCAACTGGGCTATATGGTGCCAAACATATAGTGATTTTGATGAGACAAATTAAATAAATATCACATAAATATTCTCATATACATACATAAAACATGTATCACAGACAATAATGTTATTAAAAGTAAATACATTGAAATATAAGTTCTTTATATTATAAATAGTTAAAAAAAAAAATACGATATAGAAAGACCATTTTTATTCATAAATAAAAATGGTCTGATGATGTTATATATATATATATATATATATATATATATATAACATCATCAGACCATTTTTACTATATATATATATATAGTAGAATAGTTAATTAAAGCTGCTCTTTGGTAATATATAATTGAAATTAAAGATGGCAAAATAAAACTACATTTTTATGCTAACGTTTTCACCGCGATAGCGGCTCATCAGGCGTTTTATTAAACAATAATTGAATTAACAATAGTCTATGACGTCAGGGTGTCATAGTTACATGATAAAATTATTGTAACAGGTAAGGGTAGTTAGTTAGTCTACAGACTATAAATATTTAATCCCACCACAATCTTTATTTCATATAACTTATATATTCTCTTATTTAGAATTATGTTTTGGGTGGTACTTCTCAATAAAATAGCTTTCTTTTGCCTCCAAGAGGTCGTTGTTTTTGCTATTAAGTTTATATAAAGGAAAAACACTAAATTTACCCCCACCACATACTTCAAGGTGCTCACTGAGCGGGATCATCCTATATTTTGGTTGAAGTATGTGCTGTCGATGAAGGTTCATTCTAAGCCTAAGCATCATTTGGGTCTTTCCTATATACTTCCCCTTGCATCATTGAAAATTATATCCATATTCTTAAAAGTAGCCAAACAATGCATAAAATATTGAGAAAAACGAATATAATCAACAGTCTTAAGCAACCTTCCAATCTAGCTAGGATTATAACATCTTCTAAATATGATTCAGTCGCTTCAATTCCATTAGTTTCGAAATGCGGTAGTTCAAAGTGTAAAACCTGTGACATTATCATTGAGGGGTCATCCATAACAATTAATGATGATAATACATTTTATGTCAAACAGGCAATGAATTGCCAATCGAACTATGTAATTTACCTTATAACGTGTCCGGGATGCAAGGGGAAGTATATAGGAAAGACCCAAATGATGCTTAGGCTTGGAATGAACCTTCATCGACAGCACATACTTCAACCAAAATATAGGATGATCCCACTCAGTGAGCACCTTGAAGTATGTGGTGGGGGTAAATTTAGTGTTTTTCCTTTATATAAACTTAATAGCAAAAACAACGACCTCTTGGAGGCAAAAGAAAGCTATTTTATTGAGAAGTACCACCCAAAACATAATTCTAAATAAGAGAATATATAAGTTATATGAAATAAAGATCGTGGTGGGATTAAATATTTATAGTCTGTAGACTAACTAACTACCCTTGCCTGTTACAATAATTTTATCATGTAACTATGACACCCTGACGTCATAGACTATTGTTAATTCAATTATTGTTTAATAAAACGCCTGATGAGCCGCTATCGCGGTGAAAACGTTAGCATAAAAATGTAGTTTTATTTTGCCATCTTTAATTTCAATTATATATATATATATATATATATATATATATATATATATATATCATAGTATAAAATATAAAAATAACACCGATTTGCTTCTACATGTTTCAATATATTTTCATCAGGAAGCCATTGATACTAATAACGTTGCAAGGTTACCCTCGTGACGTCACAATAGAGGTACATTACATTGCATGAATGAATGAATAAATGAATGAATAGTGATAAATGAATAAACAAATATAATATGTACATAACACACTATTCAGTTAGCTACTTATCAATAGGAGATCAATTAAGCTAATTTATTTGTTTAGCAGAGGTCTAAATTTTTTAATGAAATATTCCTCTTTAACTGTTCTCTGTTTTGTGCAATCATTTAGGAGCTGGTAAAACGGGAATATTTGGAATTTTGTATTAAAGTTGTGTGCACATATGTCCAGATGTTCGCTCAGGGATATCATGCGATATTCTGGATTTTTTATCTGTGATTTGTGTACAGCAACTCGCGATCTCAAATATTCAGTTTGACCGATATACTGCTCCGTACAACCCGGGCAAGTTATGGCATAGATCACATTTCGTGATGCACATGTTAAATTAGCATTCACGTTAAATGTCCCGTGACCTTTGAAGGTGATTGACGGCCCTTCCATAAGGTGTTCGCAGGTACCACAGTTTCCACGCTGGCATTTTTTCACCTCATATTTTGTTGGGTGTGATGATTCCGACGTGAATTTAGCCTTCGTAAGGATGTTTTTCAAACTATTGCTTTGACGTTTGCTGTTGATGATTTCTATTGACTTAAGAACTTCTTTCATCCGTTCATCATTTTCTAGCACTGGTAAATTATGTCTAATTTTATTCATAATATCCGGGTTTTTAGGGTTGAAGGTCGAAACGAATGCAATAGGTTTTCGCTGTGAAGTGTTTTTCTCCTTCACCGTTAGCAGATCGCGTCTCTCTAGCTTTAAAGCTTTGGATATTCCATCGTTTATTAGATTTAATGGATATTGTCTGTTTCGAAGGAATATTCGCAGCTCCTCGAACCGAACTTTCTGTTGGTTGTTGTCAGATACTATTGTTCGGATTCGCCTGGCTAGATTATACGGTAAACTCCGTTTGGTGTGACTTGGATGGCATGATGTGAACATCAAATACTGCTTGGTGTCAGTAGGTTTGTAAAAGATATCAGTTTCAATCTTTTCTCCTTTTTTGATAACCAACGTGTCCAGAAATGCTAATCTAGTGTTTGACATTTCCATTGTAAATTGTATATTGACATCCATATCATTTAATATTTTAAAGAAAATATCCAAGTCATTTTTTGAACGGGTCCATATTATGAAACAGTCGTCCAAATACCGACGCCAAGCTTTTATGAAATAGCTAATAAATGCGTCTCCGAATTGTAGTTGAACTTTTTCATATAGTCGTTCTTCTAAATAGGCTAGTACCAGAGTTGCATATGTTGGCGCCATTTTTGTCCCCATAGCTGTTCCTTTCATCTGTTTGTAGTGGTCACCATCAAAGTGGAATGTATTGTTTTGAAGTATGAATTCCACACTTGAGATGACCAGTGAGTCAGATATCCGGCCTGGTAATTCGGTCGGGTATTTATTCAACCAGTATTTTAAACCTTTTAGACCGAGATCATGTGGGATGTTGCTGTATAGAGACGTTACATCAAATGACACCATCATGGATTCTTCTTGGACTTTTGTTGGCAGTTGATGTAGGAAATCCATTGTGTCACGTACATAGCTTTTCACGTGGCATAAATATGGTTTCAATAAGATGTCAATAAAGTTGCTGAGGCGGTGTGTTGAACATGATGGCCCCGCAATTATTGGCCTTATTTTCAAATCTGGTGGATGTGGCATATTGACAAATTCACTGGTAGCTGAGGAGCATATCTCATTGATAGCCTTGCTTTTATGAACTTTTGGCAGGCCGTAAAAATTGCTCTCTCTAGGTATGAATTGCGTCAGATAATCGTGTTCCTTTTCCGTCATCTGATCGGTGAATTTGTTGACTAGCTGTTTCATCTTTTTGAATGTATCTGAGCTCATTTCGGCATCAATTTTTATGTAGCTATCTGTGTCACTTAATATATCCAAAGCCATGGTTTTATAGTTAGAACTGCTCATAACTACAGTGGCACCTCCTTTGTCGGCTTGTTTTATAATGATGCTTTTGTCTTTTGCTTTTGAAACATGTAGAAGCAAATCGGTGTTATTTTTATATTTTATACTATGATATATGATACTGTACATTAGAACAACAACTCACTACAGCTATATATATATATATATATATATATATATATATAAGATGTTTGAAAAGAAAACAGACTACATATTTAAAGCTAGCGCTTTCAGTTCCGTCGGAACCTCTTCAGACTTTTTAATATGATAGCGTAACTATATAAACAAAAATGTTAACAATAGAAAGACGTCACATCCGACGTTTACAATATGTTGAGTTACTACTGTTAATAACAATTTACGTTGAAATTTAGTTAAATATACAATGAAATATACATATTTATGTAATGAAATATATTTATAAAATACATGAGTTAAACTTTAACATTAAGTTCGGGATTGTATTTAAAATCAATTACAAGAAAGTCGACTCTGATTTTGGCAAACTTATCACGGAAAAAACAAATGACGGCATTCACGAAAAAGTATTTGAAATGTGGAAAACAGAATGTTTAGCAGACGAACTAAAGGCTAAATCTTCCTGGGAAAGTCGGAAACAATGGCTGACAGAGTATGCCGAGAAAAATGGTACTGATATTATGAAGAACCGGAAACAGTTGGAGAATTCTGCACAATTCATAAACGAAAGAAACATTAAATATTTAAAACGCCCGCAAGGACGGCAACCCAGTACCACCAGGGAAATCTCGCAGAATCAACGTACGTCGCCAACCCGCCGAATCCAATATAAACCTACAAATACAGGTGAAAGAAATGAACAATTTATTCCAAGATATCATCATCAACAAGCTCCGATCTACAGTCGAAGACAGTATGTGAGTACTGGAAGATCTCGAGACCGCAGAAAGAACAGCAGAGATTTTAGAGACTATAACAGATCTCCTTTTCGAGATCAAAATTCAAATAGAAATAACTAATTTTTAGACAAACGCCAAAACCGATATCGAGACCGGTGGAGGTAAATTATGAACCAGTAATATTTAATTTAAGTTCATATCAATTAGAAATAGGTGAGATAAATTTATTGAACAAAGGTTTAAAATTCACACCCACACCTAATTATAATGGGGAACTTTTACAATCCGAATTGTCAAATTTTTGTAGAAAACTAAGATTAGCCGAATATTATGAAGATGTTAACACAACACGGAATTCAAATGAAAATGAACCTTCTATCTCATATTCAGAAAGTCTAGTAAGAAACAAATCGGACTTCACGCCACAGGTAGGAAGAGATACATATTTGGATCAATTCATAAACGAAACTTTAGCTCACAAAGTCAATTATATTAAAGTAAACAAGAATCTAAATGCACAAGAGAAGATAGGCCTGATTAATTTACGAAACAATAGAGACATAATTATTAAACAGGCTGATAAAGGTGGGGCTATTGTAATTCTAAATAAGTACTTTTATCGTTCTAATATATTACAAATGCTCCAAGATAAACAATACTATTATCCGTCTCGTGAAAATGTCAATAGTAATATAAAACGTAAAATAAGACATTTTCTAAAAGATTTCATTTGCCAATTTACTGATAAAGAATATCTATATTTAACCGAATTCGAGCCACATACCGCAAATTTCTATGGATTACCAAAAATACATAAAAGTAAACTCATCCAAGAACAAATTAAGACTAACAAAAGTACAGTTATTTGCATTGAAAATCCATCAGACCTCAAGTTTAGACCTAAAGTTGGAGGACCGAACAGTGGTACACAAAGGCTCAGCAATTTTATTGATATTATTCTCAAACCATTATGTACGCACGTTAAAAGTTATATACGTGACGACATTGATTTTCTACATCAATTACCCAAATGCGTAGAACCAGGTAGTACACTTATTAGCTTTGATGTAGTAAACTTATATAATAATATTGATCGAACGTTAGGACTTAGAGCTATTGAGTACTGGATAAATAATTTTCCAGAAGAGATACCAGGTCGTTTCACAAAATCTTTTATACTAAACGCGCTTGATCTGGTCATATCCAATAATATATTTTATTTCGATAGCCTATACTTTAGGCAAATAAAAGGTGTTGCCATGGGAACGAAAGTAGGGCCTACGTACGCTAGTCTATCCTTGGGATATCTAGAGGAAATTTGGTACACTAAACTAGATATAACTTTTGGCGCCACCTTTTATAACTATGCAAAACTCCACTGGAAAAGATTTCTGGATGATTGTTTTTGTATATTAAAACAAAACGAACAAACTATAACAATACTGCTAGATTTACTAAACTCGTTAGACCGAAGTATAAAGTTTACAATCGAACAAAGTAATATATCTATGAAACTTCCTGGATGCAACAGTTAAATTATCAGCAGGGGGTACAATAGAAACAGATTTATTCTTTAAAAGTACAGATACACACCAGTACCTAAATTTCACATCGTGTCATCCACCCCATACAAAACGAAACATCCCGTTTAGTCTAGCTAGAAGAGTGTGCAAATCGTATCGAACCATGAAACTAAACTCGTCAGACTAAACCAATTGAAAGGTTATCTACTTCGACAGAACTATTCTATTAAACTTATTTTGGATGCAAACAAAAAAGCCCTCTCCCTTGATCAGACAAAATTAAGACAACCGAAAATTTACGAAACTGTTTCAACAAATAAGGAAATAGCGTTAGTTACAACTTTCAACCCATCACAAGAGATGGGCGAATTAATATATGACAAACACTGTCATATTCTTCAAAATAGCGAAAAAATGAGCCAAATTATTAATCAAACCACAATAATTAACAGTCTTAAACAACCACATAGTTTACGAACAATGTTGACATCTTCAAAATTTGATTCCATATTTCCTACACCCACAGTTTCTAAATGTAATGATAATCGATGTTTAACATGTAATGGTATTATCGAAGGGTCGTCTATCACTGTCACAAATCATCAAATATTTACAGTCAAACAAAATATGAATTGTAAATCAAATAATGTAATTTATTTGATGATATGTACAGGTTGTAAGGGTAGATACATAGGGAAAACAGAATTACAATTAAGTAGACGAATGAACCTCCATCGTTCTCAAATTAAAAACGGAGAAAATAGAACTATTCCTTTAAGCGAACATCTAGATCTCTGTGGCGGAGGTAAATACACGGTTTTCCCTATGTATAAATTAAATGTATCAAATCAAGCGCTATTAGAAATAAAAGAAAGCGCGTTTATACGGAAATACAATCCCGAACTTAATGTTAAAGTTTAACCCATGTATTTTATAAATATATATATTTAATAAAATATAGGTAAATACAACTCCCAGTTAATATATATATATAAACTAAATTATGATGATGTTCAGTACGAACAGAAAGCACTAACCGTCAAATTAGTATTTTGGTGTCTTTCTTTAATTTAGTTTATATATATATATACCAATAATTAATATGTCCCTTTAAGCTATGTAAGACGTCAAAATATAACAATTTGAAAATGACGTCATAATACAGTTACCATATAGACATTGTATACACACTGAGGATCTCCACGGAGCGAAAACGTTTGGGAAGATAATATACGATGAACGCTTAAATCGCCAGTTATGCTTTTATATATATAAGTCAGGAAAGTGGATCGGAAAGTCTAGTCCGTAATAAATCACCCTTCACACCCAATCCAGGTAGAGATGTTCACCTTGACAATTATATCCATACAATATTAGATCAGGGTATCCAGGCAAAGGCTTGCAAATCAAATCTATCACCTCTAGAAAGAAGTAGCTTACAGAAACTTTCAAATAATGAGAATATTATTATCAAAGAAGTCGATAAAGGGGTTGCTATTGTGTTGATGAACAAGCAGTACTATAGACAGAAAATCATAGAATTATTAGGGGATTCTAATTACAATAAATTGTCAAATTTAAATGAGGAACAGAAAGTGAAAAATATAGTAATTAGATTTATCGAAAGTCATAGAGGAGAAATAAAAGAAAAAGAATATGCTTACTTGACCAAATTTGAGCCTAACCATGCGAATTTTTATGGATTACCAAAGATTCATAAAAGCCAGGAAATTCGAAATGCAGTAATGGAACAAAGACAGGAAGTGATTACCTATGTCAAATAACCGAATATTCGAAGTAAAACAAAACATGAACTGTAAAACAAAACATGCTCGGGATGTACGGAATATTATATTGCAAAAAGCGACCAACAGCTGAATCTAAGAATGAACTTAAACAGGTCCCAACTACAACATCCGACAATTGGAACAATTCCGCTTAGTTGTCATCTAGAAACATGTGGAAATGGCAAATTCAAATTTGCACTAATATATCAATTGAATTTCATCAAGGAATAGTTGCTAGAAGCCAAAGAAAAGAGAACAGACTAATAGAATTATTCTCCCCGAAGCTTTATAGACGAAGATGAACATTCATTTTATAAATAATTAATTCCCCTTTGACATTAATGACATACTGTAGTTATGTCCCTGTTTTGGCGTCGCGCTATTGTGTTACTAAGCGACGCCATTGTCTTTTATTATTAGCCCCGAAGACGCCGTAAGGCCGAAAGATCTTGGCAATAATGTAAAAGTTACTTAAATATAGATTATTCCATTCAATTTAAATTTGAAATAAAAGTTTGTCTCTTTTAAAAAGTTTAACAACTTTCCATATAGCTCCGGTTGTGCAAACAATTGACGTTGTGACTGGCAACGGTAATAGTTTGATCTTGCATCCTTGTGATGATTGCACTCAATCAAATTATGCTTAACTGTCAAAGGAACACACCAGTGAACACATTCTGGTTGAGGCTTTCGCTTCAAAATGAAAATGTGAGTTAAGGTATGACCAATACGGAAGGGGCACAAAACAGCTTCTTCCCTCCTGTTAGTTGTATAGGAGCTTGTCCAGTCTCCTAAGAGAGGCTTAATGTGATGAAGTTTGTTTGTGCCTGCAAGATCCCGAGAGCGTTGCCAGTGGTCATTAATAAATGAATTAATAATAAATTTAAAATCCTTATAAGGAATGTAAAATTTGGAAATGGTGAGATCTTTGGGGGAGATATAGCCCACGGTGGAGACCTAAACAAAGGGGTATTTGCTATACCGTCAAGGCCGATACCAGCCTCAGACAAAAGGGGTGTATGAGAATACCAAATGGTGGAATGACTTTAGTCTTGAGCAGATATAATAACCATGAAGAGGTGTAAATATGGAGTCAAATGACATATGATTCGGAAGTGATGCGATTTTCGTAGCATACTACAAGGCCAGTTTATCCCGTCGGTTTTGCAGTGAGGGCTCATGCGCCTCGACGGATAAACTGTCCCTGGTTGTGTATGGTATCGAGCTCTTTGAGATATGACTCGAGGGCAGACCCATACACAATGCACCCATAACTGAGTTTTGATCGAATCAATGCTCGATATAACCAGAGTAAGACCTTACGGTCTGCTCCCCAGTCAGTATTTGATAAGACTCTAAATATGTTGAGGGCTTTCAGAAACTTCTTTTGGGGGTTTTTAATGTGGGAGATAAATGATAATTTCCTATCAAATATCAGCCCCAGAAATTTGGTTTCATAAGGCGGTTGCCATTCAAGAAAAGTTCTGGATCTGGATGTAAACCTCGTTCCTGACAGAAATGCATGTAGTCTTGGATTTCGAAAAACAAAATCCATTTTCGGTTGCCAATTGTTGAAGTCATCAACACAAAGAGCTCGGTTAGTACCTGGTTCATGGCACGCTGGGATAGTATTAATTTTATATGCAAACATTGTTGGAGAAAACGTATTTCCCTGGGGACCCCCACCCCTTTCATGAGGAAATGAGTCAGAAAATATTGATTCCAGTCGTACCTTAAATGTCCTATCTTTCAGGAAATTTTTAATGAATGGAGGTCGCCCATGATACCATGTTTCCATGTAGTATCCTATTATGCTTTCCCCAGATCGAAAAAAATGCAACTAAATGTTGCTTCTGGATGAAAGCGTCCCTGACGAACGTTTCAAATGGGAACGAGATGATGTTGGACTCAAGGTGCCAAACAAGCCTTCAATTGATCAATCTTTCCATGGATTTGCAAATACAGCTAGCTACAGCGATCGGACGATAGTTGGTAGGATTCGTATGAACTTTGTCGGGTTTAGGGATAGGAATTGGAATTATTGTGGCTTCATGCCACGAAGGGGGAATTTCTCATCAACCCAAATTCGGTTAAAAAAGATCCAATAAAAAAATAAGAGTGGCAAAAGGTAAATATTTTCGAATTTTGTAGTGTATTTCATCTGGATCAGTTGCAGTATCTCGAGTTCGCTTTAGCATTCATCATTGCGGGACTTAAAATTAAGTCGCCCTTTCTCCTGTTGTTGTCTAAGACCTCGAAATGCACCGGAGGAGAAATTGGGTGATGTATTAAATGAAAATGTACTGGCCAGAGAATTTGTAATATCAGGAAATGTTGTTAAGGTGGTATTATCAGCATTTAGATGGTTAACTGACAATTTAATCCACTACTTTTACCTTTAATCCTACGAATCCTATCCAATACCGATTTAGATGTGGTACGGGAATTGATCCTTGAGACAAAACCCTGTCATGAAGATTTCTTTGCTTGACGTATGGTTCTACTAGCCTTCGCCAGGACCAATTGGTAAGCCGCAATCTTTTCCATGAAATGATGGTTATTTACTCGTCTTAGGATATGATCACGCTCTTTAGGAGCCATTTTGCAATCGTCATTATACCATGGTTTTTGAAACGTTTTGGTTCAGGTGTGGTTTTTGGAATCGCCTGCTCAGTTACATCTTGAAGGATTAAAGTGAATAAGACCATAGGCTCATCTTCATCTTCTAACTCCTTTACGTCTAAAGAGACGAGCCACACAGATTCAAATAGAGCACAATCAGCCTTATGCAACTTCCATCTCCGGGCTCTTTCAACCGGAGAGGGACTATTATTATCTGGAATGGCCGAATGGTTAGCACTGCGTGTTGTATCATAAAGCCTGTCATTTAGTCAGCTGGCGTGGTTTCGAATCCATGGTTGTACGTGACAAGGAGTAGGGGCGCCTGTACAACCTAGTGGGGTTTTTCTCCGTGTCCTCCGGTTTCCTCCGACTGCTATAGACCGCTCCTCGCAAGCGACTTTTTGAAATAAATTAAACCATATGTTAGTCCCGAAATGACCTGGTTTGTGTCGAGTGGACGTTACATCCCATTTCTCTCTCTTCTCTCTCTGCAACTTTAAAATATTTTGCTCCTTCTTGGTTAGCACTGTTTTCTCCGTTGATAATGCAGTACCATTAAACTGCACCCCTGACCCACGGGACCTTGTATTAACATTGCCAGTTTTAGTGGAAATCAAGGGCTGAGCCCCCTTGACATTTTGGGTGGGAGTATTAGGAATTATCTTAATAAATCCAGATGAAGGCAAGTGAGATGCACCCTCGTCAGGAATGGTATCAATGCTTCGAGTGGAGCACTCCCGCGATGGAGAAGAGCACGAGATCCCTTTATTATGCTCTAATGTAATGGTTTTAGGCTTTTTTGCTTGATCGGGCCAGATTAGGCCTGTCTGATCAAATATGGATATCGTAGATACTTTAACAACGCTCGAATAAGATTTCCCTTGTGGTGCAATGGAAAAGAGTGAAGTAAGCTCTACACTGTAACAAAAATATCCGTGAAAAAACGAAAAAAATTCCGGAAACAAAAATTACCAGGAAAATTTTATCCGTATTTGTTTTTCCTGTAATTTACAGAAATTCCCTCAATTAACGTAAATTCCATTTTCAAATCAATATTTCATAGAATGTGCGAAATAGCTTTATTTTACGTCCGTTTCCGCGATATATCAACTAATAATGGTCAGTGTTAGGATCGGTTAGAGGCTTTCACATGTAAGTTTGCGGTATTATCAATTTGCAGATATGTTAACTCTGCCATAGAGACAAACCGGCTTACACTGGCCAATCGGTTAAATTTTCCAGATTTAAGCGTGCTTGGTTACCAGACAATACAACCTATTCTCGC
The DNA here is from genome assembly GCA_963678685.1 of Patella ulyssiponensis. Taxonomy (NCBI): domain Eukaryota; kingdom Metazoa; phylum Mollusca; class Gastropoda; family Patellidae; genus Patella; species Patella ulyssiponensis. The sequence continues at coordinate 51,931,286 of OY783228.1, read as the reverse complement.
TTAGCGTTGAAAATTGTATTTACACATTTATGAAAATACTTACAATCTGATTACCGTATGATGAATGAGAAAACACTTTATAGATCTTATAAATAATGGAAATTAGATATACATGACTATTAATATACCAAACTCTACACAATATGATCCTTCATATTATGGTTAATAAATTGAAATGAATACTATTAAATGATACTTATTAGGAATTATTATATATGTATATGATTTCTTATCGTTGCATTTCAAAAAAGAAATAGTCCGTTATATAATGGAATGAAACATTTTATTCCTGAATTTCACGTAACTTTCCTGTCATTCCAACGTTTTTTCCGTAAAATAACAGAATTAAGTCCGTTATAGAAGGGAATAAAATATTCTATCCCCAAATTTCACGGAAGTTTCCTGTTTAATACTGGATATTCCACAGAATTACATAAAACACGTAATTTGAAGAAATAATTCACTCTTTTAACACAATTTCTCAAAATAATCCATCAATTAACAGTAAAAATGTGTTAAACTACGGAATTCGGCGACATAAAAAACGGAAATTTTTTACAGTGTACTTGCTTCCTAGCATCGCAGCATGATATTTTTCGTTCAGGCATAATCTGTTAAATTCCCTTCTCTTTCTGCAAATGGGACATTCGCGAGAGTAAGCAAAGTGCTTACCCTTGCAGTTGACAAAACAAAATTCCACCTGGCAGGTAGCGTTCTCGTGGCCATCATGACCACATCGAGCGCCGATATCTTTACCTCTGCAGAGGGTTTTGTTGTGACCAAACCGTTAGCATTTGTAACAGCGAAGAGGATTTGAAATAATATACTAATCAACAGGTATTTTTTAAGTAACCTGCCTTCAGAGTCTTTGGAATGTCGGGACGATTGGAAGTGCGGATATAAATACTTGTTGGAATTACCTTATCTCCTCCGCGTACGGCAATACTATAAACCGGAAAAACACAGGAAAACGACCGGAAAACACCATTTTATAATGAATACCGGAAAACCTGGCAAAAATCACTAAATAGCGGAAAACACTCTAAAGCTTGGCGCAGACGGTCAACTTTTCGTCGCTAGTTGCTGCAATAGGCAACTACTGGCAACTCCGAGCAATTGGCAACTCGAGGTCTCCCGTGTGCGCTGACTGGCAACGAGAAGCAATTTTTCCCGGGATGTATTCGGAATGCCGATATCACGTGATCATTCAAAATGGCGCCGTGCATACAACAACAGTTGTTAGCTGTTCCGACGCCGCCATCTTGAAGTATCACATGACAGTAGAGCGCTCGCTGATTGGGCAGTTAACCAGTTGCTTGTTGCCTGTTGTCGCCTACCGCCGCAGACGAGCAATTTTGAAGCAACAGATGAACAATTTCTCGGCGACGAGCGATTTTCTGTTTCCCAATATCAAACATGTTTGATATTTGGCAACGAGAAGCAACTCGGAGCAACAGCAGGCAACTATTATTGCCCGTTGGCGCAGACGAGCAATTTTTTCTTTCAACGACCAGCGATTTCACTGTTGCCTGAAAGTTGCTCGAAAAAGTTGCCCGTCTGCGCCTGGCTTAAATACCAAAAACCAGCCTGGTCATCTGTGTGCGGTTTTGGACTAGGTGAGCCCCGATGACGGAAGGAATTAAATTTATAGCAAGATCACCAATGCCATTTAAAGATCAAGATCACCAATATTTTTAATTATTTTTTTTTCATTTTTTCGACTTCTTCCCATAAACGAATCATTGTCGGGATAGTTTAAACATGTTTGGCCATTTGAATGGTAGCAGAGCTCTATAATGATATACTACATTATCTGATCAGATGAAATCACAATTTCTGGAAAACACCGGAAAATATCCCCCCAAAACCACCGGAAATCAACCGGAAAACACCCTGTTATACTGAATACCGGAAAAAACCGGAAAAACACTAAATATGGGAAAACACACTAAAACATCCTATTAGGCAACTCGGAGCCTGGTCCTCCGGAAAACACACAATAAAAACTAAACCTATCCCTAACCCTCACACACAGAGGATCAGGCTCCGGGTTACCTATTTACAGTGTTTTCCGGCGTTTTCCGGTATTCAGCATAACGTGGTGTTTTCCGGTATATAGTATTGAAAAATAAATTTAAGTAATCCAATACATACAAACCAACAGTGAGGCTGATGTCCCCCGCCGAAATCCCAAAATAAATAGATGACAAATATTAATTAATCGCACATTTATTTTTTTCAAACGTATCGAGCAATCAAACTGTACACGAAGTGTCATCCAAAAGTGTTTTATAAAGAAAAATGCTAAAACCGACGAGAAAAATGAAAATGTACCATAGTTAGGGGGACCCTAAAGGCAGACAAAAGGGCCCCCACGCTTGACAAAAGGGCCCCTCTGGCCAAGGGAAAGGGCCCTCGTGTCCAAGTCAATCGTTTCTATACACTGTTACTGTCGAATCCATTACTGAATGAGAATGCAGTCATTGTATTGGCATAAAAATCATCAATCAAGATGAACCTAAGTTATCTTGTCCCAAAACATCAACCAATCAAATTGCTTATCTCTGCCTACCCTCAGCGGAAAATGCTCATCTTCGAACGCCATCAAGGCATTGACCTAATAAGCATACACACCAATTTTGAACATTTTAACTCAATTCGAAGGAGAGTTATTGTGTTCCAAAGTCTCGGCAAATCAAATTGCGTATCGCTCTGCTTACCCAGAGCGGAAAATGCTCATTATCGATCTTAGTCAAGGTATTACTGTAATGCAACTATACACCAAGTTTCATCACATGCACTTAATTAGAACTAAAGTTATCGTGTCCCAAAGCATCAACCAATCAAATTGCTTATCTCTGCTTACCCTAAGCGGAAAATGCTCATCTTCGAACTCCATCAAGGCATTGACCTAATAAGCATATACACCAAGTTTGAACATTTTAAATCAATTAGAAGGAGAGTTATTGTGTTCCAAGGTCTCGACCAATCAAATTGCGTATCGCTCTGCTTACCCTGAGCAGAAAATGCTCATTATCGAACTTAGTCAAGGTATTGCTGTAATGCAACTATACACCAAGTTTCATCACTCTCACTTAATTAGAACTAAAGTTATCGTGTCCCAAAGCATCAACCAATCAAATTGCTTATCTCTGCTTACCCTAAGCGGAAAATGCTCATCTTCGAACTCCATCAAGGCATTGACCTAATAAGCATATACACCAAGTAATGAAACTATACACCAAGTTTCATCACTCTCATTTAATTAGAACTAAAGTTATCGTGTCCCAAAGCATCAACCAATCAAATTGCTTATCTCTGCTTACCCTAAGCGGAAAATGCTCATCTTCGAACTTCATCAAGGCATTGACCTAATAAGTATATACACCAAGTTTGAACATTTTAACTCAATTAGAAGGAGAGTTATTGTGTTCCAAAGTCTCGACCAATCAAATTGCGTATCGCTCTGCTTACCCTGAGCAGAAAATGCTCATTATCGCACTTAGTCAAGGTATTACTGTAATGAAACTATACACCAAGGTTCATCAATCTCACTTAATTAGAACTAAAGTTATCGTGTCCCAAAGCATCAACCAATCAAATTGCTTATCTCTGCTTACCCTAAGCGGAAAATGCTCATCTTCGAACTCCATCAAGGCATTGACCTAATAAACACATACACCAAGTTTGAACCGGCGGGACGATTTACCCAATACTACCCAATACTACCCAATTCTACCCAATACTACCCAATACCACCCCAGTACCACCTCAATATCACCACATACTACCCAATACTGCCACATAATACTGAAAAATGTATATATCAATTGAATTTTTTCAAAAATAATTAGTAATACCGTGGGAATTGTACTTCAAATGCGATTACCGATGTCTGGCTGTTCCATTTGCCTCCCTATATCACCTAAACGAGCAAAAACTGACACAATACTATCAAATACTTATCACATACTACCCACTATCGTCAAATAACAATCTTATATTGTCAAATAGCAAAACGAATATTAATTAATGAGACGAATATTCGATAATTCACAGAGAATGTAAATGAATATGCAGTTATCTCCCTTTGCAACCGATAAATTGATTTTAGATTGATTTGAGGATTAATCATCTTATTTTGCGTTGCAGTTGGTTTCCAAGTCGACGAAATAAAAATAAGAAAACCAAGTATTTTTTGTGTATATTTTAATCATTGTACGTAATTAACTACTATATTATTATATTAGATGACTAGCAGTCTATAAATAACTATTTCAATCCCTTCATGGGTATCGTCAGGAGGTATGTCCTTTAACAAATAACAAACAAAAAACAACTGCATATGTTTATATTTATATTTTCATGTCAGCTACTAAGTTATTGCATATATACTGTCATTTGAAAATAAACGTAATTTGTTTTTTTAAAAATGTATAATGCTCTACTCGTATATACATTCCACCTTACTTAACAATTACTCAACGGGGTTAAGATTGTTGATTGGGTAATCAAGTTCTTCTTTATTTATTTTATCTCTTGATTAAACTGCTACCAAATAATACACTTGACGATTTTCTTTTGTCAATATTGGTTTTAGCCTCTTTATGTTGTATAGTGACTCTTCATAAAGTAATTGGGCAAAACGCGTCAATTATGATTGACGCCGTCTATAAAATTGTTGTTGATGCAAATACACTGGCTATGATTATCAATCCGTCTATATACAGTGTTATCAATGTTAAACATGTGGCAAAAAACTCGGCCAAAGAAAACGTCAAAAAAAAAACAAAAAACGTTTTGCGGTTAATTTTCCGTAAATGGATCTGGTGAGAGAATATTCCTTTTGGATGTTTATCGTTATAAAATGAAAGTTTAGAACTATTTTATGAGTATTAGAACCAACAGCCAAATTAAAAAAATTTCCGGGCAAATTTTCTTTATAAATATAAATGCAATAGAATAACGTATTGAGCGTTGATAATAAGGTATATAAATTCACATTCCCCTTTTTACATTATATATATCATTTTAAAGATAATAAAATTAACTGCCAAACCAATCGTTACCCCATCGGGTAGCGCATTCGTGTCTCTAACGTTCGGGTTTGGCAGTTAATTTTACGAATTGTTTATATTTAATAAATACTGTTTATAAAAGGTAGTCAAATTAACTACCACGCGACTCGTAATTTCAATGCTTATTTTATACTATGTAATAAATCTTTTTAAATTTTATATAAACTTATGTTAACAAAATACTTGTTTTTCTTATTTTAATTTCGTCGATTTTGAAACCATCTGCAACACAAAAGAAGATGATTAATCTGCATAGCAATCTAAAATCTATTAATCGGTTGCAAAGGGAGATAACTGCATATTCATTTCCATTCTCTTCGAATTATCGAATATTCGTCGCAGTAATTAAACTAATGTTTTGCTATTTGACAATATAAGGTTGTTATTTGATGATAGTGGGTAGTATGTGATAAGTATTTGATAGTATTGGGTCAGTTTTTGCTTGTTTTAGGTGATATAGGGAGGCAAATGGAACAACCAGACATCGGTAATCGCATTTGAAGTATAATTCCCACGGTATAACTAATTATTTTTGAAAAAAATTCAATTGATATACACCTTTTTCAGTATTATGTTGTAGTATTGGGTAGTATGTGGTGATATTGAGGTGGTACTGGGGTGGTATTGGGTAGTATTGGGTAGAATTGGGTAGTATTGGGTAGTATTGGGTAAATCGTCCCACCCGTCATTAAATCAGCTATGAAAATCTTTAAAATAATTTTAAAAAAAACTAGATTTGCTACTGTCTCGTGCAGATATGAAAGTTTTCATATTCACCGTCACGTAAGAAAAATAATCTGATCAATTGAACAGTGTGATCCTTATTTTTTCCAAGGGGAGATAATTTTGAAAATTTCTAATGACATCCTTGAAGTTAGATCAACCAGATCTACTTACATTCCCAATTTCATAAAAATTGTACTAATATTCAAGAACTGGTCATGTTCGTTTTACTTCCGGGATGAGAAGTCAATGGCATATATTCAAATTTCGAAAATCTGAAAAAGCAGTTTCAAAGTAAATGATTAAAGGTGCTCACAGAAAAAAGAATTAGTAAAATACATCAAAAATTCACAGCTATGTAAGTCAATATTTTTATCAGTAAATTTCGGTAAATATGGATTCGTAAAACGTTTTCAAAATCGAATGATTCGAAAGCCACCGCCCTTTCTTGGAACGAGGTTAACCAGAAATGCATTAATTTCCCAAATATGATACGAGATCACGAAATGGCGGCCTAGTTAATTATTTTCAAGCTGTTAATCGGAATTTTTAACTCGAAAACAACTTTGACGGACATGGAAAACGTCAAAGGGAAAAAAATTGAAATTTTCAAACGTCAAAAATTCGACGATGAGCCAGACTATCCCAAAATGTATTAATTTCATAAATGGGGGAGGGTCTATTCTGTTTATTTACATGCCCGTTAATGTAAATTGTTCACTATTTCTCATATTCAATTCAAAATGGTGTCTAAATCAAAATTCTACTCTGGACGTTTTTTAGGCATCCCTTCAAGGATTCAGAAAATATAACCCCCGTGTCTGTAAGTGAAATATCAATAAAGCCCTGTGGATTTTTCACATTTAAAGATGGTGGCACGTCCGGATTGTGCTACAAACTCCATGTTTTGTGTACGAATCAGTAGTCTCGTAGCTATATTTCGTCGATTTCTTTTGAAAAGTTTGATCCTCAATATCGCCAATGGGAGATAAGTTAGAACGTTTCTATAGACACCGTTTAAGTCGCATCAGTAAGATCTACTTACATTCCAAATTTAGTAAAAGTAGGTTGCCAGGCAACGAATCATACGCCCACAGCAGCTAAATCGTCCGGCAGTCAACGAGGGTTGTCGCATAGTTTTACTTTTTTCGATAATGAAACATTTGTAATGCACTAAAATCTCATTAAGAGTAACAACTCATTAAGTAATTATCAGAAAATCATTAGAATTTGTTTTGTGTTTATAAAGTTCTGCCCCATGCTAACGTTTTGTGTAAGAAACATTTAATATCATGGATTTAGCTGTTCAGTTATCAAAATTTATTGAAAATCAAAATGACCTTTAATTCTGTGTATCAATTTGAAGTCAATCAAGAGAGATAACTCTGGCAGTAATTATGGGAAATCGCTGAAAATCATTAGGCTTCTTCGCCTCGCGGACCTTAAACACTTTGTATGAATTTAAAGTCAATTGAATATTAACTTTGACCTCTAGAGCGCCGAAAAGATTTTTCGAAGTGATCAAGGTCCATAATCTGGCAGTAATTATCACAAAACGCTGAAAATCAATAGGGTTCTTCATCTCATGGCCTTTAAACACTGTGCATAAATTTAAAGTCAATCGGATATTAACTTTGGCCTCTAGAGCGTCTCGTGACCTTAAACACTGTGTACAAATTTAAAGTCTATCAGATATTAACTTTGGCCTGTAGAGCATCCACCAGATTTTTTAAAGTGATCAAGGGCCATGACTCTGGCAGTAATTATCGGAAATCACTAGGATTCTTCGTCTCATGACCCTAAACACTATGTATAAATTCAAAGTCGATCAGATATTAACTTTGACCTGTAGAGCATCCACAAGATTTTTTGAAGTAATCAAGGGCCATAACTCTGGCAGTAATTATTGGAAATCGCTGAAAATCAATAGGCTTCTTCGTCTCATGACGAATTGTGGACTCCGGACGGACGGGAGCGACGACAATATACGGCCACATTTCAATGTCGGCGTATAAAAATGGTGCATCTATTAAAAAAGTTGTCGAATTGGTCATAACGAAATCACAGCGACGAATTTTCGAAATTCGAAAATTTGAGATTGCAGGTGAAAATGGCTTTCGCCAAAGTACTCAAACAAAAAAGAATTAGTAAAATAATAGGTCAATAAATAACAATGTTACGACTATGCACTCTTTGTTTTTTTGTTCGTGGAATTCGGTGATTTCGAAAGCTTAAAATGTTTTGAAAATATATTAAACAATTCTCACCACCCATTTTTTCTTTTTTTTGGGGGGGGGAGGGGTAGGTCAAAGTTTCAGAAAGATACTATGGATAGATTATGAGAAATTCGATTTGCAGAAACACACACACAAAAATAATGACTATATCTGCTAAAGTCCCATGCAGATATGAAAGCTTTCATATTCATCGTCACGTGTCATGGATTATATCAAGTATCTTAAAAGAAAAAACGAACAAGAAAAAATAATTATAAAAATCGGTCGAGGGGTGATATAGGCTTAGCCTGTTCCCCAATCCTATTCTTATTGAATAAAATATAGTTTTAAAAAAAGTTACAAGTCTAAATAGAGTGAGAAACATTGTACCCGGCCAAAAAAACCCTGAAAACTAAAGGGAAATAATTGAAACTTGTATTGCTGTAATCGGAACGTCTTCCCGTTCCAAAAAATGGATCAAGCGGTTTAAAAACGGGACGGATGAGAAAACGAAATGCAAATGGCGGGAAATAACTAAAATTAAAAGCAGGAAAATATCAAAAAATAAATGAGATAACTTTTGAATCAGATTGATCTCAGCTATTCAAATATTAAAGTTAAATTTGAACATCTTGAAAATTAAAGACATAAGTTTTCCTGTAAACAACATTGTCGGCACGTAAAAGATCAAAGGCGAGATTCGAAATTTTGAAATTTTCAAACAGCAAAAATTTGACCTTGATCCCAGGGATCCTGAAATGTATTCATTTCGGTGATTTCGGATTCGTAAAACGTTTTGAAAATCTATTGATTCAAAGACCACCGCCCATTCTTGGAACGAGACTAACCAGAAATGTATTAATTTTCCAAATATAAAACGAAACTGCAACATATTTGATTATTTTCAAGCTGGTAATCGGAATTTTTCACTCAAACAAAACTTTGTCAGCACGAAAAACATCAAAGGTGATATTCGAAATTTTGAAATTTTCAAATACCGAAAATTCGACCATAAGCCAGACTATCCCCAAACGTATTAATTTAAGAAATAGGAGACGAATTCAACAAACTGCGGTCTATTCTGTTTATTTATTGATGTCATTGATGTCAAACAAGATGTCTGCCTAGTGGTTTGCACTGTGTCTTGTCTGCTGAAAACTAGTTATTTTTTAAAGTTGTGATATTTTTATTGGACTATAACTTGGCATATTACTTCTTAAATAGTGTATCTTTTATTTTACAAAATTGGATTTTAGAAATTATGTGTAGTTTTGGTGATATTAACAATTTTAGTTTTTAAATTTGGTGAAGTGAGTACTGGTGAGCTGAACATTGATCATGATCACTTATACCAAACTTCAACTTTTAGCCTTGAATTGTACTATAAACTGTGAAAACAATAAAGTGTCTACTGAGTTGTGCTACTTTCCTGAGTTAATCTCTGACTATAACCCTGTGTATTTTAACATCTTTAAACCTAAAATAGCCAAGAAAGACTAAAACAGTTAGAGGAGTAAATGTGGCAAATTTAATTCAAGTAACTAAGTTATCCTCCAATCCCTGTCCTATGGATTCCAATTTTAATTTCTGTCTTTTAATCTGTCAGTCCATTAGAAACAAAGCCAATGAAATTCAAGAATTTATTTTGGATTATGACATAGATATTTTGGTCTCTATCGAAACCTGGCTAAAAGATGATTGCAACATTACTCTAAACCAACTTCTTCCAACTAACTACTCTGCATTGACGACCAACCGTACTAGTAAGAGGGGAGGGGGTATAGCAGTCTTTTTCAAGTCCACCATTAAAGCATATAAGATTAAAATAGGCCCTTTTGTTAGCTGCGAAATACAACACACCACCAATAAACACCATAACGAATTATTTCATCTCATCTCATTGTATCGGCCTCCTAATTCTGCCTCTGTTGAGACTTTTTTCAACGACATATTGGACATACTTCACGAAATTACGTCATGTGCTGGAAAACTTTTTATATGTTGATTCCAAAACTACTACACAGTTTAACGATATTCTCGAATCTTTCGACCTAGTTCAACATGTCACTAAACCTACTCACAATAAAGGTCACATACTTGATGTCGTTATTACCCGCAAATATGACTCTTTGGTGTTCAACTTATCGGTAGACAGCCATCTCATTTCTGATCATGGCTGTCGTCACACTCCCAAAACCTAAATCACTGCAGAAGACTGTATCATATCGTAAAGTGAGAGATATCAACTTAACCAACTTGAAATCTGATATCTTAAATGACGGTGCCCTTAATAAATTAGCAATTTCTGTGATATTTCGGATCAACTTCAAATCTATAATACAGAGCTTCAAAACATTATTGATAGTCATGCACCAATTGTCAGAAAAACACTCACCATTAGACCAAATCATAAATGGTACAATGACTCTGTTCGCGAAAGCAAACAGGCACGTTAGAAGGCGGAAAATGTCTGACGCAAGAGTAAGCTTGAAATTGACAGACAAATATATGCAAAGGCTCGTAGTGATACAAACATCCTCATCAATCAGACCAAACAGACTTTTGTTTTAAACCGTATACAAGAAAATAATAAAAACCCTAAAGAACTTAATAAAATTTTGAACAATATGATGAAAACTAGTGACAGTACCGTTCTATCAGAGCATCGTGACCCTAAGCTACTCCTGAATCTTTCAGTCACTTCTTCAACAATAAAATTGTTACCATACGTAGGGAACTTGACAATTGTTCTTTTTCGGTATATGATAACGATATTGACGTAAACTTCACGGGTTCACTACTATCAACCCATCCAATAGCTGCTGTAGATGAAATCAAATCAATCATTTCTACATTCTCTTCCTCTTCTTGTGAGCTAGATGTATTCTCAACCCATCTTGTTAAAAGCTGTTCTACAGAACTTTGTCCTATTCTTTGTAGCATTGTGAATACTTTCCTGATGTGTTGAAAGAAGCATTGGTCTTTCCACTTCTCAAGAAGAGTACATTTGATCACAATGTCTTGAAAAACTACAGACCTGTCTCAAACCTGTCGTTCATCTATTAAAAAAGTTATAAAATTGGTCTTAACCTCCTAAACGAAATCAAAGCGACGAATTTTTAAAATTCGAAAATTTGAAATTGCAGCTGAAAATGGCTTTCGTCAAGGTATCAAAGAAAAGGAATTAGAAAAATAGGTCAATAAATAACAAAGTTGCGACTTTGCATTGTTAGATTTTTTGTTTGTAAAATTCCGTGATTTCGCAGGCTTAAAACGTTCGCACTCCTCTATTTTTGATAGGGGGGTAGTTTCAGAAACATCTTATGGTTAGATTCTGAGAAATCCGATTTGAAGAAACTGCACAAAAAATAATAATAATAGTAATCTTAACAGAGACAAAAAGCTTTCATATAAAATATGAAAGCTAAATAATAATCCTATCAGAAACAGTAAGCTTTCATATGAAAATAATCTCAATAAGCTTTCATATGAAAATAATCTTAACAGAAACAATAAGCCTTCATCTGTAATACATATGAACGCGTAATAAACGAATATTATCAAAAAGTTTAAGATTTTTCGATTTCAGTCCTTTTTGCCCTATTCCAATTATTTCAAAGTGATATAGGATGTCTTCATGCACACTCCAACAAAGTTGGTACCAAGAGACCGAATATATTCAGGGGAACAATCACTTATATGAAGCTCGGTATTAACAACTGAGCTGATCAACTACTGTCATTGGTTGAAAAGAATTAGTTAATACTACTATTGTAAACATTAAAATAAAATGGTAGCGAAAGAGTTTCGAGAATACGTGTGTCCGTATTCATTCTAAAATTGAAAGGCATGGGTTAAAAACGGAAAGCTAAATTTATATTGGTTCTCGTCCTCCTCTGGCCCTAATGTTTCACAGTGTTAAAAAAAACCGCGAAGCCTCTATTGCGTTCACAAAATTTTCGGCAAAGAGGGGATGAGGTATTCCCCGAACCTTAGGCCGTAGAATGCGGACCAACAGAGAATGAAGAGAATCGACAAAATTGACATCTTAAATGGACAAAAATTTTGACCTCTAGAGTGTTTTCAACTAAGGGGAGATATTGGCGACAGCATAATATCTCCACATGAAAATATGATCGTTTAAAAATGGGGTAATCAATAACTAGCCATGTGATTAAGATATATGACGAGCTTTATATTTTCCCATTAACCTTTTAATGGCGCCCTTACCCATATTTTCAATCACGCCTAAAGGGTCGAGAGGGACAATTTATGTTTCAGGAGGTATTTTATACTTAGAATATTGACTGTTACTGTTGATTTTTACTTGTTTTTATGGTACCCACAATATTTTATCCAAACCATTTAAGAATCCCTGGAACCACACGCAACAGGACGTCTACATCAGACATTCATATCTGAATATTTAAGCATACACATTAATTTTCCTGTACTTGGATATTGGTACCTCTGACTGACCAAAATGCCCCGGGCTACTGATCTAAAGGGGGAATTGCAATAACTTAGTTTGGAAATAATCAAGGTATTTTCAAAGAAATTGCATATGTCTTTTGTAATCTTATAAAACGAGTGGAACGGGACCTCAAGTTCGAAAAGCGTCGTCCACAGTGTTGAAAGAAATCTCTCCTATCGTCAGTGTGGAACGGTTTGATTTGTATTTGTATATAACGGCACTAACCTTGACTTGCCCATTTCTTGGTTCCCACTTAACAACAACGGCATTAAACGCCCTTTCGTCTATGCTCCCTGGTCCAACGCCCTGGCTGTTTTTAGTATCTGTGTAAGGATATTGATAAAGCAATTAATTATTTTTGTATTTTATCCTGATAGATATTGTGTTGACATGTATGGATAGATGCGTACCAATATCTAAACACACAGTCGTCCAGCTTATCCAGGTTACTGACAGGTCTAAAATTAGACATTTTAATACATTGGTATGCTTATACTCCTTGATATTGATTGGTCACAGCCTCAAGCCCAAAATAAATGACACTTTCATTTATCCTTTTACAAAGCACCGAGCATTCCAATTGCCTACCATTACTTGACCGAGACCTAACGAACTTCTTCGATGTATTTGAGTAATGAAACTACGCATGAAGTTTCTCCACTGTCACCCAATTAGAATCACAATTATTCGTTTTTTAAAGTTACTTTTGGATGTGCTTAAACTGGGCAAAAATGCTCATTTTCGAACGCAGTCAGGATTTCGAGTTTATTAATGACATCTACACTAAATTATTGCGTGATTTTGAACGATTTACGATAATTAAATGTTAGTATAGGGCAGAATTTAGTGTGATCTAAATGGAAAAGTATGCCACAACCCGTGTTGACTGTTCGGAGGACTTGGCGCTGACAACGTATGTTTTAGCTCGTTATGTTACCACAGTATTTATCATGGCGAACTTTGGGGAGAAAACGATCGGCGAGAGAACCTTCGCGTGTTAAGGACTACGTTCGAGATAATATGCAGTTTGTTGAGGCCAGTGCCTCGCCACGAGCGACTGGCTGTAACACTTTGGAAAATGGCAACAGTTACAGGACTCTTGGGCAGAAATTTGGACTTGGACGGTCAACAGTTTGATCTGAATCAAGCGTGTCACACTCAAATCTTGATTGTGAATAATCCGTTCGGAATAATCGTTCCGGGTTGAATTCGGAAAAATATATGGATTCGTTGATTCAGATTCAGTACGGTTTTTATCGAATTATTAAGTGTGACGCCAAAATCCGGAATAAGACTTTATTCTGAATTCAATTCAGATTAAACCCCTAGTGTGAACGCAGCTTTAATGACTCAAATAATTAACACCGCAACTTGATGGGGCGCCCAAAGCGGCTTGATCTGTGGCGTGCCTTATCCCGAGGGGCGCCTATAATGATATGATTGTTGGGGCGCCTTATAATGACAATACATGATTGTCGGGCCGCACATAATGCATAATTCCGAGTAAGATTGGCTGGGCGCCCACAAATGATCAATGGGGCACCCAAAACGGTATGACTGGTGGGGTACTCATCCCGGAGGGGCGCCCCAAATCCCGAGATTGGTGGGACGGCCACGACGAGATCATGGGCGTCCATATTATAAATGGCGGGGCACCCATAATGCCGAGGGAAATTGGTTAAACACCCAAAACAGCGTGATAATCTTCAAAATTCAAACATGTCGCACTCTAACCGAATTCGGACTTTTCGTTTTTCTCATAAATTATTACAGGTTCATTAAAGTCGTATTCCTTTCTTCAAATTTTTATAATGTCATATCAAATATCATCATACGCCAATATCGCAAATTCTGCCTCGCAATTGAAATTTTACGTCACTTTATAACTTTAAAACTTATAGTTGTTACGATGCCTTGTTTTGAAATTAATCCACATAATAGACTTTTACAAGGGCATTTTGAAAATACCAATGCCACGCTCCAGTTTGGATAAGGCCTTTCTTGCTTAAAGATAGAGTAGCTAACATTGATGCTGACACAATAAACATTTTACCATTGGTACACGAATCGTGTACTATAATGCGAATGGTGTACTATAATGCGTTTAAGTGCCATTTGTAACAAAGAACGGAACTAGACATATTCCACAAGTTATGTCAAATGGTGACCTCATTTTCTAACCTGTGGAGCATGCGCAATAAATATCATCGGTGTGGACTGGAATCACCAGACGCTGGAGATTGCCATTCGATTGAGACTTCTGGTGTATTTCGCCGAACATAAATGATTATAAATTACAGTAAAAAAAGAAACCAGTAAATCTAAGTTAGTTTATATTTGCGTTGCGACCAATTTGAGGTAATTTCTAGGTTCCAAATATTAGCGATGTAGCTCCTTTATAATTATCAAAATGTTTTATTTTCTCGAGGGAAATACAGTTGGCTACTAAATTTTCTCACACACAGTGCGCTTATGAAGCTACGGGTCTGTATTCTACTGTGCCGAAAAACTATATTAACATCCAAGCAGGCCGAAACACTGGTCCTCTTGGACGATTCCAGATAACTAGGTTAAACATGCTGATGTTAAGTAGCGGGATGAAAACAAACCACTACTTCTCAAGAGATAGAGGTTATAAAGCTAGATCTGAAATTTGTTACCTGGTATACTATTCAAAAAAAGTAGAGGATATTTGATTTTGGGGGCATAATACTAAAATATGCAAATGACTACGAAAAAAGTGACTATAGAACCTAACAGAAGAAACATTTCCAGTTACATGTGACGCCCAAACGCACCAATAGCTACCGCATGGAATGCAGGTGATGCTTGGGATCATCATGGGGGTCCAACCCAAGATTTGCACGACTCTGACTTTGAATGTTACAGTCATTGTGGCATTGAATTCCAGGGTGGAAACATCAGTTTAATTGTTTTAGTGACCAGAAAACAAATTTTGATATGCGTCGGCTTACCCAAAATGAAAGGTTACGTGCCCTTGGCATACTACAGATCGGCACAACACAGGCGGTTGTGGCGCGGACGATGAATGTTTCTCAGTCTGTCATAAGCAGGCTATGGTCCAGATACCGTGATACACAATCTGTACAGGACAGACCACGCTCAGGTCGACCAAGGGCGACAACTCAAGCCCAGGATCGATTTATCCGTACCTTGGCCTTGAGAAATCGTGTCATCACAGCAAATCAGATCAGCGCTCGTCTTCAAACAGACACTGGTGTGAGAGTGAGTGGCCAGACGATTCGGAATCGACTGCATAGGGGTCACCTTCGCGCCCGACGTCCTCGCGTGATCGCTTGTTTGAGAGATCATCACATTCAGGCAAGACGTCGTTGGTGTAGGGGTCGTCAACACTGGGATAATCGACGCTGGAGCAATGTGATGTTTTCAGATGAGTCAAGGTTCACTGTTGATTTTTTGGACAGACGTAGGAGGGTGTGGCGTCGTCGAAACGAGCGCTTCCAAGACGTTAACGTCATCAGACATGATCGATTTGGGGGTGGTTCTGTTATGGTGTGGGGAGGCATCACTGTTGCTGGAAGAACGGCTTTACATGTTGTTGCAGGGCGTGTTACAGGCCAGTACTACCGGGACAACATCTTGGCAGTCCATGTTGTGCCGTTCGCACGACGTCATGGCCGCCGTTTCATCTTCCAGGATGACAACGCAAGATGTCACAGGGCCAGGATCGTTACAGGTTACCTCCAACAACAGAACATCACCACATTACCTTGGCCAGCACTGAGTCCCGACCTCTCCCCCATCGAGCATGTCTGGGACATGCTTGGACAGAGGTTACGTCAACGTCAACAACGTCCTGCCAATGTCCAAGAACTTGCTGCTGCGTTGCAACAGGAATGGGACAATCTGGACCCAAATGACCTTAGACGTCTCATTAGGAGTATGCCACGTCGGATCAATGCTTGTTTGGCAAACAGAGGAGGATTTACCCGTTACTGACTTTGTTGTGATGCTGTGGTAACTTTGCTGTTTAACCCCGGGTATCATTTTACCCCTATAATGGCCAGTCTGTGCCGTACTTAGTCTAACGATCATTTGGAATAAATCGATGAATGTGAACTTCATTTCATTTTGTCATTTGTTTCTTCGTCAGTTTCATTAGGTGACTTTAATAACACTTAAAAATCAAATATCCCCTACTTTTTTGAATAGTATATTAGAAAACAACGATATGGCCATTCCAGGTATGTCACCAAGGAGTTAATTGAAAATAGAAGAAATAGAAAGCCATTATATGTCGTAGTGTCTGCTGGAACAGACAGTAGTATTTTTATAAACTCCTATTTTACCGGGCATGTATTTGAATGTTTTATATCAATATTATAGCTTATTGTAAATATATTTAATTATCAATTACTTATAATTCGAATTCGTTTTCTTTAATTTAAAGTAATTCCCACTCAGTTTTAAAATATATGTTTATTGTATTTATTATTCTAGTTATTTACACCTTTCTTTGTATATTTCATAGTTATAACCATTATTGGATCCACGTATATGAAAATTCTTCCATCATTCAATAAGGAAACTTTTCTAGGAAAACAATTTTAGTTTAATTCTCACATTAATAGAGTATAGTTGAAATATAGTCCAAATCTCCTGGTAAACATGTTTGTGATAGTGTAAATATATAATATTGTATCGTAATTCCAGTCGCAAGTGTCAAAGGTATGGGTATTGGATGGCTGAGTGGTTTTATGCGTACATTGTAAGTTATGTGATCTATGCAAGATTTCCTATTTGGTTCCATTCACGTACGATAATGTAGCCTTGTTTCTCTCCATGCAATACGTAAGCTCAACAATTACGAAAGACACCAAATGCTCCCAAGATTTATGGAACAAATATGTTTTGTTTTTTTTGTGTTTTTTTTTTTATAAACAATATTTTATTCAGGATGTCTGAATGGGATTGGGGAACAGGCTTAGCCTATGTGAAACCACCTCTCCCGCTGGGGTTACATGTATTTATCAAAGTATTGACACGACCAGGAGAGTGAACCACACGAATTACTGATGTCTTCCTCTCTAAAATCATAAATAGATGTATTTTTTACCTATATCCAAAAGACGCTGTTTATAGCTATGTTGTCTGCTATGCCAAAAATCGAATGCTTTCCGTTCATCATCTGGAGACTTGTGTTCTCGGAAAACCAGCATGACAATAGACTGTAAAAAAGAGAATATATCAAGCAGTTTCATCAAAACACTCTAACATAACTAATTTAATAAACTAACGTTATCCTGTTGTTATCCTGCATATCGCTTTTTTATGCATAGGATATTATTAACCTACCCGAGGCTGATATGGTAGAGTACACTCGGGAGAGTAGGTTTATATCCGATATATACAACGCCATTTCACCCTTAAATTGAATGGGTTCTTCCGTTAAATAACAACAATGCTTGGATAACTGCTCGGTAATTCCGCCGAATAACGAAAATTGTCGAATTAATCACGTGAATGCATTGTTTATACTTTCGCCATTTTGGACCATAAATGTTCAGAGAAGGATATGACCAACTATGTTAAGTGGATTGTACCCAAAGAAACTCTTGGGCTATCAACACTTTCAAGTCCTGTAATGTGGGCAGAAATAATCGAAATGTGAACGAACAGAAAAATTTGAAATATATCTTAGAAATGGATAACAAATCTAAATATGACGAAAATTATAATGTCTGTCTATGTTGGTGCTGAATGCTACAAACTGCATCATAAGCATTTTTAATTGCCAAAAGAATAAAAATGTATGTCTGTGTTCTTTGTATTATTTCGATCATCAACGTTTCAGCGGTTGATGAATTGCATTTCATACAGGAGCCTGTGTGGTTAGATGTAGTAGGATACACGAAATTAATAATAATAATATATATTGTTTCAATCTAATTAAAATATAGATCTATATTTTGTTTCGTTTGTTATACTTTCGATGGCCTACACCCATGTAGATCTAACAAGTTACAGTGGGAGCTCACGTTCTATGACGTCAGGTATCAAGCACGGGACATTTGACCCGATAACGTCAGTCATTCGATTAACCAATTAGCGACCGCCATGCTTTTTAAAATCTACCTTTGTTTTGTTTTGATTTCTATCCGCTGGTGTTAGTATAGACGTCATTGGCTGGTAATATCTA
Organism: Patella ulyssiponensis; assembly: GCA_963678685.1. Lineage (NCBI taxonomy): Eukaryota > Metazoa > Mollusca > Gastropoda > Patellidae > Patella > Patella ulyssiponensis. Next base: position 51,912,614 of record OY783228.1, on the reverse strand, counting down.
CCAACAGTTCCACGCATGAAAAGGTCAAACGGTCGATTCGACAGACCATTTGATTGGCTGATCCCTCATTTCAGGCAGAACACGAGTTAAATAACAAGTCCTCCAGATCCAAGAGTAGTAAAGACAAGAAAAAACGAAATTTTGAACTATAAAAAACGAAACGAAATTGGATCTGTGTTTTAATCAGATTGTATATTGTTTATAGATCGTTACACACAAATTGTCTCACCCGTCTTTACATAGGCGTACTACACATATTAATAATTGAATAAAACTATCAATTACTCATAAAAAATCTCAATTAAAAATATACAAATGTATGCCTATAAAAATATTAGTTTGAATAGTGGTATTATTGGATAATTAAATAAATATATTTTTGGATTTAAACAGGCTGAATTTGGTGAGTGATCTAAGTCTTATTGGCAGCTCATTTTTCCTAAAGTAAGTTTATGGTCCCATAGATGCATAATTTGTGATTGTTTACTAGCTTAAGTTCACTTAAATCGAAAGTCTGTGATTGAGTGGTCTACAGATGTATGGACAAAAAATCCTCTCTGAAAAAAAAACAAAAAAAAAAACACCACAAAATTGCATTACTAAACTGCTTTCCTCATGAAATGTATTAATTGCTTTGGAGTTATTACCCGATTTTTGTAGGCTCTGGTGGACCCCCTAAATATCAACCAATCTGTCTCATTTTTTGCACGGGGTGTTTTTTCGGGAATAGGAACATATTAGACAAGGGGATCTGAAAATTTTCAAAAATCAAGGGGCTATAGATGCACCCTATTGACAGTGTAAAATGAATCCGCTTCGCAACTGGGAGCCAGTGCAGCTCTCGAGGTATGGGAGTTATCTCTGTGTGACGCCTCAGCTTCCTTCGGATCACCAGTCGAGCAGCGGAATTCTGAACATGTTGTAATTTCTTTAACTTGTATTTCGGGAGACCATAAAACAAGCTGTTGCGGTAATCCAGCTTTGATGTCACAAAGCCATGCTCCAATTTCTCAGTACTGGCCTGATCTAACAAATGCCGGGTTCTCCCTATACGCCGCAGTGAGTGAGAAGCCCTGTCACACACACTCTTGATCTGATCATCCATCAATCCAGCCGAGTCCATCATCACCCCCAAGTCACGAGCGGAAGCTGATTGCGAAACAAACACCTCGACAACTCGTACATCTCCCGCGACAACTTGCAGACTCACATTTTTCCTTCATGATGAGAAACGGACAATTTCAGTCTTATCGTCATTGAGGGCAAGTAAGTTTGCACGCATCCAGAGACGATTCTCATCTATACAGGGTTCAATACGACCGGAAGTAATCCAGTCCGTTCGAGAGTCATAAGTGATGTAGAGCTGGGTGTCATCAGCGTGTTTCACAGCATTTAGACCATGGCGGCTGATGATGTCATCGACTGGAGTCATGTATAATGCGAACAAAACCGGACCTAGGACCGAGCCCTGGGGAACACCAAATTCTAGGGGATGGTCCCCCGACAGCAACGATCTAACTGACACCCTTTGTGTTCTTCCTCATAGAAAGGAATTGATCCAATCGTAAGCCTGCCAAAACGTTTACGCAATCTGTTCAGGAGGATGTTATGATAGATAGTGTCGAAGGCAGCAGAAAGGTCCAGTAATACCAGTAAGACATCATGTTGCCTATCAAGAGCGAGCACAACCTCGTTCAGGACTCTAAGGAGCGCCGTCTCGGTGCTGCGCCCCTCACGTTAAGCAGACCGAAATTTGCCATAGAGGCCACCACTGGACAAGTACCTGTGTAAGCGCGAAAAAACACATTTCTCGAGGAATTTGTCAAGGAAACTACAATTTGACACTGGTCTGTAATGTTTGGGAGTATTGGGTTCCAAACCAAGCTTTTTTGATCAGGGGTCGGGCAATGGCAGCTTTATTCACGATACGTAGTAACAAAGAGGACAATACATCACAACAATCCTTCACAAAATTCGTTGGTATTGGATCCAATTCACATGTCTGGCATTCTTCGGACAATGGAAATTACCTCATCCAGTGATAAGGGACTCAGTACTGTTATCACACGGTGTGGAATTGACTCGTCAACAATAGGAATGTCATGGTTTCTATGTTTCGCTCGAATTGCAGCTATTTTCTCAGTGGAAAAAGTTTGCAAATGTCTCTGGACGCATAGAAATCTCAACATTATTCGGAAGAATGTCAGTTGATGTTTTCTTAGAGCCTGCGATATTGTCAACAATATTGAAAAGTTCCTTTGAATCAGCTGTCCCAATTCTATTGCGATCAAATGACGCTTTCGATTCCTTGAGTAATCTATTGTAGTTAGCCCGGGCAGCCTTGAACTTCCAATTTAGTGTCCAAAAATTGACATTCAAGTTTTCGGAGCGATCTCCGTTCTGCCAACAAATCAACAGTAAACCATTCGGCTCTGGGTTTGTCTACCAACAAACTGGTTCGTTGTTCGTTACTCGCCAACATGAAACTGCTCTGTCTTCGAATATACAGAGAAGTTGTTAGAATCTATTTCCCAAGAGTTTGAAGTGTTATAATCCATTTAGGCTCATAAAAACCCACCTGCGGCGTATTCCCTACAAAAGTAATTTTATTATATTACTAATTCCATATACGGTGAATACCGAACAACAAACCAGCTCGTTGTTCGGTATTCGCCAATACCGAACAACACACTGGCTCGTTGTTCGTTATTCGCCAATATGTAACAGCTCTTTCTTCGGATAGAAAGAGAAGTTGTGAGAATCTATTTCCCAGAATTTTGAACCTTTATATTCCAGTTAGGCTTATAAAAATCCGCCTGTGGTGTGTTCCCTACAAAAGATCTTTTATTACATTACTAATTCCGTATCTGGTGAATACCGAACAACAAACCAGCTCGTTGTTCGGTAATCGCGAATACCGAACAACAAACTGGTTCGTTGTTTGGTATTCGCCCATATGAAACAACTCTTTCTTCGGACAGAAAGAGAGTTAGTTAAATTCTTTTTCCCAAGACTTTGAAGTTTTATAACCCAATTGGGCTTAAAAATCCACTCCCGGCGTATTCCCTACAAACGTTTATTTATTATATTACTAATTCAATATCTGGTGAATAACGAACAACAAACCAGCTCGTTGTTCGTTATTCGCGAATACCGAACAACGAGCTGGTTTGCATTTCGTTTTTCGCCAATATGAAACAGCTCTTTCTTCGGATAGAAAGAGAAGTTGTTAGAATCTATTTCCCAAGAGTTTGAAGTGTTATAATCTATATAGGCTAAAAAAAAACACCTGCGACGTATTCCCTACAAAAGTATCTTTATTATATTATTAATTCCATATACGACGAATACCGAAAAACAAACCAGGTCGTTGTTCGTTATTCGCAAATACCGAACAACAAACCAGGTCGTTGTTCGTTATTCACCAATATGTATCAGCTCTTTCTTCGGATAGAAAGAGAAGTTGTTATAATCTATTTCCCAGAAGTTTTATAATCAAGTTAGGCTCATAAAAACCCATCCGCGGTGTATTCCCTACAAAAGATCTTTAATTACATTACTAATTCCATATCTGGTGAATACCGAACAACAAACCAGCTCGTTGTTCGGTAATCGCGAATACCGAACAACAAACTGGCTCGTTGTTCGGTATTCGCCCTTATGAAACAACTCTTTCTTCGGATAGAAAGAGAGTTAGTTAAATTCTTTTTCTCAAAACTTTGAAGTTTTATAACCCAATTGGACTTTAAAACCCACTCCCGGCGTATTCCCTACAAACGTTTCTTTATTATACTACTAATTCAATATCTGGTGAATAACGAACAACAAACCAGCTCGTTGTTCCGTATTCGCGAATACCGAACAACAAATTGGCTCGTTGTTCGTTTTTCGTCAATATGAAACAGCTCTTTCTTCGGATAGAAAGAGAAAATGTTAGAATCTCTTTCTCAAGAGTTTGAAGTTTTATAATCCAGTTAGGCTCATAAAAACCCACCTGTGGCGTATTCCCCACCAAAAATTCCTTTATTATATTACTAATTCCATATCTGGCGAATAACGAACAACAAACCAGCTCGTTGTTCGTTATTCGCCAATATGAAACAGCTCTTTCTTCGGATAGAAAGAAAAGTTTTTAGAATCTCTTTCTCAGGAGTTTGAAGTTTTATAATACAGTTAGGCTCATAAAAACCCACCTGCGGTGTATTCACTACAAAAGTTCTTTCATTATATTACTTATTCCATATCTGGTGAATAACGAACAACAAACCAGCTCGTTGTTCGGTATTCGCCCATATGAAACAGCTCTTTCTTTGGATAGAAAGCGAGTTAGTTAAATTCTTTTTCCAAATACTTTAGAGTCTTATAACCTAATTGGGCTTAAAAACTCACCCCCACCGTATTCCCTACAAATGTTTCTTTATTATATTACTAATTCATTATCTGGTGAATAACGAACAACAAACCAGCTCGTTGTTCGTTATTCGCGAATACCGAACAACAAACTGGCTCGTTGTTCGTTATTCGCCAATATGTAACAGCTCTTTATTTGGATAGAAAGAGAAGTTGTTAGAATCTATTTCCCAGAAGTTTGAAGTTTTATTATCCATTTAGGCTCGTAAAAATCCGCCTGCGGTGTGTTCCCTACAAAAGTACCTTTATTATATTACTAATTCCATATACGGTGAATACCGAACAACAAACCAGCTCGTTGTTCGTTATTCCGCCAATACCGAACAACAAACTGGCTCGTTGTTCGTTATTCGCCAATATGTAACAGCTCTTTCTTCGGATAGAACGAGAAGTTGTTAGAATCTATTTCCCAGAAGATTGAAGTGTTATTATCCAGTTAGGCTCATAAAAACCCGCCTGCGGAGTGTTCCCTACAAAAATTATTTTATTAGATTACTAATTCCATATCTGGTGAATTCAGAACAACAAACCAGCTCCTTGTTCGGTATTCGCTAATATCGAAGAACAAACTGGCTCGTTTGTTGTTCGGTATTCGCCCATATGAAACAGCTCTTTCTTCTGATAGAAAGAGAGTTTGTTAAAATCTTTTCCCCAAGACTTTGAGGTTTTATAACCCAATTGGGCTCAAAAAAAAAACACCCGTGGCGTATTCCCTACAAAAGTACCTTTATTATATTACTAATTCCATATCTGGCGAATAACGAACAACAAACCAGCTCGTTGTTCGTTATTCGCCAATATGAAACAGCTCTTTCTTCGGATAGAAAGAAAAGTTTTTAGAATCTTTTTCTCAGGAGTTTGAAGTTTTCTAATCCAGTTTGGCTCATAGAAAGCCACCTGTGGCGTATACTCTACAAAAATCCTTTATTATATTACCAATTCCCTATCTGATGAATACCGAACAACCAACCAGTTCGTTGTTCGTTATTCGCGAATACCGAACAACAAATTGGCTCATTGTTCGTTATTCGCCAATATGAAACTGCTCTTTCTTCGGATAGAAAGAGAAGTTTTTAGGAACTCTTTTTCAAGAGTTTGAAGTTTTCTAATCCAGTTAGGCTCATAAAAAGCCACCTGCGGCGTAAACTGGCTCGTTAGTCGTTATTCGCCAATATGAAACTACTCTTTCTTCGGATAGAAAGCGAGTTAGTTAGATTCTTTTTCCCAAGATTTTGAAGCCTTCTAACCTAATTGGGCTTAATAATTCATTCCCTACAAACGTTTCTTTATTATATTACTAATTCCATACACGGTGAATACCGAACAACAAACCAGCTCGTTGTTCGTTATTCGCGAATACCGAACAACAAACCAGCTCGTTGTTCGTTATTCGCCAATATGTAACAGCTCTTTCTTCGGATAGAAAGAGAAGTTGTTAGAATCTATTTCCCAGAAGTTTGAAGTTTCACAATACAGTTAGGCTCATAAAAACCCACCTGCGGCGTATTCACTACAAAAGTTCTTTCATTATATTACTAATTCCATATCTGGTGAATAACGAACAACAAACCAGCTCGTTGTTCGGTATGAAACAGCTCTTTCTTTGGATAGAAAGCGACTTAGTTAAATTCTTTTTCCCAAGACTTTGAAGTCTTCTAACCTAACTGGGCTTAAAAACTCACTCCCGGCGTATTCCCTACAAACGTTTCTTTATTATATTACTGATTCGATATCTGGTGAATAACGAACAACAAACCAGCTCGTTGTTCGTTATTCGCGAATACCGAACAACAAACTGGCTCGTTGTTCGTTATTCGCCAATATGTAACAGCTCTTTCTTCGGATAGAAAGAGGAGTTGTTAGAATCTATTTCCAAGAAGTTTGAAGTTTTATTGTCCATTTAGGATTATAAAAACCCGCCTGTGGCGTGTTCCCTACAAAAGTACCTTTATTATATTACTAATTCCATATATGGTGAATACCGAACAACAAACCAGCTCGTTGTTCGGTATTCGCCCATATGAAACAGCTCTTTCTTTGGATAGAAAGCGAGTTAGTTAAATTCTTTTTCCCAAGACTTTGAAGTCCTATAACCTAATTGGGCTTAAAAACTCAATCCCGCCGTATTCCCTACAAACGTTTCTTAATTATATTACTAATTCAATATCTGGTGAATAACGAACAACAAACCAGCTCGTTGTTTGTTATTCGCGAATACCGAACAACAAACTGGCTCGTTGTTCGTTATTCGCCAATATGTAACAGCTCTTTCATTGGGTAGAAAGAGAAGTTGTTAGAATCTATTTCCCAGAATTTTGAAGTTTTATTATCCATTTAAGCTCATAAAAACCCGCCTGTGGCGTGTTCCCTACAAAAGTACCTTTATTATGTTACTAATTCCATATACGGTGAATACCGAACAACAAACCAGCTCGTTGTTCGTTATTCGCCAATACCGAACAACAAACTGGCTCCTTGTTCGTTATTCGCCAATATGTAACAGCTCTTTCTTCGGATAGAAAGAGAAGTTGTTAGAATCTATTTCCCAGAAGTTTGAAATTTTATTATCCCTTTAGGCTCATAAAAACCCGCCTGTGGCGTGTTCCCTACAAAAATTATTTTATTATATTACTAATTCCATATCTGGTGAATTCTGAACAACAAACTGGCTCGTTGTTCGGTATTCGCCCATATGGAACAGCTCTTTCTTTGGATAGAAAGCGAGTTAGTTAAATTCTTTTTCCCAAGACTTTGAAGTCCTATAACCTAATTGGGCTTAAAAACTCAATCCCGCCGTATTCCCTACAAACGTTTCTTTATTATATTACTAATTCAATATCTGGTGAATAACGAACAACAAACCAGCTCGTTGTTCGTTATTCGCGAATACCGAACAACAAACTGGCTCGTTGTTCGCTATTCGCCAATATGTAACAGCTCGTTTGTTGTTCGGTATTAGTCCATATGAAACAGCTCTTTCTTTGGATAGAAAGAGAGTTTGTTAAAATCTTTTCCCCAAGACTTTGAGGTTTTATAACCCAATTGGGCTAAAAAAAAAAACACCCGTGGCGTGTTTCGTACAAAAGTACCTTTATTATATTACTAATTCCATATCTGGCGAATAACGAACAATAAACCAGCTCGTTGTTCGTTATTCGCGAATAACGAACAACAAACTGGCTCGTTGTTCGTTATTCGCTAATATGAAACAGCTCTTTCTTCGGATAGAAAGAAAAGTTTTTAGAATCTCTTTCTCAGGAGTTTGAAGTTTTCTAATCCAGTTTGGCTCATAGAAAGCCACCCGTGGCGTATACTCTACAAAAAATCCTTTATTATATTACTAATTCCCTATCTGGTGAATACCGAACAACAAACCAGTTCGTTGTTCGTTATTCGCGAATACCGAATAACAAACTGGCTCGTTGTTCGTTATTCGCCAATATGAAACTGCTCTTTCTTCGGATAGAAAGAGAAGTTTTTAGAATCTCATTTTCAAGAGTTTGAAGTTTTCTAATCCAGTTAGGCTCATAAAAAGCCACCTGTGGCGTAAACTGGCTCGTTATTCGTTATTCGCCAATATGAAACTACTCTTTCTTCGGATAGAAAGCGAGTTAGTTAAATTCTTTTTCCCAAGATTTTGAAGCCTTCTAACCTAATTGGGCTTAATAACTCATTCCCGGCGTATTCCTTACAAACGTTTCTTTATTATATTACTAATCCCATATACGGTGAATACCGAACAACCAACCAGCTCGTTGTTCGTTATTCGCGAATACCGAACAACAAACCAGCTCGTTGTTCGTTATTCGCCAATATGTAACAGCTCTTTCTTCGGATAGAAAGAGAAGTTGTTAGAATCTATTTCCCAGAAGTTTGAAGTTTCATAATACAGTTAGGCTCATAAAAACCCATCTGCGGCGTATTCACTACAAAAGTTCTTTCATTTTATTACTAATTCCATATCTGGTGAATAACGAACAACAAAATAGCTCGTTGTTCGGTATTCGCCCATATGAAACAGCTCTTTCTTTGGATAGAAAGCGAGTTAGTTAAATTCTTTTTCCCAAGATTTTGAAGCCTTCTAACCTAATTGGGCTTAAAAACTCAATCCCGCCGTATTCCCTACAAACGTTTCTTTATTATATTACTAATTCAATATCTGGTGAATAACGAACAACAAACCAGCTCGTTGTTCGTTATTCGCGAATACCGAACAACAAACTGGCTCGTTGTTCGTTATTTGCCAATATGTAACAGCTCTTTCAATGGGTAGAAAGAGAAATTGTTAGAATCTATTTCCCAGAATTTTGAAGTTTTATTATCCATTTAAGCTCATAAAAACCCGCCTGAGGCGTGTTCCCTACAAAAGTACCTTTATTATATTACTAATTCCATATACGGTGAATACCGAACAACAAACCAGCTCGTTGTTCGTTATTCGCCAATACCGAACAACAAACTGGCTCCTTGTTCGTTATTCGCCAATATGTAACAGCTCTTTCTTCGGATAGAAAGAGAAGTTGTTAGAATCTATTTCCCAGAAGTTTGAAATTTTATTATCCATTTAGGCTCATAAAAACCCGCCTGCGGCGCGTTCCCTACAAAAATTATTTTATTATATTACTAATTCCATATCTGGTGAATTCTGAACAACAAACTGGCTCGTTGTTCGGTATTCGCCCATATGGAACAGCTCTTTCTTTGGATAGAAAGCGAGTTAGTTAAATTCTTTTTCCCAAGATTTTGAAGCCTTCTAACCTAATTGGGCTTAAAAACTCACTCCCGGCGTATTCCCTACAAACGTTTCTTTATTATATTACTAATTCCATATACGGTGAATACCGAACAACAAACCAGCTCGTTGTTCGTTATTCGCGAATACCGAACAACAAACCAGCTCGTTGTTCGTTATTCCCCACCAAAAATTCCTTTGTACCGAACAATAAACCAGCTCGTTGTTCGTTATTCGCGAATACCGAACAACAAACTGGCTCGTTGTTCGTTATTCACCAATATGAAACAGCCCTTTCTTCGGATAGAAAGAGAATTAGTTAAATTCTTTTTCCAAAGACTTTGAAGTTTTAAAACCCAATTGGGCTTAACAAAACCCACTCCCGGCGTATTCCTTACAAATATTTTTTTATTATATTACTAATTCCATATCTGGTGAATAACGAATAACAAACCAGCTCGGTGTTCGTTATTCGCGAATACCGAACAACAATCCAGCTCGTTGTTCGTTATTCGCGAATACCGAACAACGAACAACAAGCTAGCTTCACGCCGCTCTTTATTGAATTCACTATTGAGGCCTTCAATGCAGAAGAATCAATTTCCTTCAAAACGCGACGATCCCTGGTCACCTTCAATGGAGGGGGTTGGTGAATAATGGATGTGAAGTGAACTGCGTAATGATCTGACGGCATTGTTTGAAATGTCCAATTCATGTATTAGATACACGAGTGAGGACCAAGTCCAATGTGTGACCTGCTTGGTGTGTGCCTCCTGTTGTACGAGGCTGAGCGAAGAAATTAAATCCAGAAACTGCTGAGCTTCAGAACACCGCGCTTTGTCTATTACGTGTAGATTGAAGTCGCCAACAATCAAAAGGTGGCCTGACGACACTATGCGACCTTACACAAGTTCACCAAATTCTTGTAAGAACGTTGGGACGCCGAACCTGCGTTTTTCAGAATATCCAGGTCTATAAATGGTTATGGCACGAATCAGTGTACTACCAGCATTAATACTTGCATCCAGCACTTCCATTGATTTGAACTTGCCGCATGGATTCCCTTTTACCTTCAGATTAGATCTGAATAGGAGAGCAACACCACCGCCTTGGCACTTGGAGGGCGGAACGTGCGAGGGTTAATAGCCGGCTATTGATGTAGTGAAGTCAGCATCTAGTAGTGCACCATTTTTCTCAGTTATCCAGGACTCAGTTAGCAAAAACACGTCAGTTCTATTGGTTATGATAGACGTCGACAATGCACCGATCTTCCCATTCACCGAGTGTGCATTCCATAGTGAAAAGTTCACACACCGAGTAAGGTTATGTAACTGTTGATAAGGAAACTTAACGAGCGTAGGAATACGTTTGGGTTTCGGTTGTCTTCTACGGGTAAAAAAGTTAACTATTGGACGAATAGGACGTTGAAATTTGGAGTAACCTGCTCGCTTACCCCGCGGTCATTTCCATTTTCTCCACCTTGTTGTTACGAAACCAGTGGAATAGTCCAGATTAAGTCTGATTGAACAGTCGGAGGAAACAATTTTCTTTACTTGTTTGGATTTACCACCTCTAGTTTCTCTAAAGGGTATAAGCAGACCAAAGTCATGTAGCACAGATTGATTGACATATTGTTTAGATAATTTGGAAGACTGTCTCTTTAATTCAAAAAATTGTTGACGTGAGTAGGAAATCATTTTATAGTTTAGGAAGAATTCACTACATTGCTGAAGATGGCTTACATAACACTCAAAACAGTTCACATGATAGTGAACAACTATTGAATTGCAACTAAAAATTGCACAGATTATCCAATTTATGATAAGGTTTACAATCCAAAATCTTAACATCATCACAACTCCAAAATGAGTGAGGAGACACATAATTTTCACAGTTTGGGCCAGATATCTTTATCTTGATTTCATACAAATTTCAATTATCACCAAAAAGTAATTATACAGAAAATTTTACAAAACAGACAGAGCAAATTAAAATTGTATTGATTCTACTAACTAAATATATTGCATCTAATAATTGCAAGCACATGATAAGTATTTACCAAGTTGGAGCAAAGGCCTTGATTAGGTTTTATATGTGCACAATATAGATATAAATATTATAAATTAATTATGACTACTTATTCGAAGATTTTAAACTCCATACGACACAATAACAGAACACAATTTTTATGGGAAACAATCACTGGTTTATTCTTATATCACGACGTTTCGACAAGTATCCTCTTATCGTTATCAAGCACAATGATTGTTTCCCATAAAAATTGTGTTCTGTTATTGTGTTCTCCAATCACTAAATGCCACTTAAAGATTATATCCATACGACACGTTATCACGACCTGGGACGACTTTTATACTAACCTTTACTATTCCACATTTAGGAAGTCGGTCTATGTTTATATTTTCTAAAGTTAAACCATAGTACTGACTTTTATTTAGATATGTGATTCTATCATCGTCTATCTTCTGTGTAGTTGATATCGGTGCCTCTAAAAAGTACCTATATCCCGTAAGGTTGGTTTCTCTGAAAATGAAGTGTTTCAATATAGTGTTAAAGGAGCTAAATCGCTTATATTCATGACCTAGAAATTGACACAAATAGTCGCAACGCATATATAAATGTAATATGAATGTGTATAAACTGATTTACATTCAGTCGTTTCTGGTTTTACTCTAATTTCAAATCAGTTGTGTTCTGCGAAATATGTTAGAAGTCTAAATCGAATGACAATATTTGGGGTCTGGTTATTTCAGTTTACACCGAGAGTATTTATTGCGCCTGGACTCCAGTTAAGGATATATTTAATTGTCTTCAAAATCGGATAAAATTGTGAACTCTAGAGATTCCGCAAGCTAAAAAGGTGATCTTTTCGTACAGGACCAAAATGCAGGAAGGTGGACAGAATATACGAAAGTATACAAAACAACAAACAAAAACACTGTTTTAGGAAAAGCCTGACTGAGTGTTATTTTCTTTCTTAGTTTGTTAGGTTTTTTTAATGGTTTTACAATAGTTCGACATAAAAATAAGTTGTCAGCCATAGTTCAAAACTATTTACTGTTTGTAATAGACAACAGTCAGGGATCATCATGTGGATTATTGATTTGGGGACGTGATGTAAAAATGCTACAGGGAAAATGCCCTCTTTGACCTCCCTGGTAGGTAGACCCTCGACAACACAGTCCATCTTTGCCCATGCCTGAGCCAGTACAGGCTATGTGGATTTGCGGACGGTCAGGGACCTATCCGAGACCGAAACAGAATGAGATTATTTTAAATCCCGACATTAACCGACAGACGAACTGAAACTTAAGCTACCACGGGTATCTAACTGTATAATTTTTGTACTGACTTGCCCAATGGTCCACTATTGTGGGCCCCTGTCTTGTCACTATGTTCATTTCTTAGTGTTAGCTAGAGATCGATTTTCTGGGACGTCCGATTTCGGGGACAGGGCACCCCTCTATCCATGGGGATAGAGACCCCCCTCCCCAAGTTGTTCATTCCCCTCCGCAGCTAGAAACTGGCTACGGGCCTTCTCAGAAGTGACTGAATTTATGTAACACAGAAGCTGTGGTAGTTTCAAATTTCTTAACCTATTATGAAAATAGCTAATTTAAGATTGCTTGGCTCAGGGTGTAATAGCAGCTTAATATTTCACCTGAATTAACGGTCTCATAGATGACATGAAACAAAAGTGAGTACCGTAGGAGAAAAAAGAAACTGAAAATCAAACAAGTCAGAAATCGTAGTTTTGTTTTTTCTTCCTTTGATTTAGATTTTCACAAATTAAAGATCAAATTTAGTTAAATATATAATGAAATATGCAATGAAATATATTTATAAACTACATCAGTTAAACTTTAACATTATGTTCGGGATTATTGGATGATTCTGTCGAAGTAGATAAATTTTCAATTAGTTTATTCTGACGAGTTTAGTTTGATAATTCGATACAATTGTGCATATTCTTCTAGCTAAACTAGACGGGATGTTTCATTTTGTATGGGATTTGAAATTTAGATATTTAGTTCAGAATGGTGACCATCAGCTGACCGATACCAAAAGTCTGATTCGATAAATTTTTCGAAATTCCTTCTTTGATTCAGAAAATGTAACTCCCATGTCTGTAAGTAAAATATCGCAAAATAGTCCAGTCAATCTGGGGTTAGACCCAAAACAAATTGCAACAGAATTAATTTCACTGGCATACATTTCAGTATAGTCCCCTAAACAACATCCCAAAAATGTTCCAAAATATTTTTGGTGTAAAGGAGTCAAATTGCGCAATATGCTAATTAGCTTAATTTCATATTTCAAAAATGGACATAATGCTATAACTTGGCTATTAAATGTCTAAATCCATGTTTTCGTGGCCTGGGAAGCAAATAAACACATTTTGCTTAATGTACAATATGCAAATTAACAGCCGCCATTAGTAAAAAACTTATTTTCCACCCATAATCTGAAACTCTTTGACTTAGCTCCACGAAAGCAGTATCTACGCTCATAAATTCAGGGTCAAGGGTGGTGAAACACACAGGAGAACAGTACAGTGGTATTACATGATATAGAATATGCAAATTAGACACAAAGGCCATGACAGAAAAATAAACTTTTAGTCCAAACTCAACGCATTTGCAATAACCGTAAAAATCAAGTTCCCACACCCATTTTAGTATGGTCAAAGAGAGCAATATACGTATCTGTACCTTATTAAGGAGAACATTTGACTGATTCCAGTAGTACCACCGCACTATTGTTATGAGGTGGGGTCACATAACCCTGATGGAAACAAACAAATTATCAAAACTTTTATCATCTGAATTGTCTAAAACTGGTTTCAGAGGTGCTGCAGGTTTGTACTTTGAAGTCTCCGCAAGTATATCAGTGCAGTTCAGTCGATGTTTTTCATAAATGTATCAATCACTGCCACATCTAGTTTTACAATTACTCCTGAACAGTCAAAGGAACTCTTTACGTATTAAAAAACCCTCGACGTTTTCCACCACCATTATATGTAATGATTATAAAAACATAACTGTTAATCTTATTGTCAGTGATTTTATTTGTTTTTAATATAGTTTATTAATTGATAAATGGACACCAAGCATAACTACAATTGAGCACAATGGTTATTATAAAATGAACAGTAAATTTGCAAAAGTATATGAGTACCATGGAGTATATTACATAACCAGGGACTTAACTACGTCTGTGAAAGAGTTCTTGCTAATGGTGCTGATGTCTGAGAATGCGAGAAACGCAGACATGGTAAACCACAGCAAAGATGCAGAGACAAGAGGTCAACCAGTCCGTAAAAGTGAACAAACATCAAATGATTACTGGAGTGAACATAAATGTAGAAAAAAACACAAATAATATTATTGTATTGATCGTGCTTTTCGATTGAGTGTTGTTTTTTTTTAGATGGACTAAAAGTGTGTTTTTCGGTTAAAACCGAGGTGTCTAATTTGCATATTCTATATTATGCAATATAACTGTGCTGTTCTTTTAGTGTTTTCGACACCCTTTACCCTGTAATTATGGGCATAGGTACTGGTTTCATGGATCTAAGTCAACGAGTTTCTAATTTAGGGGGGGGGGGGAATAAGTTTTTCGCTAATGGCGGTGGTTAATTTGCATATTGTGCATCAGGTAATTATTTGATTATATTCTAAATCTGTTTATTTGTGTCCCTGGCCACGAAAACACGGGCTTGGATACAATTTCCACGAACTTTGAGCATTTCATAGCCAAACTGAAACATGACATTATGCTAATTAGCATATTACACAATTTGACCCCTTTTCACGAAAAATATTTTGGAACATTTTAAGTATGATGTACAGGAGACCTTACTGAAATGCATACCACCAAAAGAAATTCTGTTGCAATTTGTTTTGGGTTTGGCTCTTTTTTCAGCTAGATTGACTCGACCAAAAGCGTTATTGATTTTTCACGTTTCAAGATGGTGGCACTTCCGGTTCGTTCGACAAACTCCATATTTTATTTTAGAATCAGTGATTTCTTAGCTAGTATAGAAAGAAATATTCAGGTCATTCTTACCTATATCACTTCGATTTTTTTAAAAAGAAATTTGATCCAAAATTTCACCAACGGGAGATAATCGTACAACTATTAAAGAAGTTCTCATGACGGTTTCGACTTCCTTTTTTGAAATCACAGCGATGAATTTTCGAAGTTCGAATATCTGAAACTGCAGATGAAAATAATTTTTTTTTTCAGGGTACTTAAAGAAAAAAGAATGAGTAAAACCGGTCAAAAAACCACAAAGTTACAGTTTCTGAATCCCTGAAGAAATGCCTAAAAATCTGTTGGATCAAAATTTTGATTTCGGTCAACCAGTGGTCACCATTTGGAACTGAATATGACAAAAGGTGAAAAATATCACCACATACTACCCAATACTACAACATGATGATGCAAAATGGATATATCATTTCATCAAATATATTTTCAAAACGTTTTACGAATCCGAAATCACTGAATTCGTCGAACCACAAAACTGACAATGCATAATCGTTACTTTATGGTTTTTTGACCGGTTTTACTCATTCTTTTTTCTTGAAGTACCCTGAAAATTTTTTTTTTCATCTGCAGTTTCAGATATTCGAATTTCGAAAATTCATCGCTGTGATTTCAAAAAAGGAAGTCGAAACCGTCATGAGAACTTCTTTAATAGTTGTAAGATTTTCATGAAATTTAGTATGTAAGTACCTTTTACCGATGCAACTTGAATGATATCACTAGAAATTATCTAAATTATTCATTTTGGAAATAGGAAACGTATTCTCCAAACCACGGTCTATTGTTTTCATCCTCATGTGCGTTATCGTGGATCTTTCACTTCCTCTCATATTCAGTTCAAAATGGTGACCATCATGTGACCAAAATCAAAATTCTGATCAGACAGATTTTAAGGCATTCCTTCAAGGATTCAGAAAATGTAACTCTGTAAGTAAAATATTGCAAAAGATGGTGACACTTCTGCTTCGAACGACAAACACCATATTTTGGGCACGCATCGGTTATTTCTTAGCTAGAATAGAAAACAAATTTCAGGTCATTCTTACCTATGTTTCTTCGATTTGTTTTAAAAAGTTGATCCTTAATTTCACCAAGTGAGATAATTTATTGCTAATGCTATCTTTCAAATCGCATTGGTAAAATCTACTTACATAATACATTTCATGAAAATCGTACAACTATTAAAGAAGTTGTCAAGTTGGTCTCAACTTCCGGTTCGAAATCACAGCGACGAATTTTCAAAACTCGAAAATCTGAAACTGCAGTTGAAATTGATTTTTGTCAAGGAACTCAAATAATTTTTTTTTTTAGTAAAATCGGTCAAAAATCCACAAAGTTAAGACTATGCATTAAAAATGAAAATATATTTAATCAAAAGCTGCCACCCATTTTTTGTGTGTGGGGGTAGGTCAAAGTTTCAGAAAGATCCTTTGGTTAGATTATGCGAAATCCGTTTTGCAGACACCCCCCCCCCCCAAAAAAAAATAATAACTAGATCTGCTAGGCAGATATTAAAGCTTTCATATTCACGGTCAGTTTCTGTCATATGTCATGGGTTATATAAAGAATCTAAATAAGGAAAAGAATTATTAAAATCAATCGAAATTCGAAGCTATATACGTATATATATTGAGCGCCATAGAAAACGCATCACTTAGTTTTTCGTATAGCAAAATGATCCTATAAACACATCTTATTTATTTTGCTTCTTATTGTGAACAATATTCAAATGGGAACACATCAATAACAACACATTAGTACACTTATGGATGTTTAATCTGTAATCAACGGTACAAAGTCAGAGGGGTCAAAACCAAAAGTACGACACAGATGGTTAATCCCATGCTACGTCGCTGCACAGCGTGCGTAAGAGCCAGCGGAGGACACACGCGCTACTGACATCTGTGTCGTACTTTTGGTTTATAGCCTTTGAAAAATCGCGTGGACATGAGTCGAAGAAGCATATTGATTTTCAGCGATTTCCGATATTTACTGCCAGAGTTATGGCTCTTGATCACTTTAAAAAATCTCGTGGGTGTCCACAGGCCAAAGTTAAACTCATACACAGTGTTAACCCTTGTCGGTGCACGTGGGGTCTCCGTGGACCCCATACACTTGTTTTATAGTGTTTTGTAATAACTACTGGGCACTGTTTTCTGAAATTTAGTGACTTTGTCTCCAATATATTTTTAAACATAGCGAATAGATCGGTATTCATCTGCTTCCCACATGAAGAGTTATTTTACATGCCAAACAGGCCCAACGCTTGAAGGGCAGAAGGGGTCCAATCGGACCCCAAACTTACAACTCGCGGTAGGAATTTTGCTAATGTGTTTGCTGCCTGATACCATATTGCGTATGCCAGACTATTCTCTCTTTAAACATCTGCATGTTACAAATACCAAAAACTAAATGATGGATTACAAATATTCAATGGTTTTTGTATCAAGCGTGAATCGCCATTTAACCTCGTTATAACATAGTACACAAAGTAGCAATTTTGTGAGTATTATTAAATCTGTTCAAAATGTCACTTAAATGTTTTTGTATAATAATTTAGTTGTTTTTCAGCTGTCAAATATAAATGCAAATAAAAACTTAACCACTGCTTTTAAATTCAAATACATCTGTACGTAAAAACTTTGAAATACAACTGGGGTCCATACAGACCCCTTGTTACCTGATATGTGATTCTCACCACGTGCACCCACAAGGGTTAAGGGTCAAGAGACGAAGAAATCTATTGATTTTCTTCGATATCCGATAATTACTGCCAGATTTATAGCCTTTGAAAAATCCTGTGGACGCTCTAGAGGCTAAAGTTCATATCTGATTGACTATAAATTTATACACAGTGTTTAAGGTCATGAGATGAAGAATCCTATTGATTTTCAGCGATATGATTACTACCAGAGTTATGGCCCTTGATCACTTTGAAATATCTTGTGGACGAAGGCCATGATACAAACAATCGAAACAATTCTAACCTTTTCTGATAATTACTGAATTGGTTATTACTCATAATAAGATATTCATGTGTTGTACACGTTCTCCTTACTGACAAAAGAAAAATATTCGACAACTGTTGTGGTCGTATGTTTCGTTGCCTGGCAACCTATCTTTGATAAATAAGCACAAGTCCTCAGATGATCGGCCACTCCGAATGATTAGACAGCTCTTCTTGTCAGGGCCTCTGTTCTGGACCATTGACGAGGGAAACCACGCCAGGCAAAGAAACATACGCCCACGGCAGCTAAATTGACAATTGTTGTTGCATATTTAGTATTTCGTATGTAATTAGGTGCATTTGCAAGACGGGGGGGGGGGGTGGCCTAGTGGTCTAGAGTGCCGCGCTTCGACCTCTAGCTGGCCTGTCACCTCTGGCTTGCGACTGTGGTTTCCAACCGTGGTGTGAGCGTATGTGGCATGGAGATAGGGGCGCCTTCTCAACCTCGTGGGTTTTCTCCGGGTACTCCGGTTTCCTCCCACTGCTAAAGACCCCTACGCGCAAGCGAATTATTGAAATAAAATTGAAACCATATGTTAGTCCCAAAATGACCTAGTTTGTGTCGAGTGGACGTTAAACCCCATTTCTCTCTCTCTCTCTCTCTCTCTCTCTCTCTCTCTCTCTCTCTCTCTCTCTCTCTCTCTCTCTCTCTCTCTCTCTCTCTCTTTGCATTTGCAAGACAGTTTCATACAGTTCAGATCATAGTTTTTGTCGTCTGTGGGTTTCCAAGATTCTACAAACTAAAATAAAATAAAAACAAGTACGAAATCAAAACCATTAGTCAAAATTCGAAGTCATAAAAACACGATTGAGGTAAAATAGTGTAATCAGCATACGGACTGTTCACTGTACAAAATACACGACAAACAGCGGCAACAGGTGTCCGGAAGAATAAGCTTACCCTGCCTGGCCCCACACCCGCCATAGCTACATCCAAACTATTAGTAGAAATCTCATTAAAATGATTGGCCAAAGGACCATCCCCAGCAAACACAAAACGTTTTATTAACATTCGTAATTGGTTCTAATATGGTTGCGTTCAGAATATTTGTTTAAGCACGTTCTCCAAACGTTCAGAAAGGGTTTGGACATAGACTGTACTTTTTCTGAACGTTCCAGAAACATCGCCAGAATGTTCTCTTTTGACGTTTTATTATTACTTTCATTCAACAATGACCGAACGTTATTTTGAATGTTTTTAGACTGTTTCATCGGCAAACGTTGCATTAAAACATTAATGTTTTTTTTATATGACGTTATATCGTTTACACAGTGAGACGTAACACGTTACTAAACATAAGTTAATATCGTTCTACTGACGTTTATTTTAGAAACGTTCAGATTAGTTGTTCCAAGAACGTCAACTGAACCACCAGATTCAACGTTATTTATCAAATTGGTCAGAAAACTGTAGACGTCAGTAAATTATGTTCTTCTAACGTAACTTTTGTAGCGTTTTAATTTACGATTCTTTGAACGTTGGTAATATATTTGTTTGTGGCGTTATATTGATTATATTGAATTTCAGTTTTTAAGAACGTATCCGCGAGAGCACCATGCAGGTGGTGACAGGGGTCATGTCAGCGATTTCGGTCATATATCCCATGTGGGATGGGTTCGGGCCCAAATGCCTGCACAAGCGATATTTGACCGATTGGACCACTCCTTATCCCAAGGAATGGGGTTTGAAGTTTTATCCTCGGAAAAACAGCAAAAAGTCGATTTTTAGAGGTTGAACTTTGAGAGGCTGCCTCGAGTAAACCAATCGAGATACAATAACCTGATTGGATTACAATGTAGTCAATGTTGTCCGCTTACAGTACATAAGAGTAAAAGTTTGAAATCTGCACAGTGGTCCATATTCAGACTGGATGCCAAACCCAATCCTTGGAACCGTAGATTTGATACCCTAACTTTGAGCGGATGTAGCGCCCCCTTTGCAGGGCTGCGTTAAAAATATGGTACCCGGGGGGAAAAAGCATAACCACTACAATCATATTCAAGAAAAAAATCCATTGCAGCCCAATGTTGTGGATCACAGTGAACGATTAAAAATAGAGAAAAAAAAGAAGAAAATTTAAGAAAAACAGCGGATATGATACATCTGGCATAGTGTATTTCTCAATATTATCATAGTAAAATGCTATAAAAGAGTAGAGGATATCGCACTAACGATAATATTGATAAGATTCGTAGTAAAAAAACGTACTAGATACGCCATAAAACAGAAGTGGGCGTGGCACCTTCATTTGCTTATGATATAACTGATCCTTATGGTTGATCAAGTTCGAGTGAGCATTGACCTATAGTTTTCGTTACTTGATACATGCAGGTGGTCAAACGAAATCAATACCAAAGTTTTGCTACTGCCTCTCACTGGGAGTCCGCCCGTGCACATTGAATCACAGTGAGAGGCCACTGCCATGCTTCTGACACGATGTCTGTACTAATACCTCAGTTTATTGCAATTATCCAAGCAAAATAGCAAATATGGCGACAAGGCAGTCAAAAGGACTATTCAGACATACATTTGACACAATTTTGACTATAGCGGGACATTAGCACAATATCGCTATGGTGATCGGATGCGTTACCGCGTATCGCAGGTACTCAGGAGACTATAGCAAGGACACCGAATACAATGCGGAAATGGGCGCTCCATCGCAGTCCTACTGATCTATGCCAAATTCATCCTAAGAAAAATCACAATGTAAAATTGAACAGGGAGAACATGGTACAAAAGAACAATTTGGATTCCATCGTAGTGTCGCTGTCCTCTGACTAGACCCATTAGAAACAAAATGCAGCAATGAGAATGGTACAATATTTTACAAGGAAATTAAAATGCAGCAACGAGAAAGGTACACTATTTACAATTTAGGGGCGGCAGCACTAAGGAACAAAAGCAGGTTTAGAGATCATACTAAAAAGTGTCCATGAAACAAGGTCATGTCGGCCACGGAAAATAATGGACACAGCTCGTCATATTTTACACTCACCATAGAAAACAGCAGAAACCATCTCTGATCGACTTGATATTTTCAAACTAGCCCAACATGGTGGAACAATTAACTCACGAACCGCCAATAGGTAAGAGTCATCACGATTGCCTAAACTTTCAAATCAAGCGTTACACTGCCACTAGTGCTGTCCCGAAGGAGATTAAAAAGTACCATAAAGGCCACTATGACAGCTTCAGAGAAAATGAGCAGCATCATCAATGGAATTACAACCAAGACTCTTCTGTTGAAGAGATATGGTCAGAGCTGAAAGATGTTCTCAATTCGGGCACCAAAAACAATATCCTAACAGTAACACTTAACCAAAGCAAGGAAAATAGTTACCAGTCATGGATGATTAAAGACCTGAAAGTTCTTTGCAAAAAGAAATCCAATGCTACTCCATCGCCAGGCATGAATGTACTGATGTCACGAAAAACGCTGATGACCAGATGTTTCGGGAAGTAAATCGAGTGAAAGCCAAAGCAATCAAAAACTATGAGAATATAGTTGCTGAACAAGTCCAACCCACCCTCTTCAACAAAGCAGTTAACAAGCGCACCAAAGTCAAAGAAAGTATTCCCATACTCGAAGTCGAAACCCAAGATGGTAAAGCAGTCACCGACTCCGAGAAAGCCGAGACCCTAAATTCATTCTTTAGTTACGCCTCCTTTGACATCATAAGTGATTGACACCAAAAGTGACAAGTTACTTACAGGCATAGTTTTCACAATGGATGACGTCAGAAAACTCTTGTAAGAGGGCAAGTCGAATAAGAACACGGAGCCCGATGAGATCCATCCCACCATGCTCAAAGAAGTGGCCGACGTATTTGCCTTACTCAAAAAGTCCATCGAGACCGGTATCATCCCATCTGACTGGAAGTTAGCATATGTTTCTCCAATCTACAAAAAGAGTGACCCTGGAAATAACCGTCCTGTAACTTTGATTCCATGTCTTTGCAAATTGTTAGAGACCCTCATAACCAAGTCCTTACTGTCGCACATATAAGACGATTTGCTATCATCAGATCAGTTTGGATTCAACGGAGAAATGCCTTGTTCATGGCAACTACTTAACGTACTCGAATGGTGGATAGATATGCTTAAAGAAGGTAACCCCTTAGATTGTGTCTTCTTTGACTCCAAGAAGGCTTTCGACATGGTATCCCATACAAGACTTTTTGCACAAGTGGAGATGTATAGCATCAGTGATAATGTCCTCGCATGGGTAAGAAACTACTTATCTTACCGTTCACAAGTTGCAGAAAATGGTAGATTGTCCCAACCAACAGCAGTGGTGTCCCTCAAGGTAGCGTTATCGGTCACATTCTATTCATAATAATCATTAAAGATCTACCTGCTCTAGCAGCAAATTTCGTAAAGTTATTCACCGACGACACAAAACGCTTTGGTGATGCAAATTGTGGCTCAATGCAACACGACATCCAGACTTTCGAAGATTGGGCTACAGAATGGTGTGTGAAATTCCGACCCGACAAATGTAAAGTGATGAGATTAAGTAAAGGTCACCACCAGTAGGAATACAACCATGCACAATGAATACAAAATGAGGCGGAAGTGGTGAAACTCACAACCGTGAAAGAAGAAAAGGATCTTGGTGTGTTGGTCGATGATCAACTTGAATTCCATTCACACATTCTTGAAATAACAAAGAAGGCAAACCAAAAAGTGGGAATAATCAAATGAGGGTTCAAGTATCTCGAAAAAACAACACTCACTAAAATCTTCCAATCCCTAGTCCGCCACAGTTTAGAGTACTGCCACTATAGCCCTTTCACTTGGATATACTCTATATAATCCACACTCCATGGATAGGTGAAAGGTCGAAAAAGCGCATTTTGGCCCAAATTTGACATGTTTTTAGAAATTTTGATTTTCTGAAGGGAGAGGCTCTCGTATGGGTGGAGTCCAAACCTCACTGATCAGCAAGCTTCTTGTGGGCACCGATGGAGTGATGACACCGTTTTTAATACTCGGGGAAATTCGAGAGATGGAATGAAGCACAAATAAACGGCCTGAAATAGGGAAGCAACAGGGAAGGAATATATCATAAAGATCAGATTTTTACGGGCGCCACTGCTCATCACACTATTGCGTTGCATCCAATTTTATTTCTTATTTTGATCAAGCATGCTATGAACTTCACCACGACCGCATGAGATACTATGACATACCTGCAAAGGGGGTGCTACAAGGATATTTTGGATAGCTGTATTTTGCCTCTTACAAGATATACCATTTTCACTGAGCTCTGAAACTCCCATAATGCAACATTTGCTAAAAATGGTGCCCATGTAAGAAAGTCGGAGACATGGCCTTTGCAATGAGAACATGACAACTACCCTACATGACATACTTTATGAACAAGAATATTTCAAATATTTGCTATTTTCAATGAAAATTCAAGGAAAAATAGCTATTTTCGCATGAAAAACTACTGTTCCAGCTGTAGGCCCCAGGGTAGGTTTTGGGCTCTGGGACTTCACCACATTTATAGCAATGCTTAGGTGGTCCAATAACCAGAGTAAGGTTAAAAATTTTGAACTTAGCACTTTGGCGTTTTTTCCGAATTTTGCATGGTTTTCTCGCGGATTCATTCTTAAAACGTTCTGTTTTCCTAATCTAAAAACGTTAAAATTAAACGAAAAATAAACCCTTCCAGTAATGTTCGTAAATGTTGTATTTCTACTTAACATTCTTCACATCTTATATCATTAGCAAACGTTGCATTAAAACATTAGATTAATGTTTCAACCCTGGTTTTTATGACGTTATATCGTCGATACTGTGAAACGTTACTAAACGTTAATTAACATCATACTACTGGCGTTTGCAAGAACGTCAGCTGAACCACGTGAATCAACGTTATTTCCAAAGCCAGGTCAAATAATTTATAAACGTCAGTAAATTATGTTCTTCTAACGTAACTATTGCAGTGTTTTAACTTATTATTCTTTGAACGTTAGTAATATATTTGTTTGTGACGCTATATTGACTATATTTGATTTCAGTTTTTAAAACGTTCTGTTTTCCTAATCTAAAACGGCAATACTATATAATATAGGGTGACCCATCCCCTTAAAATTTCTCTACAGAAAGTTGGTCTCGACACGGCGAATCTGCACGCTTTTCTCAACTGATGATCGCTCATTCCGCAGTATGAAATTATCGGCCGTGGAGTCTATGATACTATAAATAGCCATTCCACGTGCACTTCTCTGCAACTATTACAGGCGTAAAAAATCTATTGTTGACGATTTTGAATATCAGTAAAATTCAGCTTCTTGGTTATTACATCACATTTAGATATTACGTTCGTTTTATTTTTTAAATGGCTTTATCATTAACTGTACCGTCTAGGAGGTGCATATTTTGGTTTAGTACTAATAATATCTCTGAATAACGTTCGTAAGCAAGAACATGATTCTAGCAGTAGTTTCATTTTACTTTTACAGGGTTATTAAAACAATTGTTGAGCTGTTTGATGTGCGTTTTTTCTAAATTCAATTTCTTGTTCCAGCTTTCTGTTATGTTTCATAAAAAAGTAGTCTTGATTATCCCGACCTGTCAATTAGACGTAGAATGGTCGATAGACTGGTTAAGTGAAACTATTTTCAAAACAAGGGCACGTAACTGTTATGGACGACACACGGAACCATGTTTCAGTCTATTATTTTTAGACGGTTAAATGGCCATAGCTTATGAAGTACAACATGGCCGTTTATTTAGTGACTATAAGTGTGCGAAACTGATTTAAGGCTTGGTAAATATATAAGTATTGTGGTGTAATTGTCGAGATATTTGGAGATATTCAGTTGTTGTGGGTCACCCTACTATATACTGGGAAACAACAAAAAAACCCGGAAACACCGGAAAACAACCGGAAAACTACCGGAAAGCTTCCGGAAAGCACCATGTCATACTGAATACCGGAAAACACTAAGTACCGGAAAACACACTTAATACTGGAAAACATCCTAAATAGGTAATCCGGAGCCCCATCCTTTGAATGGGGGTGTTAGGGCTATATTCCTAAGGTACATAGGGCCAGATATGGGAAATATACATTTCTCGGATGCATCAACATGTATCAAATATTGTATATATATTCAAAATTCAAATTTTATTTCCCCTGTAAATAGTTTGGCTACGGAGTTGTTAAAGATTTTAGAATATATGTCCTGCGAGTTACATATATCTGTATTCAGATATCGCCATAATTTAATTTCGGTCCACTATAAGGCCACCTGCTATACCTTTTTTGCTTTTCATATATGTATTTGCTTTCTATTTTTAGTTTCATTTATCGTTATTCAACTCATCTTACGTCTTTCTGGTGATGTCGAAACCAACCCAGGTCCCAATCATAATGTTTCACTTGTACATCTGAATGTTATAAGGTGTCTACGCCATAAAGTTGATTTGATTAGAGCCGAACTTTTTGATAATTATGATTTTATTCTTATTGCAGAATCTTGGCTTGACAAATGTATATCTTCTGATTCACTTTCTCTTCCCGCATTCCAACCCATTGTTAGGAAAGACAGGACTGACGGACAGGGTGGGGGAGTTGCACTTTACATTCGTAATAATATTTTCTTCGGAAGGAGGCTTGACTTGGAAATCGACAGCGCAGAGGGCATTTGGATCAAAACAAAATAATAATAAATTTCTTATAGGCACTTTCTATAGACCCCCTAATTATACGACACGAATGACTCAGTTTTTCAGTCAATTTCACTTGCCGTTTCTGATGAAATTGAAAAGATTTTTATTTTTGGAGATTTCAATATAGATATTCTAACAAAATTTAATACTTTTATTCATACGTCAATAACTTTTTTTTTTAACTTTAAGCAAATAATAAATGACCCCACACAATATGATAACAATGGAAATATAAGCTTAATCGAAATTATTCTTACAAATTGTCCAGGATATATTTCTGAATCTGGCTGTTTAGATAACTTCTGCAGCGATCATTGCTAACAAAATTTAATACTTTTATTCATACGTCAATTACTCTTTTTAACTTTAAGCAAATAATAAATGACCCCACACGATATGATAACAATGGGAATATAAGCTTAATCGATATTATTCTTACAAATTGTCCAGCATATATTTCTGAATCTGGCTTATTAGGTAACTTCTGCAGCGACCATTGCCCTGTGTTCTGTGAGTTAACTTTCAAGCGTCAAAAGTTTCCTTCGTTTAAAGGCATCATTTGGGATTTTAATAAAACTAATTATGACGAACTTAGACAAGACGTACTAAATATTAGACGGGACTCCATTGTTGCCTCTTTCACATATGAACTGACAAGAATAGCAAAAAATAATATTCCAAACAAGATAGTAACTATTCGGCCCAGGGATAATACAATTAGAAAATTAAGCAAAAAAAAAAAAAAAGTAAGGTGCGGAAAAAATCTGTAAAAACAAATTCAGAACATGATTGGCAAAATTTTCGATCAATTAGAAATGAATATATTAATCTTATAAGAAAATGTAAACAGGAATTTTATGAAAAAATTGACCAAAAAATAAATAATAATACAACATTTGGTAGTAAAGACTGGCGGCGTCTTGTCAATTCTTATGTGAAAGGGCAACGCATATAAAATGATGAATTACCTCCCCTTATCAATAATGGAATCCTTTTCTACACCCCCTTGGATAAGGCAAATTGCTTAAATGACTTCTTTTTCAACTTGACACAGCCAATGCACAGCTCCCTGAACTTGAACACAATCCAAATTCACTCTGTAATATAATACTAACACCTCAAGAAGTTAAAGATACGATCTTATCTCATTAGATACTTCTAAAGCTACTGGGCCTGATCACATAAATGGCAAGTTACTAAATTCCAAATTTGAACACTTGCAATTAGATGCACTCAGAACTATATTCGGGGCTGTGAAGGGTACCAGTCATAGGTTTTTATATGAAGAAACAGGATTTATCACTCTGCAAGAGCGGCGAAGGCGTCACAAACTCATCTTAATGTACAAAATTATTAATCATCTCACCCCTCCATACCTCCACAATTTAATACAATTTTCCAATACTCCTTATAATCTTCGTAACAGCAATAATTTAATTGATTACTTTTGTCGAACAACTTTATTCTCTAAATCCTTTATACCTTCTACCATAAAAGAATCGAATATCTTGATATAAGTATTAAAAATTCGACCTCTATAAATAAATTTAAAACCAAATTAACTGATAAAGATAAAAATATACCCCCTTATTTCAATTTTGGCAAACGTAAAAATCAAATATTACATAGTCGTCTTCGTCTCTCATGCAGTGACCTAAATGGGCATAAATTTTTAAGGCATATTTCGGACAGCCCCGTGTGTGATTGCGGTCATTCCTTCGAAGATACAGATCATTTTCTTCTACATTGCTCCTTACATTCTGATGCACGAAAAATATCTATAAATCTTTTACCACCGAATTTTATCAATACAAATAATCTGTTATACGGTGTAAGCATCAGTCATATACTGACCGCCATGGAAAACGCATCACTTAGTTTTTCGTATAACAAAATGATACTGTACACATATCTTATTTATTTTGCTTCTTATTGTGAACAATATTCAAATGGGAACACATCAATAATAAGACATTTGTGCACTTATGGATGTTTAATCTGTAATCAACGGTACAAAGTCAGGGGAGTCAAAACCAAAAGTACGACACAGATGTCAGTAGCACGTGTTTCCTCCACGGGCTCTTACGCACGTTGTGCAGCGACGTCGCATGGAATTAACCAAAGTTTGAAAGAAGGCCTGGGGCAAATTGTTCCATTCTTGGACACGAGCAGCTTCTAAAGCAGCAATGGTGTGCATCTGTGGTCTCCGATACCGACGGCGTCCAATCTCATCCCAGACATGTTCTATCGGTGCCATATCCGGAGACATGGCTGGCCAGTCCAAGACATTGATGTTGTTAGCAGCCAGGTAGTCCATACTGACACGGGCGGTATGCGGACGTGCATTATCCTGTTGGAAGTGCTGAAGTTGTGGGTGCGCTCGAAACATCGGAGCAACAATTGGTTGCAAGACATCATCAAGGTAGGCTACAGCATTAACGCGACTCCTGCAAATGTGTAGGGGGTCCGGTGATGAAATAAGAAGCCTTCCCATACCATTACACTTCCCCCATCCCATCGATCCGTTTCGAAGACGCAGCAGTCTGCAAGACGTTCCCCAAAACGTCACCACACACGTTGACGGCCATCAGCGTGATAAAGATGAAAGCGACTGAAGACCACACTTTGCCAGTCTACTCTTCGCCATCTCTGGTGTCCTTGAGCCCATATCAAACGCCGCTGACGGTGATGATCCCTGAGGATAGCTCTAACATAAGGTCGTCGTGAACGGAGTCCTACTTCTCTTAGACGACGTATTACGGTGTTGGCACTTACTGGTCCGTGTCTTCCGACGACTGCTGCACCTGTTCGAGTCGCTGTGCGGAATCTGTCACGCACATGAGTGACCCGGATGTAGCAGTCTTGAGCCTCGGTTTTAACGCGTTGTGGACCAGGACATTGGCGGTCACGTGTTGATCCAGTAACTCGAACACGTTCCACCAACCTTACAATAGTGGGCTGATGACAATTGAAGCGTCTGGCAATAGCACGTGTAGACATACCAGCCCTGGACATTCCCATGGCTTCATTCCGTTGATTTTCGGTAAGTCTCGGCATCTCTAGCTCGATTCCTTCACACGTTCAACAACAAATTACGACAGATTGACGTTTGACAGTTCATGTACTGCAGTTGAAAACATGCTTTTAAAGGGCTCACACACAATGCTGCACGTGAATATTGGGGTTTTCATTAGCTACGAGAACGTAGCTAAAAACGTTGAGATATACTGATATGTTGTTTTTAGCTACGATTTGAGGCCTTTAGTTCCAAGTTGCAAATTCAATTTCTTTATTAATGCATATAACATCTTTAAAATAAGATAAGTTAATACTATTATTACTAATTAAACTTACAGAGGCCAATGTGGTGGCACAACTATCGCATTTAAATTACTGAAGCGGTATTTTTGTTCAACATTCACCGCCATTGAAATCCACGTGGATGTCATTTAGTTTCTTTACGTTTTTCCACAGGCAATTGCGTTTTTGATTGGCTGCTATAAAGCCTTATATTTAGCCCCCGCCTTCATGTTGACAGCACTAGACATCTCTGGTCTAAAAAAAATGTCGGTCTTAGTAACGGCTTAACGGAGTGTTTACAGATGAATTTTTTTTATCTAGGTTTTCATGTACATCTCGTGCAATTTTTATTGTGCACACGGGCCGATATTTTTTGCGTTTGGGAGCATTTTGTGAAACAATAGTTCATAGTATTGCATAATATTATACATACAAAACCACCTAGTAATAAAATATTTGGGAAAAAAAGTGATGCATTTTCCATGGCGCTCAGTATATTTCATTAATCATCTTTGAAAGGGTTCACACGTTTTTGGACATGAGCAGAAGGTTTCAAGATCAGTATAACATCTATATCAACCAAAATGTGAACATGAACAACTGCATTGCCAATGTGTAAATATGTATATATAAAAATAAATGTTGTTGATTAAGTATTCATTTTATTGTTTTGTTGTTTACTCAATTACTTCTTTTACCTATCGATATTAATTCTTGTATTTAGGAGAGAGGTCATATAGGCTATGCCTGTTCCTCGATCCCTTTCAATTTCTGAATAAAATATTGTTTAAAAAAAATATGGGACATAAGTCTGAGTCCATAACACCAACTTGGCCTCAACACCAAAATTAATGGACATTAGGCCATGCTCTGGGACATAAGGCGAAAAGCCCATAAGTCATGACCAGGGGGGGGGGGAACAAATTTGTTTTTGCATATCCGCGGGACCCAAAGGAACGTGTCCATATAGGTATCGGGATTGTGTCCCGTGGGGCAGATTTTTAAAAGATAATATACGCACCAATTAAATATATCTTGAATAATAGCCGAGAGAGACATGTTATAGGGGTTGGGATGGCCTAGTGGTCTAGAGTGCCGCGCTTCACAGAGTTAGCTCGTCCGTCGTACTGTGCGGACGTGTGCAGAGAGAGCTCTTGTGTTTCTAGTGATTTTTCCAGTGAATCAAGTGGATTAATTATAGTTATGTGATTCTGACATAATGTCCACCGATAAAGTTCGATGTAGTTACAAACGTTTAAAAGAGTGTACTGTGAAAGTAGTATCGGATATTCGCCATAATGTCGGAGTATTAATTGATGAAATTGAAAATGTGTGCGGTTATGATACAGTGTCAGCTTGTGTGCCAATGAATGGATACTATGAAGTGACTTTGAATACGGTAGATCAAATTGCTAAATTGATAGAAGAAGGATTATGTATAGAAGAAAAACAATTAGAGGTGACTTATGTTGGTTTTAGAATTATTGTTGTTTCTTTCATGAACATACCACATTACATCTCAGACGCGGAAATTTATGAGAAGTTGAAGACATGGAAAGTAACACCTGTCAGTGAAATAAGAGAACGTTTTTATAAACATGGTGAAAGAAATATAGCCGATGGAACTCGTTTTGTAAAAGTTAAATTCCCCCCTGAAGTAGCGAGTCTTCCTTATGCGACACGGTTTGATGGCAGGTCATTTTATGTTAAACACGATGACCAATCCCGTGTATGTTTTAATTGTTTGAAAGCAGGACATGAGGTTAAGAATTGCCCGGATTATGTATGTTACAGGTGTAATAAGGCAGGGCACACGAAACGTACATGTGAAGAAATAGTGTGTCAAGATTGTAGCCATTTTATTTGTGTTTGTGAGAAACAAGAGATCGAAGATACAGGTGTTAAGTCAACAATAGAAACAGCAGTGAGCGAAAACGCGAACCCAGAAGAAAACGACAGTGAAAATACAGGCGTGAGCGAAAACGCGAACCCAGAAGAAAACGACAGTGAAAATACAGGCGAGACAGATATAGATGTTGTTATTACAGGGGTGAGTGTAGATCAGAAAGAAGAAGCGAGTACGGAATCGATAAAAAAGACGAATGAAGAGGTGTTTACATACGAAAGTGAACCAACAAATACAGACCAACTTGAAGAACCCAATGAAAGTGAATGGAGACATAATAAATACGTATACAATTATAATAAACGAATGAAAAACCAGTTTAACAGACACGCTTTACAAGATAAACCTGCATCAAGATTAAGATTGGAACAATTAACCAGAAGTCGGCAGGATCGTTACGATGCATTTTTTAATACAGCAAGTCCAAGTAAGAGATTACCGTCCGTATCCAGCCAGGAGTTAAATTCACAACAAGGAAGGTCGCCTTTAACACGTGAACGAAGAATTTAAGTTCATCTGTAAACAAACCAATATTTCTACAGTATTTTTCTTAGTGTGTAGTATACGTCGACCTGTGCTATGGAATATAACAGTATTGGTGTATAGAGTGTTTTCAGTGTGGATTATAGAATATGAATTTTTAACAATTATACAGTGTAATTCAAGTGACAGTCAGTGGATTTTAGCAGAATTTAATGAGTTATTATGCACCCCAGGGTTGTTCCGGATATTTTGGTCGTGGATGATATATGTGTGTCGAAATATTAACACAGTGTATTATATTTTTGAAGTTATATTATATGTTCATTCATCTGGATTAATGTATATTCCCACTAGATTACGTTGTGTGTGCTACTTTTATTTATATTTCTTAAGGATTAACTCTGGATTAATAACGATTCAAGGTAATTTGAATTTATTTTTATCGATACCTCCTTATACTATTTAACACAATGCTTAAAATAACATCATGGAATTTAAACGGTCTACGTGACCGATCCAAGCTAAATAATGTTTTTAACCTTTTGAATGATTTCAACTATGATATTATATGCTTACAAGAAACCTTTTGGGATGATAAATTCGCTTCCAGCATAGAACCCCTGTGGAACGGGACAATTTTATATAATAACTATCCAGATGTGCATAGGAGGGGGGTTGCTATTCTTTTTAAAAATAATATAAAATCGTGTATCCAAAATACTGTTATGGATACCATTGGTAGAATTTTAAAAGTAGATATTTATATTAACGATAAAAATGTTTCTATTTTTTCTATATATGCACCAAATAACGATAAAGAGAGAATTGCCTTTTTTAATGATATTTCAACTTATATAAACCCTAACAGATTAAATATTATTTGTGGAGATTTTAATGATATCGTAAACCCATATTTAGACAGAGCCAAGGGCATGTATACTAATAAACATTCATGTGCAGCTTTTAAATCATTTATTCATAATAATAATTTATGTGATATATACAGGCATAAACATCCGGACCAAGTTCAATTTACAAGACGAGCAGTCAATAACAACAAACCTCGCATGAGTCGTATAGACTATATTCTAGTTAGCCGACAGGTCAAGTCTAATGTTGTCAATGTTTACATAACGCACACAAAACTGTCCGATCATAGCCAAGTGATTCTAACGGTAGATTTAAGTGAGTGTGAACGTGGTCCAGGTGTTTATATTTTTAACAATACTCTATTAAATGACATAGTATTTTGTGAAAAGATAAATAATATTATTATAAATGAAAGTAAATTGGATCTTTTTAATTCTGAACCACTAGTATGGTGGGACAATCTTAAATACAAGATAAAATCTACAGCACGTAATTATTCGAAATATATTAAAAAGAAAGAGAGGGAATTATATTGGGATGTACAGAATAAATTAACTAAGGAATATGCGAGATTAGAAAGAACAAACAGCACAAATTTTGATACAATGATTGAATTAGAAACTATACTTGAACACATAGAAAATGATTTATGCAAAGGAGCCATCTTAAGATCAAAAGTACAACATGCTGTAGAAAGTGATCGGAATACATCATATTTTTTAAGTTTAGAAAAGCAGAGACAAAATAATAAATGTATTAAAGAATTGATTAACGACAATGATGATATTTTAAATGATACTAGTTCTATTTTATATGAATGTTCTTCCTTTTATAGTAACCTATATGCTAAAGATGAGGATAATTTAAGTGCTATAAATGATTTATCTAAAGTAATAAATAAAACTATTTTACCTATAGACCGAGAATTCTGCGATAACAATATTACTTTAGACGAATTATCTACAACACTTAAAAGCTTGACTAAAAATAAAAGTCCTGGTTTAGATTCACTACCACCAGAATTATATTTAAAGTTTTGGGATATTTTGGGCCCATTATATCAACATGTTATTAATTTTATATATGCTAATGGAATTATGTCTCGCTCTATGCGAAAAGGAATGTTAACTCTTATCTTTAAAGACAAGGGTGATAGACGAAATCTTAAAAATTACAGGCCAATCTCTCTTTTAAATACAGATTATAAGATTTTATCAAAATGTTTATCTACTAGATTAAGAAAAGTTATACATACTATTATATCCCCTGAACAGACTTGCTCTATTCCAGGTAGAAATATTTTACATACAGTTGCATCTATTAGAGATTTAATCGATTATACAGACGATGAAGATATTGAAGGTTTTATAGTAAAATTAGATGCCGAAAAGGCCTTTGATAGAGTGTCACACACATATTTATTTCATGTTTTAAAGTGTTTTGGGTTTGGGGATAGTTTTATTAAATGGATTAAGATTTTATATTCAGATATTTCAAGTACAGTTAAATGTAATGGTCACTTATCTCCTTTCTTTAAAGTAGGTAGATCAGTTAGACAGGGGTGTCCATTATCAGCAATCTTGTATG
The DNA here is from genome assembly GCA_963678685.1 of Patella ulyssiponensis. NCBI lineage: Eukaryota > Metazoa > Mollusca > Gastropoda > Patellidae > Patella > Patella ulyssiponensis. The sequence goes on along the minus strand of OY783228.1, from coordinate 51,878,560 downwards.
TTATTACTGCAGAACCACTAAATCTACTAATTAAACAATCTCCTTTAAAAGGAATACCTATAAAAGATTCCAATATTGTCTCTTTAATATATCAGCATGCTGACGATACGAATCTAACATTAGCAAACATAGAGTCTGTAAATAGCGTTTTTGAGGTTTTAAAATTATATTGCAGAGGCTCCGGGGCGTTGATAAATAAATCAAAGTCAGAACTGCTTCCTATTGGTAAAAGTGAATATCTAGATTATGCTTATAATATTGATGTAAAAATTGTTTCCGACGCTATTGAAATTTTAGGTGTTTATTTAGGACCCAATAGAAAAGTTTGTAGTAGTTTAAATTGGGATAGTAAAATTAGTAAAATTAAACAACTTCTAGACCTATGGAGCAGGCGGCGTATTACCCTTGCAGGTAAAGTGACTGTGATACAATCCCTCCTTCTATCAAAACTGTGGTATACAGCGAGTGTTATACCGTTACCTGACGCTATAGAGCGTGAAATAACATCGCTCGTCAATAAGTTTCTGTGGCGAGGCAAGCCGCCCCGTGTTAAACACACAACTCTTGTAAAAACAAAAGCAGACGGTGGATTAAATTTACCCAATATTAAATTAAAATGCCAATCTCTTTGCTTAAAATGGATCACTAAATTTTGTGATATTAACTACAATCATGTATGGAAAAGTATTATGACTTATTATCTTTCTAAAGACACATGTTTTAAGAATTGTATGAATATTTTAAAACTGAATCTAGATAAGAATATATTATCGAATTTACCTGAATTTTATAAATATATTCTACATGCTTGGGATGACTTAAATAAACATACGAGGCCCGAACCCAGAAATATTAAAGATGTGTCTATTCAACCCATATTTAATAATAGCCTTATTAGGCATAACGGACGAATGTTAGATTTTAAATTATTCCAGTCACCTAGTATTAAATATATTTATGATATTGTTTATTATGTTAAACCGGGTTTTATCCCGTTTCATTCTGTAAATGATATTATTAACGACGATACTGACATTTATGACAATGACAAGATTTTAAAGAACTATGAATCATGGAAGAATATTATTGAAAACCAATGTTACGATAGCACTTGTAGTACTTGTGATGAAGTTGTTTTTATATTAAATGATGAATCTGTCAAATCAAATGAACTGACTTCTAAATTTTGTTACAAATTATTACTTAAGAATTATGTTTCTGACCCAGCATCCTATTGTTATTGGAAGGAAAATAATATTAATGTTAATTGGCCAGTTGTGTGGAAAAGTGTTTTTAAGAATTATAAGAACCCGAAAAATATTGATTTAGATTTTAAAATTGCTCACAATATTGTTTGGACTAAGGAAAAATTATACAAAGTGAAAATTGTTGATAATAATTTATGTCCTGTATGTAAAATAAATATAGAAGATATTGTCCATATGTTTATAGACTGCAGTTGTCTTTCCAATTTAATTGCCTTACTAAAGGAGATTATTAACGATATTTTAAAGTATAAAATTAATGATGATGATTTTAAGTCCGGTTTACTGTTAGGAATTCAGTCTACTATTGTGGCCGGACAAGTAGAACTGAGCGATGTTGTTTTATCTGCAGCAAGACAAGCTATTTATAAACGCCGAATGTTTATGTTAGATCATATAAACTCTAGATTAAATATTATTTTGTTATTTAAACATACATTGAAAGATAACCTATATCATATTAGTAAATATTTTAAGAATAAAAATACGTTTATTGATAAATTCATCAAACCATCATTTCTTATAGTTTACGAAGATAATGGAGATATACAATTAGATTTTTGAAAGAGTTTGTATATACCCTCGACTTTTACCTTGTAAATTATCCCTTTAATTACTTTTAATGTATACTCTGTAAATATTTGTACTATGTGAAGCTAGAAAACCTTCAAAAATATGTTTTTAAACCTTACTTAATAACTCTTTCATATGTATCTGTATAAATATGTTTAGTATATTTTTGTTTATTCATGTATGACATATCTGTATATATTTAAATATCTGAATAAATATATTTACAAGAAAAAAAAAAAAAAAGAGTGCCGCGCTTCGACCTCTAGCTGGCCGGTCACCTCTGGCTTGCGGCTGTGGTTTCGATCCCTGGTGTGAGCGTATGTGGCATGGAGATAGGGGCGCCTTCTCAACCTCGTGGGTTTCCTCCGGGTACTCCGGTTTCCTCCCACTGCAAAAGACTCCTACGCGCAAGCGAATTATTGAAATAAAATTGAAAAACCATATGTTAGTCCCGAAATGACCTAGTTTGTGTCGAGTGGACGTTAAACCCCATTTCTCTCTATATATATATTTACCAATCAAGTCAATATGACGGCAATAAAACGTTTTAATGGTTTTAATCAGTTTAGTGCACAAGTATCCTTGTAATTGAAGCCTAGATGACAAATGCCTCGATCTACTCAAGAAATCAGAATAAAAAGAACAAGCTCTTGCGTAACGGTTTTGGCTGAGATAAAAACACTCCATAAGCTGGTGATATTGGAAAGTTACTACTAATAAATGGAAAGTTAACGATTAGAAAGTCAAAGTCATCACGTTTATCATACAATTTAACACTTAAGTTTATTGCAATTGTCAAAATCGAGACGCACATCCAAGTAGAAACCCTGATTGTCACTGTTAGTAGTGTTTTTAATTTCGAGCTCATCGGGATATATGAATTCGACGTAATCACTAAATTTGGAATTATTCAGTGATAGAACATCATCGATATCTCGATAAGTGAAATTAAAATGTCTGACTAATCGTTTATTAGTTTTTACGAGTACCTGTATTAGTAAGTGCAGGAGGGCTGCACCACACACAATTCTACACAAAAACAAATATATGGACAAGACATCATACTCAAAGACCACAAACATAAACAAATCAAAGAGAGTGAATGGATCCGGGGGCTAGCCGTAAGCGTCCACTGCGCTGTACAGTCCCGGGCCTGTGGTGACACAGACATCACTCAAATTTGAAAACAACTGGGAATGCAACCCAAAGAAATAATTATATAGTGTCAGCATGAGTCATGATCTATTATATGTTGCAAGAATTACGAATGCAAGCATATTGTTGTATAAATTCCGCTACACAAGTAACCACATAGTTAAATGTATCAGAAGTAGGCCTAGTTCAAAACTAAATCAATAAAAGGATTGAAGTATATAAATGCATTTAGGACAAACATTGCAACCGTCACAGAAACAAAAACACAACTGAATACAAAGAAGCAAAGGAATAGACTATCTAGGGAGACAGCCGTCTGCTGACTGAGTGGTGTGACGTGAATCTGCCGTAATAGTTGTTATGACGTCGTGGTTTAGAAGGTGCAATTTCCCGATAAAAGGGCGATAATCTAGATAAAATTACGTTAAAATATAAAAACTATCAGCTTTAAAGACCATGCAATTGTACAAACCATAGTATAATTATTATATAATGTCCCACGTAAGAAATGCAAAACAGGAATGCCAAAGAAATTGTAAGTTATTGGTGTATTAATAAAGGCCTAAAAATAAGGGCGATAATCCAGATAGGACTAGACATCTAGAAGCAATTTATATAGAATCATTATCCAATATGTAGTCAGTAATATCGTTATAAGAAATGTAAAACTTATTATGTTGAAGAAATGGAAGTTTTGAAATTTCTTTCAAAATGCGTAATTGTGTACCACCTTTGGCCGTGCACTTAAAATTAAGAGTTTTTATTCGGGAAAGAAATAGTTCTTTATTGTTGCATATTTTTAAAAATCGTAATGCCTGTGAATAGAAAACATTGTATAGTGTCGTATCTGGTATGTTACTATGAGCTGACGGGTATTTTACTACTTCAAAACCAAATTTGTCTGTTTTATCGAATATACCGACATTAAATTTGTTATTAATTATATTGATGTCCAAGTCAAGGACAGATGCATTTATAGTGCCCGAATTTTCTTTATTTAATATAAGTTCAGGAGGATATATTTCATCTTTGTATTTATTGAAATTACCATTATCATTGATTGGTGTTATGTCATCAATGTAACGGAAGGTATAATTTAGACTTTTTGCTACCTTGTAATCTGTTTTTCTTTTATGGTCTTGAAAGTCGAATTCGTATTTATATAAATGTGCATTTGCCATAAATGGGGCGGGGTCAGTTCCCATTGGTAAACCAATAGTTTGTTGTATTATCTGATCCCCAACCTCAAATATGGCATTGTCAATGAGAAAATGTATAATATTTTGAAATTTTTCTTTATCGAAAACTACAGTATTGGCATTGCGCCGTTTTATGATCCATCTTGCATCTTGTGAGTAGATGGCCATCAGATTTCTGCCTTTTCCAAAAGCACCAATCCAAATTCTTTTTAAGGTCTGCATGTTGTAGCATAGTATATAAAGTAGAAAAGTCGAAAGTTTCTATTGATTTTGCATTGTCTTTTTGATTGATTTTATCTAAAGTGTCTACTATTGGTTTATTTTTATCAATTATGAAAAAGCTATTAATTCCAGTATAATTGCGAAGTGTTTTGCACCAAATGGCATGTTGGGCCTGGCATAATTTAAGTCCTTTCGTAATAGTCACTGCTAGAGGTTTTGTCTGGCAGATGCTGGAGGAAATTATGTATCTGAATTTTACTGGATTTTTATGAAATTTCGGTATAGAATAAATATATGGCAGGGCATCTACTTTTACATTGTCTTTTATATTATTACTCCTGTTAAACGAATATTGATTTTGTAAAATATCTAGTTTAGATAATTCCGTAATACATTTATAAGTGTTATTATTGGTGTTAGGCCAAAGTCCAACTTCGGTAAGGATATTTTTAATATAGTACTTTTTACAGATAAAGGCAATGTTATTGCTGGCCTTATCGACAGGTGTTAGAACAAATTTCTCTTGAAGAGCAGAAAGGCATTCAGCTGCAGATGCATTTTTTAGGACTTCGGGTGGTGGATGTCTTGGGTTGTTTTTAATATGTTTGATTCTCTTTGATAAGAGGTCAAAAACAGTGTTTCTCCATTCTCCAAAAGATTCTATTGGTGCACGAAATTTATCTGACCAAGCTACTATGCATTTCCGGATTTCTGATTTTAGATTATTATGTAATTTTTTGAAGTTAGTTTTATTAGGTTGTTCTCGAAATTGTGGTCCAAAGCGAAATAGTTTTTTAAGATTATTGTCTTCAACAATATCGAAGTTTCCAGTCAGTACATGGTCGTGAAATTTATCTTTAAAAGGAGAGTTATGACATTGACATGTTGTATTGTCATAACTGTTAATAAATTCTTGAACGTTAAGGTTTGCTATAGTATCATGGTAGTTAAATATTTTATTACGAATTGGAGGTAAAAATTTGTATACGACTGTAGGTGAAATTTTAGGAATAGTATCTGGTATAGATTTGATTACAGATCTATCTCGGAAAATTCTATTCAGTCCAATATCTTGTATATGTTTATCTGTAAAAAGTATTTTACATAAAATCTCGGGTTTTTTCTTATGTACTTTATTTTGCTGTGCTGAATGTTTAGGTGAAAATTTACTATTTATCAAATCGGTAATAACATCATAATATTGAAGAAGAAAGCTTTCATTAAGTTGATTAGAATAGATAATATCCTGTATGAGGACACCAAGTTTCTTAGCTGTTGGTTTTTTCAAGGTATGTACAATTTGTCGAGCTAGATTAAGTACACAGGCTGTACAAGACAATTTGTCGGAAGTATGGCATTGGCATGCAGAATACAATTCGTTCAAAATACTTTCCGGATCTTTTCGAAATTTCGATTTTTTAATGAAACGTTTTTTATTTTGAAAATTATGGTCAAGTTTTTTGTAACAATTTCTGGTGATCAAAGTGTTTTCATTCCGGTTGTTATAATCGATATTTTTAAATCTATCATTAAGACCATAAGGGAAAATGGTCTGTAGTTTGATAATCCAAGTTTCTTCTGCGTGCGTTCTAATTTGTGTATTAGCAGGATCAATTTTACCATTAGTATGGTGTCCAGAACCGGGAAGTTTTTCAATTATTTGTATACTATATCCAAATTCTTTACAGGGATTTTGTTTAAAATGTTGATATAATAGTTTATGTGCATTTTCAGAAATTTCCTGCAGATCTATGATTATTAAATCTAGTTTTACATGATTTGCTAGTTTCCCCAACATACTGTAGTTTGCAGTAATTGCAGGTTAATAAATATACTATATTTTGTGTATGACAATTAAGGTTTTGATCTGTAGAAACATGGTAGCATCTACCAGTAACGGAGCTACTAAATGTGTGGGCTTCATTGTAATCAGTACATAATTTACACTGTCTATAGTTAAAAGCATCGAAAGACAGACTACAAAATTCACAATTTATATTTGAACATATTGAATTACTAGTTTGACTACTTTGATTACCCGTATGGGTAAGATTATTAATTGCATTATTCGAAATTCCTCCCCCCGCAGCCAATTCATCAGAACTACCTGCTAGATTCTTATTGGTGAGGTTGACATGCGGAGTCACGTAAGGTGTTCCGTGTAGAGGGACAAAATTTCTCATAGGGTTGTTAGCCCTATGGCAGGCTACACCAGGTGGGGGCTGCCCACTGGTGCTTACATTTATTTTTGTTAAAACCATTTGTTTGAAATCGGATATATTTAAATAAATAAATAAATAAAGATGATAATGATAATGAAAATAAAAAAAAATGAAAATAAAAAATGTCCAGTGAGCAAACAGGAGCAAAACCCGACAACGAGAACATTCTACAGTACGAAGGGTTAAAAACTCTACTCTAATAGTAAGTGCAGGAGGGCTGCACCACACACAATTCTACACAAAAACAAATATATGGACAAGACATCATACTCAAAGACCACAAACATAAACAAATCAAAGAGAGTGAATGGATCCGGGGGCTAGCCGTAAGCGTCCACTGCGCTGTACAGTCCCGGGCCTGTGGTGACACAGACTTCACTCAAATTTGAAAACAACTGGGAATGCAACCCAAAGAAATAATTATATAGTGTCAGCATGAGTCATGATCTATTATATGTTGCAAGAATTACGAATGCAAGCATATTGTTGTATAAATTCCGCTACACATGTAACCACGTAGTTAAATGTATCAGAAGTAGGCCTAGTTCAAAACTAAATCAATAAAAGGATTGAAGTATATAAATGCATTTAGGACAAACATTGCAACCGTCACAGAAACAAAAACACAACTGAATACAAAGAAGCAAAGGAATAGACTATCTAGGGAGACAGCCGTCTGCTGACTGAGTGGTGTGACGTGAATCTGCCGTAATAGTTGTTATGACGTCGTGGTTTAGAAGGTGCAATTTCCCGATAAAAGGGCGATAATCTAGATAAAATTACGTTAAAATATAAAAACTATCAGCTTTAAAGACCATGCAATTGTACAAACCATAGTATAATTATTATATAATGTCCCACGTAAGAAATGCAAAACAGGAATGCCAAAGAAATTGTAAGTTATTAGTGTATTAATAAAGGCCTAAAAATAAGGGCGATAATCCAGATAGGACTAGACATCTAGAAGCAATTTATATAGAATCATTATCCAATATGTAGTCAGTAATATCGTTATAAGAAATGTAAAACTTATTATGTTGAAGAAATGGAAGTTTTGAAATTTCTTTCAAAATGCGTAATTGTGTACCACCTTTGGCCGTGCACTTAAAATTAAGAGTTTTTATTCGGGAAAGAAATAGTTCTTTATTGTTGCATATTTTTAAAAATCGTAATGCCTGTGAATAGAAAACATTGTATAGTGTCGTATCTGGTATGTTACTATGAGCTGACGGGTATTTTACTACTTCAAAACCAAATTTGTCTGTTTTATCGAATATACCGACATTAAATTTGTTATTAATTATATTGATGTCCAAGTCAAGGACAGATGCATTTATAGTGCCCGAATTTTCTTTATTTAATATACTTCGTACGAATAGAGAAATAAATCAGCATGTAAAGGTGCGCAGTTGGTGCCCATGGAGATGCCTACCGCTTGCTGATATATTACCCCCTCTAAATTCAACAAAAATATTATCAATTTAAAAATCCAAGATCTGAATTATCTTGTTGATGGTGAATTTAATTTTAGAATCCCTATGGTTCCTGACAAAATATGTGGAATTTTGAATTAACAACTAAATATTGGTATCTTGTAGTTCCTGATTTGGATGAAAAGGCACTGTGAATAATGTCTTTTAACCGAGCTTTTAACTTACTATGGGAAATTTTCGTGTACAAAGTAGAAAAGTCAAATGTTTGTATAGATGAGACTGAAGCAAGTGATCTAAGATGTAAACCATAAAGTAATTCTTTGGAATTTATAAGTTTAGTTTAGTTCAGTTTAAATAATATTTTATTCATTTGAAAAGGATTGAACAACAGGCAGGGCCTATATAAGTTCTTTCCCTGGTATAAGAAAATAATAAACGATAAATATAAACATATACATAAAAATAAGATTAAATATAATAAATTGAAAAAATCGAACATACATACAATTTCGTGTGGAAATGATATATATACGAAATATAGTTAAAGCAATTATTTGATATTATACAACAATATTTAAAAGCAAATCAAAACCTTTTAGTACTTTTAATAAAATTATGGACTGCTTCAAAAATCAAAATATTAGATGTGTTCGAAAGATCTGTGGAACCATTCAAAATTAGATCTAGATTAATAGTTTCTGTGATTACCTTTAATGAATTTAATAGTTCGATTCTGATAGCTGAATAAGATGGGCAATAGAAGAAGTGGAAGTTATCTTCATCTGGAGAATTGCATTTAAGACATAGTTTTGATTCAGATAGGTAGTGGTGGAAAAGGTGATTATTGAGATTACTAGATTCATTTCTTAGTTGGCAGTGAATAATATTTTCCTTGCGGTTTCCGTAATGAAAGTAACTAGGTTTTTTATGTAGAGGATATTGACTCAGAAGGCTGGACTTAAATGTATTGAGAGACGGCAATAACTGCACGTATGTAGGAAGACTGTTCCATAGTTTGATTGTGTTAGGAAAAAAACTTTTTATGTAAGAAGACGTTTTACATTGTGGTATTTTCAGTTTTTGGTTTCTAAGATTATAATAATTTGTTTCGGGTTGTATTTTCATAAGAATATCGGATAAATACTGGGGTCGATAGCAGTTAAGGATTTTATAAAAAAAAATATACGAGTTTATGCCTTTGACGGCGTTTGAATTGTGGTTCCCACCCTAGTTTGTCATAAACATATTTTCTTTAAGAATTACGGCGTAGACCAGCTATGATTCTCCCTGCTTCTAGTTGTATATTCTCAAGTAATTCTGAGTCTTTGGTACTACATTTATCCCATATACAATCCCTATACTCCATAAGAGGACGTATAAATGACGTAAATATAGTACATAACGTAGATCTATTTAATTTTAATTGGCGTAGAATGTTGAGTCTATTGCAAGCTTTTTTGTGAATTTTAGAAATATGTTCTGTCCATGTTCCGTTTAGATGAAGAGTCAGTCCCAGGTGGCAGTGTGAGATAACTTTATCAATAATTTTATTTTCAAACTGTAGATTAGGATGGTTTGTTTTTTTACGTGTGAATATTAAGTTTTTAGTTTTATTTGTGTTGAATGTTATTTGCCATTTATTTGCCCACGTTAATATTAGCTTCAGATCACTATTGATTGAATTAGCAGTTTCTAATGGGTTATCATTTATAATTGCAAATAAGGACGTATCGTCAGCAAATAATCGTACATTGTTATCTAGATTGTCTGAAATATCATTTATGTATATTAGGAACAGAAAAGGACCGAGTATGGATCCCTGGGGAACCCCTGATTCAACTGCCAAATACGGTGATTGAAAACCTTCAACTACAACACATTGTTTACGATTTGTTAAATAATTGTATACCCAATCACACAAATTTAGGCCAATACCATACTTTCGCAGTTTATATATAATTCCCAAGTGCCAGACTTTATCGAACGCTTTTGAAATATCACAGAATACAAAACTAAGCTCTTTTCCTTTATCTAGATTACTTATAATTATATTATATATCGAAAAGTTGGTTTATTGTTGAATCATTCTTTTTTTAAATCCTGACTGGTGTTTAGATAATAAATCATAATTTTTAATAAAGTTGTACAGGTGTTTTAAGATAATTTTTTCAAAAAATCTTACAAATTGAGCACGTTAAGGAAATTGGGCGATAATTTTCTGGTAAATGTGGATCACCCTTCCCTTTAAAGGCTGTTGTGACATGTAAAGTGTTCCATATGTCTGGAAGTTGTTTAGTTGTCAGGCACAGGTTAAATAGACGAGTTAATGGAATTACAATGGCGGGAGATACGCTTTTTAGGATTAATGGGCTGAGTTCATCAGTTCCTGGTGGCTTTGAACAGTCGAGTAGTTTTAATTGATCAGTTACGATAAAATCATTCATTGTGTTGTCCGTATGTGCATCAAAGGGAGGTAATTTATGCGGGGTATCTAGTTTTGAAACATGTAAAGTATGAATTCAATATTGTAGCCTCATCAAGAGGATGAGAATGAATTTTGCCATTGAGGTTAATTGGGGTTTGATTGTTACTGTTTACGTTTTCCATTTTCACAACTGATTTTACTAATTTCCACCACTGATTTGATGTGACTTTATGATTATTTATTTTATTGGTTATTTTAGATTTAAAATCATCTTTCGCATGACGTATGAGTGAAATTACCTCATTTCTAATTTTACGGAACTTTAGCCAATGGTTTGGGTTATCTGACTTTTTGGCACGCTTTTGGACTCGGTTTCTTTGTCGAATTTTTAGGCGGATACAGTTGTTCATAAAAGGTTTATCGTTGGGTCTAATTGTGACTACTTTAGTAGGAATGAATATTGATGTGTTTTCTTCAAGGACATTTTTAAAATCATTATATAATTTATTTATATCTTTACTATTAAAACCCGTTGTTGACCATTCTATTTGTTTAAGAGAATTACATAAGCCTTCAAAATTAGCCTGGTTATAATTTCTGATTTTCCGTTTATATGATAATTGTTTATAGGTAATAAAGTTAATTTCTACAGTTATTAACGAATGAGTACTACATATAGGGTGTAATACTTAATATTTGGGAATAAGATACCTTTTATTTGTAATAAACAGATCTATGCATGTTCCGGGATGGGTTGTAAAGTTAGTTGGTTCATATATGAGATTTACTAGACCAAAGCGTTGTAATATTACGCTTAGTTTGTTTTAGCATTACTAGAATTAGATAAAACATTAATATTAAAATCCCCTGTTAATATCAAGGGGAGGGGGGTACTGCTGTCTAAAGCTTTACTTATTATATCGTAGAATGAATCCCAGAAGGAAATTGACGTGTTTGGTGGACGATATATAACTCCTAATAGAAACTTATTCTTAGTATTACTAATACTGACAAAAGTTATTTCTAAATCGTTATGGCGCAGGTCATTTCTTACATGAAAGGAAAGGTTACTTTTTATAAATATTATTATACCACCACCGTGTCTGTTTCGATCTAACCGTACAGGAGTATGATAACCTGGTAAACATACTCTGAAATCAGAAATAGAATGATCCAGGTGTGACTCAGTTATACCTATAATATCATAATTACTTAATTCTGCTTCAATTGTTGATATTTTCGGTAATATACTACATACATTATTATGAACAATTGATAATTTTTTCGAGACAATTCGTTTTCCGTCTGGTCCTGGGTTTAATTCAATACATCCCCTTAATAATAAAGTCTTAATTAGAAGTAAAGATATATTACAAACATATGTTAAGATATTTGCCTTGTATGCTATGACATGTGTCAGATTGTCCTGTTGATTTGTACTGGAAGAAATCACTTTAATCGTGTGTATCGGAGACTATGAACATGACCAGGACGGGACAATTCGACACATTACATAGGTTGTATAATTTATAAGTGATAACATTTCCACACACAAAATAATTGTTTGAGATATTCGAACATATATACATGAGCTGATTAACAACAGCTATAGTCTCTAAATACGCTTCCATACAACAATTTAAAACAGAAAGATGGTTGAGACATGTAGGGAAAGCATAACATATATACATTACATTTATAATACAGACAGTTATATAATTTATATACATATAGACGCACATCTAAGTCTAGTTTGATGTACATGTACGTGTAATGTTTGTTCGAAAAGAGTTAAATAACTTAGAATCGCATTTGGTATAGTACAACTTCAATTCGCATTCTTATATCTGCGTTACTTCGGTTGTATTTTTTAACTTTAGTTTAAACATTTTTAATATTGACTAGCAATTTACAATGTAACTATTACAGTTTGAGCTGTTATTAAACTGGTCGAGTTTTTAACAACAACTTTTACATTCTATCACTAATCCTTATAATTAGAACAGTGCGCGATGTTTTCAGTAAGCTGCGTAATATGGAAGACCAAACAGCTCTTTATTCAATGTTCTTAATTCTTAGTTCTAAATTCATAGTCCTTATTTTTTACTTCTTCATTTGTTGTCGTATTTCGACATTTGTACACTAAAATTAACATTTGTATCTTAAAATCAATATTTGTTTCACAAATCAGACATTTGTCATATCAGATTTGTAAAATGTATTTTAATATGAGATATTTTTAGAAAATCAAAAATTAGTCTATATTTACATTTCATCAGAAAAATACGACGAAGAACAAATATCGAACAACAAATTTCAAAATACAAATCTTGCAAAACATTTCTCTAAAAACATTTCTCCAAAAACATTTCTCCAAAAACATTTCTTCAAAAAACATTTATCCAAATACATTTCTCCAAAAACATTTCTCGAAATTCATCGAACCGGAACATTAGAAATCAACCTGACATACAATAAGTCACCATACAATAAAGAAGAATCGAGCAAGCATACAGCAAGTAAAACCGTACAATGACCGTGACTCTAATGAAATCACGTGCGTGTTATAATTATGTTTCTATATATAAATATATTGGTTAATATGATCTAGCATTAAATAAAATAAATTGAAAGTAGACGTATGTCGTTGGATCAACGAAAGGGGACTTTATCTCTTCTAAATCATGCATATGTCAGAAAATATTTTACAATTTTTAAAATGTATTTGGACCGTCTTAATGGTGTACAACACGATATCTTGTATTTCGTGTTATGATCGGTATTTTTATTTATTTGTTAGTGCCGGTCATTTTTTTCTTTTTGCAAGTTATGTAAATATAAATTTACATTTTTTAGCAAGCAAAAAACATACTTTCCAGTAGTATATGAGCAAATATCAAAATTTCTTATTGAGATTGTTTTTTAAGATTTAAATCCCCGCCACCTCTCGTCACTTAATAATGAAAGGAAAGGAAGTTTAACGTCCTACTATTCTGCTCCGAACTGGGCCGATGAAGACGGGTATAGCGACACAACGGCCTACTCTTATATGGAATTCCAACTGTCATGGGATATTTTACGTACACGCAAATGTGTACACCGGGTCTCGGTTTTTCGTACCAGCTGTTTTTGTTAGGCCCTCAGTCCTGCATCACTGACAAGGGGAAATAGCGTCGAAAAATCTGTATGAACTTATTCACAGGCACATTCATGAAAACATGATTTAGAAGAGGTAAACACTCTTTCGTCTGAGCAAAGAAAGGGGGGTTTGGATGGTCTAATGAATAGCACGTACGCGCTGTACCATAAGGTATGTCCTTGAGTCAACTGGTGTGGTTTCGATGTACGTATCGAGGAGTAGGGACGCCTGTCCAATCTCGTGGATTTTCTCCGGGGCCTCCTGTTTCCTCCCACTGCTTATAAAGACCCCCACGCGCAAGCTTATTATTGAAATAAAATTGAACCATTTGTTAGTCCCGAAATGACCTAGTTGTTTCGAGTGGTTGTTAAACTCCATTTATCCCTCTCTTTGAACAAAGAAATAATTATGTCGCTATCAGATAAAGCCTAATTTCTGAAAATTGACTACTTTCAATTTATTTTCGTTATCGAAGGCCCGGTCCGATTAGCCGTTCTACACACGTGGTTTCACTAGAGAAATGAAATGAAATGGGGTTTAACATCTAACTGTCCTGCTCCTAAACTGGGCTACTGAAGACGGACATACGCCATACAGTGTGCTATGAGGGAAATTTTGCCCGGGTAGCGGCGCTACGGCCTACTCTTGTATCGAACTCCAACTGCCAAGGGATCGTTCCACTAGCGTCGCGGTCACCGAGCTTTTTTTTCTTATTGTACATTTGCTTATACTCGATTCCCATTATTGTATGGTGACTTATTGTATGCCAGGTTGATTTCTAATGTTCCGGTTCGATGAATTTCAAGAAATGTTTTTCAAGAAATGTTTTTCAAGAAATGTTTTTAGAGAAATGTTTTGCATGATTTGTATTTTGACATTTGTTGTTCGATATTTGTTTTTGGTTGTATTTTTCTGATGAAATGTAAATATTGACTAATTTTTTTATTTTCTAAAAAAAAAATAAATATCTTATATCAAAATACATATTACAAATCTGACATGACAAATGTCTGATTTGTGAAACAAATATTGATTTTAAGATACAAATGTTAATTTTAGTGGACAAATGTCGAAATACTACAACAATTGAAGAAGTAAGAATTAAGGACTATGAATTTATAACTAAGAACTAAGAACACTTAATAAAGAGCTGTTTGGTCTTCCATAGCGTTATAGGGGAATTTGGCTTGAAGCACATGACTACCAATAATTTTCGTTGACTTGTGTTATTTCGATAAAAAAGATGATCACCAATTTTAGTTTAAGAGGCGAGGCTGGGAGCTAGAGGTGTGGTGTTAGGGACTGGTAGGACAAAAAGCGGCTGTTCTTATTTGGCTCTGCGAAGCTTCAAACAGCACGCACCATGTTCAGTTATTGGTTGTGCTTTGTCAGCGTGCAAATATCTAACCAGTCACAAACGACAAGCGACAAGCACCGCGAAGGCTCTATTGCACACATGGGGTGTATATATTTACACGACTTTTTACTTATCATTTGACAAAACACTTTGAATTGTGTGTAAAAGTTGAATATTTGGAATGATATAAGATAAAGTTGATAATATTATTATAACCAGTATTAAGTATGACTCGTTTGAATATAAAAATTAAGAACTGGTATTTCCATTTAGCTTCGCGGAGCTTTAGTTCATTCGACGAAGTTCAAACAGCGCGCGTTAGTATTTTATTAGTCGTGAAACAATGAGTTCACACATTACATAGTTTATTATTATTTTGGTGTTTGAAGTGAGGAGTCCGAAATCTAGCAGTGACTGTTGTTTCATAGTTTCATATTTTCGGTTATTGTCTGGATTGATGGCAAGTTAGTTATTAAAGCTTCAGCTTGGGTTCCTTCGTCTCCTTTGTCGTTTTCATGGAGAGATGTACCCTCTATCATTTCTGTACCCTGGCCCAGAACGTTTACCTCAAACTTTTTAAGATCATTCACATTGTTTATTACAAAATTTCGATCATCTGACAGTGGTCTAATATAGATTCTGCCATCAAATGTCCAACAATTTTTTATGATAGAATTGTTGTACCAGGACCGAGTTTGTTTATAAAGACCAGCACGTTTGGCAGTGAGGGCTTCATTAATGTAAATTTTAGAATTATTGGCGATATTGTACTGCTTTAGTCTCTTCTTATTGCCGTATATAGCAGCTCTATGACGATAACTGATGAATCTAACAATTATATCTCTTGGTCTGTCGCTAATTTCGTTTAATTTACCGACTCGATGAGTTCTACTTATATCATCTTTGTGTAGTGAACGAGTGGATAAATCAACACTGTTACTAAATTGAGAGTACTTGCTTCGTTGAGGTCTTGACATAAAGTGAAGTATAAAACATACACCGGAAGTTGTTAGTGTTGGTGTCACGTGGTTTACCACATTTGCTTAGTTTAGTGACCTCAAGAATGTGATTGTTTAAAAGATTAACGGCGAGTTCGTCGGTATCTTCATTTTTGTTCTCTTTTAGACCACTGATCTTTAGACAGGTTCGCCTAGAGTATTGTTGTAGTTCGTCGATATCATCTTCTATTTTGCTAATGCGATTGTTTAGTGGGCGTATGATCTCAAGCTTCATCAAATAGCATATTTGAGACATAATGATCGGTTGTTTAAATAGTTCACCTAGGAATGATTTCAATGAAATGTCATCCTTTAAAACAGTTTCGAGAAATTCACCATAGCTAGATGAATCGTCAGGTTTGTGACGCTTCTTGCTTTGCTTTTTTGACATTTAGTGAGTTGGTATTAAGATAACTAGTGTATAACTAAGGGTAAGATGGACGTGTTTAGTCACTAATTAATAGTACTCAAGTGATTAGTTTTCAGACTGCTCAATCAAATGTAGATTTCTTCAAATGTAACAAAATCTAAAAATCCAATTTCAAATTCAATGTCCCATCAGCATTCACAGAATATAGATCCTGAATTTAGTATAAAATTGGTCATGCCATCACAATGTAAAACTCTGCTAAGAACAAAAAACTCTCTCCGATTTTCAACATAACACCTCAGTCAGCCATCTTGTTCATCTTCCATTTATTAATATCCACTTCTGATTAATACCACTACGAGCAGGGGTGGATTTGACCGGGAACCAGCCCGGGCTCCCGTGTCGGACCGACCCCTTTCACTGATCGCGGAGCCGAGACAGGGGGAGGGGGGTCCGGGGCTCTCCCACTGGCAATTTTTGAAATATGAATCCTAAATATGAGATTTGGTGGCATAGCTGATCATAATCTATGTCAATTAATAAATTTCATAAATCGATTAACTTAAGCCAAAACCCCGACCTGCACGTAATTTACAACCATCAACTTGCGAAATTATCATATCGTCATATTATTAATTAACGTATTATCATTGTATCGTCAAGAGTCAAGAGAATATAACTGGTTAAACAATGGGACTAGTTTCGAAAATTTTGACGATTTGATTAACCAATTAGGAATATTGATTAAGTAGGAATATTTTCATTGAAAAATGTCCCATTTTTGTGGCCGGGAGCGCTAGTTGATTCCTCCTGTGATGGAAGGCCACCAGACACATTGGTACAGAGTGACGAAAGTGAAATTCATAAAAGCTGCTTTTTGAATTTTGGATTTTGGCGTATCCCCACAAACAGGGTGCAGGTGAATTAATAATTAGTAAATTTGCGGGCGACAGTGTCCGGTGAATCCGACGCAATTTTCGGATGAAATTCAAAATCCCCATTGCAGGAGAAGTCTGGCCCACACCCAGCAAACCCGACCAAGAAAATCGATTATACCAGCCCATTCCAGACTCCCAGTGATGGCATGGTGGCCCGTTAAAGCCACCGGCCACATACAACATGATCATCATCGCTCCATTGCCGGTCCAATACCCCCTCCCCTATATAATGTTCGACAGAAAAAGGTTTTTTAGACGAATTGGACAAAATTATTTTTCTTCATCTTTTGTCCGACCGGCTCTTCGGGCGATCGGCCGATGGCCCAATCCGCACCTGACTACGAGAGTATATTTTGTCACAGTATTTTTGAATACCTTCTTTAACTACCGTTAGTATAGATGTCAATACTTTTGAAAGTGGTTTTGTGTAACAACGGGATGAACATGCTATAAAACATTGCTTGAAGGGATTTTATATAGTTTAGGTATCCAATATAACAAGGGCAGATCTGTATAGGTATCGCCACATGGAGTAACAAATGAAGTTAGTACAGATCTGTGATTAGATATATATTTGATCCTTACTAAGTGTAGTACGTTTATACGTAGCATTGTCGAATGATTTCCAAAACCAAGTTCTTTGAACAGACAGTCATAATAGTATCGTTTACGTATATGTTATCGGACGCTTTGTCAGCCGGAAGAATGGCATACTTGCCATGTAAGGCGCTGAGATTTTCAACAATGCTAACATCATTGAAAATAGATTTAAGCCTTGTGTCAACTCACAAACGTTGCATGTAAGTTCTCCGTTTTCGTAAACGACTGATACACTCAGTCCAATCTGAGAGGGTATCGATGATAACATCATCCCTCTTGGCCCGTGATCTAGCGTAGTCCTCTACGGCATCCATAATAAGTTTGAAATTTTGATTCCATGAAAATGGTTGCGGTTCCCGGTATTTGGGTCCTTTAGACAAAATCTCACGTAACTTATTATTTTGGACTATGTTCTAATCACCAGTGACCACATGTCCAGCTGGCTGGTAAAGGAAGGACGACGTAGAGCAAGAACAGGGCGGGGGTTATCGTATAAGTCCTTTGTAATTAAATATCTTGGATGCAATGGGTTTAGTATAAGTATAAGAAATCCTAGGAACAGTAACAGTTTTGAAGTAAGGAGGGATGTGTTCTGTGACATCCTTATGGCGTAATAGTTGGCTTAACTCGATAGCATCAATGCCTTTATTTGCAAATTTCAGTTTTAGAAATGAACTGTTGGTGTTAGATAAATCATGCTCGGTCGCAACGTCTAAACAACAGTGGGTAATGTCAAGAACAATGGATACAACCCAGTACAATTTGAATCAAAACATTCAGATTTAAGTGATTTCAAAATAGTAAGTGGAATAGAATATAATTTAGTACGGATATTGTGTGGTCCTAGTGGTCCTTGGATAATTTTCAAAAGGGCATCAAGTGAAATAGTCTTGAGCTTGGGTAGTGTGTAGCGACGATGACTATAACTGCGTATTCGACGAAGAAACTTTGGGAATAACGTCATGACATTGACATTGCTACATGCAGGGCTAGACAAATTTCCAATACTAGCTACATTGCCATTGCACCCGTAAGGGGTGGCAGTACCTAATGTACGTATCCAATATTCTTCTCGGCTTCTACGAAGCTTCGTGGTTTCACTAATCTAAATGATGATTATCAATTTCATACAGATCGGATGATAACTTTTGGCGTTAGAGCGTTTATAATGTTCAACAAAGTGAAATAAGGGCCATAACTCCAGACGTAATAGACTGAAATTGCTGAAATTCAATAGAATTCTTCTTTGTTACTAAATTAATTGACGCATATAAATTTCATACACATCGACAGACAACAAGGTCATAACTCTAGACGTAATAAACGGAAATTGCTGAAATGCAATAGGATTCTTCGTTACTCTAATTCAAATAATGCATATAAATTTCACAAAGATCGGATGATAATTTTGGAGTTACAGAGAATGCAAGTTTCAACAAAGTGAAACACGGGTCATAAATCTAGAGTAATTTACGGAAATTTCTGAAATCCAATAGGCTTCTTCGTTTCACTAATTTAAACAAGCCAACAGTGAGACTGATGTCCACCGCCGAAATCCCAACATAATTAATCGCACATTTATTTTTTTCAAAAGTATTGAGCAAACAAATTATACACTAAGTTTCGTCACTCACTATCAGATAGAATCAATGTTATCTTGTCCCAAAACATCGACCAATGGAATTACTTAGCTCTGCTTATCTTTAGCTCAAAATGCTTTGGGAGACGGAAACGTTGATTCTAAATGGTTCATCGTTTCATTACCTCAATACTGTGAATGCTTCACAACATCAAAATCTGGAATAAACTCATTCATAAGCATGTTCTGCGTAGGCTAAGTTTGATTGCTCGATGCTTTACGAAAAAGATGAATGTGAATTTATTAACATGTTCCTTGCACTTATTTTAGAACTACAGTCGGGGATATCTGCTTAGGCTAAGTTTGATTGCCCGATGCTTTACGGCAAAGATGGAAGTGCAATTAATTAACATGTTTCTTGCACATGCATGTATTTTGGGACTATAGCCGGGGATATCTGTCCCACTGTCAATTTGCTTAATATATTGCTAACCGGAATTAGGTAAATCGTATCGCCGATTAAATAAATAATCAGAAATGTTACAAATGTCCTGACCTATCAGTATCACCATATGAGGAGCAGGTGAGATTTGCAGGAGAAAAACATGCAACAGACAGACATTAGTGTTTGATTTTATACAGGTAGCCCCATACCCACTCAACTTCAGGATATGATCGTAACTAATAAATACAATAACAGCAAAAGCCGTGTATGAACATTACCAAAAAACTGTTGCATATAATACTTACAATTTAGGCACAGCTATGCCATTAGTTTCTTTATCCGTATTGCAATACTGTTTGACATAAAAACTGGCATTGGTTGAACGACGGCGTTTTGTTGGTGGTTTTGATTTATTCATACGATTATCCATATACCCATTTAAATCTCTGATAGTCTGTAATACAACAAATCACATTTGTTTTACATTCAACTCGTTAAAACTGTCGAAGGAATTACCCCTTTGACTTTTTCTGTAGCGTTACAGAGTACCCAATTTCAACCTTCGATATTTTGTCTGTGTTTAGTCCGTATATTTTCAGTTATTGTTTCCAATGTATTTCTTTTTTGCACTGTTAAACTAGATTTCTCAAACCAAGAAAGTAAGTAACTGTGCGAATACATGAACATGTATTACTCGAATTTAGCAAGTGTCATGGCAGAGTGACGTTGACATGCACAATGGCAGAATATAATTTTATTATTTACTACTGAACTAGTATAAACAATATTTTATTCAATGAACTGAACTGGATTGAACAACAGAGAAAGGCCTATATAAGTTCTCCCCAAACATATAAAGCAGTTATATCTTTTGTTTACAATAGACAACGGTGGACATATGTATAGGCAGTGAGTTACAAACATTTCTTGGAGTCTAATCGTATGGTATTACATATTCATTTTAGATTATGAAATTTGTAATATAAAAAGTGTTGCATATTGTAAATAAAATATTAAATGTCAGGGTGTTAAAATTTCTTCATATCTTTAATGTATTTTGCACTATGTTAAATATGTTAAAATTGGTATCATCTGAAAGGTCGGGGTTGCCATATAAGATAAGGTTAATTGTAACATTTTGTTTGAGGTGGTGTGACTTTTTTTTGGAGAATTTTTCTTTGGGTAAAGAAGGCTGGACATATGAAATATTGTAACATGCTTATTGGTGACTCTTGCGTTTTGCTTGGTCAATTAGACACTGTCTATTGGACAATAACACCTCTCTGTTTTAGTAGTTTCTTTTAAAATACTAAATAGCATGTTTCAATGTCGATAAACATCCTGTTTCGCATTGAGAGGGGCCTTATTGTCCAATAGACATGTCCTGAGATCATTAGGACCCAAGACGCGAAAGCGAAATGCGAAACAGGAAGTGTTTATCTCCTATATAATGGCAGAATTACATCTAGGGGACACCTCTGTATATAGTAGAATAAGTGGCTATTTAAATTACTAGCTTTATTTCTTAATTGGCAATGGATAATATTTTCTTTTCTTTTTCTAGTGTTATAATATAATGGTGGTCTAAGTAATGGGTATACACGTGAGAGGCCCGAGTTAAATGTGCTTAACGTTTGTGAAGTTTTAATGATTTCCGATAAGTTGTTTAAAGTTTAATTGTGCAGGGAAAGATTTCTCGTGATCGCCAAAGTCGTCGTGTAGTGTGCTCACTCTACGTATATTGCGTTGTCGCATAGTGCGTGCCAGGCTTAAGCGAATGAAAGTTATCCTCGATCATTGTTACTAAAGATGGTAAGACAAGGGTAGTAGTCTCGGTTATCCATTTAATCGTTAAATCACGAAGGAAAATTTTGCAGCAAATCGAACTACACTCCAACAAATATCGCAGGCTAGCCATAACATCGAGAGTTGATTGGGGTGTTCTCACTTTGCCAGCAGCTATTGTTTTCCATGTAAAATCATTGGACCAGTACTAATAAGGGTAACAATGGTGTTAAACCTATAGTCTTTTTCATATCAATATCAACCACGTGTGACTTTACATTTATTAACACATAATTTAGCATGTACATATATATTTTTCATATCAATATTAACTACTTTACATACAAGTTATTTTATTAACAAATTAATTTAGTATTGTACATGTATATTTAAAAGCCGACTAAATGTGATATCGAATTTCCGTATTCATCTAAAGTCGTCAAACCAGTTAATAATCTTTGTTTTTCATCATGTATTCTTCTGTTAAATTCTATGTATTTTCTTTTCTTTGGACGTGAAACGCCTCCATTTCCATATTGTAAAATTTGTATCTCTGTGTAACCCTGTTCTGACTTTAGTAGTTCTATGAATCTAAAAATATTCGAATCGTTTGACGATACTTTCTTTAACTTTGAATGCCAACCTTCAACATTGTTGGTTGTTCTTGCACCTTCAGTATAGAAATGGTTCCATAAACTTATATCTACACCTTCGACCCACTGTTCTGTAATATAGTCTGCAAATTCACGAACCCCAGGAATATCCATATCCGCGTCTTCTAAGGAGTAAAACCAAAAGTCTTCAATATCATCAGGTTTTATAAGAGCTAACGCGACCGCTCGTTTTACAAAACTAGTCACAGAATAGTTCTCACCATATATACTATTCAAAAAAAGTAGGGGATATTTGATTTTGGGGGCATAATACTAAAATATGCAAATGACTACGAAAAAAGTCACTATAGAACCTAACAGAAGAAACATTTCCAGTTACATGTGACGCCCAAACGCACCAATAGCTACCGCATGGAATGCAGGTGATGCTTGGGATCATCATGGGGGTCCAACCCAAGATTTGCACGACTCTGACTTTGAATGTTACAGTCATTGTGGCATTGAATTCCAGGGTGGAAACATCAGTTTAATTGTTTTAGTGACCAGAAAACAAATTTTGATATGCGTCGGCTTACCCAAAATGAAAGGTTACGTGCCCTTGGCATGCTACAGATCGGCACAACACAGGCGGTTGTGGCGCGGACGATGAATGTTTCTCAGTCTGTCATAAGCAGGCTATGGTCCAGATACCGTGATACACAATCTGTACAGGACAGACCACGCTCAGGTCGACCAAGGGCGACAACTCAAGCCCAGGATCGATTTATCCGTACCTTGGCCTGGCGAAATCGTGTCATCACAGCAAATCAGATCAGCGCTCGTCTTCAAACAGACACTGGTGTGAGAGTGAGTGGCCAGACGATTCGGAATCGACTGCATAGGGGTCACATTCGCGCCCGACGTCCTCGCGTGATCCCTTGTTTGAGAGATCATCACATTCAGGCAAGACGTCGTTGGTGTAGGGATCGTCAACACTGGGATAATCGACGCTGGAGCAATGTGATGTTTTGAGATGAGTCAAGGTTCACTTTTGATTTTTTGGACAGACGTAGGAGGGTGTGGCGTCGTCGAAACGAGCGCTTCCAAGACGTTAACGTCATCAGACATGATCGATTTGGGGGTGGTTCTGTTATGGTATGGGGAGGCATCACTGTTGCTGGAAGAACGGCTTTACATGTTGTTGCAGGGCGTGTTACAGACCAGTACTACCGGGGCAACATCTTGGCAGTCCATGTTGTGCCGTTCGCACGACGTCATGGCCGCCGTTTCATCTTCCAGGATGACAACGCAAGATGTCACAGGGCCAGGATCGTTACAGGTTACCTCCAACAACAGAACATCACCACATTACCTAGGCCAGCACTGAGTCCCGACCTCTCCCCCATCGCGCATGTCTGGGACATGCTTGGGCAGAGGTTACGTCAACGTCAACAACGTCCTGCCAATGTCCAAGAACTTGCTGCTGCGTTGCAACAGGAATGGGACAATGTGGACCAAAATGACCTTAGACGTCTCATTAGGAGTATGCCACGTCGGATCAATGCTTGTTTGGCAAACAGGGGAGGATTTACCCGTTACTGGCTTTGTTGTGATGCTGTGGTAACTTTGCTGTTTGACCCCGGGTATCATTTTACCCTTATCCCTTATAATGGACAGCCTGTGTCTTACTTAGTCTAACGATCATTTGGAATAAATCGATGAATGTGAACTTCATTTCATTTTGTCATTTGTTTCTTCGTCAGTTTCATTAGGTGACTAATTAAGAAACACTTAAAAATCAAATATCCCCTACTTTTTTGGAATAGTATAGTTTCTGTAAACCATGTTTCTGGGCATTTCTCCAGCTTGACTGTCGGAAATGGAACATACAACCTTTAAGGGTGCAGTTAAATTCTAGACGAACTGCATTCTGTGCTGTTACTTCGACGTCTGTGAAGATGGTAGTTGGTTGTAGGTTTAAATTTAATGAACTGGATTTCTCTTTCAGTATCTGGAAAAATTTTTGGTATGTTGACTGTCTTTTATCTGGCATAAGGGCGTATACCAACGGAAACATCTTGGTACCAATAAAAGCATGGATAGTGTAAAGTTGATAATAAAGAGTTGGACAAATAGCGAAGGTTCCGTCGCTGAATAGGGTATCGGCTGCTGCTAGTTGGTAGAGATTTTCTTGACTACAGAATACTAACATCTTATTCTGGTATTCTGCATGAAGTAAGAAGTTTTCACCATTTTTTTTGTTTCTTTATAACATTGGGGCAGTTCTACATCACATCGGTTCTTTGGTATATTTGGTAAATTTTGGGATCTGGCTCGATATAACATGGAATGTGCTCTGTAAAATGTTGGTACAAACTTTACACAGTCATCTACTTCTGAAACCCGTAAATCTGAAAAAATATCAAAAATATGAAACTATTATATTATATATATATCTATTGTCAATATTTACTAAATTTCTTGGTATATATAGTGTATTTTAGTTGGTTGTTTTTTCAAATGTTGATTTATTTCACTTACTGTTAATTTCTTTTTGGTAAATTGCTGGAATTGGCTTAGAATCTGCTTTAACGAATTCTTTCATTGCTGATAAAAACATGTCAACTTTTAATTTGTTTGGATCAGCTTGATGATTATGGATGTTTCTGTAGGTAGTAACCAGGTCATTCTTGGTATTGCAAGTAGCAGGGCATTAACGAACAGTACATCTCCAGTGAATGGTGTCTCCTCTTCTTGTCCTTACACTAAACTTATAGTTATCATAAACTAGGTTTCGGGTACCTCTTGAGTTTGGAATGAATCTAACGTTTACCTGTGCATTAGTCATTTTGGAATGACATACAATTGGAACTTTCAGCTATTTAATAAATTTTTATCATAAACAGGGCTCATCTTAATTAAGTATAATAGTTAAACTGACATATGAACGAAAAATCAGACAGTGATTTATAGTTCACACGTCATAGGTTAAATTGAACTGTGCATGCAATAATTAAAACAGAGTATAACTCACTAATCTATAACTAATCCCTAATCCGCTTAATTAGTAGGGTTAATCTGCTGGCAAAGTGAGAACAAACCAGTTGATTAAGGTCTGGATAAGTTAATTAATGTCTAATTAATAGTTTTTATAAGCTTTCGGGCCTAAAGAAAGACTTACAATAGGCAGATTTTGCTCTTGCATAATGTATGTTTAAGTGAAATTCTATTAATTTTATATTTCAGTATGCTTCAATGTGCGTGGTCAGCTTCCACAGTTACCCGGGGTGGCCCCAAGCGACATACCCTTTGCAGCTACCACAGTAAGACATTCCAAATGAAATTTAGTTAATACTGGATGAATGTCACTGTATTAGCTCTAAGGTAGGAGTATCATTAATGTCCAATCCTTAATTCATTTAGACAAATGGATATTATGGAATATTATGGAAAAATTGATATGTACAAAAATAGATACAACCTGGTTTTGTGGGAAAAATACCAATTTTCCCGCCAAAACTGACCGCTATCTAGAATAACCAACAATATTGACACTTATCACAAAAGTGTGTATGGAAATGGATTCATTTACCCCAAAAACGTATATTTTGATTCCCCAACTTGATCATATTATGTTGATTGGGTTGAAATTTGGATTTACAAGTCAAAACCGGCGCCAATTTGGGATTTTGGCCAATTTGACCCTTTTGAGTACCGATTTCGGCGTGGAACTTTTTATGGGTGATATACGTTTAGATCAACCATAAAACGTGGTTGTCATTTCTATTGCAGCAACTACTGGCGCTTATGCTATCTTGCCTGGACTACTAAGAACACTGCATGTTGTCTCTATCTCTTCTGATAATCACGCATGATGTCTAAACAAATATAAATCCCGCTCGTTCTTACCTTGATTTTAATATCAGTTGGATACTGTCTTAATCCGTTTGGTATCCTTAAGCATATTTAAAATTAAACTTATATTTACTTCATTGACTTATGTTAAACTAAATAAACTAAGCAGCAAAAGAAACGCCAGGTTGGTATGTTTTTCTGAATAGACGCACTGCGTGAAACTTTCAAAATGTTTTATTGTATATTTGTGACCACATCTCCAACTTTACCTGCACAAAAAGCCTTTTTCCCAAACACAGAATTGAACTCAGGAAAAGTTCTCAAAAACGCACCTTGCCTTCTTATATGGTAATGTGTTCTCGATGATTTTCATGTAACTCATGCTGCACCTGCTGTTCACCGGGACCATGCGTCCCCGTACCTGGTTAATTCATTCACACTACAACGCCAGCAGTTATGGAGCGGAATCCCCCCCCCCCCATAATTGTAACCTAGTCATGTGTATGCTAATATGCTCACTTGTATGTATGCAACTTGTTAAATTGGCCATTTAACATGGAAAAATGCTAATTTATATGACTTTTGTTTTTAAATATTGCAGTTAAAAAATGTATTTTGTTCTATTTCGATCGTTATTTTTAATTTATTGTAGTCAGTTTAGCTTCGATAAGAGTTTTACATATCACAAATGTTACGCGATAAAGGTATCAATGGTTCATTTTGGTAACACATGGCGTGGTCTACAATTGTATGGTGGCTGGTCGGGGACATGCACAATCGCGCCCTTTTCATAACCCGACAGACAGAAATCATAACATATTCCACGTACCAGTACAAAGGCAAATTATTCTGTATGATTTTTATCGTGCATTTTCCCTAATACTGCTATATCGATTGAATTGGCCTTTTTTGTTTCTAAAAGAGCAATGACATCTATAGCCAGAAATCATTACGTCATGCATGAAAGTGAAAAAATAAAAATAAATAGGTAATGATTAGTTTAGTGTATCTCTTCCTCAAAAATATTTTTCACACCAAAGTAAAGTATATTGGATATTATTTTAGTTTTCTGTCGGTCAAGCTTCTAAATCATGTTCAGACTCTGTGAGTAAGTCAGTAATTCAGAAAGAATTCATTATGTAATGCATGATAGCGTATATTCCCCCCTCAAAAGTATGAAATATTTTTCACACAAAAGTAAAGTATTTTTGATATTATTTTTGCTTTCTATCGGGTCAAGCTTCCAAGTCATAGTGAGTCGGGGTTAGTCGTTGAGTAAATTTTCGACTCGGTAACCAGGAGGCCTCGTGTTCGCTCCGGGTGTCGGAGGAGAAAGTACCCCGGATTTCCCGGCGTGGTTTCCCATTTTAAGTGGTGCAAGGCGGAGTTCCTGACAAGGAACGCTGTCTAGTCGTTCTAATGCGGTACAAATAAAAGAACCCTTGGCAGCTGGAATTTCAAATTAGAGTTTGCCGTAGCGGCACTGTCCGTGTAAAATCCCCTCATACTGCATACTTCCACTTTCATTAATTTAATTACCAAATCACAGGTTTTTTGTTATAAGGTATAAGGTCTCTTCCGGGGTTGGGACAGC
Organism: Patella ulyssiponensis; assembly: GCA_963678685.1. NCBI lineage: Eukaryota > Metazoa > Mollusca > Gastropoda > Patellidae > Patella > Patella ulyssiponensis. Next base: position 51,850,813 of record OY783228.1, on the reverse strand, counting down.
GATTCGCCGCTTGGATTGATCTTATTAATCTCATTCTTTAGTTCGATGTCATAACTAATTGGATAAAGGCCAAAAGAATTAAAAATTGGTATAAGAATAAGAATAAGAATAGTTTATTCTGTAATATAGGTCCAAGACCAAAAGTTACAAATATAACATATATACAACAATATTTACTTCATAAATCATGAATTGGTGACATTGCTATTAGATTACATATATAATTGATAATAAATAATGTAAAATGTTAGAACAGGTCTGTTAGAGCAAACTTTTACGATAATTTGTAACCTTATAGATATACATAGAAATTGAGGACAAAATAGGAGGGTCACGGGTATTTGACAAGCTTAAATAATTATGTCGATTTACATAAAATAGATTAATAGTATCGAAAGAAACAGATCTTATATCTTTCGTTTTACAACATTCAAACATAAAATGGAATAAATCTTCTTCACATTGGTGACATAAGGGGCATGTCGAATCGACAGTTAGATTTTTCTTCAAAAGAAATGATTTTGTGGGTAAAAGATTCAATCTAAACTTTGTAATGTTACGTTTATGTTTAAAGGGAATATTACTTGATAAATAGTTCTCCTGGCTCCAACTGGTTTTAAAGTTAGAGTACTCCCTTAAACTTTCACTTTCTAGTAATTTTGCTGACCATTCTTGTAAATTAATATCTATTAATCTTACTTTAATTTGACTTAAAAACAAGTTTTTATATCCAATACATTCACTGTCAAACGCAAAACCAAATCCTATAGAGTTTAAAATAGTTCTAATTTTGGATACCCAGTTTGTTCTTCCAGCGTGGTCTAATTGTCTTAACATAAGGTACACTTGCTTAGGATATCTTTCAGTAGGCATAGACATAAGTCTACACACAATACTTAATACAAGATAACACATAGTCAATACTTAAAGGGTGTCTTCCACATTCTCCTAGGGTGCCAATATTTGGTGAAGTCTTGCTTATTCCTAAAATAAACTGGCAAAACTTACTATGTACTTTTTCTATTTCTGGTCTATATTCTACACCCCATAATTCGCTACCATACAGCAGAATTGGTTTAATTACAATGTCAAATATTTTGAAACAATATTTTATCCCTAAACTTGTTTTTTGGATTAAACTTTTTATGGGTATCAAGGCCTTTTCCGCTTTGATTGACAGATTATGTACATTTTTACCCCAGTTTAATCTAGAAGAAAATATTAGTCCTAGATAAATAAACTAAAAATATACTTATGGAAAAACAGCTACTGATTTATTTGGGCGACGTTTCGAAGAGTATTCTCTCAACGTTTTCAAGCTAATACAATATAACAAAAAGTGAAGCAACATATATAGACAAAATCAACAACAACAAGGTTGAAACCATACATAGAAAACAACAAGATCAAAGGTCTATGACACAATGGGTTATGACATACAAAAACAAGATCAAAGGGACTAATTAACTTTCTTAAAGCCACTGAGTAGTGATGATGTATACATAATATTATATATTAATGATGGGGATTATGGTGTTTGAAGGATAATATGTACACTTAATTAAAACACTAAAAAAGCCACAAAAAAGCACAACTGATTAAGGACAGGGGCTAATGTATTGATGAAGCCAGATAATAATTCCACTATTGCTTAACACTGTTGACCATATTAGATTAATAGACCCAAAACTAGTAGAGAGTAAACTATGAATGAATAAAAATAACAAAGTAATTTGAGTTTGTTGTAATTAGGAATAAAGTTAAATGTTTATGATTTGAGTATTTGGTCGTAGGCGCTTGGCAAAAATATGCCTATGTCGCGGTTGAGATCTGGTGTGCTTCTTCTGATATGTATTGCCTCAAGAATCACTATACCATTTCAAGGCAAGCTATCTTATCATTCCATGTTACAAAATTAATTACATGTAAGTCGTTGTCTTCATCTGTCCGGTTTGGTGTTTGCTATCTCCTGGATCCAGTTTTTGATAGTTGATTTGTAGCCATGTTGATGGAGAAAACATCATTGTCGATAATAAGTTTATCATTCTTGAGAAACGCTCTTTTGTTCGCCTCCTTCGCCTCGACTAAATGTGGTATCAATGCTTTTCGAATTTCTCTAACACGTTTTGAATAGTCTTCAGATATTTTGACATGCGCATCTTTGAGTTGTTTTCTTCCCGACGACAAAATCAAATCTCTATCTCTGAGTTTATTGAACACAACCAATATCGGCCTGGTCTTGTCGCTTTGTTTCTTACCCAGCCTAAACACACGCTCAATACAAACATCTGAATCACTACTCACGTCCTTTAACTTTGCTATCACGTCTTCTCTGATTAATTGTTCACATTCACTTGTTGTTTTAATTCCGATTTTCTTTTCTTCTAATCCATAAAACATTAAATTACGCTCTTTTCTCCTATTTTCACTGTCTTCAAGCCTTTCTTTTATCTCCTCGTTTTCCGTTCTCAACTGCTCGATGTCTATCCTAATATTTGCCATTTCTAAGCTGGGAAATTTAATCTTTTATGTCTTGAAGAAGGCTGGCTAAGGCATTGCCTTGATCAGAGCTTTCTGAAGGATATACCAATTCTTCAGTTCTAGAAATTGTACCCTGTCTGGTGCTTGGTCCAGGATTGGATTCCACATCCCCACTCAGTAACAGTAGGCAAGATAACACAATCAGGACTAAGAGGGTCAACTTTGTAATTCTGAGTTTATGTAACTTACATTTTGAAGTTGCTATTTTATGATGATAAAGTCCTATAATCATTCTCCATGCACTTAAATCCACAAACATGACGGCACAGTAATATAGTATATCCAAAAGCAATTAAATCCTGTTTGACTAAAAATCTATGAACTCAAAGTTACGGTTGGGTGAACCCCGGAGCTCTTCAACCACACGTCATGATTTTGAGGCGGAAGGATAACGGCGTTATGAGGTTGGCCACGGTGATATGTACGGCAACTAGATACATGTTTTGAGTATGCTTCTTCAAGTTCGTGTATCTCAAAATTTTGGTGGTCAACCTCATACAAATTTTAGTGCAAAGACATGGCCATTTGTTCCTCTGTCTGTAGTGTAAAGAATTTCGCCCAACGAAAATTTGGGGAAAAGTTGGAGGTGGGCAAAAGAGTCCAGAATTAACATTGAAGTCAATGGGGAAATTAATGGTGGTCTGCCTCCTGTATGTAAACAAACTGACAGTGGATGAGAGGCCTAAATTTGATGCTATGATCTCCAAATTGTCAGAAAATGTGACATATGAAATTTTGATAATAAAAAAAGTGAAATGGTAAAATTTCAAAAATATTTGACAAATTTCTGAGGGGAATTTTTGATTTTAGTCCAAATTTTGTGATTTTCAGTGTTTATTTGCTTTTCAAAATTAGTGAAAATATTTTAATGTGTAATTTTTACTTTTTCTGCATCATAAAGGTTAGATGGGAAGAAAGTACAATAATTTCACTCAATTTTGCCTAAAAATCATGATAATTTGTCTAAAATTCTTCAGATTACCCCCAATATTGCTGTCAAAGAAAGTTTTAATTATTCATCTGTTTTAAAATGAAACAAAATGTCCTGCATGTCTTTATTTCAATTGTTAAATAACTTGGAAAGGAGCCATGTGTTTGTCAGATATTGAAAAAATATCTATGTGTTTGTTAGAAATTTAAAAATTAAGAAATTTAGTCTAATTATGTACTGCTGAGGCATGTTAGAATATTCAAAACATGCGTGAACTGCATTTTGCTTCGGTGTTCCTCAGACTTAACACAATTTTAATCTTTTAAAACCTGAAATTGTTGCATTTCCCTTCACGAGAAAGTAAAATCTATGTGTCTGCAGGGAAATTTGTCTGTCTTCATTTCATTTAGACTGGCTCAACCTCCCCACCCCACCCGTTTTTTTGAACATGATCTTTGGATATTCAATTGAACATATATTGACTCCAAATTAACAGTAATTGGATTTTGTGCTTGACTTGTAACCGGGCATTTTATTTCGCACAAACCAATAGTTACATAAAAGATTCCATGAATTTCTAAGACTTTTTGTTTATGGCAAAACATGTTATTCTATGACATTTTCCCCAAATGAGTCCACACCCCAAAATGGATATGTTGTAGATGTGTCTTTAGCAGCTTAATGTTTGACATTTTTGATGTAAATCTATTATTTGTGGTGACCTTTTAAAATGTGGCACTTACAGAGCTATAAAATATTAATTAATAGCCTTTTCATACTCCTTTTATGCAATAAATTATGTCATAACACCCTTTTTCCACCTCATTTTGTCAGGAAATTGATGTAACGATTAAAACAACTTGCTTCCACAAAATATTGACACTATGTAATTCCAAGGATACCTATGATTGTTAAAGTGTTTTAAATACTGAGATATTCCCATTTTAATAAAAACAAATAATGCTTTGTGACCCTTTTGTTGGAGTGGCTTAATTGTTGTCACCTAAATACAGCATTTATTATACATTTATCAATCCATATTTTAATAAATGATTCATATTTCTTACAAGTACCTGTGTTTATATGTATGTATACAAGCCAGGGATAGAAAAATGTGGCTTTTAGCCATATTCCATCAACAGTTTTACTTATGTGGACACAGGTTGGATTTGTTATCACACACTGTTAGAAATTTATGTAATATTACGGAAGTACAAGTGGTTTTTATACCTTAATTGCCGGTATATTCTCCACAATATGGTAGTTTTACCAAGTGTGGCGTATTTTTACGGAGTTTCGTGTATGTTTACCGAGTTAGTGTATGTGTACCAAGTTTCATGTATATTTACCGAGTTTCGTGTAAGTTTACTGAGTTTCGTGTATGTTTACCGAGTTTCGTGTATGTTTACCAAGTTCGTGTAAGTGTACCGAGTTTCGTGTATGTTAACCGACTTTCGTGTCTTTTTTTTATAATAAACGGTGATGAAATCAAAAACACATTCAGAATCGGTAAAAATACATTCTTACATATGTAATATTTACAAACTGAACCGGAAATAAATAGGCAAGCATGTAATTTTACAGATCTTACGTTTATTCACATTGGTAGTTATCGTATTCGGTAAATTTATTGTCTCTTATTAGCGTGCAATCTTACAGATTTTACGTTTACTCACATTATTTTGTAAACTGTCACGTTAGAAACATTAGTAAAATTACAGCAATTAAAGTATTTGTTTTTACCATAAAATGTTCGTAATATTTACCAAAATGTTCGGAATATTTACCAAAATGATGTATATTTACCAAGTTTGATTCTTCCTTCTAATAAACTTTGATGAAAACAAAGGCACATTAAAACCCGGTAAAAATACATGCTTACATATGTAGTATTTCAATTGAACTGAAAATAGCAAAGTTTACGTTTATTCACATTTTTGGGGGGTAAATTTACTTATTGGTAAATTTAATGTCTCTTATTTTCTTTTAGTAATCCATCGCACGAACCATTCCTGATAACTATCTTCTAATATACTATTCAAAAAAAGTAGGGGATATTTGATTTTTAAGTGTTATTAAAGTCACCTAATGAAACTGACGAAGAAACAAATGACAAAATGAAATGAAGTTCACATTCATCGATTTATTCCAAATGATCGTTAGACTAAGTAAGGCACAGACTGACCATTATAAGGGTAAAATGATACCCGGGGTCAAACAGCAAAGTTACCACAGCATCACAACAAAGTCAGTAACGGGTAAATCCTCCTCTGTTTGCCAAACAAACATTGATCCGACGTGGCATACCCCTAATGAGACGTCTAAGGTCATTTTGGTCCAGATTGTCCCATTCCTGTTGCAATGCAGCAGCAAGTTCTTGGACATTGGCAGGACGTTGTTGACGTTGACGTAACCTCTGTCCAAGTATGTCCCAGACGTGCTCGATGGGGGAGAGGTCGGGACTCAGTGCTGGCCAAGGTAATGTGGTGATGTTCTGTTGTTGGAGGTAACCTGTAACGATCCTGGCCCTATGACATCTTGTGTTGTCATCCTGGAAGATGAAACGGCGGCCATGACGTCGTGCGGACGGCACAACATGGACTGCCAAGATGTTGTCCCGGTAGTACTGGCCTGTAACACGCCATGCAACAACATGTAAAGCCGTTCTTCCAGCAACAGTGATGCCTCCCCACACCATAACAGAACCACCCCGTTAACGTCTTGGAAGCGCTCGTTTCGACGACGCCACGCCCTCCTACGTCTGTCCAAAAAATCAACAGTGAACCTTGACTCATCTGAAAACATCACATTGCTCCAGCGTCGATTATCCCAGTGTTGACGATCCCTACACCAACGACGTCTTGCCTTAATGTGACGATCTCTCAAACAAGGGATCACGCGAGGACGTCGGGCGCGAAGGTGACCCCTATGCAGTCGATTCCGAATCGTCTGGCCACTCACTCTCACACCAGTGTCTGTTTGAAGACGAGCGCTGATCTGATTTGCTGTGATGACACGATTTCTCAAGGCCAAGGTACGGATAAATCGATCCTGGGCTTGAGTTGTCGCCCTTGGTCGACCTGAGCGTGGTCTGTCTTGTACAGATTGTGTATCACGGTATCTGGACCATAGCCTGCTTATGACAGACTGAGAAACATACATCGTCTGCGCCACAACCGCCTGTGTTGTGCCGATCTGTAGCATGCCAAGGGCACGTAACCTTTCATTTTGGGCAAGCCGACGCACATCAAAATTTGTTTTCTGGTCACTAAAACAATTAAACTGATGTTTCCATCCTGGAATTCAATGCCACAGTGACTGTAACATTCAAAGTCAGAGTCGTGCAAATCTTGGGTTGGACCCCAATGATGATCCCAAGCATCACCTGCATTCCATGCGGTAGCTATTGGTGTGTTTGGGCGTCACATGTAACTGGAAATGTTTCTTCTGTTAGGTTCTATAGTGACTTTTTTCGTAGTCATTTGTATATTTTAGTATTATGCCCCCAAAATCAAATATCCCCTACTTGTTTTGAATAGTAGTATTCATTCTAATTTATTAGCCATAATATGGACAATCACATTTTGTTAAATTTGGTATACTGCATGTTATGTATATCTAATTTCCTTTATTTATACGATCTTTAAGGTGTATTTTTTTTCATCGTAAAATAATCGGATTATAAGTATGTTCATAAAGGTATATAAAAAAATGTTTTATCATTCCGGCTATAGGTTGTATTATCTCGTAATCAAGCTCACTTGATGAGCAAATCCCTTGCCTGTCCTTTATATAAAACTGAACAATTAATATGGTGGGACAATTTGAAGTATCGTATAAAACAATTTAGTATTTTAAACGCCCAGAAAAGAAGAAAACAAGAGCAGGATGATTTCTGGCAGATTCAGACTGCGTTAAATTTCCATTATACTAAAGCCAATAGAGTTAAAGATTACGACTATTCCGAAATTCATGAACTAAAGAATAAACTTGAACAATATGAAAAACAGATATGCGACGGGGCCATACTTAGATCAAAAACCCGTGATGCTCTTGGTACAGACAAATGTTCACGTTATTTTCTTAACTTAGACAAATTTAAACAGGAGAGTAATATTATTAAGATTTTGAAAAAATCTGACGGTTCTATTGTGAATTCAACTCCTGAAATTCTTGAAGAATGTGTTAAATTTTACACAAAATTATATACAAATGAACCAATTAATGAGGTCAATCAAAATAAGTTATTTGATTTAATTACTGATCAGTTAGATGAAGCTAAATCTAAATATTGTGATTCTGATATTTCTATTCATGGATTGTACAGTTCTTTAAAGGGTATGAAGAAAGGGAAATCTCCCGGTCCGGACGGACTTACTGTCGAATTTTATCTGCATTTTTGGGACATTTTAGGTAAATATTACTTTCAAGTTATTTCAAATATACAGGAGTTAGGCGAGCTCAGTAATTCCACGAAGAGAGGGACAATTGCGCTATTTTTCAAAAAGCGGGGTGATAAAGCAGAATTACGTAATTGGAGACCCATAAGTCTCTTAAATGTTTATTACAAGATCTTCTCTAGGACACTAGCTCTTAGATTAAAAACAGTAGTAGCTGATCTTGTATCGCCTGATCAGTCTTGTTGTGTTCCCGGCAGGGATATTGCTACCAACATTCTAAACATACGGGACATTATTTCCATTGCTGGACTTGAAGATCTTCCTCTGTATCTTTTGAAATTAGATGCCGAGAAACCATTTGACAGGGTTTTCCATGATTATATGTTCAATTTATTACATAAATTTGGATTTGGTGAGAAATTTATCAATTCTATTAAAATCCTGTATAAAGATATTCGAAGTTCGGTAAAGATAAACGGACATGTCTCTTTATCATTCCCTATCCTTCGCTCTGTTCGCCAAGGATGTGGAATTTCGGCCTTGTTATATGTATTAACGTCGGTTCCATTAAATACACTAATTAAATCTAATGAGAATATCAAGGGTTTTGCTGTTCCTGGATGTGATTATAATTCAACCGTGTTTCAACACGCTGATGACACAACTTTGTCTTTATCTAATTTAGATTCCGTAAATGAAGCCCTATCCACAGTTGGAATTTATTGTTCGGGTTCGGGAGCCAAAATTAACGCCGAGAAATCCGAACTCTTATTAGCCGACAGTGCCTCTATTCCGAATCCTGATTGTTTACCAGTTAAAGTTTTACACGGAGCGGCAAAGTTCCTCGGTGTGTATTTGGGTCCGGATGAAGCTATGTGTCAACGATCAAATTGGGATTCCAAGGTTAATAAAATTGGCAGAATACTTAATCTCTGGAGACAGAGAGGGCTTCAGTTACGTGGCAAAGTTTTAATTGTCAACATCATGTGTCTATCAACATTATAGTATCTATTAAGAGTTGTAGAAATTCCACAATGGGCCCAAGATCGTATAGAAAATTCTATTAGATCCTTTATTTGGAATGGTAAACCACCCCTTATTAAGGGGAGATCTATTTTAGGTAGTACTAACATTGGGGGCCTTAATCTGAATTCTGTTATTTTAAAACAGAAAGCCTTTAGGCTACACTGGCTATCCAAATATTTATCCTGTCCAAATAATTTCATCTGGAAATATTTTATGACCTATTTTTTAAAACTTTATAAGAATTATTTGTGTTCATTTGAATTATTATTTATTAACTATTTTAACCCTGCTTTAAAGGTATTGCCATCTTTCTATAGATCTATGTTGATTTCGTGGGATGAATTTTATAATGGTAAAAGGCCAGTTGCTGATAATTATAATGATATCCTCAATCAGCCATTATTTGATAATCCACAGATTGTATATGATGATAAAACTTTATATTTTGGTGATTTTATAGTTGAAAAAGTTGAAAAACAATATAATTTAATTCTCAAATGTTTGCCAGTGTCCTGGACTAAAATAATTTGCTCTCGGAGTGATATTATACGGTATGAATTAGATTTTGAACTTATTATTAATGGTAAGACCTATGATATCAGTCAATTAAGTACGTCTTCGGTCTATAAGGTATTAAGGGATAAGTATTTTGAACCCCCTGTCTGCCAGTCTTATTGGCAGTACCAAGGGTACGACATGAACTGGCCAGTGGTCTGGAAGTCTGTTTGTACTATAAATAAAAGTTCAGAATCGTTAGATAATGATTATAGGATTGTTCATAACATTATTTGGACCAATGAGAAGCTTCATAATATTGGTAAAATAAATAATCCTCATCGTAAATTCTGTGATGAAGATTCTATTGAAAATTTAGAGCACATGATTCTAGATTGCAAGTCTGTTAAGAATTTGCATGAATTGATTTTAGATTTTATAGAGGTGTTTTTCCAATCCTCGGGTTTTGGACTAGATGACTTCCGTCAGTGGTTACTGTTTGGTTATCCTGTGCTAAATGAAGCCAATAACCTGTTTTTAATTTTTATTTTCTCGTTTGCTAGATTAGCTATTATCAAACGGAGAGTTCTGTTTTTAAATGAAGCCACCAAGGTAGATTTGTGTATATTATTTAAAACACTTCTTACCAAACACACGAATTACTTGTATCAATATATGTCAACGCATGGTAATCGACATAAATATTTATTACTAATTTCAATGAATTCTTACATCGAAATTAATGACAAAGTCCATGTTAAATTTAATTAGATGGCGCCTTTAAGATTGTTTTGATTTTGTGATATCTGTATGTGTGCAATATTTTTTTTATGAATTAGATAAAAAAAAAAAAAAAAAAAAAATTCACTTGATGACGGTTAATTAAACCGACTGGCCAGTGCAAGCTGGACTGTCTCTAAAGCCGTTCCAATGCCTGCAATAGACAGTGTCGCAAGCTTACATCTGAAGGCCTGTAACCCCCGTAATCGCTGACGATCGGCGGTTTCAACCTGTGTTGGGTTACAGGATTGGTCGTATGACCTCGCTACGCAACAACAAGCGAAGTTTTAAATGCCTTTTACTCACTTGAGATTTTTTTCCTTTCGGGGGAAATTGTTAATAGCCTAAAAGAAGGGGGGGGGGGATTGTGTTTTTTAACATTTGTCTGTAATTCTTCAGTTATTGCTTTCAGGTAAATTTACATTTGGAAGTTAAAAAACAAACTTACTGTAACCGTTCATTTACTGTGTTGCGGTGAATTTACATTTGGAAGTTAAAAAACAAACTTACTGTGTAACCGTTCATTTACTGTGTTGCGGTGAATTTACATTTGGAAGTTAAAAAACAAACTTACTGTGTATCCTTTCATTTACTGTGTTGCGGTAATTTACAGTTCAAAGTTAAAAAACAAACTTACTGTATCCGTTCATTTACAGTGTTGTGGTGAATTTACAGTTCAAAGTTAAAAAACAAACTCGTAGTTATTTTCCATTTACCGTTTTCAGATAAAGTTACACACAAAGTCAAATTACAGAAACTCTAACAGTGCAGCAACATTTTCATGGGGTGGGCTTACAAGTTTCTTTATAGTTCCTTACAGTTACCCTCAATGCAACTAATTTGCAGCTTGTCTTCTTGTATACTGGCCAAGGTTTCTAGAAATAAATGCCTTTCACCTCAGAGTTTCCAAGAAATAGGGAAATATTGGCATTTTGAGACATACAAAGTGTCAAAAAATGGGACATTTTGTAAAAAAAGGTAAAAGAAAGTAAATTTTTGAAAAATATTCCAATATTTTGAATATTTTTGATGAGACTTGTTTGAAACTCGTTAAATCTTTTTGCAAAACTCACATTTTGACAAAGTGAAGAAAAAGTCTTCAATTCTAGAACAAAAGGCCCATGGACCTGATCTGCAACCCATCAAACAAAACAGTACATATCTTTAAACGGTCACCATTTCTTTTGCAATTTTTTTTTATTATTATTCTGTATTATAGTAATTTTGCAAAAATAAATGATAAGCTATAAAGAAAAGAATTTTGATGATATCTGAACTTTTAAAAACATATAGGAGGCAGACCACCATTAAATTTCACCATCTCGGTACAAACAAATTGTAGATCGTCTATTTATAGCTCTCTCTGTCTCTTTTCTCCCCTTTTGCATGCCCATTTTTGTTGATTTTTTGGTCTAGAATGGACTAAGAGGGTTTGAATTAATATTTTCTGCCAGGGTTTGGTAAAGATTCATGATTTTGAGGCGGAAGGATAACGGCGTTATGAGGTTGGCCACGGTGATATGTACGGCAACTAGATACATGTTTTGAGTATGCTTCTTCAAGTTCGTGTATCTCAAAATTTTGGTGGTCAACCTCGTACAAATTTTAGTGCAAAGACATGACCATTTGTTCCTCTGTCTGTAGTGAAAAGCATTTCGCCCAACGAAAATTTGGGGAAAAGTTGGAGGTGGGCAAAGGGTCCAGAATTAACATTGAAGTGAAGTCAATGGGGAAATTAATGGTGGTCTGCCTCCATGTTAAAAATTATAGCCCGTATAAATGTCGCGTTCACATTGTTTTCGAAAAAGGAAGATAATTCTTGAATGGACGGTTCAAACCAATCCAATATATTTCGATCCATAACGCATAATATGTTAAGTTTCATCTAAATTTGGGCCCAGAAACTTCGTGCACACTTCTTTTTTTTTGGCGAAGATGAAAGGGGCGATTAATCGGATCCGTCGATCTTCGACGCATGTTTTTAAGTGTCATCTAAAAATTGATATATGTATTACATGCTTTGCCACTACATGTAAAGGGACAGGGGAATTGTAACGGGAAGTTACAGATCGATTTCCTCTATAATCGAAATCGTCAGTGATTGCTGTGTATTAAACCTAGAGTTAAAAATACACTATGTAAGATTTAGATAAAGAGTTGACCATTCGTGCTATAGTAGGTGAAAAATAGGTTGCCAGGCAACGAAACATACGCGCACACAGCAGCTAAATCGTCCGGGCAGTCAACAAGAGTTGTCGCATATTAAGTAATTATCAGAAATCATTAGAATTTGTTTGGTTTTTATAAAGTTCTGGCCCATGCTAATGTTTAGCTATTCAATTATCGATTTTCAAGAAATTCACACTCAACCATCATTAATGTGTAACAGGGATATAGTCAAACGTTTTTTTAATTCAGAATAAAATTGCGATCTCCATAGGGTCCACATGATTTTTCATACAATCAGGGGCCATAATCCAGGTAGTCATGGTCCAGTGTGCGCGATCTTTGGGTTATAAACTTACATTTCAAATTTCATCAAAATCGGATTAAAATTGAGACCTCTACAGGGTCCACAACCTTGATATATCTATTCGCGTATTAGTGGCAGCCACTTTGTCCGGAAGTTTTGGTCCGATTTTTACGAAATTCGACCTCGACCTCAACCTTCGTTACAGTGAAACGGTGATATAATCAAACGTTTTTTAAAATTGGATAATGATTGTGACCGCCAGCGGGATCACAAGCTAAAAAGGCGATTTTTAGTACAATCAGGGGCCATAATTCAGGAAGTTACAATTCGATATGCGCAAATATCGAAAGGAACCAAGATCTTTGGATTATAAACATGCATTTACAGTTTCATCAAAATCAAATTAAAATTGTGACCTCTACAGGGTCTACAACCTTGATATACCATATTCTTATAGTGTTCGCGTACAAGCCGCAGCCATTTTGTCCATCAGTTTTGGTCCGATTTCCACGAAATTCAAACTCACCCTTCATTACGGTGAAACAGTGATATAATCAAACGTTATTTAAAATCCATTAATAATTGTAACCTCCAAAGGAACCACAAGCTAAAAAATGGCGATTTTTGTACAGGGGCCATAATTCAGGAATTTACTATCAGATATGTGCAAATATGCAATGGAACCAAGATCTTTAGGTTATTAACATGTATTTCAAGTTTCATCAAAATCGGTTCAAAATCTCTATAGGGTCCACAACCTTGATATATAACATATTTTCACACTATTCGCATACGAACGGCGACCATTTTGTCTGTCAATTTTGGTTTGATTTTCACGAAATTCAAACTGTGGGCGTATAAAAATAGATAATGTAAAATCAAAAAATTGAAAACGTGATTCAAATTACTTCATTCTGAGCCAAGTTATCACTGATTCTAGTTTTGACAAGATATGTGCGTAGTGGTAACCAGGACACTGGTATATTCGAGACTTAGTTTCGCTGTCCAACGTTTTAAGTAAATTTTTAAAGGACGCGCCGTTCTAGTCTAGTTAAAATCTGATGTCATCCAGAGTTGATTATGGTCTTGTTTTGTTAATAAATGTTCAATAAATAGTTTATATAACATTTCAGGCTTAAAGAAAGACCTGGGCCCGATTCCTAGAAAATTCTTAAGCACGTTCTTGTGCTTAGATTTTAAGTAGACTTTGCAATTAAGTAAACTTACCTTATTTTGTGTTCCCAGAAAATTCTTAAGAACGTTCTTGTGCTTAGATTTTAATGTAGACTTCAGTATAAGCACAAGCACTTTATTATGTGTTCCAAGAAAAACTTAAGCAAAAATTCGTTTTTACAATTGCCAATCTAAGCACAAGTCCCGAGCAAGGTATAGATAGGGCTTGCTTACCAACCTTAAGCCTGTTCCTGCTTCAAACAATATGGATGACCGTATAGTTAGTTATTCGACGGCATTTACTACATCTTTTGATACCTAAGAGACATTTGGAAGACGGAAAATCCTTAAGAAATATATTCTCGACAAGAATGCTATAGAATATTTCGCTTCTACAATAAAAACATTTTATTTATTTACAAATTGGTAAACAACACAAACGCAGGCAACTTGAAAGGAACTAAATCGCTAACATTTGGGACCAAGAAATTGACACAAGTGTGTCGCAAAGCATATAATACTCTAATATGAATGTATATAAACTGATTTACATTCAATGGTTTCCGTTTTTACTCCAATTTCAAATCAGTTATGTGCGGCGAAATTTGTCAACAGTGTCAATCGAATGCAAATTTCTAGCGTCTAGTTATTCCAGTCTACATGCGCCGTTTGATTTGGTGCAATGTTTCTAGCCTTGTTCCCCCGAGTCTCTCGCTAGAACTGGGCTGAAGCGCATTATGGTACACGGTTCGTGTACCAATGGTAAAATATTTATCTTGTTTTAAATATTGGATATCAGAAGCCCATCTTTTTCCGATAAGATCACATCATCAATTTTGATTTAAATTGACAAGTAATTCGTGTTTTCAATGGTGAAGATTTTGGATGATATTGAGTTAGAGACTTATAGCTACTTTAATTCATGTTTAAGATATCTAAAATTGTATGTGGTTATAGTATTCATTTGAAGTGCAGGGTTTTTGTACTTTTATGCTAACTATTGGAATATTTGATAGATATTCGTCAAATATTTGATAAATATTCGCCACAATATTTGATAAATATTCGTCACAATATTTGATAAATATTCGTCACAATATTTGATAAATATTCGTCACAATATTTGATAAATATTCGCCAAATATTTGAGTATTGATTTAGTTTGAATGGCAGAAAACTTACCTACAACATTACGTCTCTTTGTTAAAATTTGAAATAACCATAATTCTATGTTTAAACAGACAAATAATTCGTGTTTTCAATGTCGAAGATGCTGGATGACAATGAGTTAGAGACTTAGCTACTTTAAAATCAGGCTTTAAAATCAGTCATTCCGTCTGTTTGCATGTACTTGCGGTTTTTTTTTTGGGGGGGGGGTAGCTTATAGGCCTATAGGGGCCATGTCAAAGGGATCACGTGGTTAAGTGGGTAAGACGCCAGCCAGGGCCAATTCCTAGAAAATTCTTAAAAGTAAGTTATGCTTCACTTTTGCTTACGTAAGAAACTTTATAAAATACCGTCTCTAGAAAATTCTCAAGACCGTTCTTACGTAATCACAAGTTAAGTACGAGTCTAGGCACATTGTGACTGGTAAATTGAGAGTACGATGCTCTCTAACGTCAAAAAAACATTTTTGGTATGGAAATTACACCGTAATTGTAAATTCGTCTGCATCACAGAGTTTCTATATATAGCTCCATGGTCTGCATGGAGTTATAAATAGACCAATGACATTAACCTCCCGGAAAATAGTCGATTTAGATGAATTTTATTATTTAACAAATGAAATGAAACGAAATTTAACGTCCTACTATTTTGCTCCTAATCTTTGGTAATGGAGACGTACATACGTCATACAGTGTGCTATGAGGGAAATTTCGCCCTGGCAGCGGCACTACTCTATCGAATTCCAACTGCCAAGGAATCTTTTACGTGTAGGCCTACGCCAGTTTGTACACGGGACCTCGTTTTTTCGTCCCATCTGAATGACAAGACAGCTGTCCTCCGTCCTACATCAATGACAAGGAGAAACCACGTCGGAAAATTTGGATGAACCTTCTCGGCCAATGCAGGGATCGAACACCCGACCTCCAGGCTAGCGAACCAGCGTCTTACCCACTTAGTCAAGTGATCCTCTGATACCTTTGACGTGTCCCCCATAGGCCTACACATATATAGGGTGCCCCACGTGCCTACTGAAAAGTTGTACTAGACACGTTGGATATGCACGCTTTACTTGGTTCACTACTACTAATTTTCTGACAGTCTCGCACACTAGTTGAGTCTATAAATAGCAACAGCCCGTGGAAATTCTAAACACACTGGTAACTATTACAGTCGTAAAAAATCTATTGTTGACGATTCTGAGTAGCAGTAATATTTATCGTTTTGGTTATTACGGCATCTTTAGAAATTACGTTCGTTTTATTTTTTAAATTGCTTTATCCTTCGCATAACCGTTAGAAGCGACATATTTTGGTTTAGTACAAATAATATCTATGAATAACTTGGGTTGGACAGAATCATGATACCAGCAGCAGTTTCGTTTTACTTTTACAAGGTTAGAAAAAACAATTGTTGAGTCAACACTGTGTGTTATTTATAAATTCGATTTCTTGTTCCAGCTTTCAGTCACGTTTCGTAAAAAGTAGTCTGGATTATCCCGGCCTGTCAATCAGACGGAGAATGGTCGGTAGGCTGGTGAAGTGAGACTAGTTTCAAAACAAGGGCACGTAACCTATTTTTTACTCGAAAGTGTCTGGATGTTATGGACGACGCTCCGAACCATTTTTCAGTGTATTATTTATGATGTTTAAATGGTCATAGCTTATTAAGTTTAACATGACCGTTTATTTAGTGACTATAAATGTGTGAAATAGTTTTAAGACATGTTATATATATAAATATTGTGGTGTAATTGTTTAGCTATTTGGAGATATTTATATATGGTGGGGCACCCTAAGTCATATAAAATACACCACAGACTAAACAAAAGAAAACAACCCAAAACGCAAGTACATGCAAACAAACCGAATAATTGCGAGAGCGACTGATCTTTAAGTAGCCCGCGTGTGTGTTGTTTACCAATTTGGAAATAAATGAATTGTGTTTAGGGTAGAAGCGAAATTTCCTATAGCATTCTTCTCGAGAATATGTTTCTAAAGGATTTTCTGTCTTTCAATTGACTCTTAGGTATCAAAAGATGTAGCAAATATCGTCGAATAAATCCACGGTCAGCCATATTGTTTGAAGCAGAAACAGGCTTAAAGGTTGGTAAGCAAGCCCTATACCTTGCTTGGGATTTGTGCTTAAATTGACAATTTGAAGAACGAAGTTGTGCTTAAGTTTTTTCTTGGAACACATAATAACGTGCTTGTGCTTACACTGAAGTCTACTTAAAATCTAAGCACAAGAATTAAATTAACGCTCTTAAGAATTTTCTGTTAACACAAAATAAGATAAGTTTACTTATTTGCAAAGTCTACTTAAAATCTACATGTAAGCGCAAGAACGTGTTAAAGAATTTTTTATGAATCGGGCCGAGGTAGGGTGTTCGATCCCTGCATTGGCCGAGAAGGTTCATCCCCTTGTCAGTGATGCAGACGAAAAAATAAGGTCCCGTGTAAAAATTGGCGTGCACGTCAAAGATCCCTTGGCCGTTGTAATTCGATATAAGAGTAGGCCGTAGCGCCGCTGCCCGGGCAAACTTTCCCTCATAGCATACTTTATGGCGTATGCCCGTCTTCATTAGCCCAGTTTAGGAGCAGAACAGTAGGACGTTAAAACCTATATAATTTCATTTCATGTCATTTGTCAAATACTTCTAAATCGACTATTTGAAGTTAATGTCATTGATCTATTTATAACTCTATATGCAGACGAATTTACGGTGTAATTTGCATACCAAATTTGTTTTTGTGACGCTAAAGAGCATCTTAGTCTCAATTTACCAGTCACACTGTGCTTAGACTCGTACCTGGCTTGATCTTACGCAAGAACGGTCTTGAGAAGTTTCTATAGAGACGGTATTTCATAAAGTTTCTTACGTAAGCAAAAGTGAAGCATAACTTTGTGCTTACTTTTAAGAATTTTCTAGGAACCGGGCCCTGCAACCGACAGATTTAGCTCTTTTATAATGCTTGTTTAATCAAGCTATTCGGGATACACAAGCTATGTACGCGATTTTTGTTCAAATTGAACTTATTCGATATCTTTTGGATATAAACATACAATTTAAGTGTGCAAATTTGTACGGACAGGGACGCAAATTTGTATGGCCTTCTCTTGATGCACCCCATTAGGTTTTCGTCCAATTAGACTCTGTCGCTTGTAAGGCACTCCGTCCTGCACCACCGACAGGTGGAAAGCACGACGAAGAGCCCGAGGAACTTTCTCTTCCAACCCCGAGAGCGACCCCAGGTCCTCCTGGTCACAGAGTCAGTGAATTACTCACCGAGACGCTGCGGCTCTCGAAGATTTCGAGGCCTGGTCCAATATAAAGCTAGGTTACTTCAATGATATCAAAATTACTTTACTTGTGTGCGTAAAATATTTCAGGGGAAGAGATAAGCTAAACTAAGCATTACACATTTATATTTATTTGTTCATTCTCATCCATGACATAATGAGTTCTTGCCATACATTATTCTTTCAGAAACCAAAATATGCTAAACAATCGATAGTGAATTATTTGTGAAAATACACGACGAAAAATACCATTTATTTATCAAAACAAATATCTAGAATAGTTGGTACGTAAAATATTTTTTTTAATTTTTAACAGAAAAATAGGTTGCTAGGCAACGAAACATACGTCCACAGCAGCTAAATCGTCCGATGAGTCAACAAGAGTTGTCGCATATTAAGTACTTATCAGAAAATCATTAGAATTTGTTTGGTTTTTATAAAGTTCAGGCCCATGCTAACGTTTAGTATAGGAAACATTTAAAATTATGGATTTAGCTGTTCAATTATCAAAATTCATTGAAAATCAACATACTTGTTCGTCTCAAGACCTTAAACTCTGTCCACAAGAATTTTCAAAGTCATCAAGGGCCATAACTCTGGCAGTAATTATCGGAAAACACTGAAAATCCATAGGAGTCTTCATCTCATGACCTTTAACACTGTGTATAAATTTAAAGTCAATCTGATATTAACTTTGGCCTACAGAAAGTCCATAAAATTCTTGAAGTGGTCAAGGGCCATAACTCTGGAAGTAATTATCGGAAATAACTAAAAAAAACAATAGGCTTCTTCATCTCATGTCCTTAAACACTGTGAATAAATTTAAAGTCAATCGGATATTAACTTTGGCATCTATAACATCCACAAGATTTTTTGAAGTGATCAATGGCCATAACTCTGGCAGTAACTATCGGAAATCGCTGAAAATCAATCGGCTTTTTTTTCACATGACCTTAAACACTGTGTATATATTGAAAGTGAATTGGATATTAACTTTGGCCTCCAGAGCGTCCACAAGATTTTTTGAAGTGATCAAGGGCCATAACTCTGGAAGTAATTATCGAAAATCGCTGAAAATCCCTAGGATTCTTTTTCTCATGACCTTAAACACTGTGTATAAATTTATAATGAATCGGATATTAATTTTGGCCTCTAGAGCGTCCACAAGATTTATTAAAGTGATCAAGGGCCATAACTATCAGAAATCGCTGAAAATCAATAGACTTCTTTGCCTCATGACCATAAACACTGTGTATAAATTTAAAGTCAATCGGATATTAACTTTGGCCTCTAGAGCAACCAGTGAACAACGGTTTTTTAAATCGGGTAATAATTTTGACCTCCAGAGGCACCACAAGCTAATAAAGGCGATTTTGCTTACAATCATGGGCCATAATTCAGGAAGTTACGATCCGATATGCGTAGATATCGAAAGGAACCAAGATCTTTAGGTAATAAAATGTATTTCAAGTTTCATCAAATTCGAATTAAAATTGTGACCTCTACAGACTCCACAACCTTTTTACACCATTTGCAAATATCGAAAGTAACCGCAATCTTTGGGTTATAAACTTACATTTCAAATTTCATTAAAATCGGATTAAAAATGTGACCTCTACAGGGTCCACAACCTTGATATATCCGATGTTTACGAAATTCGACCTTAATCTTTATTACAGTGTAACGGTGATATAATCAAACGTTTTTTTTTTTAAATCGGATAATAATTGAGACCTCTAGAGGGACCACAAGCTAAAAAAAAAGTCGATTTTGCGTACAATCAGGGGCTATGATTCAGTAAGTTATAATCCGATATGCGCAAATATCGAAGGGAACCATGATCGTTGGATTATAAACATGCATTTCAAGTTTCATCAAAATCGGATTAAAATTGTGACCTCTACAGGGTCCACAACGTTGATATACCATATTTGCATATCATTTCGCGTACAAGCGACGGCCATATTGTCTGGCAATTTTGGTCCGATTTTCACGAATTTCGAACTCAACCCTCATTACAGTATAACGGTGATATAATTAGACGGTTTTGTAAATCAAATGATAATTATGACCTCTAGAGAGACAACAAGCTACAAAAGGCGATTTTTCGTACAATCAGGGGCCATAATTCAGGAAGTTACGATCCGATATGCGCAAATATCGAAAGGAACCAAGATCTTTAGGTTATAAATATGCATTTCAAGTTTCATCAAAATCGGTTCAAAATTGTGATCTCTACACTGTTCACAAGCTAAAAACGTGATTTTTCGTACAATCAGGGGCCATAACCCATGAAGTGATAATGCCAATATCGAAAGGGTGATAAACCTACATTTTAAGTTTCATTGAAATCGGATAAAAATTGTGACCTGCAGACTGTTCATAAACAATTGTGGACGGACGGACGAACAGGGGCGACGACAATATATGTCCACATGAAAATGTGGGCGTATAAAAATGTCATTTCTGTCGGGTAGTGGAAAAGGCTCGATTTTACATGTTCCCAGTAAGCCACCGTTCAATTGTACACTGCGCCTTCTGTTACCAGAATGAGCTTTAGAATTATGACAACTTTACCGAGAAACATTTGTGAAATGTCAAAAATTACTAAGCCACCACTAATTTTCAATTCTGTTAAAATAAATGAAGCATCTTTCCATAAACATTTAGGCCTTATGTTTCAAAATAACGGCAGGTGGGATGTCCACATAGGAAATTTATGCAAAAAAGAGTCAAAACTAGTAAACTGCTTGAGGTCTCTGAAATATCGCTTGAAACGTAAATCCTTACTGACTATCTATAACGCTTACATTCTGTCTCACTTCGACTACACGGATATCATTTGGGACGGGTGTTCGGAATTACTAATAACAAATCAACTTGAGCACTTGCAACTGGACGCACTACGCAAAATCTGCGGAGCGGTTAAAGGTATGAGCCACGATTCTCTTTACAGGGAGACCGGTATCATTCCTCTAAAAGAACGTCGACGAAGACAAACTTATTCTTGTTTAAATTATTATTTAACTAAACAATTTTAAATTATCATTGTTGTTATTATTAATATTATTACTATTACGTACTTTAATACTTCAGGTGTATTCAGCTAAGTAAGGGTGGAATATATTGTATATACTGTTTAAAATTATTAGTATAAAATATTCTGGAGACTAAAACTGATTAAAGGGCCAATCCTGGTAATATTTTGAAGGACAAAACTGCTTAATTTTGTTTTAAAATCCCCTAGAATCCTATGCCTTAGGGCCGAGTAACTAACTCAATATTTGTGATACGTTTTCAAACAACTTTAACCCGCCAGTCTTCACCTGGAAATTGAGACCGCTGCCCAAAGCTGTATTATGCGGTGTCTGGATAAAAACAGACTTATTTTATAAAAATAATAATGTCTAAGTGCAATTTACCCTTTATTATCCATGATTCACTGTATGGATCCCCAAAGAAGCGAGAAGCGATTATCGGGTCACTTAAAGAAAAAATTGACTCGAAATCTTACAAGGGTTACGTGTCCATATAAGCATTTTTGACGTTCACGTCCAAACGACTTAACATTTTGTGCTGGAATTTTGACACAGGGTAAATACACCACTCTTCTATGTTTTGGTGCATAAATTTCATACATACTCGGACTTTCGTTTTTGAGACTCTGTTCAAATCGGGATAGTCCCTTTAAAATCATCTACCTTAGAGCCGAGAAACTAACTCAATATATGTCATACGTTTTTAAACAGTATTCATCTGGACACTGAGACCAATGTCACAAGCTGCATTGTACGGTGTCTAGATAAAATTAGACTTCTTATTATAAAAATAATGACATTTTGTAGGTGAACTTTACCCTTCGTTATCAAGTACAACATGGGTCATTCACTGAATAGACCTCCAAAGGAACGCGAATCGATTATCAGGTCACCCAACGAAAAATTTGACCCGAAATCTTAAGAAAGATTACGCATCCGGATAAGCAGATTTGACGTTCACGTCTGCAGGACTTAATATTTTGGGCTACAATTTTGAGACAGGGTAAATACACCATTCCTCTATATTTTGGCGCTTAAATCTCATACGTACTCGAATTTCATTTTTAGACTCTGTTTAAATCGGGAAAGTCCCTTTAAGAAATAAATCATATAAATGAGCATTTTTACATGTAAATGGTCAATTTAACATGTGTTAGTAAGAATTTACATGCATAGAAGTAAGCATATTATAGCATACGCATAACTAGGTTAGGAGTTAGAATTATGGGGGAAATTCCGCTCCATAAGCAGCATGCCACGACTCACAACAGCTCAGAGGAACCAGCCACTTGGAAGACTCGACGCTGGCCACACTGTCCAAGTCGTTGCCAATCTCTTCCAGGTCAATGTTCGGACTATCTAAACGCTTCAGCAATGCTTTCGAAAGAACTGGTTGACCAAGGGTTACCACAAGGCGACAAGACCGCCATGTTATGCGACAGCACGTGCAGAATCCCTTCTCACAAGCATCTGAGACAGTTGGTACACACGGAAGACCCATACACGGAAGACGTGAACGTCTACAGTTTGTCCAACAACACCAAAACTGGCGACACAGGCAATGGAGAACTGTTCTGTTCACAGATGAGAGTCAGTATTGCGTATCAACTGCTGATGACAGGATCAGAATATGGCGTCGGAGTGGCCAGTGCCCAATGTGTCATTGAACGAGAATCATGGGGTGGGGAGTCGGCCTGAACCAGAAAGTGGGTCCTGTGATGTTCCAAAATCTTGGTCTAGGTAGAGGAGGCAGCATCACAGCAGTGCGCTATCTCGATCAAGCTCTCGGACCGCACCCCACACCACATTTCGCACGTCATCGAAACAACGTTTTCCAGCATGAAAACGCCCGTGCACACACTGCCAGACTTACTCGGGACTTTCTACAGTTGTTTTCTAGAATGATTTGATTAAAGTGCCTCTATGATTTTGAAATCGTACTGACTTTTTTTGCTCTTTAGTATCTATTAAGTATATTAACTAAAATGAATGGAAATAATGTATATCAAATGTTAAATTATTACTCATACTATGCAACATTTAAATTGAATAAATATTTTACCAAAAAATGTAGTATTTTGTGCTATTGTAAGGGGCCAAAATTTTCTCTATCAAAATTGGTACTCGCCACAGCGACTAATAAAGATGTAAAAAAATTAATGTTTCCGAATAACAATAATATTTCTGATTCTTTGTTACAGCAGATTTGGAAAATTATATTCTTTTTGTTTTTTAATTTGCTGTATTAATGTTATGAACTATACTCTTAGGAGCGGCATCTTTTGGTTTAGTAAGATTAATATTTCCGAAGCTCCTTCGTTAGTTAAGAATAGCATACCAGTAGTATCTTCCTTTTCTTATTACGAGATTCTCTCAAAAAAATAGTCTTGATTGTCCGGCCTATCACGAGGAACCAATTTCATATCAAGGACAGATAATCTATTTTGCAAATATTTCGATCCCAGGTGTGAGCGTATGTGGCATGGAGATAGGGGCGCCTTCTCAACCTCGTGGGTTTCCTCCGGGCACTCCGGTTCCCTCCCACTGCTAAAGACCCTTACGCGCAAGCGAATTATTGAAATAGAATTAAACCATATGTGGGTCCTGTGATGTTCCAAAATCTTGGTCTAGGTAGAGGAGGCAGCATCACAGCAGTGCGCTATCTCGATCAAGCTGTCGGACCGCACGCCACACCACATTTCGCACGTCATCGAAACAACGTTTTCCAGCATGAAAACGCCCGTGCACACACTGCCAGACTTACTCGGGACTTTCTACAGTTGTTTTCTAGAATGATTTGATTAAAGTGCCTCTATGATTTTGAAATCGTACTGACTTTTTTTTGCTCTTTAGTATTTATTAAGTATATTAACTAAAATGAATGGAAATAATGTATATCAAATGTTAAACTATTACTCATACTATGCAACATTTAAATTGAATAAATATTTTACAAAAAAATGTAGTATTTTGTGCTATTGTAAAGGGCCAAAATTTTCTCTATCAAAATTGGTACTCGCCACAGCAACTAATAAAGATGTATAAAATATAATGTTTCCGAATAACAATAAAATTTCTGATTCTTTGTTACAGCAGGTTTGGAAAATTATATTCTTAGGTTTGGAAAATTATATTCTTTTTGTTTTTTAATTTGCTATATTAATGTTATGAACTATACTCTTAGGAGCGGCATCTTTTGGTTTAGTAAGATTAATATTTCCGAAGCTCCTTCGTTAGTTAAGAATAGCATACCAGTAGTATCTTCCTTTTCTTATTACGAGATTCTCAAAAAATAGTCTTGATTGTCCGGCCTATCACGAGGAACCAATTTCATATCAAGGACAGATAATCTATTTTGCAAATATTTCGATCCCTGGTGTGAGCCTTTGTGGCATGGAGATAGGGGCGCCTTCTCAACCTCGTGGGTTTCCTCTGGGCACTCCGGTTCCCTCCCACTGCTAAAGACCCCTACGCGCAAGCGAATTATTGAAATAGAATTAAACCATATGTTAGTCCCGAAATGACCTAGTTTGTGTCGAGTGGACGTTAAACCCCATTTCTCCCTCTCTCTCTCTCTCTCTCTCTCTCTCTCTCTCTCTCTCTCTCTCTCTCTCTCTCTCTCATTTTGCAAATAGCCAACTTTTTCGGTCTAATTTTCTAATTATTGGAAATGCTTATAACTCGTGAGGCGATAAGTTAAGGCTTGTTATATATATATACTTATTGTGGTATAATTGTCGACATATTTGGAGATATTGGTAGATATTTATTGATGGCGGGGCACCCTTTGCTATAGCTCGAAAGTTAAGGGCTTACATAAAGCTGAGGAATGCCAAAAAGGTTCATCTTCAACTTAACTAAAGAATTCTTGAAAGACGAAAAGGTAAATGTAGCGTTATGATTTATTATGAATTAGGATACTCTCGGTATTAAGAAAAAATCGAATATTTAGATTAGTTTAAATGTCAATTAGAGACAGGATTTGGGTTTCCCAATTCCCAAAAAGTGTGACGGACTGACAGAGGGGCGGTCGGAATGACAGACAAACGAACACATTTTGATAGTCAGTGGACAATAATTAGAATCGGCACATATGCACAAGAGAGAAACCAAGTCGATATAAGCATAATCATACCAATTTAAATTCTTTCATTAACATTAACCCAAATTAATCTCTACGGATTCAGTAGCAAACCCCGATGTCAACAGATTCAATAACAATGTAAAAAATTTACCCCGTAACATGTATGCATAAATGAACTACAGTGCTCTGTGAAATCATGAAATAAATAATCTTAGTGAAGAAATTATACTAAAATCAACTACGATAACTTACCATATTTCCAGATGCAGGTGACAGACACGATTCCTGATAGCCACTGTCTGAAGATTTCATATTGTCTATGTCTCCGTTGCCTGTATATGACGTGAAACACTGATTTTGAAAAGTAGTATATGGCTGCTGCTGTAAATATCGGTCAATATCCATATGTTTATCGTGTTCCGTTGATTTTCCGAAGTTATTGAAATTTTGTCCATAGTACAAACTGTTCACACAATGGACTGACGTTGTTTCAATAGATGGCACGGGCTGTAGCACTTGGAAATATTGTCCTGGATTTGATTGAGCAATGGAACCGATTGCATTATTTTCTTGTGACAGTGTGGAATTGCAAATTGATGAAGATTGCGTAACGTGAACATTATGTAAACCACCTTCATAGTTACCTAAGTCGGCGTTTAACTGCTTTAGAAATCCGCCATTCTTTGCACCAAACGTTATGATTTCCTGGGGTATATGCAAGTTTTCGTCTATGTAGCCATGCACGTTATTAGAGTCTATTACATTCACTTGCTCAGTCATCGTTGGATGATTCGTTTTGGATTTAAGCATTTCCACTAAAGCCTTCTTCGGACTATCTTTCTTACTCCCGAAATTCTGTATGTCAGCTGTATGTGACTTTTGACGTTCTACTGATACTTTAGCAATATCGTCTACACCGCTTGTCTTACTTTTGACAGATATATCAGTATTAAATGGAACCTCTTTTTGCACTGGTGGGGGTATTATTCTGTTGTCAATGTTTCCAGCAGTCAGTTCCTTCTCATCGTTTACCTGTATAACTGATTCATTTATACTTCTACCCTCTTTTACCGTCCTATTAAAACCAGTCTCTTTAATAACTGACAATGATTGAAGGGTCTTCGTCGCCTTTGAAATAGAACAAATTCATGAGTATTATATAGGCATATGCCAGCACAAACAATTAATAATTAGCAAGCACATATCGTTCAGATGCTGTAGTTAAGGTGTTTGTGATAAATACGCAAGCAAACATCAATCACACCCATAGTTATTATAGACTTTCGAGCCTTTAAATGTTTAATGTCTTGATTTTCTACATTAGACAAGTTGTAGTTAAAGATATTCATTACTACATGCCTCGGGCAACAGCCGCCTATCCCTAGCAAACTAGCTTTAGTTGTTAGGACAGCGTCGTTTGAAGTATGAAAGTGTTCTTTAGTTACGAGCCGGGTGGCCATGTTCGTGTCCGCTTCTAAAGATTCAAAGATTGATGACATGCCAGACATGCTTGTTACGTGTCCCCCCAGTTTTTGCGGATGATATTCATTTATTAGAAAAACTATAGTCCATTTTTCATATTCCATAAGACAAAAATCGGGTTAAAATCAATATTATGTTTTTAAACACCGACACTTACTTATATGCTTTAAAAAGACAGACAGGAGATATTTTAGTTCACAGATTCATGAAGAAGTGGGATAAATAGGGTTAAAAACTACAAATTAATGGGGGGTTTTTAAAGGTCAAATGGCAAATTGTCCCCGTGGTTAGTTAAATAGAAAACCCTAAAAATAATTGTCTACTCCAATAGGGCTCAGTTTGCAGACAATTTGGGAATTGGTATTTAAAACTTCCAATAGTGTGGTCGGGGTGTAAAATTTATGGGAATTAAATGAAGGCAAGTCTGCAATCCCTATATATGCCTTGGAGCAAACCCATACACCACCACCCCCGCCCTAGTTTGAATAGAGTTGGCTCACTAACCTGGAGGTCCTTTGTTCGTTCCCTGAGTTGGCCCAGGAAGTTCTTTCAAGGGAATATGCATTGTCGTTCGGGTGGGACGTAAAAGAACACTTGAAACTTGTAATTCAAAATAAGAGTAAGTCTTAGCGTCGCTATCCGAGCAAAATTTTCGTCATAGCACAATGGCGCATCCCAGTCTTCATTTGTCTAGTTGTAGCAGAACAGTAAGACGTTGAATCCCATTTTATTTTATTTCATTTATAACATTTGAGGCCAAATAGAGCCTGCGATAAGCAGCTTCGGCACTTACATAATGAGTCTATAACTTAAACGAAACCTAAAAGCCAGCTGACCAAGGCAGAAAAACAAAAATACCCCTTAAAAGCGACAAAGGTTGTACAGACTTTTCACATGAGTCAAATTTTAGGCCGCTTAACGATCTTTGAGTGTATTTGATCACCATTTCTGTGAGTTTTACTGAACAAAATTACTGCTTAAGAGCATAAAATGCTTTTAAAGCGCATATTTAATTAGCACTAATTAGTAACTGTGATTAAAATTTAAACAGGAGCCACGGTGGCTAAGTGAGTAACACGATGACTCACTGGACTGGTGGTCACGTTTTGGATCCCTGCACTGGCCGAGAAAGTTCATCGGGATGTCAGTGGTACAGGACGAAGGGCCTGGCAAGGACAGCTGTCTAGTCTGTCGGATGGGACGAAAAATCGAGGTCCCGTGTATACATTGGCAGTTCGAATTCGATATAAGAGTAGGCCATAATGCCGCTGCCCGGTCAAAATTTCCCTAATAACACACTACATGGCGTATTCCCGTCTTCATTAGCCCAGTCGGAGTAGAATAATAGGACATTAAACCCCATTCAGTTCGTTTCATTCCATTTTGTTTTTTAATACCATCTTTCGTATATTGTTGTGGGGTTAAACCTCATTTCATTTCATTTTCATAAGTGAGACATAGTCTTAAAGCCAGCTAAGCAAGTCAGGAAACCACAAATATCACTTAAAAGCTACAAAACTGTACTAACTTGACTTAAAATTTGTTCATAAGTGACGAAGACAAATTTTGAGCCGCTTAATGATCTTTGTGTGGATTTGATCACATTGTCTTGTCCGTGATTATTTCTCTTTCTAACACCATTTCTTTTGAATCCTACTGCACAGTGTGACTGCTTAAAGGCATAAAATGTTGTACGAATGCTACTAAAGAGCATAATTAATTAGACCTAATTAGTAAGTCTAATTAAAAACTTAACTTAAGACTGGTTCCAGGATGACAAAGGTTTGAGTAGATTTGGTCAATTTGTCATGTCCGATTGTTTTTCTCTTTCTAAAACCATTTCAATGAGTTTTATTGCACAGCATGACTGATTAGGGTGACTGTAGCCGACTCTAACCAAGTTATTTGTGTCATTATCTCATATGTGATAGAACTGGTTAAACACGTTCCCAATATAATATATTTTAACGCAGAGATTATTGCTATGATAGATGCGTAATGACGATTTCATAATGGAAGTCACGAAATCATACGAATATTACGAGTTATCCTTCTATATAACTGACTGAAGTGACGAGTGATAATGCCTACGAAGACCAGACGTTGTTATGTGAGAGAGGATAACTGACAATCAAAAATGTAATTGAATGTCACTAGATAAGAAATATTGCGTACATTCCCTCTGTTTTCTTTTTTCTATTGTCAGTCCATTCCGATTTCATATTTGCCAATCAGAGTGCAATAAACATATGGTATGTACGCGTTAGACGTGTGGACAAAAGACATGTTGAGTTATTACAATGGTTCGCCACGACTGTTTTGCAACTTTCACATTCATTTCTGGAGACAATTTAATTTTCATCTACTTTACCTAAGTTTGTTATAATCAGAGATCGCTATGACTCAATGAGCTAGATATCATGAGTAAGGATCAGTGTAAGACACCTGAAGTGACTTCTGAAGAGAATGGGATTGCGATAAAGACGTAAGGTTGATGAAATGGCGCCTTTCGATTCGATTTTAATGTCATTAACCTAGAACTTAACTAGTGGAAAGTGTTTAGTACAAAACAATATGAACAAGGGATATAAGGAATTATGGTTTCATGGTGAGACGACAAACGGTATTGGATATCTTAAGACTTTAGGATCCAGATACACCAGATGGGATAGCACGGAGAAAAGCACATCGTTTGGCATATCGAAGGATATGACAAGCTCAAGCCATGCGGATTTGTTACTCACAAAGCAATTGGTTGGTTCAGTCATAAACATTTATGGCTAGAGGCTGTTCGATTAAGTAATAACCCAAGCGTTATTGCTTTCTATTCTTTACAATATGTTTTGGAGATAGGAATCGTTCCACGTATAGCCAGGTGTGACACGGGTACAGAAAATTCTGGATAAAAATATTCCAACTTTTCTTCAGAATGTACGATGATGATACTTTTTCGGGGGATAGAAGCTTTTTAACTGGAAAAAGTACGGCAAAACAGCGAATAGCATCTTGGTGGGGTACTCGTCACAAACAATGCACTGATTTTTGGATTAACTTTTACAAGATTTCCGAGATTAGGGTATTTATAGTCATGGAAATCCAAGAATGTCTTCAATACGGTTTTATGCCTTTACTTCAGGCGGACTTAGACAATATAGCAGCTCAGTGGAATATACAACGTATCAGAAAGCAGAGAAAATCTTATGTAATCAGTGGCAAACCAGGCATAATGTTCTACCCCAGCTATATTTAATACAGGTGACTATATAACGTTGTCCCGTTACAGTGTCCTATGAGGAAAATTTTGCCCGGGCAGCGGCGCTACGGCCTACTTTAATATCGAATTCCAATTGTCAAGGGATCGTTTATGTGCACGCCAATGTGTACACGAGACCTCGGTTTTTCGTCCCATCTGAAAGACGAGACAGTTGTCCTTGTCAGGCCCCCATTTATCTTAAATATATATTCAGAAATAATGCCCTCTGTAACACAAGTAAAAAAAGTTTTTGTAAACGAGAAATTAATTTTCATTAAAACCAGAAGTGACATAGTTTGTTCAAAACGCTCACTGGGCTCTATAGTAAGCATACAGATTTGGCATGAATTTACTGTTGTATTGTGTTCACGCCTCGTCCTTGGGCCAAAAGTCTTATCAATGGGCTGTTTGTTAGGATAATATAAACACGAATTTGTGTTTTTCGAACCTTTAGTTAGTGTGACCCACAGCCTCAAATATTTGTACTGTATAAACTGACCTGTTTTAACAGCATGTTGTCACTCGGATCAAAACAGCGTTTATGAGAAAAGTTCAGTTACGGGTTTGCCGGTGCACTACAGGCAACCCAAAATAGACATTCACGTGACAATATTCATTCACTCGTTTATCAATGAAGCCATAAAACAATGTCTTCTTTAAAAATACGTAGTAACGAACTGAATTAAAACTTAGGCTATACCTCGGCGATTTAATTTCTAATTTAATTGATTGTAATTAACGACGTATAGATTGTAACGATTCTCGGTTCGGAGTCCCCTCATGTAGTTTCATTCTTTTTCTGTCTTTTATACTTACACTGGCGGAGACCTAGCGATATCATCGCAAGACTGTGAAATTTACTTTTTTTTAAATCGTAAAACCCTGTGGTTAGTTCCCGCCTTAGTTGCTATCTCTAAATACGCATAAAAAATTGATACCGGAAATTAACTGAACGAAATGTAATTATTTTCATAATTTACATAGCGCAGATTCCACTATAAAGTGTTCGAATGCGCTTAACAATAATGGTATAAAATCATACAAAATGAAATAAAATCATATAAATAAAAACTATAATGGATAAAAATTATTCCAAAATAAATGATAAAACATAGATAAATTACGTAAAAGCTTTTACAAATAGGGTTATTACAACCGATATTTAACGAATACAATACGAGTACGGTAAGTACTTTATGCATATTGCGTTTATATGATCAACTGCCAATTTCTCCGTCATTAAAATGTTTTGGCTATGGTCTAGTGCATTTATAACAATTAGATGAAAATGTAACGGATAAATGTAACAGCCAGTTTAGTTTCATTTCTCTCTTTCTGTCTCTTGTGTTCAAAAACTAAGGACAGTGCATGCATAGAAGAGTTAAATTTAATCGTTATTTGAACGTATTCTAAAAACCGAAGAATTCCGAATTAATTATTCGTTCCTGAGCAAAGTTTCAACCAAAAACCATAACTCGTTTTGTCACTAAGAGTTAACTCCCTTGAAAATGGGAGCCGAACACAATTTTAGAAAAGCACATGTCCAGGTGGTAATATCTTCAAAAATCAAACATGGTCAGACTTTCATTGTTGATGAATAGAGTTTTTATAGTAAGCCCTATCATATTATGTTAAAATGAACCCCAAATATTATCTGTAGGATGAAATTTCTTCTGACCCTGAACCACTCTACTTTAGCACACAAAGCCGTCGGGTAAATTGACGCATACTGATCAGTGCGCTGTTTCCCAATTCCCCAACATGGCTAATTGTTTGCATCATGCGGAGAATGGGAGCCAAACACAATTTCCAACAACTTAAAAGCACGTGTCCAGGTGGTAATATCTTCAAAAATCAAACATGGCCAGACTTTCATTGTTGATGAATGGAGTTTTTATGGTAAGCCTTATCATATTATGTTAAAATGAACCCCAAATATTGTCTGTAGGATGAACCACTCTACTTTAGTACACAAAGCCGTCGCGCCAATTCACTCAAGCTGATCAGTACGCTGTTTCCCAATTCATCCACATGATGACGCACATGACTAATTGTTTACATCACGTGGTTTGATTGACAGCTTGCAAGTGACATGTATTTCGTCTGCATCGATGTTTTCAAGCCTCGTGGACTGTGTTAAACCCACACTATGACATAAGCCTAAGCAATATTGTTAATAAGAAAGACAATCCACAACACGCTCAAATAAATAAACTGAGAACATACTTATGGAAAAACAGCTACTGATGTATTTAGGCGACGTTTCGAAGAGTATTCTCTCAACGTTTTAGCTTGAAAACGTTGAGAGAATACTCTTCGAAACGTCGCCTAAATACATCAGTAGCTGTTTTTCCATAAGTATGAAAACGTTGAGAGAATATTCTTCGAAACGTCGCCTAAATACATCAGTAGCTGTTTTTCCATAAGTATGTTCTCAGTTTATTTATCTGCCCAGTTACTAAATGCCTCTTAAAGAATAACACGCTCAAATGTTGTCTAAAGAATTCTTGAACGGAAAATATTCATCTCAAGTGAAAATATACACGGACGGATCATGCGCTTAAAACACAACCAAAACTGCATTAGGTGTAGTTATTCCTGAATCTAATATCAATATCAAAAAGGCTATCAGATGGATGTTCCATCCATACCGCAGAATTAAAGGCAATATCCACAGCCCTTGAGTGGCCCATGTCATCCATCATTCAAAGAGCAGACATTGTGTCAGGCTCCCTTAGCAGCATAAAGTCAATAATCCATGATAAAACAACTCTAAACCAGAAATTGTTTGTTCCCCCGAAAGAAAAAAAAACCGTAGAATTCACATGGATACCATCCCATGTTGGCATAGTAGGCAATGAATCTGCAGACAATCTGGCTCGCAAAGGAGTCAGGCTCTGCGATACCGAAGACTTAAAATAGAGCGTTCATGAATTTAACAGCATTGTTAAAACTAAAATTAAATCTGAATGGAAAACTGGGTTAGTCAGAGTAAACACTTTTTGATTGAAATTAAACAGCGATCTGGTTGTAAAAGCTGAGGTCAATCACCCATCTCGCAAAATCTGTAGCTTAATCACATAAACCATAAATTTAATCCAGCGAAGTGCGAATTTGGCCACAATTTGACCGTTAATCATGTCATCATTGCGTGCAAAAAATTGCAAGCCAAACTTTAATATACCCTTCAAAATGTACCCCCCCCCCCCACCGGAATATGTCATATAAAATTTATGAAATTAACTTTTAATTTAATTGCACTTAAATAGCACTAGTCAAAGAAAGATAACTGGTTATGTAGACCGGGTCGGTCCCTAAGCCATCTGGATGCAATACCAGAAAAATTAACGTTAATATGGGAACTACATATCTAGTTACAAATGAAGGAACTGTTGTTGTAGGACAGTATGGCGGATCAGCCTGCTGCACGATTTAACATAATAATATACTAGGGAAAATAATGACAAATAAAATAGGGACCAACACAACCATTACTAACAATGACAGTGCATATCAGTCAATTTAATTCTATGTCTTAATATTAAATGCCACGTATTTTGTTTTCTATGAATGGTTTAATTTGTTTTAATTGTTTTGTTCTGTGTTGCAGCTGACTCTTCTTTCTCTTTTCAGGTAACCTTTATTTGGGGAGAGTCATACGCAAGGAAAACCCTAGTTAGGGAGGGCTCTAAAGACAGACAAAAGGGTCCCACGAATGACAAAAGGGTCCCTAGGGCCAAGGGAAAGGGTCCCTAGGGCCAAGGGAAAGGGCCCCCGAGTCCAACTCAATCGTTTTCTATACACTGTTACTGTCGAATCCACTACTGAATGAGAATGCAGCCATTGCATTGGCATGACAATCATCAATCAAGAACCTCCCCTCGCGACAGAGGGCCCTCAAAATAGTACAGCCTCCGCCATGATAAACCTTAAAACGCCCCTATGCTAGTTCTGTAACTGAAAGTCAAAATGGTGAAAGATGTTATTTGGTCAACATTTATCTACACTAACACAGACATTTTCAGATGAGGCGTGTAATAAAGTCGCTTAAATATATGAAAATCTTGAAAGAACTGATCGCAACCTATACCCTGCATTTGTTAGGTGTGTGGTTGCGAATGGGATATAGCGTCTTGTGCCACCACCCCCACCCCACACATATACCACCCCGATTCTTCAATCCAAACTGATTAGAACCTGAATCACAATCGATCTAGTAGCAATCATACACAGTCGATATCAAAAATTGATTTCCAATCTCAAAGACGGCTTATCTCCCCTGAAACTGTTGAGTAATACGCGATTCCCAATTCACACAACTTTCATAGATTTAAGGAAATGGAATGAACTGAACAGAAATGGTTTTAACGACCTATCTGTCTGCGCCGACTGAATTAACTAAATTTTGATCGGACAGCGTCGTTACGGTCTTTTCTTTCGAATTCCAACTGTTACGTAGTCCTTTACGGGCATGTAGATATTGTTCCTAGCCGGGCCATTTAGGTTTCAAATTTCACAGTGTATGGATAGCCTTCTGGTGGTTTCTGCTATGATTCGTTCATTGTTTCACTGTTTTTTCTACTATGAACTAGTCTACTATTAATTCGTTGATTGTTCCACTCTTATTTCGGCGATGATTTCGTTGAACGTTTCATTGTTATTTCTGCTACGAATTCGTTAATTGTTTCACCGTTATTTCTGCTACGAATTCGTTAATTGTTGAAGTGTTATTACTGCTATAAATTCGTTGATCGTTTCATTGCTATTTATGGGAATCACGGTGGCTAAGTGGGCAAGGCGCTGGCTCGTTAGCCTGGAGGTCGGGTGTTCGATCCTTGCATTGGCCGAGAAAGCTCATCTCGATTTTCCGGCGTGGTTTCTTTTGTCAGTGATGCAGAAGGAGGGCCTGATAAGGACAGCTGCCTAGTCGTTCGGATGGGACGAAAAACCGAGGTCCCGTGTACACATTGGAATGCACGTAAAAGATCCCTTGGCAGTTGGAATTCGATATAAGAGTAGGCCGTAGCGCCGCTGCCCGGGCAAAAATTCCCTCATAGCACACTGTATGGCGTATGCCGCGTCTTCCATTAGCCCAGGTCAGGTGCAGAAGAGTAGGACGTAAAACCCCATTTCATTTCTGCTATTTATGCTATGAATTCGTTAAGTTTTCCACTGTTATTTCTGCTATGAGTTCGTTGATCGTTTCACTGTTATTTCTGCTGTGAACTCGATCAAGACAATGACCTAGTGAACGTCTACACCAAGTTTGAACATTCTAGCTGACCTACAGCGAGAAACATTTCAACCGGGCCAAATTTTCTATTTGAACAGTTTAATTTGCACGGTACCTTTAGTTATCAACCGAATATTACAAAACTTTTAAAAATAAGCTCCCCCTGAACAGCTTAATCGTTCGCAATAAACGGGGTTGGACATCATATTCCATGTCACGTGCAACCTGAAGATCGAAACGACGCCCGTTGACTCAATGACAGACGTTACGATACAGCGCGCACATGCTAACCATTCAGCCATTCAGCCTCCCTGAATTCGGAAAATTGCTGACTTATAGCAAGAAACATTTCAACCGGGCGAAATTTTCTGTTTTAACAGATTAATGTGCATGGTACTTTAATTACCAACCGATTATTACAAAACTTTTGAAAATAAGCTCCAACTGACCCGCTTAATCGTATGCAATAAAAGTTTGGCTTGAATTGAAAGTTCTGCACGGAGAAAGTTCATCTCGATTTCCCGGCGTGGTTCCCCCTTGTCAGTGGGGCAGAACGGAGAGCCTGGCAAGCACAGCTGTCTAGTTCGGATGGGACGAAAACCACGGTCCCGTGTACACATTGGAGTGCACGTAAAATATCCCTAAGCAGTTGGAATTCGATACTGTTGAATAAGCTCTATACGATGACTAAATGTGTAGATTGTAGTCACCCACACTGCATGTTTCGCTCAACAATGAAAGGGTGCCGTTTTCAATGTTCGATCCTTTTGTTCTTCTACTCCTGATATGTTGGACTGTTGATCGATGGTTTCATATATAAGACTACCAATAAGACTCTTTGTAGAAGAATTTCCCAACAAATATTATGTTGACTTTACGAGAAAGACCTCTAAACATACTCCAAATTGTAAAGATACGTCTTTTTGGATTTCCAATCTCTTTTTTTCGGCTATCCCTGATATTTAAAAAAAAATGATACAATGATTTCACACAACAGGCTAGCTATTAGACTCTCTATTGACAAAAGTTTCACGGCCCTCCCTTCATTATAACCGAAGTTATCGTGCCCTAAAGAATCAACAAATCAACATGCTTATCTCTGCTTACCCTAAGCAGAAAATGCTCATCTTTGAACTCCATCATAACATTGACCTAGTGAACGTCTACACCAAGTTTGAACATTCTAGCTTAATTAGAATGAGAGTTATTGTGCTCCCAAGTCTCGGCCCTTCAAATTGCTTCTATTTTCCATTTTCAATTCAAAATGGTGACTCCCGGTTGACCTAAATCAAAATTCTATTCGCGACATTTTTTAGGCCTTCTTACAAGGATTCAGAAAATATAACTCCCGAGTCTGTAAGTAAAATAGCAAAAAAGCCTTATTGATTTTTCACGTTTAAAGATGGTGGCACTTCCGGTTCGATCGACAAACTCCATATTTTGTGTACGAATCAGTAATTCCTTGTCTAGTATCGAAAAAAAAAATTAGGTCATTCTGACCTATATTTTGACGATTTTTTTGAAAATTTAGATCCTTAATTTCACCAAGGGGAGATAATTTAGAAAATTTCTAATTATATTTTTGAAGTCACATCGGTAGGATCTACTTATATTCTAAATTGAATGAAAATCGCACAACTATTAAAGAAGTTGTCAAATTGGTCTAAACTTCCGGTTCGAAATCACAGCGACGAATTTTCGAAATTTGAAAATGTGAAACTGCTGATGAAAATGATTTTTTTCAAGGTATTCAAAGAAAAAAGATTTAGTAAAATCGGTCAAAAAACAATAAAGTTACGACTATGCATTGTCCATTTTGTCGTTCGTAAATTTCGGTGATTTCGGATTCGTAAAACGTTTTGAAAATATATTTAATCAACAGCTACCACCCATTTTTGGGGGGATAGGTAAAAGTTTCATAAAGATACTGTGGTTAGATTCTGAGAAATCCGATTTGTGGATAAAACACAAAAAAAAAATAACAATAACTAGATCTGCTACTGTCCCATGCAGATATGAAAGCTTTCATATTCATCGTCACGTGTCATCGATTATATCAAGTATCTCAAATAAAAGGATAAGAATAACAAACTATCAAAATTGGTCAAAAACTCGCGAAGTTACAAGTCTAAATATAGTATGAAACATTGAGTAATCTGAAAACTAAAGGGAAATAACTGATACTTGTGTTGCTGTAATCGGGATGACTCCCAACTTCAAAACTTTCAGAAAAATGAAATGAAAATGGTAAGAAAACATCGAAAAATTAAATGAGATAACTTTGAACAAAACTAAAACTTTTTGAATCAGGTTGAACTCAACTGTTTGAATATGTACGTTAAATATGTAGATTTGGAAAATTATAAAGACATAATATCAAAATCGGTCAAAAACTCACAAAGTTACAAATTTAAATGTAGTGAGAAATGGGGTTTAACGTCCACTCGACACAACTAGGTCATTTCCGGACTAACACATGGTTTTCTTAAAATTTTATTTCAATAATTCGCCTGCGCGTAGGGGTCTTTAGCAGTGGGAGGAAACCGGAGTGCCCGGAGGAAACCCATGAGGTTGAGAAGGCGCCCCTATCTCTATGCCACATACGCTCACACCAGGGCTCGAAACCACAGCCGCAAGCCAGAGGTGTCCGGCCAGCTAGAGGTCGAAGCGCGGCACTCTAGACCACTAGGCCATCCCAACCCCCCTAAACTAAAGGGAAATAACCGAAACTTGTATAGCTGTAACCGGGCTTCCAAGATATGTTATATAATTATGGTTTCCAGTATGTTCGGTTATAAGTAGGTATCGTGACGACTTCTTAAGAGTGTTTTAAACTAAGGGTCATAGACTGCAATATACAAGAATGGCACTCTGCAATAAAAAAAACTGGCCAAAGCAAGATTTCTATGCAGAAATTAAATAATTGCTAGAACCAGAAAAATATTTATCCACTATAATAAATAACCAACATACAGAAAATGAAATGAAATTGAATGGGGTTTAACGTCCTACTGTTCTGCTCCTACAATGGGCTAATGAAGACGGGCATACGCCATAAAGTGTGCAATGAGGGAAATTTTACCCGGGCAGCGGCGTTACGGCCTACGAGGTTGGACAGGCGATCATACTCCTTGTCACGTACAACCAAGAAATCGAAACAATGCCAGTTGACTCAATGACAGACGTTATGATACAGAGCGCACGTGCTAACCATTCAGCCACGCAACCTCCCTAAAATCGGCAAATTGCTGACCTACAGCGAGAAACATTTCAACCGGGCGAAATTTTCTATTTTAACAGTTTAATTTGCACGGTACCTTTAGTTATCAACCGAATATTACAAAACTTTTAAAAATAAGCTCCCCCTGACCAGCTTAATCGTTCGCAATAAACGTTTTCCCCTTAAAATCGGCAAATTGCTGACTTTAAAGTGAGAAACATTACAACCGGGCGAAATTTTCTGTTTTATCACTTTTACAGTATCTTTGATTACCAACCGATTATTACAAAACTTTAAAAATAAAAAAAAGAAAGAGAGAAATGCGGCTAAACGTCCATTCGACACAAACTAGGTCATTTCGGGACTAACATATGTTTTTTAATTTTATTTAAAAACTCCCCTTGCGCGTACTGGTCTTTAGTTGTTGGGAGGAAACCGAAGGACACGGAGAAAACCCACGAGGTTGGGCACCATACTCCATGTCACGTGCAACTTGGAAATCGAAACGACGCCGGTTGACTCAATGGCAGACGTTACGATACAGCGCGCGTATGCTAGCCATTCAGCCTCCCTAAAATCTGGAAATTGCTGACTTATAGCAAGAAACATTTTAATTTTAACCGGGCGAAATTTTCTGTTTTAACAGTTTAATTCGCACGGTATTTTAATTACCAACCGATTATTACAAAACTTTTGAAAATAAGCCCCAACTGACCAGCTTAATCGTATGCATGTCCATGTCACGTACAATCTCGAAATCGAAACGACGCCCGTTGACTCAATGACAGACGTTACGATACAGCGCGCACATGCTAACCATTCAGCCATTCAGTCTCCCTTAAAAATAAGCTCCCCCTGACCAGCTTAATTGTTCGCAATAAACATTTGCCCTCTAAAATCGGCAAATTGCTGACTTTAAAGTGAGAAACATTACAACCGGGCGAAATTTTATGTTTTATCACTTTTACAGTACCTTTGATTACCAACCGATTATTACAAAACTTTAAAAATAAAAGAGAAAGAGAGAAATGCGGCTCAACGTCCATTCGACACAAACTAGGTCATTTCGGGACTAACATATGTTTTTTAATTTTATTTATAAACTTCCCTTGCGCGTACGGGTCTTTAGCCGTGGGAGGAAACCGAAGGACACGGAGAAAACCCACGAGGTTGGACACCATACTCCATGTCACGTGCAACTTGGAAATCGAAACGACGCCGGTTGACTCAATGACAGACGTTACGATACAGCGCGCGTATGCTTACCATTCAGCCTCCCTAAAATCTGGAAATTGCTGACTTATAGCAAGAAACATTTTAACCGGGCGAAATTTTCTGTTTTAACAGTTTAATTCGAACGGTATTTTAATTACCAACCGATTATTACAAAACTTTTGAAAATAAGCCCCAACTGACCAGCTTAATCGTATGCAATAAACGTTTGGCCTGAATTGAAAGTTCTGCAACGAGAAAGTTCATCTCGATTTTCCGACGTGGTTCCCCCTTGTCAGTGAGCAGAAAGGAGGGCCTGACAAGGACAGCTGTCTAGTCGTTCGGATGGGACGAAAAACCAAGGTCGCGTGTACACATTGGAGTGCACGTAAAATATCCCTAAGTAGTTGGAATTCGATACTGTTGAATAAGCTCTATACGATGACTAAATGAGCAGATTGTAGTCACCCACACTGCATGTTTCGCTTAACAATGAAAGGGTGCCGTTTTCAATGTTCGATCCTTTTATTCTTCTACTCCAAATATTTTGGACTGTTGATCGAAGTTTTCATATATAAGACTCTTTGTAGAAGAAGTTCTCAAAAAGTATTATGTTGACTTTAAGAGAAAAGAACCTTTAAAGATGCCCCAAATCGTAAACATACGACTTTTTGGATTTTCGATCTCTTTTTTTCTGCTATCCCTGATATTTAAAAAAAAAGATACAACGATTTCACACAACAGGCCAGCTATTACACTCTCGATTAACAAAAGTTTCACCGCCCTCCCTTCATTATAACCGAAGTTATCTTGCCCTAAAAAATCAACAAATCAGCATGCTTATCTCTGCTTATCCTAGGCAGAAAATGCTCATCTTTGAACTCAATCATGACTTTGACATAGTGAACGTCTACACCAAGATTGAACATTCTAGCTCAATTAGAAGGAGAGTTATTGTGTTTCAAAGTTTCGGCCCTTCAAATTGCTACTACTTTTCATATTCACTTCAAAATGGCAACCATCAATTGACCTAAATCAAAATTCTGCTCTGAACAATTTTTAGGCCATCTTTCAAGGATTCAGAAAATATAACCCCCGTGTCTGTAAGTAAAATAGCAAAAAAGCCTTAGGGATTTTTCACGTTTCAAGATGGTGGCACTTCCGGTTCGATCAACAAACTTCATATTTTGTGTACAAATCAGTTATTACTTATCTAGTATCCAAAAAAAAAATCAGGTCATTCTGACCTATATTTCGATGATTTTTTTGAAAATTTTGATCCTTAATTTCGTCAAGGGGAGATAATTTAGAAAATTTCTAATTATATTTTTGAAGTCACATCGGTAAGGTCTACATATATACTAAATTTCATGAAAATCGTACAACTATTAAAGAAGTTGTCAAATTGGTCTAAACTTCCGGTTCGAAATCACAGCGACGAATTTTCGAAATTCGAAAATGTGAAACTGCAAATGAAAATGATTTTTTTCAAGGTATTCAAAGAAAAAAGAATTAGTAAAATCGGTCAAAAAATAACAAAGTTACGACTATGCATTGTCCATTTTGTCGTTCGTAAATTTCGGTGATTTCGGATTCGTAAAACGTTTTGAAAATATATTTAATCAAGGTTCGCACCCCATTTTTGGGGGGGTAGGTCAAAATTTCAGAAAGATCCCACGGATAGATTCTGAGAAATCCGATTTGCAGAAAACACACAAAAAAAAAAAATAATAATAACTAGATCTGCTACTGTCCCATGCAGATATGAAAGCTTTCATATTCATCGTCACGTGTCATTGATTGTATCAAGTATCCTAAATAAAAGGATAAGAAGAAAAAATTATCAAAATTGGTCAAAAACTCTCGAAGTTACAAGTCTAAATATAGTATGAAACATTGCACCCAGGCATAACAATAATCTGAAAACTAAAGGGAAATAACTGAAACTTGTATTACTGTAATGAGACGGATGAGAAAATGAAATGAAAATGGCGGGAAAAACAAATTAAAAATGGCAGGTTGGACAGGCGACCTTACTCCTTGTCACGTACAACCGGGCATTTGAAAACACGCTAGTTAACTCAATGACAGGCGCGCGTGCTAACCATTCAGCCACCCAACCCCCCTTTGAAATCAGACACGTGCAATATGTCATATAGGAAGAATAAGAAGTCGCTCACAAGAAAATGGTAAATTAATGAGTTTAGGTCAAAAGATTGAGCTACTGTTTTAGAGTATTTAATAGTTTTAAAGAGACACGTTAAGGGTTGTTCATAGTTAAATGAAAGTTTAATTTTAAATAAGACCAATAAAATTAGGATTTAATAATGCTAGACTAATATTTCCAATATGTTTGGTTATAAGTAGGAAATCGTGACGACTTCTTAAGCATGTTTTAAACAAAGGATCATAGACTGAATTATACAAGAATGGCACTCTGCAATAAAAAAAACTGGCCAAAGCAAGATTTCTATGCAGAAATTAAATAATTGCTAGAACCAGAAAAATATTTATCCACTATAATAAATAAGCAACATAGAGAAAATGAAATGAAATTGAATGGGGTTTAACGTCCTACTGTTCTGCTCCTAAAATGGGCTAATGAAGACGGGCATATGCCATAAAGTGTGCAATGAGGGAAATTTTACCCGGGCAGCGGCGTTACGGCCTACGAAGTTGGACAGGCGAACATACTCCTTGTCACGTACAACCAAGAAATCGAAACAACGCCAGTTGACTCAAAGACAGACGTTATTCAGCCACGCAACCTCCCTAAAATCGGCAAATTGCTGACCTGCAGCGAGAAACAGTTCAACCGGGCCAAATTTTCTATTTTAACAGTTTAATTTGCACGGTACCTTTAGTTATCAACCGAATATTACAAAACTTTTAAAAATAAGCTCCCCTTGACCAGCTTAATCGTTCGGAATAAACGTTTGCCCCTTAAAATCGGCAAATTGCTGACTTTAAAGTGAGAAACATTACAACCGGGCGAAATTTTCTGTTTTATCACTTTTACAGTACCTTTGATTACCAACCGTTTATTACAAAACTTTAAAAATAAAAGAGAAAGAGAGAAATGCGGCCTAATGTCCATTAGACACAAACTAGGTCATTTCGTGACTAACATATGTTTTTTAATTTTATTTAAAAACTCCCCTTGCGCTTACTGGTCTTTAGCCGTTGGGAGGAAACCGAAGGACACGGAGAAAACCCACGAGGTTGGACATCATACTCCATGTCACGTGCAACCTGGAGATCGAAACGACGCCCGTTGACTCAATGACAGACGTTACGATACAGCGCGCACATGCTAACCATTCAGCCATTCAGCCTCCCTGAATTCGGAAAATTGCTGACTTATAGCAAGAAACATTTCAACCGGGCGAAATTTTCTGTTTTAACAGTTTAATGTGCACGGTACTTTAATTACCAACCGATTATTACTAAACTTTTGAAAATATGCTCCAACTGACCAGCTTAATCGTATGCAATAAACGTTTGGCCTGAATTGAAAGTTCTGCACGGAAAAAGTTCATCTTGATTTCCCGGCGTGGTTCCCCGTTGTCAGTGAGGCAGAACGGAGGGCCTGACAAGCACAGCTGTCTAGTCCTTCGGATGGGACGAAAAACCAAGGTCCCGTGTACACATTGGAGTGCACGTAAAATATCCCTAAGCAGTTGGAATTCGATACTGTTGAATAAGCACTATACGATGACTAATTGCGTAGATTGTAGTCACCCACACTGCATGTTTCGCTCAACAATGAAAGGGTGCCGTTTTCAATGTTCGATCCTTTTGTTCTTCTACTCCTGATATGTTGGACTGTTGATCGATGGTTTCATATAAAAGACTACCAATAAGACTCTTTGTAGAAGAAGTTCCCAAAAAATAGTATGTTGACTTTACGAGAAAGACCTCTAAACATGCTCCAAATTGTAAAAATACGACTTTTTGGATTTTCAATCTCTTTTTTTCGCCTATCCCTGATATTTAAAATAAATGATACAATGATTTCACACAACAGGCTAGCTATTGGACTCTCTATTGACAAAAGTTTCACAGCCCTCCCTTCATTATAACCGAAGTTATCGTGCCCTAAAGAATCAACAAATCAGCAAGCTCATCTCTGCTTACCCTAGGCAGAAAATGCTCATCTTTGAACTCAATCATGACATTGTCCTAGTGAACGTCTACACCAAGTTTGAACATTCTAGCTCAATTAGAAGGAGAGTTATTGTGTTTCAAAGTCTCGGCCCTTCAAATTGCTACTACTTTTCATTTTCAATTCAAAATGGTGACCATCACGTGACCGAAATCAAAATTCTGCTCCCTACGATTTTTGGGCCATCCTTCAAGGATTCAGAAAATATAACTCCCGTGTCTGTAAGTAAAATAGCAAAAAAGCCTTAGGGATTTTTCATGTTTCAAGATGGTGGCACTTCCGGTTCGATCGACAAACTCCATATTTTGTGTAGGAATCAGTAATTACTTGTCGAGTATCGAAAATTTTTTTTAGGTCATTCTGACCTATATTTCGACGATTTTTTTGAAAACTTTGATCCTTAATTTCACCAAGGGGAGATAATTTAGAAAATTTCTAATTATATTTTTGAAGTCACATCGGTAAGATCTACTTGTATACTAAATTTCATGAAAATCGTACAACTATTAAAGAAGTTGTCAAATTGGTCTAAACTTCCGGTTCGAAATCACAGCGACGAATTTTCGAAATTCGAAAATGTGAAACTGCAGATGAAAACGATTTTTTTCAAGGTATTCAAAGAAAAAAGAATTAGTAAAATCGGTCAAAAAATAACAAAGATACGACTATGCATTGTCAGTTTTTTCGTTCGTAAAATTCGGTGATTTCGGATTCGTAAAACGTTTTGAAAATACATTTAATCAAGGTTCGCACCCCATTTTTGGGGGGGTAGGTCAAAATTTCAGAAAGATCCTATGGATAGATTCTGAGAAATCCGATTTGCAGAAAACACACAAAAAAAAAAATAATAATAATAATAACTTTAACAGAAACAATAAGCTTTCATATGTAA
Source organism: Patella ulyssiponensis (assembly GCA_963678685.1). Taxonomy (NCBI): domain Eukaryota; kingdom Metazoa; phylum Mollusca; class Gastropoda; family Patellidae; genus Patella; species Patella ulyssiponensis. Next base: position 51,805,948 of record OY783228.1, on the reverse strand, counting down.
TACATATGAAAGCTTAACTAGATCTGCTACTGTCCCATGCAGATATGAAAGCTTTCATATTCATCGTCACGTGTCATTGATTGTATCAAGTATCCTAAATATAAGGATAAGAAGAAAAAATTATCAAAATTGGTCAAAAACTCGCGAAGTTACAAGTCTAAATATAGTATGAAACATTGCACCCAGGCATAACAATAATCTGAAAACTAAAGGGAAATAACTGAAACTTGTATTACTGTAATGAGACGGATGAGAAAATGAAATGAAAATGGCGGGACAAAAAATTAAAAATGGCAGGTTGGACAGGCGACCTTACTCCTTGTCACGTACAACCGGGCATTCGAAAACACGCTAGTTAACTCAATGACAGGCGCGCGTGCTAACCATTCAGCCACCCAACCCCCCTTTGAAATCAGACACGCGCAATATGTCATATAGGAAGAATAAGAAGTCGCTCACAACAAAATGGTAAATTAATGAGTTTAGGTCAAAAGGTTGAGCTACTGTTTTAGAGTACTTAATAGTTTTAAAGAGACACGTTAAGGGTTGTTCATAGTTAAATGAAAGTTTAATTTTAAATAAGACCAATAAAATTACGATTTAATAATGTCAGACTAATATTTCCAATATGTTTGGTTATAAGTACGAAATCGTGACGACTTCTTAAGCATGTTTTAAACAAAGGATCATAGACTGAATTGTACAAGAATGGCACTCTGCAATAAAAAAACTGGCCAAAGCAAGATTTCTATGCAGAAATTAAATAATTGCTAGAACCAGAAAAATATTTATCCACTATAATAAATAAGCAACATAGAGAAAATGAAATGAAATTGAATGGGGTTTAACGTTCTACTGTTCTGCTCCTAAAATGGGCTAATGAAGACGGGCATATGCCATAAAGTGTGCAATGAGGGAAATATTACCCGGGCAGCGGCGTTACGGCCTACGAGGTTGGACAGGTGACCATACTCCTTGTCACGTACAACCAAGAAACCGAAACAACGCCAGTTGACTCAATGACAGACTTTATGATACAGAGCGCACGTGCTAACCATTCAGCCACGCAACCTCCCTAAAATCGGCAAATTGCTGACCTACAGCGAGAAACATTTCAACCGGGCCAAATTTTCTATTGTAACAGTTTAATTTGCACGGTACCTTTAGTTATCAACCGAATATTACAAAACTTTTAAAAATAAGCTCCCCCTGACCAGCTTAAGCGTTCGCAATAAACGTTTGCCCCTTAAAATCGGCAAATTGCTGACTTTAGAGTGAGAAACATTACAACCGGGCCAAATTTTCTGTTTTATCACTTTTACAGTACCTTTGATTACCAACCGATTATTACAAAACTTTAAAAATAAAAGAGAAAGAGAGAAATGCGGCCTAATGTCCATTCGACACAAACTAGGTCATTTCGGGACTAACATATGTTTTTTAATTTTATTTAAAAACTCCTCTTGCGCTTACTGGTCTTTAGCCGTTGGGAGGAAACCGAAGGACACGAAGAAAACCCACGAGGTTGGACATCATACTTCATGTCACGTGCAACCTGGGCCCGATTCCTAGAAAATTCTTAAGCACGTTCTTGTGCTTAGATTTTAAGTAGACTTTGCAATTAAGTAAACTTACCTTATTTTGTAGTCCCAGAAAATTCTTAAGAACGTTCTTGTGCTTAGATTTTAAGTAGACTTCAGTGTAAGCACAAGCACTTTATTATGTGTTCCAAGAAAAAACTTAAGCACAACTTCATTCTTACAATTGCCAATCTAAGCAAAAGTCCCGAGCAAGGTATAGGGAGGGCTTGCTTACCAACCTTAAGCCTGTTTCTGCTTCAAACAATATGGCTGACCGTTTAGTTAGTTATTCGACGGCATTTACTACATCTTTTGATACCTAAGAGACATTTGGAAGACGGAAAATCCTTAAGAAATATATTCTCGACAAGAATGCTATAGAATATTTCCGCTTCTACACTAAAAACATTTTATTTATTTACAAATTGGTAAACAACACAAACGCAGGCAACTTGAAAGGAGCTAAATCGCTAACATTTGGGACCAAGAAATTGACACAAGTGTGTCGCAACGCATATAATACTCTAATATGAATGTATATAAACCGATTTACATTCAATGGTTTCCGTTTTTACTCCAATTTCAAATCAGTTATGTGCGGCGAAATTTGCCAACAGTGTCAATCGAATGCAAATTTCTAGCGTCTAGTTATTCCAGTCTACATGCGCCGTTTGATTTGGTGCAATGTTTCTAGCCTTGTTCCACCGAGTCTCTCGGTAGAACTGGGCTGAAACGCATTATGGTACACGATTCGTGTACCAATGGCAAAATATTTATCTTGTCTTAAATATTGGATATCAGAAGCCCATCTTTTTCCGATAAGATCACATCATCAATTTTGATTTAAACTGACAAATAATTCGTGTTTTCAATGTCGAAGATGCTGGATGACATTGAGTTAGAGACTTAGCTACTTTAAAATCAGGCGCTGTCTCTGTCATTCCGTCTGTTTGTATGTGCTTGCGTTTTGGGGTATTTTTTAGCTTATAGACCTATAGGGGCCATGTCAAAAGGATCACGTGGTTAAGTGGGTAAGACGCTAGCCAGGGCCAATTCCTAGAAAATTCTTAACAGCAAGCACAAAGTTATGCTTCACTTTTGCTTACGTAAGAAACTTTATAAAATACCGTCTCTAGAAAATTCTCAAGACCGTTCTTACGTAAGCACAAGTTAAGTACGAGTCTAAGCACATTGAGAGTACGATGCTCTCTAACGTCAAAAAACATTTTTGGTATGCAAATTACACCGTAATTGTAAATTCGTCTGCATCGCAGAGTTTCTATATATAGCTCTATGGTCTGCATGAAGTTATAAATAGACCAATGACATTACCCCCCCCCCCCGAAAATAGTCGATTTAGATGTATTTTATTATTTAACAAATTAAATGAAATGAAATTTAACGTCCTACTATTTTGTTCCTAATCTGGGGTAATGAAGACGTAGATACGTCATACAGTGTGCTATGAGGGAAATTTCGCCCTGGCAGCGGCACTGCTCTATCGAATTCCAACTGCCACGGAATCTTTTACGTGTACGCCAGTTTGTACACGGGACCTCGTTTTTTCGTCCCATCCGAATGACAAGACAGCTGTCCTCCGTCCTGCATCACTGACAAGGAGAAACAACGTCGGAAAATTTGGATGAACCTTCTCGGCCAATGCAGGGATCGAACACCCGACCTCCAGGCTAGTGAACCAGCGTCTTACCCACTTAGGCAAGTGATCCTCTGATACCGTTGACGTGTCCCCTATAGGCCTACACATATAAAATATACCACAGACTAAACAAAAGAAAACAACCCAAAACGCAAGTACATGCAAAACAAACCGAATAATAATTGTGAGAGCGACTGATCTTTAAGTAGCCCGCGTGTGTGTTGTTTACCAATTTGGAAATAAATGAATTGTGTTTAGGGTAGAAGCGAAATTTCCTATAGCATTCTTCTCGAGAATATGTTTCTAAAGGATTTTCTGTCTTTCAATTGACTCTTAGGTATCAAAAGATGTAGCAAATATCGTCGAATAAATCCACGGTCAGCCATATTGTTTGAAGCAGAAACAGGCTTAAAGGTTGGTAAGCAAGCCCTATACCTTGCTTGGGATTTGTGCTTAGATTGACAATTTTAAGAACTAAGTTGTGCTTAAGTTTTTTCTTGGAACACATGATAACGTGCTTGTGCTTACACTGAAGTCTACTTAAAATCTAAGCACAAGAACGTTCTTAAGAATTTTCTGTTAACACAAAATAAGATAAGTTTACTTATTTGCAAAGTCTACTTAAAATCTACATGTAGGCCTAAGCGCAAGAACGTGTTAAAGAATTGTTTATGAATCGGGCCGAGGTAGGGTGTTCGATCCCTGCATTGGCCGAGAAGGTTCATCCCCTTGTCAGCGATGCAGACGAAAAAATAGGGTCCCATGTAAAAATTGGCGTGCACGTCAAAGATCCCCTGGCCGTTGTAATTCGATATAAGAGTAAGCCGTAGCGCCGCTGCCCGGGCAAACTTTCCCTCATAGCATACTTTATGGCGTATGCCCGTCTTCATAAGCCCAGCTTAGGAGCAAAACAGTAGGAAGTTAAAACCTATTTCATTTCATGTCATTTGTCAAATACTTCTAAATCGACTATTTGAAGTTAATGTCATTGATCTATTTATAACTCTATATGCAGACGAATTTACGGTGTAATTTGCATACCAAATTTGTTTTTATGACGCTAAAGAGCATCTTAGTCTCAATTTACCAGTCACACTGTGCTTAGACTCGTACTTGGCTTGATCTTACGTAAGAACGGTCTTGAGAAGTTTCTATAGAGACGGTATTTCATAAAGTTTCTTACCTAAGCAAAAGTGAAGCATAACTTTGTGCTTACTTTTAAGAATTTTCTAGGAACCGGGCCCTGGAGATCGAAACGACGCCCGTTGACTCAATGACAGACGTTACGATACAGCGCGCACATGCTAACCATTCAGCCATTCAGCCTCCCTGAATTCGGAAAATTGCTGACTTATAGCAAGAAACATTTCAACCGGGCGAAATTTTCTGTTTTAACAGTTTAATGTGCACGGTACTTTAATTACCAACCGATTATTACAAAACGTTTGAAAATAAGCTCCAACTGACCAGCTTAATCGTATGCAATAAACGTTTGGCCTGAATTGAAAGGTCTGCACGGAGAAAATTCATCTTGATTTCCCGGCGCGGTTCCCCGTTGTCAGTGAGGCAGAACGGAGGGCCTGACAAGCACAGCTGTCTAGTCGTTCGGATGGGACGAAAAACCAAGGTCCCGTGTACACATTGGAGTGCTCGTAAAATATCCCTAAGCAGCTGGAATTCGATACTGTTGAATAAGCTCTATGCGACGACTAAATGTGTAGATTGTAGTCACCACACTGCATGTTTCGCTTAACAATGAAAGGGTGCCGTTTTCAATTTTCGATCCTTTTGTTCTTCTACTCCTGATATGTTGGACTGTTGATCGATGGTTTCATATAAAAGACTACCAATAAGACTCTTTGTAGAAGAAGTTCCCAAAAAATATTATGTTGACTTTACGAGAAAGACCTCTAAACATGCTCCAAATTGTAAAAATACGACTTTTTGGATTTTCAATCTCTTTTTATCGGCTATCCCTGATATTTAAAAAAAATGATACAATCATTTCAAACAACAGGCTAGCTTTTAGACTCTCTATTGACAAAAGTTTCATCGCCCTCCCTTCATTATAACCGAAGTTATCGTGCCCTAAAGAATCAACAAATCAGCATGCTTATCTCTGCTTACCCTTGACAGAAAATGCTCATCTTTGCACTCAATCATGACATTGACCTAGTCAACGTCTACACCAAGTTTGAACATTCTAGATTAATTAGAAGGAGAGTTATTGTGTTCCAAAATCTCGGCCCTTCAAATTGCTACTACTTTTCATATTCACTTCAAAATGGCAACCATCAGTTGACCTAAATCAAAATTTTGCTCCCTACGATTTTCGGGCCATCCTTCAAGGATTCAGAAAATATAACTCCCGTGTCTGTAAGTAAGATAGCAAAAAAGCCTTAGGGATTTTTCATGTTTCAAGATGGTGGCATTTCCGGTTTTATCGACAAACTCCATATTTTGTGTAGGAATCAGTAATTAAGTGGCGAGTATCGAAAAAAATTTTCAGGTCATTCTGACCTATATTTCGACGATTTTTTTTAAAACTTTGATCCTTAATTTCACCAAGGGGAGATAATTTAGAAAATTTCTCATTATAATTTTGAAGTCATATTGGTAAGATCTACTTAAATACTAAATTTCATGAAAATCGTACAACTATTAAAGAAGTTGTCAAATTGGTCTAAACTTCCGGTTCGAAATCACAGCAACGAATTTTCGAAATTCGAAAATGTGAAACTGCAGATGAAAATGATTTTTTTCAAGGTATTCAAAGAAAAAAGAATTAGTAAAATCGGTCAAAAAATAACAAAGTTACGACTATGCATTGTCAGTTTTTTCGTTCGTAAAATTCGGTGATTTCGGATTCGTAAAACGTTTTGAAAATATATTTAAACAACGTTCGCACCCCATTTTTGGGGGGGTAGGTCAAAGTTTCAGAAAGATCCCATTGTTAGATTCTGAGAAATCTGATTTGCAGAAAATACACAAAAAAAAAAATAACTAGATCTGCTACTGTCCCATGCAGATATGAAAGCTTTCATATTCATCGTCACGTGTCATTGATTGTATCAAGTATCCTAAATAAAAGGATAAGAAGAAAAAATTATCAAAATTGGTCAAAAACTCGCAAAATTACAAGTCTAAATATAGTATGAAACATTGCACCCAACCATAACAATAATCTGAACACTAAAGGGAAATAACCGAAACTTGTATTACTGTAATGAGACGGATGAGAAAATGAAATGAAAATTGCCGGAAAAAAAATTTAAAATGGCAGGTTGGACAGGCGACCTTACTCCTTGTCACATACAACCGGGCATTCGAAAACAAGCTAGTTAACTCAATGACAGGCGCGCGTACTAACCATTCAGCCGCCCAACCCCCCTTTGAAATCAGACACGTGCAATATGTCATATAGGAAGAATAACAAGCCGCTCACAACAAAATGGTAAATTAATGAGTTTAGGGCAAAAAGGCGTCTACAGCACCCGGTGTTCCCAGGCGGTCACCCATCCTAGTACTAACCGGGCCCGACGTTGCTTAACTTCAGTGATCGGACGAGAACTGGTGTTTTCAACATGGTATGACCGTAGACGAGAGAAGGTGGACAGAACCCGTAGTTATACTTACTTGAATTGACCCGCTTATTGATTTTTTGGGGGGGGTTTTGTCGGTTTTAAAAAGGCGTCTACAGCACCCGGTGTTCCCATGCGGTCACCCATCCAAGTACTGACCGGGCCTGACGTTGCTTAACTTCAGTGATCGGACGAGAACTGGTGTTTTCAACGTGGTGTGGCCGTAGACGAGAGCAGGTGGACAGAACCCGTAGTTATACTTACCTGAATTGACCCGCTTATTGATTTTTTTTTTGTTTTTTGTCGGTTTTAAAAAGGCGCCTACAGCACCCGGTGTTCCCAGGCGGTCACCCATCCAAGTACTGACCGGGCCCGACGTTGCTTAACTTCAGTGATCGGACGAGAACTGGTGTTTTCAACGTGGTATGGCCGTAGACGAGAGGGGGTGGACAGAACCCGTAGTTATACTTACCGGAATTGACCCGCTTATTGATTTTTTGGGCGGTTTTTGTCGGTTTTAAAAAGGCGTCTATAGCACCCGGTGTTCCCAGGCGGTCACCCATCCAAGTACTAACCGGGCTCGACGTTGCTTAACTTCAGTGATCGGACAAGAACTGGTGTTTTCAACGTGGTGTGGCCGTAGACGAGAGAAGGTGGACAGAACCCGTAGTTATACTTACCTGAATTGACCCGCTTATTGATTTTTTTTTTGGGGGGGGGGGCGTCGGTTTTAAAAAGGCGTCTACAGCACCCGGTGTTCCCAGGCGGTCACCCATCCAAGTACTGACCGGGCCCGACGTTGCTTAACTTCAGTGATCGGACGAGAACTGGTGTTTTCAACGTGGTGTGGCCGTAGACGAGAGAACGTGGACAGAACCCGTAGTTATACTTACCTGAATTGACCCGCTTATAGATTTTTTTTTTGGGGGGGGGGGGTGTCGGTTTTAAGAAGGCGTCTACCGGGCCCGACGTTGCTTAACTTCAGTGATCGGACGAGAACTGGTGTTTTCAACGTGGTGTGGCCGTAGACGAGAGAAGGTGGACAGAACCCATACTTGTGCTTACTCAAATTCTTTTTGTGTCTTTTTCCCTGGGGAGACGGGCCGAGCGCAGAGCTGGAGTGGTGCAAAAGAGTGCGCGCTGTGGTCTGATTGGCGGAAAATTGATTTTTTCACGAAGAATCAGGGCAAAAAGACGTCTACAGCACCCGGTGTTCCCAGGCGATCACCCATCCAAGTACTTACCGGGCCCGACGTTGCTTAACTTCAGTGATCGGACGAGAACTGGTGTTTTCAACGTGGTATGGCCATAGACGAGAGAAGGTGGACAGAATCCGTAGTTATACTTACCTGAATTGACCCGCTTATTGATTTTTTGTTTTGTTTTTTGTTTTAGAGTATTTTATTGTTTTAAAGAGACACGTTAAGGGTTGTTCATAGTTAAATTAAAGTTTAATATTAAATAAGACCAATAAAATTAGGATTTAATAATGCCAGACTAATATTAAATAAAGTTTTAAATTAAGAATAATTAATTATTGTTCTAATGCAATGAAATGCTTTGATTTGACGGATGAAATGTACGATAGGTGTCCACACTATGTGGCTAAGGCGTTGGCCTGCTAGCCAGGAGGTCGGGTGTTCGATCCCTGCATTGGCCGAGAAAGTTCATCTCGATATTCTGGCGTGTCCCCCCATCCGCCGTGTACACATTGGAGTGCACGTAAAAGATCCCTTAGCAGTTGGAATTCTATATTGTTGAATAAGCTCTATACGATGACTAAATGTGCAGATTGTAGCCACCCACACTGCATGTTTTGCTTAACAATGAAAGGGTGCGGTTTTCAATTTTCGATCCTTTTATTCTACTACTCCTGATATTTTGGACTGTTGATCTATGGTTTCATATAAAAGACTACCGATAAGACTCTTTGTAGAAGAAGTTCCCCCGAAACATTATGTCGACTTTAGAGAAAAGGACCTTTAAAAATGCTCCAAATCGTAAAAATACGACTTTTTGGATTTTCGATCTCTTTTTTCCGCTACCCCTGATATTTAAAAAAAAATGATACAATGATTTCACACAACGGGCTAGCTATTAGGCTCTCGATTGACAAGAGTTTCATCACCCTCCCTTCATTATAACCGAAGTTATTGTGCCCTAAAGAATCAACAAATCAGCATGCTTATCTCTGCTTACCCTTAGCAGAAAATGTTCATCTTTGCACTCAATCATGACATTGACCTAGTGAACGTCTACTCCAAGATTTAACATTCTAGCTCAATTAGAAGGAGAGTTATTGTGTTTCAAAGTCTCGGCCCTTCAAATTGCTACTACTTTTCATATTCACTTCAAAATGGCAACCATCAGTTGACCTAAATCAAAATTCTGCTCCCTACGATTTTTGGGCCATCCTTCAAGGATTCAGAAAATATAACTCCCGTGTCTGTAAGTAAGATAGCAAAAAAGCCTTAGGGATTTTTCATGTTTCAAGATGGTGGCATTTCCGGTTTGATCGACAAACTCCATATTTTGTGTAGGAATCAGTAATTACCTGTCGAGTATCTAAAAAAAATTTCAAGTCATTCTGACCTATATTTCAACGATTTTTTTTAAAAATTTGATCCTTAATTTCACCAAGGGGAGATAATTTAGAAAATTTCTCATTATAATTTTGAAGTCACATTGGTAAGATCTACTTAAATACTAAATTTCATGAAAATCGTACAACTATTAAAGAAGTTGTCAAATTGGTCTAAACTTCCGGTTCGAAATCACAGCGACGAATTTTCGAAATTCGAAAATGTGAAACTGCAGATGAAAATGATTTTTTTCAAGGTATTCAAAGAAAAAAAAATTAGTAAAATCGGTCAAAAAATAGCAAAGTTACGACTATGCATTGTCAGTTTTTTCGTTCGTAAAATTCGGTGATTTCGAATTCGCAAAACGTTTTGAAAATATATTTAATCAACAGCCACCACCCATTTTTGGGGGGGTAGGTCAAAGTTTCAGAAACATCCTATGGATAGATTCTGTGAAATCCGATTTGCAGGAGAAACACAAAAAAAAAAAATAATAATAATCTTAACAGAAACAATAAGCTTTCATATGAAATATGAAAGCTTAATAACTAGATCTGCTACTGTCCCATGCAGATATGAAAGCTTTCATATTCATCGTCACGTGTCATCGATTATATCAAAATTGGTCAAAAACTCGCGAAGTTACAAGTCTAAATATAGTATGAAACATTGCATAATCTGAAAACTAAAGGGAAATAACTGATACTTGTGTTGCTGTAATCGGGATGACTTCCCACTTCAAAACTTTCAGAAAAATGAAATGAAAATGGTAAGAAAACATCGAAAAATTAAATGAGATATCTTTGAACAAAACTAAAAAAATTTGAATCAGGTTGATCCCAATTGTTTGAATATTTACGTTAAATATGTAAATTTGGAAAATTATAAAGACATAATTATCAAAATCGGTCAAAACTCACAAAGTTACAAATTTAAATGTAGTGAGAAACATTGCACCCGGGCAAAAAAATAATCTTTAAACTAAAGGGAAATAACCTAAACTTGTATAGCTGTAATCGGGCTTCCAAAATTAGAGATATGTTATATAATTATGGTTTCCAATATGTTTGGTTATAAGTAGGAAATCGTGACAACTTCTTAAGCATGTTTTAAACAAAGGGTCATAGACTGCAATATACAAGAATGGCACTTTGCAATAAAAAAAAACTGCTCAAAGCAAGATTTCTATGCAGAAATGAAATAATTGATAGAACCAGAAAAATATTTATCCACTATAATAAATAAGCAACATAGAGAAAATGAAATCAAATTGATTGGGGTTTAACGTCCTACTCCTAAAATGGGCTAATGAAGACGGGCATACGCCATAAAGTGTGCAGTGAGGGAAATTTTACACGGGCAGCGGCGTTACGGCCTACGAGGTTGGACAGGCGACCATACTCCTTGTCACGTACAACCAAGAAATCGAAACAACGCCAGTTGACTCAATGACAGACGCTATGATACACAGCGCACGTGCTAACCATTCAGTCACGCAACCTCCCTAAAATCGGCAAATTGCTGACCTACAGATAGAAACATTTCATCCGGGCGAAATCTTCTATTTTATTAGTTTAATTTGCACGGTACCATTAGTTATCAACCGAATATTACAAAACTTTTAAAAATAAGCTTCCCCTGACCAGCTAAATCGTTCGCAATAAACGTTTTCCCCTTAAAATCGGCAAATTGCTGACTTTAAAGTGAGAAACATTACAACCGGGCGAAATTTTCTGTTTTATCACTTTTACAGTATCTTTGATTACCAACCGATTATTACAAAACTTTAAAAATAAAAAAAAGAAAGAGAGAAATGCGGCTAAACGTCCATTCGACACAAACTAGGTCATTTCGGGACTAACATATGTTTTTTAATTTTATTTAAAAACTCCCCTTGCGCGTACTGGTCTTTAGCTGTTGGGAGGAAACCGAAGGACACGGAGAAAACCCACGAGGTTGGACACCATACTCCATGTCACGTGCAACTTGGAAATCGAAACGACGCCGGTTGACTCAATGACAGACGTTACGATACAGCGCGCGTATGCTAACCATTCAGCCTCCCTAAAATCTGGAAATTGCTGACTTATAGCAAGAAACATTTTAACCGGGCGAAATTTTCTGTTTTAACAGTTTAATTCGCACGGTATTTTAATTACCAACCGATTATTACAAAACTTTTGAAAATAAGCCCCAACTGACCAGCTTAATCGTATGCATGTCCATGTCACGTACAATCTCGAAATCGAAACGACGCCCGTTAATCAATGACAGACGTTACGATACAGCGCGCACATGCTAACCATTCAGCCATTCAGCCTCCCTTAAAAATACCCCCCCCCCCACTGACCAGCTTAATTGTTCGCAATAAACATTTGCCCTCTAAAATCGGCAAATTGCTGACTTTAAAGTGAGAAACATTACAACCGGGCGAAAGTTTATGTTTTATCACTTTTACAGTACCTTTGATTACCAACCGATTATTACAAAACTTTAAAAATAAAAGAGAAAGAGAGAAATGCGGCTCAACGTCCATTCGACACAAACTAGGTCATTTCGGGACTAACATATGTTTTTTAATTTTATTTATAAACTTCCCTTGCACGTACGGGTCTTTAGCCGTGGGAGGAAACCGAAGGACACGGAGAAAACCCACGAGGTTGGACACGATACTCCATGTCACGTGCAACTTGGAAATCGAAACGACGCCGGTTGACTCAATGACAGACGTTACGATACAGCGCGCGTATGCTAACCATTCAGCCTCCCTAAAATCTGGAAATTGCTGACTTATAGCAAGAAACATTTTAACCGGGCGAAATTTTCTGTTTTAACAGTTTAATTCGCACGGTATTTTAATTACCAACCGATTATTACAAAACTTTTGAAAATAAGCCCCAACTGACCAGCTTAATCGTATGCAATAAACGTTTGGCCTGAATTGAAAGTTCTGCAGCGAGAAAGTTCATCTCGATTTTCCGGCGTGGTTCCCCCTTGTCAGTGAGCAGAACGGAGGGCCTGACAAGGACAGCTGTCTAGTCGTTCGGATGGGACGAAAAACCAAGGTCGCGTGTACACATTGGAGTGCACGTAAAATATCCCTAAGTAGTTGGAATTCGATACTGTTGAATAAGCTCTATACGATGACTAAATGTGCAGATTGTAGTCACCCACACTGCATGTTTCGCTTAACAAAGAAAGGGTGCCGTTTTCAATGTTCGATCCTTTTATTCTTCTACTCCAGATATTTTGGACTGTTGATCGAAGTTTTCATATAAAAGACTACCGATAAGACTCTTTGTAGAAGAAGTTCTCAAAAAGTATTATGTTGACTTTAAGAGAAAAGAACCTTTAACGATGCTCCAAATCGTAAACATACGACTTTTTGGATTTTCGATCTCTTTTTTTCTGCTATCCCTGATATTTAAAAAAAAAGATACAACGATTTCACACAACAGGCCAGCTATTACACTCTCCATTAACAAGAGTTTCACCGCCCTCCCTTCATTATAACCGAAGTTATCTTGCCCTAAAGAATCAACAAATCAGCATGCTTATCTCTGCTTACCCTAGGCAGAAAATGCTCCTCTTTGAACTCAATCATGACATTGACATAGTGAACGTCTACACCAAGATTGAACATTCTAGCTCAATTAGAAGGAGAGTTATTGTGTTTCAAAATTTCGGCCCTTCAAATTGATACTACTTTTCATATTCACTTCAAAATGGCAACCATCAATTGACTTAAATCAAAATTCTGCTCTGAACAATTTTTAGGCCATCTTTCAAGGATTCAGAAAATATAACTCCCGTGTCTGTAAGTAAAATAGCAAAAAAGCCTTAGGGATTTTTCACGTTTCAAGATGGTGGCACTTCCGGTTCGATCAACAAACTTCATATTTTGTGTACAAATCAGTTATTACTTATCTAGTATCCAAAAAAGAAATCAGGTCATTCTGACCTATATTTCGATGATTTTTTTGAAAATTTTGATCCTTAATTTCGTCAAGGGGAGATAATTTAGAAAATTTCTAATTATATTTTTGAAGTCACATCGATAAGGTCTACATATATACTAAATTTCATGAAAATCGTACAACTATTAAAGAAGTTGTCAAATTGGTCTAAACTTCCGGTTCGAAATCACAGCGACGAATTTTCGAAATTCGAAAATGTGAAACTGCAGATGAAAATGATTTTTTTCAAGGTATTCAAAGAAAAAAGAATTAGTAAAATCGGTCAAAAAATAACAAAGATACGACTATGCATTGTCCATTTTGTCGTTCGTAAATTTCGGTGATTTCGGATACGTAAAACGTTTTGAAAATATATTTAATCAAGGTTCGCACCCCATTTTTGGGGGGGTAGGTCAAAATTTCAGAAAGATCCTACGGATAGATTCTGAGAAATCCGATTTGCAGAAAACACACAAAAAAAAAAAATAATAATAATAATCTTAACAGAAACAATAAGCTTTCATATGTAATATGAAAGCTTAATAATCTTAACAGAAACAATAAGCTTTCATATGTAATATGAAAGCTTAATAATCTTAACAGAAACAATAAGCTTTCATATGTAATACAGAAACAATAAGCTTTCATATGTAATACATATGAAAGCTTAATAATAACTTTAACAGAAACAATAAGCTTTCATATGTAATACATATGAAAGCTTAAGAATAACATTAACAGAAACAATAAGCTTTCATATGTAATACATATGAAAGCTTAATAATAATCTTAACAAAAACAATAAGCTTTCATATGTAATATGAAAGCTTAATAATCTTAACAAAAACAATAAGCTTTCATATGTAATACATATGAAAGCTTAATAATAACTTTAACAGAAACAATAAGCTTTCATATGTAATATGAAAGCTTAACTAGATCTGCTACTGTCCCATGCAGATATGAAAGCTTTCATATTCACAGTCACTTCCTGTCACATGTCATGGGTCATATAAATAATCAGAACAAGAAAAAATAAATCATTAAAATCGGTCACAATCTAGCGAAAAACATCAAAGGCGAAATTCGAATTTTTGAAATATTCAAATACCAACAATTCGACCCGTATCCCGGCTATCCTGAAATGTATTAAATTTTAGACATAGGAGACGCATTCAACATACTATGCCCTATTGTGTTTGTTTACAAGTCCGTAAATGTCGGGGGGGTTGGGATGGCCTAGTGGTCTAGAGTGCCGCGCTTCGACCTCTAGCTGGCCGGTCACCTCTGGCTTGCGGCTGTGGTTTCGAGCCCTGGTGTGAGCGTATGTGGCATGGAGATAGGGGCGCCTTCTCAACCTCGTGGGTTTCCTACGGGCAATCCGGTTTCCTCCCACTGCTAAAGACCCCTACGCGCAGGCGAATTATTGAAATAAAATTAAAAACCATGTGTTTGTCCGGAAATGACCTAGTTGTGTCGAGTGGACGTTAAACCCCATTTCTCTCTCTCTCTCTCCGTAAATGTCGATTTTTCACTATGTTTCATATTCACTTCAAAATGGCGACCATCAGCTGACCTAAATCAAAATTCTGCTCTGAACGTTTTTTAGGTTTTCCTTCAAGGATTCAAAGAAATGCAACTCCCATGTTTGTAAGTGCAATATCGCAAAAGTTCTATTTTTTTTTACGTTTCAAGATGGTGGCACTTCTGGTTCCATCGACAAACTCTATGTTTTTTGACGAATCAGTAATTACTTGTCTATTACCGAAAAAAAAATTAGGTCATTCTGACCTTTATTTCGAAGATTTTTTTGAAAAATTTGATTCTTAATTTCACCAAGGGGAGATAATTTAGAAAATTTTTCAAGTCGCATCAGTAATGTCTACTTACATATTAAATTACATGAAAATCGTACTACTATTAAAGAAGTTGTCAAGTTGGCCTCAACTTTCGGTTCGAAATCACAGCGACGAATTTCCGAATATTACAAAACTTTTAAAAATAAGCTCCCCATGACCAGCTTAATCGTTCGCAATAAACGTTTGCCCCTTAAAATCGGCAAATTGCTGACTTTAAATTGAGAAACATTACAACAGGGCGAAATTTTCTGTTTTATCACTTTTACAGTATCATTGATTACCAACCGATTATTACAAAACTTTAAAAATAAAAGAGAAAGAGAGAAATGCGGCTTAATGTCCATTCGACACAAACGAGGTCATTTCGGGACTAACATGTCTTTTAATTTTATTTAAAAACATCCCTTGCGCGCACAGGTCTTTAGCCGTGGAAGGAAACCGAAGGACACGGAGAAAACCCACGACATTGGACACCATACTCCATGTCACGTGCAACATGGAAATCGTAACGACGCCGGTAGACTCAATGACAGACGTTACGATACAGCGCGCACATGCTAACCATTCAGCCATTCAGCCTCCCTAAAATCGGGAAATTGCTGACTTATAGCAAGAAACATTTCAACCGGGAATTTCAATCAAAACAACACCAGTTGACTCAATGACAGACGTTACGATACAGAGCGCAGGTGCTAACCATTCAGCCACGTAACCTCCCTAAATTTGGCAAATTGCTGACCTACAGCGAGAAACATTTCAACCGGGCGAAATTTTCTATTTTAACAGTTTAATTTGCACGGTACTTTAAATTATCAACCGAATATTACAAAACTTTTGAAAATAAGCTCCAACTGACCAGTTTAATCGTATGCAATAAACGTTTGGTCTGAATTGAAAGTTCTGCACCGAGGAAGCTCATCTCGATTTCCCGGCGTGGTTCCCCCTTGTCAGTGAGGCAGAACGGAGGGCCTGACAAGGACACCTGTCTAGTCGTTCGGATCGGACGAAAAAACCAAGGTCCCGTGTACACAATGGAGTGCACATAAAATATCTCTAAGCAGTTGGAATTCGATACTGTTGAATAAGCTCTATACGATGACTATGCAAACCATTATTAATTGATGAATGTGTTAAAATGTACAAAATATACACAGAATTAATTTAAATCAATAACATAAATGATTACAAATTTTTTTTTAGATAGTTTTAAAATAGAAAACAAATAATTATATCAAATCAAACCTATTCAATTTCAATTAATATGAGGAATGGCTGCAAAGTTCTAAGCCTATGTGTGCAAGACCTATATAATGTTGATGTTTCCTTTTATTTTTCTATATAGTTTCCATCCAAGCTCAATTTTTTCATCAGTTATTTTCGGTGTTTTTGGATTCGCAAAACGTTTTGAAAATGTACTGATTCCAAGGCCACCACCCATTTTTGAAAGCAGGCTAACCAGAAAAGTAAAATAGATCACAAAATCACGAAGTAACACAGCTGTCAAGGTCAATTTTTTTCATCAGTTGTTTTCGGTGATTTTGGATTCGCAAAACGTTTTGAAAATATATTGATTCCAAGGCCACCACCCATTTTTGAAAGGAGGCTAACCAGAGATGTATTGATTTCCCAGATTTGAGACGAAATCGCGAAACTGCGATCTATTTGATTATGTTCAAGCTGTTAATCGGAGTTATTCACGCGAAAACAACTTTGTCGGCACGGAAAACATCAAAGGCGAAATTTGAAATTTTGAAATTTGCAAATACCAAAAATTCGACAATGAGCCAGGCTATCCCCAAATGTATTAATTTCAAAGATAGGAAAGGAATTCAACAAACTACGGTCTATTCTGATAATTTACATGCCCATTAATGTCCATTTTTCACTATTTCTGATTCAATATGGTGACTATCCATTGACTTAAATCAAAATTCTACTGCCAGCATTTTATAGCCATCCCTTCAAGGATTCAGAAAATATAACTCCCGTGTCTGTATGTAAAATAGCAAAATGGCCTTTGAGGTTTTTACATTTCAAGATGGTGGCACTTCCGGATTGTGCCACAAACTCCATTTTTTGTGTACTAATCAGTGGTTTCGTAGCTAGTACCTAAAAAAAATTCAAGATGATCTGACCTATATTTCGTCGATTTTTTTGAAAATTTTGATCCTCAATTTCTCCAAGGGGAGATAATTTAGAAAATTTTTAAAGTCATTTTTAAAGTCGAATCGGTAAGATCTACTTACATTCCAAATTTCATAAAAATCGTGTATCTATTAAAGAAGTTGTCAAATTGGTTATGACTTCCGGAACAAAATCACAGCGACGAATTTTCGAAATTCGAAAATTTGAAATTGCAGGTGAAATTGGTTTTCGTCAAGGTTTTCAAAGAAATTTTTTTTAATAAAAAAGGGCTATCAATAACAAAGTTACGACTACGCATTGTTAATTTTTTCGTTCGTAAATTTCGTTGATTTCGAATTCGCAAAACGTTTTGAAAATATATTTAATCAACAGCCACCACCCATTTTGGGGGGGTAGGTCAATGTTTCAGAAACATCCTATGGTTAGATTCTGTGAAATCCGATTTGCAGGAGAAACACACAAAAAAAAAAATATAATAACTAGATCTGCAGATATGAAAGCTTTCATATTCACAGTCACTTCCTGTCACATGTCATGGGTCATATAAATAATCCGAACAAGAAAAAATAAATCATTAAAATCGGTCACAATCTAGCGAAATTAATGTGATTTTTCACTCCTAAACAACTTTGTCGGCACGAAAAATATCAAAGGCGAAATTCGAATTTTTGAAATATTCAAATACCAAAAATTCGACCCGTATCCCGGCTATCCTGAAATGTATTAAATTTTAGACATAGGAGACGCATTCAACATACTATGCCCTATTGTGTTTGTTTACAAGTCCGTAAATGTCGGAGGGGTTGGGATGGCCTAGTGGTCTAGAGTGCCGCGCTTCGACCTCTAGCTGGCCGGTCACCTCTGGCTTGCGGCTGTGGTTTCGAGCCCTGGTGTGAGCGTATGTGGCATGGAGATAGGGGCGCCTTCTCAACCTCGTGGGTTTCCTCCGGGCACTCCGGTTTCCTCCCACTGCTAAAGACCCCTACGCGCAGGCGAATTATTGAAATAAAATTAAAAACCATGTGTTAGTCCGGAAATGACCTAGTTGTGTCGAGTGGACGTTAAACCCCATTTCTCTCTCTCTCTCTCCGTAAATCTCAATTTTTCACAATTTTTTTTATTCACTTCAAAATGGCGATTATCAGCTGACCCAAATCAAAATTCTGCTCTGAACGTTTTTTAGGTTTTCCTTCAAGGATTCAGAAAATGTAACTCCCATGTCTGTAAGTGCAATATCGCAAAAGTTCTATTTTTTTTTACGTTTCAAGATGGTGGCACTTCAAGTTCGATCGACAAACTCCATGTTTTGTGTACGAATCAGTAATTACTTGTCTATTATCGAAAAAAAAATTAGGTCATTCTGACCTTTATTTCGACGATTTTTTTGAAAAATTTGATTCTTAATTTCACCAAGGGGAGATAATTTAGAAAATTTTAAAAGTCATTTTTCAAGTCGCATCAGTAATGTCTACTTACATACTAAATTTCATGAAAATCACAGCGACGAATTTTCGAATATTACAAATCTTTTAAAAATAAGCTCCCCCTGACCAGTTTAATCGTTCACAATAAACGTTTGCCCCTTAAAATCGGCAAATTGCTGACTTTAAATTGAGAAACATTACAACAGGGCGAAAATTTCTGTTTTATCACTTTTACAGTATCATTGATTACCAACCGATTATTACAAAACTTTAAAAATAAAAGAGAAAGAGAGAAATGCGGCTTAACGTCCATTCGACACAAACGAGGTCATTTCGGGACTAACATGTCTTTTAATTTTATTTAAAAACTTCCCTTGCGCGTACAGGTCTTTAGCCGTGGAAGGAAACCGAAGGACACGGAGAAAACCCACGCGGTTGGACACCATACTCAACCATTCAGCCATTCAGCCTCCCTAAAATCGGGAAATTGCTGACTTATAGCAAGAAACATTTCAACCGGGCATTTCAATCAAAACAACACCAGTTGATTCAATGACAGACGTTACGATACAGAGCGCAGGTGCTAACCATTCAGCCACGTAACCTCCCTAAATTTGGCAAATTGCTGACCTACAGCGAGAAACATTTCAACCGGGCGAAATTTTCTATTTTAACAGTTTAATTTGCACGGTACTTTAAATTATCAACCGAATATTACAAAACTTTTGAAAATAAGCTCCAACTGACCAGTTTAATCGTATGCAATAAACGTTTGGTCTGAATTGAAAGTTCTGCACCGAGAAAGTTCATCTCGATTTCCCGGCGTGGTTCCCTCTTGTCAGTGAGGCAGAACGGAGGGCCTGACAAGGACACCTGTTTAGTCGTTCGGATCGGACGAAAAACCAAGGTCCCGTGTACACAATGGAGTGCACATAAAATATCTCTAAGCAGTTGGAATTCGATACTGTTGAATAAGCTCTATACGATGACTATGCAAACCATTATTAATTGATGAATGTGTTAAAATGTACAAAATATACACAGAATTAATCTAAATCAATAACATAAATGATTACAAATTTTTTTTTAGATAGTTTTAAAATAGAAAACAAATAATTATATCAAATCAAACCTATTCAATTTCAATTAATATGAGGACTGGCTGCAAAGTTCTAAGCCTATGTGTGCAAGACCTATATAATGTTGATGTTTCCTTTTATTTTTCTATATAGTTTCCATCCAAGCTCAATTTTTTCATCAGTTATTTTCGGTGATTTTGGATTCGCAAAACGTTTTGAAAATGTACTGATTCCAAGGCCACCACCCATTTTTGAAAGCAGGCTAACCAGAAAAGTAAAATAGATCACAAAATCACGAAGTAACACAGCTGTCAAGGTCAATTTTTTTCATCAGTTGTTTTCGGTGATTTTGGATTCGCAAAACGTTTTGAAAATATATTGATTCCAAGGCCACCACCCATTTTTGAAAGGAGGCTAACCAGAAATGTATTGATTTCCCAGATTTGAGAGGAAATCGCGAAACTGCGATCTATTTGATTATGTTCAAGCTGTTAATCGGAGTTATTCACGCGAAAACAACTTTGTCGGCACGGAAAACATCAAAGGCGAAATTTGAAATTTTGAAATTTGCAAATACCAAAAATTCGACAATGAGCCAGGCTATCCCCAAATGTATTAATTTCAAAGATAGGAAAGGAATTCAACAAACTACGGTCTATTCTGATAATTTACATGCCCGTTAATGTCCATTTTTCACTATTTCTGATATTCAATTCAATATGGTGACTATCCATTGACTTAAATCAAAATTCTACTGCCAGCATTTTATAGCCATCCCTTCAAGGTTTCAGAAAATATAACTCCCGTGTCTGTATGTAAAATAGCAAAATGGCCTTTGAGGTTTTTACATTTCAAGATGGTGGCACTTCCGGATTGAGCTACAAACTCCATTTTTTGTGTACTAATCAGTGGTTTCGTAGCTAGTACCTAAAAAAAATTCAAGATGATCTGACCTATATTTCGTCGATTTTTTTGAAAATTTTGATCCTCAATTTCTCCAAGGGGAGATAATTTAGAAAGTTTTTAAAGTCATTTTTAAAGTCGCATTTGTAAGATCTACATACATTAGAAAAATCCTAAAAATCGTGTATCTATTAAAGAAGTTGTCAAATTGGTTATGACTTCCGGAACAAAATCACAGCGACGAATTTTCGAAATTCGAAAATTTGAAATTGCAGGTGAAATTGGTTTTCGTCAAGGTTTTCAAAGAATTTTTTTTTAATAAAATAGGTCTATCAATAACAAAGTTACGACTATGCATTGTTAATTTTTATCGTTCGTAAAATTCGGTGATTTCGAATTCGCAAAACGTTTTGAAAATATATTTAATCAACAGCCACCACCCATTTTTTGGGGGGGGGGGGGTAGGTCAAAGTTTCAGAAACATCCTATGGTTAGATTCTGTGAAATCCGATTTGCAGGAGAAACACAAAAAAAAAATAATAATAATCTCAACAGAAACAATAAGCTTTCATATGAAATATGAAAGCTTAATAATCTTAACAGAAACAATAAGCTTTCATATGAAATATGAAAGCTTAATAATAACTAGATCTGCTACTGTCCCATGCAGATATGAAAGCTTTCATATTCATCGTCACGTGTCATCGATTATATCAAGTATCTCAAATAAAAGGATAAGAACTAGATCTGCTACTGTCCGATGCAAATATGAAAGCTTTCATATTCATCGTCACGTGTCATCGATTATATCAAGTATCTCAAATAAAAGGATAAGAATAACAAACTATCAAAATTGGTCAAAAACTCGCGAAGTTACAAGTCTAAATATAGTATTAAACATTGCATAATCTGAAAACTAAAGGGAAATAACTGATACTTGTGTTGCTGTAATCGGGACGACTTCCCACTTCAAAACTTTCAGAAAAATGAAATGAAAATGGTAAGAAAACATCGAAAAATTAAAATGAGATAACTTTGAACAAAACTAAAACTTTTTGAATCAGGTTGAACTCTACTGTTTGAATATTTACGTTAAATATGTAAATTTGGAAAATTATAAAGACATAATTATCAAAATCGGTCAAAAACTCACAAACTTACAAATTTAAATGTAGTAAGAAACATTGCACCCGGGCAAACTATAGGGAAATAACTGAAACTTGTATAGCTGTAATCGGGCTTCCAAAATTAGAGATATGTTATATAATTATGGTTTCCAATATATTTGGTTATAAGTAGGAAATCGTGACAACTTCTTAAGCATGTTTTAAACATAGGGTCATAGACTGCAATATACAAGAATGGTACTCTGCAATAAAAAAAAACTGGTCAAAGCAAGATTTCTATGCAGAAATGAAATAATTAATAGAACCAGAAAAACATTTATTCACTATAATAAATAAGCAACATAGAGAAAATGAAATTAAGTTGAATGGGGTTTAAAGTCCTTCTGTTCTGCTCCTAAAATGGGCTAATGAAGACGGGCATACGTCATAAAGTGTGCAATGAGGGAAATTTAACCCGGACAGCGACGTTACGGCCTACGAGGTTGGACAGGCGACCATACTCCTTGTCACGTGCAACCAAGAAATCGAAACAACGCCAGTTGACTCAATGACAGACGTTATGATACAGAGCGCACGTGCTAACCATTCAGCCACGCAACCTCCCTAAAATCGGCCAATTGCTGACCTACAGCGAGAAACATTTCAACCGGGCGAAATCTTCTATTTTAACAGTTTAATTTGCACGGTACCTTTAGTTATCAACCGAATATTACAAAACTTTTAAAAATAAGCTCGCCCTGGCCAGCTTAATCGTTCGCAATAAACGTTTGCCCCTTAAAATCGGCAAATTGCTGACTTTAAAGTGAGAAACATTAGGATCCGGGTGAAATTTTCTGTTTTATCACTTTTACAGTATCTTTGATTACCAACCGATTATTACAAAACTTTAAAAATAAAAGAGAAAGAGAGAAATGCGGCTTAACATCCATTCGACACAAACGAGGTCATTTCGGGACTAACATATGCTTTTTAATTTTATTTAAAAACTTCTCTTGTGCGTACTGGTCTTTAGCTGTTGGGAGGAAACCGAAGGACACGGAGAAAACCCACGCGGTTGGACACCATACTCCATGTCACGTGCAACCTTGAAATCGAAACGACGCAGGTTGACTCAATGACAGACGTTACGATACAGCGCGCACATGCTAACCATTCAGCCTCCCTAAAATCGGGATATTGCTGACTTATAGCAAGAAACATTTCAACCGGGCGAAATTTTCTGTTTTAACAGTTTGATTTGCACGGTACTTTAATTACCAACCGATTATTACAAAACTTTTGAAAATAAGCTCCAACTCACCAGCTTAATCGTATGCAATAAACGTTTGGCCTGAAAGTTCTGCACCGAGAAAGTTCATCATGATTTCCCGGCGTGGTTTCCCCTTGTCAGCGAGGCAGAACGGAGGGCCTGACAAGGACAGCTGTCTAGTCGTTCGGATGGGACGAAAAATCAAGGTCCCGTGTACACATTGGAGTGCACGTAAAATATCCCTAAGCAGTTGGAATTCGATACTGTTGAATAAGCTCTATACGATGACTATGCAAACCATTATTAATTGATGAATGTGTTAAAATGTACAAAATATACACAGAATTAATCTAAATCAATAACATAAATGATTACAAATTTTTTTTTAGATATTTTTAAAATAGAAAACAAATAATTATATCAAATCAAACCTATTCAATTTCAATTAATATGAGGACTGGCTGCAAAGTTCTAAGCCTATGTGTGCAAGACCTATATAATGTTGATGTTTCCTTTTATTTTTCTATATAGTTTCCATCTAAGCTCATTTTTTTCATCAGTTATTTTCGGTGATTTTGGATTCGCAAAACGTTTTGAAAATATATTGATTCCAAGGCCACCACCCATTTTTGAAAGGAGGCTCTCCAGAAATGTATTGATTTCCCAGATTTGAGACGAAATCGCGAAACTGCGATCTATTTGATTATTTTCAAGCTGTTAATCGGAGTCATTCACGCGAAAACAGCTTTGTCGGCACGGAAAACATCAAGGGCGAAATTTGAAATTTGGAAATTTGCAAATACCGAAAATTCGACAATGAGTCAGGCTATCCCCAAGTGTATTAATTTCAAAGATAGGAAACGAATTCAATAAACTACGGTCTATTCTGATAATTTACATGCCCGTTAATGTCTATTCTTCACTATTTCTGATATTTAATTCAATATGGTGACTATTCATTGACTTAAATCAAAATTCTACTGCCAACATTTTATAGTCATCCCTTCAAGGATTCAGAAAATATAACTCCCGTGTCTGTATATAAAATAGCAAAATGGCCTTTGAGGTTTTTACATTTCAAGATGGTGGCACTTCCGGATTGAGCTACAAACTCCATTTTTTGTGTACGAATCAGTGGTCTCGTAGCTAGTACCTACAAATAAATTCAAAATGATCTGACCTATATTTCGTCGATTTTTTTGAAAATTTCGATCCTCAATTTCTCCAAGAGGAGATAATTTAGAAAATTTTTAAAGTCATTTTTAAAGTCGTATCGGTAAGATCTACTTACATTCCAAATTTCATGAAAATCGTGTATCTATTAAAGAAGTTGTCAAATTGGTCATGACTTCCGGAACGAAATCACAGCGACGAATTTTCGAAATTCGAAAATTTGAAATTGCAGGTGAAATTGGTTTTCGTCAAGGTTTTCAAAGAATGTTTTTTTAATAAAATAGGTCTATCAATAACAAAGTTACGACTATGCATTGTTAATTTTTTCGTTCGTAAAATTCGGTGATTTCGAATTCGCAAAACGTTTTGAAAATATATTTAATCAACAGCCACCACCCATTTTTGGGGGGATAGGTGAAAGTTTCAGAAACATCTTATGGTTAGATTCTGTGAAATCCGATTTGCAGGAGAAACACACACAAAAAAAAAAATAATAATAATCTTAACAGAAACAATAAGCTTTCATATGAAATATGAAAGCTTAATAATAACTTTAACAGAAACAATAAGCTTTCATATGTAATATGAAAGCTTAATAATAATAATAACTAGATCTGCTACTGTCCCATGCAGATATGAAAGCTTTCATATTCATCGTCACGTGTCATTGATTGTATCAAGTATCCTAAATAAAAGGATAAGAAGAAAAAATTATCAAAATTGGTCAAAAACTCGCGAAGTTACAAGTCTAAATATAGTATGAAACATTGCACCCAGGCATAACAATAATCTGAAAACTAAAGGGAAATAACTGAAACTTGTATTACTGTAATGAGACGGATGAGAAAATGAAATGAAAATGGCGGAAAAAAAAATAAAAATGGCAGGTTGGACAGGCGACCTTACTCCTTGTCACGTACAACCGAACATTCGAAAACACGGTAGTTAACTCAATGACAGGCACGCGTGCTAACCATTCAGCCACCCAACCCCCCTTTGAAATCAGACACGTGCAATATGTCATATAGGAAGAATAACAAGTCGCTCACAACAAAATGGTAAATTAATGAGTTTAGGTCAAAAGGTTGAGCTACTGTTTTAGAGTATTTAATTGTTTTAAAGAGACACGTTAAGGGTTGTTCATAGTTAAATGAAAGTTTAATTTTAAATAAGACCAATAAAATTAGGATTTAATAATGCCAGACTAATATTAAGAATAATTAATTATTGGTCTAATGCAATGAAATGCTTAGATTTGACGGATGAAATGTACGATGGGTGTCCACACTATGTGGCTAAGGCGTTGGCCTGCTAGCCAGGAGGTCGGGTGTTCGATCCCTGCATTGGCCGAGAAAGTTCATCTCGATTTTCTAGCGTGTCCCCCCACCCACCGTGTACACATTGGAGTGCACGTAAAAGATCCCTTAGCAGTTGGAATTCGATACTGTTGAATAAGTTCTATACGATGACTAAATGTGCAGATTGTAGCCACCCATACTGCATGTTTTGCTTAACAATGAAAGGGTGCCGTTTTCAATTTTCGATCCTTTTATTCTTCTACTCCTGATATTTTGGACTGTTGATCGATGGTTTCATATAAAAGACTACCGATAAGACTCTTTGTAGAAGAAGTTCCCCAAAAATATTATGTTGACTTTAAGAGAAAAGGACCTTTAAAAATGCTCCAAATCGTAAAAATACGACTTTTTGGATTTTCGATCTCTTTTTTCTGCTACACCTGATATTTAAAAAAAATGATACAATGATTTCACACAACAGGCTAGGTATTAGACTCTCGATTGACAAGAGTTTGACCACCCTCCCTTCATTATAACCGAAGTTATTGTGCCCTAAAGAATCAACAAATCAGCATGCTTATCTCTGCTTACCCTAGGCAGAAAATGCTCATCTTTGCACTCAATCGTGACATTGACATAGTGAACGTCTACACCAAGATTGAACATTCTAGCTCAATTAGAAGGAGAGTTATTGTGTTTCAAATTCTCGGCCCTTCAAATTGCTACTACTTTTCATATTCACTTCAAAATGGCAACCATCAATCGACCTAAATCAAAATTCTGCTCCCTGCGATTTTTGGGCCATCCTTCAAGGATTCAGAAAATATAACTCCCGTGTCTGTAAGTAAAATAGCAAAAAAGCCTTAGGGATTTTTCATGTTTCAAGATGTGGCACTTCCGGTTCGATCGACAAACTCCATATTTTGTGTAGGAATCAGTAATTACTTGTTGAGTATCGAAAATTTTTTTTAGGTCATTCTGATCTATATTTCGACGATTTTTTTAAAACTTTGATCCTTAATTTCACCAAGGGGAGATAATTTAGAAAATTTCTCATTATATTTTTGAAGTCACATCGGTAAGATCTACTTATATACTAAATTTCATGAAAATCGTACAACTATTAAAGAAGTTGTCAAATTGGTCTAAACTTCCGGTTCGGATTCACAGCGATGAATTTTCGAAATTCGAAAATGTGAAACTGCAGATGAAAATGATTTTTTTCAAGGTATTCAAAGAAAAAAGAATTAGTAAAATTGGTCAAAGCCAATCATTAGTAAAATTGCTTGTGGACGCCGGACCGACGGACGGACGGACGGGGGTGACGACAATATACGACCACATTTCAATGTGGACGTATAAAAAGAACGAGAAAGGACAGCTTTTATGTAGATCCACTACTCAGGCATCCTCATTTATGATATCTTTAGTTCGTTTTAGATCACTAATTCAATCAAATGTGTTTTGGAGACATTCTGTAGATATACATCCATCAAATCTTCTTTTTTGAGATTCCCCAATATCAAAAAACAAGGAGAAAGAGCAGTTTTTATGTGAATCCACTGCTCAGGCATCCTCATTTATGACATCTTTAGTTCGTTTTAGAAAATCTATTTAATAAAGTGTCTTTTGGAGACATTCTGTAGATAAACATCCATCAAATCGGCTTATTTGAGATTCAAGTTTGAACATCGAAAAACGAGCAGCTCGTTTTTCGAGATTCGCCAATATCAAAAAACAAGGAGAAAGATCAGTTTTATGTGAATCCAATGCCCAGGCATCCTCATTCATGACATCTTTAGTTCGTTTTAGAAAATGTATATAATCAATGTGTTTTCAAGACATTCTGCAGATATTCATCCATCAAATCTGCTTTTTTGATATTCAAGTTTGAATATCGAAAAACACTAGCTCGTTTTTCGAGATTCGCCAATATTAAAAAACAAGGAGAAAGAGCAGATTTTTTGTGAATCCACTGCTCGGGCATCCTCAATTATGATATTTTTAGTTCGTTTTAGATCACTAATTTAATCAAATGTGTTTATAGATCCATCAAATATGTTTTTTTTGAGATTCAAGTTTGAATGTCGAAAAAAAGGTAGCTCGTTTTTCGACATTCGTCAATATCGAAAGATAGGCTGGCACTGCCAGGCAGGATACGCCCACCTTAAATCGTACCAAAATTGCCGGACGAAATGGTCGCCGTTTGTACGCGAATCTGGCAATTATGGTCCGATTTTCTGGAAATTCGAACTCAACCTTCCGTGCGCAAATACCGACAGGAACCAAGATCTTTGGGTTATAACCATGCATTTCAAGTTTCATCAAAATCGAATTAAAATTGTGACCTATACAGGGTCCACAACCATTATACCATTTTTTTTAACAGTATTAGCGTACAAACGGCGGCCATTTTGTCTGTCAATTTTGGTCCGATTTTCCCGAAATTCAAACTAAAACCTTCCCTAGGGTGTAACGGTGATATAATCAAACGTTTTTTTTTAAATCGGAAAATAATTGTGACCTCCAGAGGAACCACAAGCTAAAAAAAGGCAATTTTGCGTACAATCAGGGGCCATAATTCAGAAAGTTACGATCCGATATGCGCAAATATCGAAAGGAACCTTTGGGTTATAACCATGCATTTCAAGTTTCATCAAAATCGAATTAAAATTGTGATCTCCACAGGGTCCACAACCATGATATACCATTTTTTAACAGTATTCGCGTAAAAACGGCGGCCATTTTGTATGGCAATTTTGGTCCGATTTTCCCGAAATTCGAACTCAACCTTCCTTACGGTGTAACGGTAATATAATCAAACGTTTTTTTAAATCGGATAATAATTGTAATAATAATAATAATAATAATAATATCTTTATTTTCAAAGGTGAAAAATTAGGCTTAAAGCCTGTTTACAATTTTGCCCTTTATAACAAAGAAATGAAAAAGACAGTAATAGAACAAGACAGTAATAGAACAAATACTCACAAACAAAACATTCAAATACATATGATAATATGATAAGTTTCAAAACTAAAAGTAATATGATGGATAATATGTAGTAACTAGTAAGCAGTTGATATATTAAATATAGACTACAGGTTAAGAAAAAGAAATAACATGCTTAGTGATATTTTTCTTAAATAAATGAAGATTTTTAATATTTTAAAGTGAAAATGGGAGAGAATTCCAAAGGACTGTGCCTCTATATTGTAAACTACATTTAAATATTTCATTATTAGGTCTACAGATACAAAGTCTATTATTGAGAGAGGAATATGGAGTGGTGTTATAATGAAAAATATTATGTAAATATGATGGACAGAGTTTATGGATAATTTTATAAACCAAAATATATTTGTTAATTAAAAGTCGTTGATAAATAGTTTGAATATTTAAAGATGAAGATAAAAATTGATAATTAGATGAAAAGGAATGCTCAGAGATAGGTCTATTGTAAATTAATTTAAAGGATAATTTTTGAACTCTCTCAAGTTTAGATATAGACGTAATCGAACAAGAGTCCCAAATAGTGGAGCAATAATTAATATGAGATTGAATATGAGCAAAATAGAACAATTTAAGTACTTCAGTAAGAGGGACCACCAGCTAAAAAATGGCGATTTTGCGTATAATCAGGGGTCATAATTCAGGAAGTTACGATCGTATATGCGCAAATATCGAAAGGAACCAAGATCTTTGGGTTATAACCATGAATTTCAAGTTTCATCAAATTCGAATTAAAATTGTGACCTCTACAGGGTCCACAACCTTGATATACCATTTTTTAACAGTATTCGCGTACAAACGGCGGTCATTTTGTATGGCAATTTTGGTCCGATTTTCCCGAAATTCGAACTCAACCTTCCTTAGGGTGTAACAGTGATATAAACAAACGGTTTTTTTAAATCGGATAATAATTGTGACCTCCAGAGTGACCATAGGCGATTTTTCGGACAATCAGGGGCCACAATTCAGGAAGTTACGATCCGATATGCGCAAATACCGACAGGAACCAAGATCTTTGGGTTATAACCATGCATTTCAAGTTTCATCAAAATCAAATTAAAATTGTGACCTATACAGGGTCCACAACCATGATATACCATTTTTTAACAGTATTCGCGTACAAACGGCGGCCATTTTGTCTGTCAATTTTGGTCCGATTTTCCCGAAATTCGAACTCAAACCTTCCCTAAGGTGTAACGGTGATATAATCAAACGTTTTTTTAAATCGGAAAATAATTGTGACCTCCAGAGGGACCACAAGCTAAATAAAGGCAATTTTGCGTACAATCCGGGGCCATAATTCAGAAAGTTACGATCCGATATGCGCAAATATCGAAAGGAACCAAGACCTTTGGGTTATAACCATGCATTTCAAGTTTCATCAAAATCGAATTAAAATAATGACCTCTACAGGGTCCACAACCATGATATACCATTTTTTAACAGTATTCGCGTACAAACGGCGGCCATTTTGTATGGCAATTTTGGTCCGATTTTCCCGAAATTCGAACTCAACCTTCCTTACGGTGTAACGGTAATATAATCAAACGGTTTTTTAAATAGGATAATAATTGTGACCTCGAGAGGGACCACAAGCTAAAAAACGGCGATTTTGCGTATAATCAGGGCCATAATTCAGGAAGTTACGATCCGATATGCGCAAATATCGAAAGGAACCAAGATCTTTGGGTTATAACCACGAATTTCAAGTTTCATCAAAATGGAATTAAAATTGTGACCTCTACAGGGTCCACAACCTTGATATACCATTTTTAAACAGTATTCGCATACAAACGGCGGCCATTTTGTATGGCAATTTTGGTCCGATTTTCCCGGAATTTGAACACAACCTTCCTTAGGGTGTAACGGTGATATAATCAAACGGTTTTTTAAATCGCATAATGATTGTGACCTCCAGAGGGACCACAAACTAAAAAAGGTGATTTTTAGGACAATCAGGGGCCATAATTCAGGAAATTACGTTCCGATAGGCGCAAATATCGAAAGGAACCAAGATCTTTGGGTTATAAACATGCATGTCAAGTTTCATCAAAATCGGTTCAAAATTGTGACCACTATAGGGTCCACAAGCTAAAAACGTGATTTTTCGTACAATCAGGGGCCATAATCCATGAAGTTTTGATCCGATACATGCCAATATCGAAAGCAGCCGAGATCTTTTGGGGTTAAACCTATATTTCAAGTTTCGTCAAAATCGGGTAAGAAATGTGACCTGTAGAGAGTCCACAAACAAATTGTGGACGGACGGACGGACGTCGGACGTCCGGAGGGACAGGGGCGACGACATAATACGTCCACATGAAAATGTGGGTGTATAAAAAGGCAATTTTGCGTAAAATCAGGGGCCGGGCCATAATTCAGGAAGTTACGATCCGATATGCGCAAATATCGAAAGGAACCAAGACCTTTGGGTTATAACCATGCATTTCAAGTTTCATCAAAATCGAATTAAAATTGTGACCTCTACAGGGTCCACAACCATGATATACCATTTTTTAACAGTATTCGCGTACAAACGGCGGCCAATTTGTATGGCAATTTTGGTCCGATTTTCCCGAAATTCGTACTCAACCTTCCTTACGGTGTAACGGTAATATAATCAAATGTTTTTTTAAATCGGATAATAATTGTAATAATAATAATAATAATAATATCTTTATTTTCAAAGGTGAAAAATTAGGCTTAAAGCCTGTGAGTATTTGCCCTTTATAACAAAGAAATGAAAAAGACAGTAATAGAACAAGACACTTAACAAATACTCACAAACAAAACATTCAAATATATATGATAATATGATAATATGATAAGCTTCAAAACTAAAAGTAATATGATGGATAATATGTAGTAACTATTAAGTAGTTGATATATTAAATATAGACTACAGGTTAAGAAGAAGAAATAACATGCTTAGTGATATTTTTCTTAAATAAATGAAGATTTTTAATATTTTTAAGTGAAAATGGGAAAGAATTCCAAAGAACTGTGCCTCTATATTGTAAACTACATTTAAATATTTCATTATTAGGTCTACAGATACAAAGTCTATTATTGAGAGATGAATATGGAGTGATGTTATAATGAAAAATATTATGTAAATATGATGGACAGAGTTTATGGATAATTTTATAAACAAAAATATATTTGTTAATTAAAAGTCGTTGATAAATAGTTTGAATATTTAAAGATGAAGATAAAAATTGATAATTAGATGAAAAGGAATGCTCAGAGATAGGTCTATTGTAAATTAATTTAAATTAAAGGATAATTTTTGAACTCTCTCAAGTTTAGATATAGATGTAATCGAACAAGAGTCCCAAATAGTGGAGCAATAATTAATATGAGATTGAATATGAGCAAAATAGAACAATTTAAGTACTTCAGTAAGAGGGACCACAAGCTAAAAAAAGGCGATTTTGCGTATAATCAGGGGCCATAATTCAGGAAGTTACGATCCGATATGCGCAAATATCGAAAGGAACCAAGATCTTTGGGTTATAACCATGAATTTCAAGTTTCATCAAAATCGAATTAAAATTGTGACCGCTACAGGGTCCACAACCTTGATATACCATTTTTTAACAGTATTCGCGTACAAACGGCGGTCATTTTGTATGGCAATTTTGGTCCGATTTTCCCGAAATTCGAACTCAACCTTCCTTAGGGTGTAACAGTGATATAAACAAAAGGTTTTTTAAATCGAATAATAATTGTGACCTCCAGAGGGACCACAAACTAAAAAAGGTGATTTTTCGGACAATCAGGGGCCATAATTCAGGAAATTACGTTCCGATAGGCGCAAATATCGAAAGGAACCAAGATCTTTGGGTTATAAACATGCATGTCAAGTTTCATCAAAATCGGTTCAAAATTGTGACCTCTATAGGGTCCACAAGCTAAAAACGTGATTTTTCGTACAATCAAGGGCCATAATCCATGAAGTTTTGATCCGATACATGCCAATATCGAAAGCAGTCGAGATCTTATGGGGATAAACCTATATTTCAAGTTTCGTCAAAATCAGATAAAAATTGTGACCTGTAGAGAGTCCACAAACAAATTGTGGACGGACGTACGGACGGACGGACGGACGGACGGACGGACAGGGGCGACGACATAATACGTCCACATGAAAATGTGGGCGTATAAAAACGAGCTAGTTGTTTTTCGTTATTCGTCAATATCGAAAAACGAAAATCGAAAATCGAGCTAACTTCACACTGCCTATTAAGATAGGGTTTATTGTCCATTTAACCATGCTTGGATCGGTATAACACGAGACTCGACAGCTCAAATATTTAGGGTTTTTCTTCGGAACTATTTAGGAAACATGTTTACACACATTTTAAAACGCCGTTATTTGCCCACGTGCTTGCGTTCATTTTTGAAAATATTCTCTATATTGATTTAGACCGTCCTTGTTTTCCTGCAAATTTAAAATTCTTGAGTCTCGATTTGCTGGTAAATGAATTATGAAAGAAAATATTATTCGGATATCGACAAAAAACTATTTTTAACGTTTGAAGATTTTCAAAAGAACGGGAAATTAGCCTTATTGTGGTATTTAAAGAGATGCATAATAAAATCGTGAGTTATGACGTAATGTTATGTAAACCTATTTGGTCCAATTTGGAACTTTGTTTCAAATTTAACTATTGTGTTACGCAGTAAGCCATTGGTTGTTAATGGGACTGGTGACTGTTACAGTATTGGTTAAACTGCTGAAGTCAGTCACTTTAAATCTATTTGGTTCAGTTAATATGTAAATACCTTGGTATATTCTGTGTTACTATTTATAGCCCATGCTGATGTAATATTGTATCACTCTGCACGAGCAGTTGGCTTATCAACATGGCTGCCTAATAAAACATGCCTTATTCTTTGCAAACATATTTGTTCCTTTGAACCCACACGAACAATACGACATGGTGACAGAACTGGGATTAGTGAGGTAATCATTCAAAGGGACAATTGCAATCATTCGAAATGTTTGGTTGTTAGAGAAAAGATAGTTTTTCGTCAAAATTCAGTCGGTTAGCTATCGGCGAAATAGGGTATGCCATACCGGTATTAACTTCAAACGTCACTCATCTTCGCAAGCCAGCCATCTCATAATTTCGTTAGCTGTCAATATAGAATTTCAACTATGACATCAAATCTAATGAATGTAGAATTAGGACCCAAGATGGACTGGGAAGCAGGGGCAGAACTCTATGGAAGATATAGTAAATGGAAGCAGAAATGCGAAACCATATTTGAAGGCCCACTTCATGATTTAAGCGAAGAAATACAATGTAAATATCTTCTCATATGGTCGGGTGATCGAGGTTTTGATCTTTTTAACTGATGGAATTTATCTCAAGATAATAAAAAGATATCATCCAAATACTGGGAAGGATTTTCTCAATTTGTTAACCCTCAAGTAAACTTCCTTGTTGCAAGACACAAGTTGCGATACCTAAACAAGACTCAAGACCTCTAGAAGAATTCATCACTGATGTTCGCTTAACAGTTAGAGATTGTGGTTATGCAGAAGCAATGGTAGACGAGCATATTCGTGACACAGTTGTTTTTGGTATTTCCAGTGAACGAGTACGTTTTAAATGTATGGCCAGGGGTAATGATCTTACTCTCACAGAAACACTGAAGATTGCCAGAACAGAAGACTGCACTGCTCAACAGATTCAAGAGATGAATTTGAATCCTGAATCAATCCATGCTCTTCAATACAAGGCACAACGGACAAGAGGAACTCATTATAGAAACCAACCTTCGAACCCAGGTTATAATTCAACCTCAAAATGGTCAAAGGGTTACAAGCAGTCCAATTCTTCAAAATCCCCAAACCACAAGTCTTCAAGCCATCAGACCAGTTTAAAATCATTTCATGATCGCTCATTATCATCACACAGTCAAGACTCTTCATCGCATCACTGCCAGTATTGTGGTGAATCGTCATCACATCCCAGAGTAAAGTGTCCAGCAAGTAATAAACAGTTCCAAAAGTGTAGGAAATTTGGTCATTTCGCCAGAGTTTGTAAATCATCTCAACAAACTTCAAGTAAGATCCACACTGTTGGAAGTGCTGAAGAACTAGAATTTGATAATTTATTTATTGGTAGTATAGAGTCAACTAAAGAGATTAACACTCTCGACGATCAGGGTCAGAAGAAACCTTCGAAAGTTTTACAGAACTTTCCTGTATCAATTACTGGAAGATTTCAACACCATAAATCAGTAATATTTCAACTTGACACTGGTGCTGAGACAGATATCATTCCGTTCTCAACCTATAGACGGTTATATCCATCACACCACAAACTAGATCCTCCTACGGCATTGCTGAAAGGATATGGTGGAATAAAAATTAACAACTTAGGTACCTGTACTCTCCATATTCAACACAAAGATAAAGTATATCCAGTCATATTCGACGTTACCGATGGTAATGGTCCTGCAATTCTAGGTCTTCAAAGTTGTTTAAAGATGCAACTCATTCAAGTCAACCTTGCTGTCACTAAGGAAAAGGTCACATCACATCTCACCAGAGACTCTTTGTTAGAAGATTATAAAGAAACATTTACTGGTATTGGTTTATTCCCAGGAGAACCATATCATATTCGTCTTAAAGATGATGCAAAGCCAGTGGTAAATCCACCACGATCTGTCAACATTCACCTGCAAGATAAGTTCAAGAGTGAATTACAACGAATGGAACGCATTGGTGTAATTTCTGAAGTTACGAAGCCAACAGAATGGGTTAATTCCTATGTCATAGTAGAAAAGACAATGGTAAAGATTTACGTATCTGTCTAGATCCCCGCGATCTCAACAAGTGTATCCATAGAGAACACTATTACACTAGAACCATTGATGATATCATTCCGAAGGTCACAGATGTCAAATTCTTTTCACTTCTTGATGCCCGCAGTGGATATTGGATGTTAAAGCTTGATGAAGAAAGCTCCCTTCTCACTACGTTTTCAACACCATTTGGCCGCTACAAATTCGAAAGTCTTCCTTTCGGTCTCATCGTAAGCCAAGATATATACTATTCAAAAAAAGTAGGGGATATTTGATTTTGGGGGCATAATACTAAAATATGCAAATGACTACGAAAAAAGTCACTATAGAACCTAACAGAAGAAACATTTCCAGTTACATGTGACGCCCAAACGCACCAATAGCTACCGCATGGAATGCAGGTGATGCTTGGGAACATCATGGGGGTCCAACCCAAGATTTGCACGACTCTGACTTTGAATGTTACAGTCATTGTGGCATTGAATTCCAGAGTGGAAACATCAGTTTAATTGTTTTAGTGACCAGAAAACAAATTTTGACATAAGTCGGCTTACCCAAAATGAAAGGTTACGTGCCCTTGGCATGCTACAGATCGGCACAACACAGGCGGTTGTGGCGCGGACGATGAATGTTTCTCAGTCTGTCATAAGCAGGCTATGGTCCAGATACCGTGATACACAATCTGTACAGGACAGACCACGCTCAGGTCGACCAAGGGCGACAACTCAAGCCCAGGATCGATTTATCCGTACCTTGGCCTTGAGAAATCGTGTCATCACAGCAAATCAGATCAGCGCTCGTCTTCAAACAGACACTGGTGTGAGAGTGAATGGCCAGACGATTCGGAATCGACTGCATAGGGGTCACCTTCGCGCCCGACGTCCTCGCGTGATCCCTTGTTTGAGAGATCATCACATTCAGGCAAGACGTCGTTGGTGTAGGGATCGTCAACACTGGGATAATCGACACTGGAGCAATGTGATGTTTTCAGATGAGTCAAGGTTCACTGTTGATTTTTTGGACAGACGTAGGAGGGTGTGGCGTCGTCGAAACGAGCGCTTCCAAGACGTTAACGTCATCAGACATGATCGATTTGGGGGTGGTTCTGTTATGGTGTGGGGAGGCATCACTGTTGCTGGAAGAACGACTTTACATGTTGTTGTAGGGCGTGTTACAGGCCAGTACTACCGGGACAACATCTTGGCAGTCCATGTTGTGCCGTTCGCACGACGTCATGGCCGCCGTTTCATCTTCCAGGATGACAACGCAAGATGTCACAGGGCCAGGATCGTTACAGGTTACCTCCAACAACAGAACATCACCACATTACCTTGGCCAGCACTGAGTCCCGACCTCTCCCCAATCGAGCATGTCTGGGACATGCTTGGACAGAGGTTACGTCAACGTCAACAACGTCCTGCCAATGTCCAAGAACTAGCTGCTGCGTTGCAACAGGAATGGGACAATCTGGACCAAAATGACCTTAGACGTCTCATTAGGAGTATGCCACGTCGGATCAATGCTTGTTTGGCAAACAGAGGAGGATTTACCCGTTACTGACTTTGTTGTGATGCTGTGGTAACTTTGCTGTTTGACCCCGGGTATCATTTTACCCTTATAATGGTCAGTCTGTGCCTTATTTAGTCTAACGATCATTTGGAATAAATCGATGAATGTGAACTTCATTTCATTTTGTCATTTGTTTCTTCGTCAGTTTCATTAGGTGACTTTAATAACACTTAAAAATCAAATATCCCCTACTTTTTTTGAATAGTATATTTCAGCGTAAGATGGATGAAATATTTAGCGACCTACCTGGTGTATCCGGCATAGCGGATGATATTTTCGTGTTTGGCAAGACAGAGACTGAACATGATCGTAATTTAATCCAGTTACTAAACAGCGCTCAGGAACAAGGTATCAAGTTTAATCCTGATAAACTTCAACTCAAGGTCAAAGAGACTAAGTTTTTCGGTCATATTTGGACAACAGAAGGTCTGAAGCCAGATCCTAACAAAGTTAGTGATATAATCAACATGCAAGCGCCTACTAGTAAAGAAGATCTCCAATCATTTCTTGGAATGGTCAGTTATCTGAACAGATACAGCCCCGTGCTAGCAACACTATCGGCACCCATGAGAGATCTCATCAAGAAGAATGTTATTTTCAAATGGTATCC
Organism: Patella ulyssiponensis; assembly: GCA_963678685.1. Taxonomy (NCBI): domain Eukaryota; kingdom Metazoa; phylum Mollusca; class Gastropoda; family Patellidae; genus Patella; species Patella ulyssiponensis. The sequence continues at coordinate 51,768,322 of OY783228.1, read as the reverse complement.
AGAACATCAAAAATCATTTGAAGCTGTCAAGCAAGAAATAGCTAATTTATCAACCTTAACGTATTATAATCCTAAAAAGAAAAACGTAATCCAATGTGACGCTAGTACTCGAGGACTTGGAGCAACACTACTTCAAGATAATAAGCCTATTTGTTATAAATCCAGTTCACTAACAGAAGCTGAACAGAGGTATAGTAATATTGGGAGAGAGTTTTTAGCTGTAGTTTGGAGTCTGGAGAAATTTAGCTATTATGTCTATGCTAAACCTGTATTGATCCAGACAGATCACAAACCCTTGGAAGCAATTTTTAAAAAACAGATCTCCAAAGTAAGTCCACGACTTCAAAGACTCTTACTAAGAACTACTAAGTATGATGTAACAGTTGAATATCTACCCGGAAAGTTCAACGTCATTGCGGATGCTCTTAGTCGAGTAGATCCAACAATCTGTAAGAGAACAGATGAAGATGACGACTTGCCTGAAATTCATATAAATCAAATAACCAGCTTATTAAACGCATCGCCCATAACGATAGACAAACTCAGAACACTCACCAAAGAAGATCAGACGCTTCAAACACCTGAGAAAACTATTATAGATGGATGGCCTGGTCACAGAGGTGAATGTAGTTCAGAGATATTAAAATACTGGAATATTCGTGAAGATTTATCAGTAGAAGATGGTTTAATCTACAAATGAGATCGACTAGTTGCGCCTTCATCAGTAAGGGACAAGATGTTATCAATACTTCACCAAGGTCATTTATGTATTGATAAATGTATCCTTAGGGCACGTCAATCAGTTTTCTGGCCAGGAATCACAGTAGATATTAAACACACAGTATCATCATGTTCAACATGTCAGACTCATCAACCTTTCCAATCGGCAGAGCCACTACTTCCACACGAAACACCTCAGTATCCATTCCAGAAGATCGGAACAGATATTTTTGATTTCAAGCAGAAGCACTACTTGATCATAGTCGACTATTTCTCAAAGTTTCCTTTAATCAGACTCCTTGGAAACTTTATGTCAGCAGAAAGTGTGGTTGCGCATACAAAGTCTATTGTAACAGAGTATGGTATCCCAGAGACAATTATGTCTGATAATGGTCCACAGTATATAAGTCACTTGTACCAAACTTTTTGTGAGAGTTACAACATACAACATCATACAAGTAGTCCGAGATATCCAGCCAGTAATGGTCAAGCCGAGAGAGGTATTGGTATAGTTAAAAAACTTCTCACCAAAGCTCTAGAATCCGGTCAAGATGCTAATTTAGCCTTGTTGAATTACAGATCAACACCTTTATCTAAAGACATACCGTCTCCCGCCGAATTGTTATCAGGTAGACAATTCCGTACAACATTACCAATAAAACAGAACAGTTTAAAGATTTCACCTACCCAAACATCAGATCAACATAGAGAGAAACTTCAGGAAAGACAAAATCAAAAGAAATGTTCTTTTGATCAACATAAAGGTTTTCATCCCCTACCAGAATTAGCAATTGGTGAAAGTGTAAGATTTTATAGTGAAATTACCAAACGTTGGGAACCATCCATTGTGATTGAAAGAGACTCTAAACCACGTTCATATATTATTCAATCAAAGAAAGGAGGAAGATATCGTAGAAACAGAAAATTTATCCGGAAAACTTGTGAACATTTTCAACATGATTATGATATAGACTATGATGATATTCCCCATAATGACATTATTCCCAATAATGAGGACAATCGGAATCAAATTGTGAATAATGATAATGTGCCAAGAACAAGATCAGGTCGAATTGTGAAACGTCCTGATAGATTGAACATATAATGTTTATTTACTGTATTCGATTCAAAATATATTATATTGAGTTCATAGTGTACATTATCATAAGGATGATAGTTTAGAAAACATTTTTTTTCCAGAAGTACATGTATAAACTTTGAACAAGCTTTAGTTCGATATGTCTGCATCTTTTTGTTGTGTGAAATTGTAAAATAATCATTTATTATTTTATTTTCTCAAGAGGGGAGATGTTACAGTATTGGTTAAACTGCTGAAGTCAGTCACTTTAAATCTATTTGGTTCAGTTAATATGTAAATACCTTGGTATATTCTGTGTTACTATTTATAGCCCATGCTGATGTAATATTGTATCACTCTGCACGAGCAGTTGGCTTATCAACATGGCTTATTCATTGCAAACATATTTGTTCCTTTGAACACACACGAACAATACGACAGTGACCAATAATAATTTAGAACAAGAATTTTCTCTATATTTACAGCAGTGAGTAGTGGGATTAGTTCTAATCAAACGGAACACTGTGAGGAGTATGTTCGTGCTTATATCCTCAAAAGTACGCTATAAAACTATGACAGTGATCTCTAACCTACAATTCCAGTGGTTGTTTCTTTATGCTGTTCTGACGGGTAGTCAACAAAATGTCAATTTTGACATAATTATTAGGACTATTTTTCAGTTGCCATTTTCGACTCCCTCATTGTATTTTCAAGCGATTTTTGTGACTAATGACTTATTATTAGGTAGATCATGCTAGCTAGACAAATCAAAGTGTGATTTAAAAAAAAACCATCTGATTAGTTAAAAATGGTGTGTGAAGCTAGGCCTATAGCCAAAGAAAACAAATCTGCCGATACTGTCATTGCCTAGTAACGAATATATTTGAATACAAAAGGGTTTTAATTAATTTAAGATTTCATAATTTTGAACTCTTTTCGATTAAACATTATTTTTGAATTTCGTTACATGAACAATCACTCTTACCGATATAGTGTTCACGGGAATTAGCGGACGCACGAAGTTGACACTTATTAATAGTGTGAGCATATAAAAGCCACACCACGTTGATGCTGCGGTTAAAGTAATTTTTTGCCCATGGTTATGCACACATAAATCCATTTTTTTCCTGCAATGACCCCAGAAAATCAAGTAGTCTGTGTACGGTATTTTTTCAGCAAAAATGAAAAGATTTCGTTTATTTCATGATTATTTTTCTCTTATGCCTTATTTGTAAACCTATGACCTTTTTCGATTTGTAATAGTTATATTTGTAACTGATTTTTAGTTTGTTTCTTTTAGCCCATAAGGCATGTTTCCTTAAAATTACAAATCCGTTAGTAACAACAATGTTGGAGCTTCAACTTTGCAAAATAAGCCCATAATGCATGTTTTCTTACAGTCACAAATCTGTTAGTAACAAACAACAATGTTGGAGCTTCAACTTTGCAAAAATGTACATTACCTTACTTCCAATGAAATGATTCTGGCTATTCCTTTCAACTTTTTCTTTTATATTAGTTACTCTTCCTAGATCTTGTAGTAAACACAACGAATCTGTTTTATCTGAACATGCATCTTTCACTGGAGCTACCTTTCTTAATTTCCCTTTAAACATCCCACTGAAACATAATCATCCTTTTGTCTTAGATTTAATTTGAAAGATATATTGTATGGCAGTTCTACGCAATTTGATATTACTTTTTGTCATTAAACTGAAACACTGTTCATGGCCTGCTCATTTTCTTCGGCATTGGAGTGTTATTAACCATACAATAAAATACGAAATACAATATTCATAAAACAAAATGGAATGAAATGAACTGAAATGGGGTTTAACGTCCTATTATTCGGCACCGACTGTGCTATGAGGGTTATTTTGCGCGGGCAGCAGAATTACGGTCCACAGTTGTATCGAATTCCAACTATCAATGTTGAACCCTGACAAAGATTTGAAGATGCCGGGACTTAGAGATCCATAGCTATTCTGGAGCCAAGATCAGCCACACGAAACAGATACTTCAGAACTACATGGGTCCTGCACCACGGTAATTTGTGATACATGTCGGGCTCAACAACAAGGAGGAAAGTGGGCCAAGGATACACGAGCAGATGCTAGATATACTCAAGGTGATCAGAGCAGCTTTCCCAACAACCAAGCTCTTCACCACACAGATCCCCACTTCTTCCCGACTCCGATAAGAACATCCGATCGCATACCAAAACATCTCCAGCTACAACCAATTGATCCCCACTGCACCATCACCAAACGCCGCCTAACTACCAACCTTCAAGGGCAAAATAGATTTAAAAGGTAACGACGCCACCCACTAAAGCCCAGGCACGGCCAGCGAGATCATCAACTGCTGAATGAGGAATTTAAACTAGGATTAGAGAAAATGAATGAGAAGCCGCCTTCACGACAGACAGTTATCAATTTGAGCGACAGACTTCTCAGTCCCCTGGAAATGAACATATTTGACAAAGGCCTTAAATTCATCCCAACCCAGGCAACCGATCGCTTCCAAAGAATAATTCTTGACTTATTTTTTTTAGGATCTAACCCGGCAGAGGTAAAAAAATTATTCATAGAAAAATCCACATGGAAACTACCTAAAAGTCATTACTACCAGCCATCCTCAAAACTTTCGACGCAATGAACACAGAAATATCATCCCTTCAACCACAATACATCTTACATGAATTGCAAGACAAGGAATACATAACAGCAAAACAATATGATTACCTATGTGCTAAATCTGATTGCCGGCAACAACATCTCTATACGCTACCAAAAATACATAAAAATCCAGAAACAGAATGGTTTATGCCTAGCAAATTACCGAAGAGGCGCCCAATAATATCAGACAGTGGCAGCGAATCATACAACGTATCACAATATATAGACCATGTCATATTGTCACTGGCATGCCAACACCCAGCCTACCTTAAAGACACTTAACATTTCATTCACAAAATCAAACAGTTAAGAGTACCTGAGCACACCATTTTAATATCCATTGACATACATGCGGTATTTCAAACATAATTTATCTAATTTCATGCAGAAAATGTGACGAACAATAATGGTCCCGGTCAGACATAGTCATCAAAAAAGACAAACCGGTCTCAATTCACTTCAATCAACCAAATTACGACATTTCTGATCTCATTGTCACACCAATAGAAAAGACCAAGAGCGACTTCGAAACATCAGAAGAAATTAAAACGTTTTAAGCTAAAAAGAGAAAAGTTCTAGATTGACAAAATGAAATCAACAGCCCGACCCCCCTAGGGTTGATTATTCATACGGATAGCACAATAGCCCCTTTTGTAGTTCTATTTAGCGCAGCAGCAGTAAGTGAATCCAAAATCATCCGAAAACCCTATACTGATCTCCAAGTAAATCACCCGAAAATCTTCACACATAAACTTATAATTGAATATTCTAAAATAGTGCACTGTAAATAAGACTTAAATAACACTGCGCTCACCCCAATCCAAAGGAAATAATATATCAAACCCTAGCCCTAGTTAAAAGAATCCCTGGCCCTAACCCCGGGATAGTGAAAACCCAATCATTAGTAGAAACACACTAATGTGGCACTCACATGAGAGCCTTAAACTTATTCTTTTTTCTTCAGAAATCAAAATACCAGAATACCACAAGCGACATAGAAGGAAGACCATCGTTGCCACCAACACAAAAAAACAACGAAACCAACTGTGTATATTGATTTAATGTATTGCATGTATTCTTAATTAAACTAAGAAATATCACGAACCAAATTTTCATCATTCAAGGTGAGTGCTTATGTGGAGACTTGACCTCTCCCCCAATTCGTAAACCTAACCCTCGTCCGCGCTAGGTGGATGTAAACCTGGTTCGAGATATTCCCTCTATAAAGATAGTCAAATCACGCATGTATATATAATTCTGTTTTCTTTAGATATCCTTTCATTCTTATCTCATAAAGATTAATCTTCTTATAAGTTCATTACCAACCGGTTCCACAATATGTGAAGTGAATACCGCAGTCTTTAAAGTTTCAAACACCTCTCAAAGTATTAAGGAAGATAAATCTTTTCAGCCTTATTGTTTGTGTTGATACGATTCGGGAAATGTCTGTGTTAAAATCGTCATCCATGACAAATCCATGACAAAATTGTCACACGTAGTTCCGTCAACAATTTCTTTGATATCGTTTATGTCAATTCTCGTTAACGGAATCAACTCTATGCAATTTTTGCTACGCGTGTATTCAGGATTTTAACAATCTATTCTACATATGTACCCACTCGCAAAATATCTGGCAAGAAGCCATCAGTATATACTATTCAAAAAAAGTAGGGGATATTTGATTTTTAAGTGTTATTAAAGTCACCTAATGAAACTGACGAAGAAACAAATGACAAAATGAAATGAAGTTCACATTCATCGATTTATTCCAAATGATCGTTAGACTAAGTAAGGCACAGACTGACCATTATAAGGGTAAAATGATACCCGGGGTCAAACAGCAAAGTTACCACAGCATCACAACAAAGTCAGTAACGGGTAAATCCTCCTCTGTTTGCCAAACAAGCATTGATCCGACGTGGCATACTCCTAATGAGACGTCTAAGGTCATTTTGGTCCAGATTGTCCCATTCCTGTTGCAACGCAGCAGCAAGTTCTTGGACATTGGCAGGACGTTGTTGACGTTGACGTAACCTCTGTCCAAGCATGTCCCAGACATGCTCGATGGGGGAGAGGTCGGGACTCAGTGCTGGCCAAGGTAATGTGGTGATGTTCTGTTGTTGGAGTTAACCTGTAACGATCCTGGCCCTGTGACATCTTGCGTTGTCATCCTGGAAGATGAAACGGCGGCCATGACGTCGTGCGAACGGCACAACATGGACTGCCAAGATGTTGTCCCGGTAGTACTGGCCTGTAACACGCCCTGCAACAACATGTAAAGCCGTTCTTCCAGCAACAGTGATGCCTCCCCACACCATAACAGAACCACCCCCAAATCGATCATGTCTGATGACGTTAACGTCTTGGAAGCGCTCGTTTCGACGACGCCACACCCTCCTACGTCTGTCCAAAAAATCAACAGTGAACCTTGACTCATCTGAAAACATCAGATTGCTCCAGCGTCGATTATCCCAGTGTTGACGATCCCTACACCAACGACGTCTTGCCTGAATGTGATGATCTCTCAAACAAGGGATCACGCGAGGACGTCGGGCGCGAAGGTGACCCCTATGCAGTCGATTCCGAATCGTCTGGCCACTCACTCTCACATCAGTGTCTGTTTGAAGACGAGCGCTGATCTGATTTGCTGTGATGACACGATTTCTCAAGGCCAAGGTACGGATAAATCGATCCTGGGCTTGAGTTGTCGCCCTTGGTCGACCTGAGCGTGGTCTGTCCTGTACAGATTGTGTATCACGGTATCTGGACCATAGCCTGCTTATGACAGACTGAGAAACATTCATCGTCCGCGCCACAACCGCATGTGTTGTGCGATCTGTAGCATGCCAAGGGCACGTAACCTTTCATTTTGGGTAAGCCGACGCATATCAAAATTTGTTTTCTGGTCACTAAAACAATTAAACTGATGTTTCCACCCTGGAATTCAATGCCACAATGACTGTAACATTCAAAGTCAGAGTCGTGCAAATCTTGGGTTGGACCCCCATGATGATCCCAAGTATCACCTGCATTCCATGCGGTAGCTATTGGTGCGTTTGGGCGTCACATGTAACTGGAAATGTTTCTTCTGTTATGTTCTATAGTGACTTTTTTCGTAGTCATTTGCATATTTTAGTATTATGCCCCCAAAATCAAATATCCCCTACTTTTTTTGAATAGTTTAAAGACTATAACACCGACTTTAACCCAAAACCAATCGATATACACCTTGGAGTTTATAAACAAGATGATCAGATTTATGATCAATTTCCAACACTATCTGTCACACTTCTAAACCACATAATAATATTAACAAAATTCCATATATATAGGTAAATACAGCTCCCATTTAATATATACTGAGCGCCACGGAAAACGCATCAATTTTTTCCTAAATATTTTATTACTAGGTGGTTTTGTATGTATAATATTATACAATACTATGAACTATTGTTTCACGCAATGCTCCCAAACGCAAAAAATATCGGCCCGTGTGCACAAAAAAAATTGCACGAGATGCACGTGCAGCATTGTGGGTGAGCCCTTTAAAAGCATTTTTTCAACTTAATGTGCAGTACATGAACTGTGAAACGTCAATCTGTCGTAATTTGTTGTTGAACGTGTGAAGGAATCGAGCTAGAGATGCCGAAACTTACTGAAAATCAACGGAATGAAGCCATGGGAATGTCCAGTGCTGGCATCTCTACACGTGCTATTGCCAGACACTCCAATTGTCATCAGTCCACTATTGTAAGGTTGGTGGAACGTGTTCGAGCTACTGGATCAACACGTGACCGTCAACGTCCTGGTCCACAACGCGGTACAACCCAGGCTTAAGACCGCTACATCCGGGTCACTCATCTGCGTGACAGATTCCGCCCAGCGACTCGAACAGGTGCAGCAGTCGTCGGAAGACATGGACCAGTAAGTGTCAACACCGTAAGACGTCGTCTAAGAGAAGTAGGACTCCGTGCACGACGACCTTATGTTAGAGCTATCCTCAGGGATCATCACCGTCAGCGGCGTTTGATATGGGCTCAAGGACACCAGACATGGAGAAGAGTAGACTGGCAAGGTGTGCTCTTCAGTGATGAGAGTCGCTTTCAGCTTTATCACGCTGACGAGTGATGACTGTCAACGTGTGTGGAGACGTTTTGGGGGACGGCTTGCAGACTGCTGCGTCTTCGAAACGGATCGATGATATGGGGAGGCTTCACATTTCATCACCGGACCCCCCCCCCCTACACATTTGCAGGGGTCGCGTTAATACTGAAGTCTACCGTGATTGTTGCTCCGATGTTTCGAGCGCACCCACAACTTCAGCACTTCCAACAGGATAATGCACGTCCGCATACCGCCCGTGTCAGTATGGACTACCATCTATGTTTTGGACTGGCCAGCCATGTCTCCGGACAAGGCACCGATAGAACATGTCTGGGATGAGATTGGACGCCGTCTGTATCGGAGACCACAGATGCACACCATTGCTGCTTTAGAAGCTGCTCTCGTCCAAGAATGGAACAATTTGCCCAGGCCTTCTTTCAAACATTGCTTAATTCCATGCTACGTCGCTACACAGCGTGCGTAAGCGCCCGTGGAGGACACACGCCTTACTGACGCCTGTGTCGTACTTTTGGTTTTGACCCCTCTGACTTTGTACCGTTGATTACAGATTAAACATCCATAAATGTACCAATGTGTTGTTATTGATGTGTTCCCATTTGAAGATTGTTCAAGATAAGAAGCAAAATAAATAAGATATGTTTACAGTACCATTTTGTTATACGAAAAACTAAGTGATGCGTTTTCCAGGGCGCTCAGTATATATATAAATTAGATTAAAGAAACACACCAAAATACTAAATTAACGGCTAGCGCTTTCTGTTCGTACTGAACATCATCAGGCCATTTTTATTTATGAAGAATTGCGTTGAACAATAGGCGCAACGTCACGACGTTACTATAAATATATCAAATACAATAGTAATATTATTTACACATTTCTACATTTTGTAAATAATCAATAAAAAGAGAATTATTTCATCTCTTACTATCATATCCGTTTATTTAATTCTGGTTTGTACTTTTTGGTGAAATAATTTTCTTTGCATTCAAGTAAATCATTATTTAAAAAATTCAATTTGTACAAGGGAAATACGTTGAATTTTCCACCTCCACACGTTTCGATGTGTGCACTTGTTCGATTACCACTAGGAATCTTAATTTGCGATCTGTGAAGGTTCATTCGAAGGTTTAGTTGACCTTCTGTTTTACCAATGTATTTCCCTTTACAACCATCACATGTTTTTGATTTGCATGTCATGCCTCTGTTTTACATGCAAATCGTTGGATTCATTTAATGGAGCTTCCTTCGACTATCAATTTACAAGTTAAACATCTTTCATCCCCACATGGAAACAATAGGTTTTTTATATTCTGAATCAAATTTCGAGGAAGTGAGAATTCGTCTCAAATTCGGGGATTGTTTTAGACTTTTTATCACATTTATTTTGTTCATAATATATTTAAGTTTTTCACTTTGAAATTTTCACTGGTAAATGCGATCTAATTATGTCCATACCCCTTTCTTGAGAAGGATTATGTGTTGTAACTAAAGCCAGAATTTCATTTTGTTTATCTAAAACTTTAGGTTTTCTTAAAACTTCCTGATCTATTTGTAAGGCTCGTTTAATAACATTTTGATACGTCCACATGAAAGTGGACGTATTATGCCGTCGCCCCTGTCTGTATGTGTGTGTGTGTACGTGTGTGTGTATGCGTGTGCATTGACCATCACCAGAGGACCCTCGTTAGAAAACACAGCTTTTACCCGAGGACCAAAAAATCGTCGGAGAAGTGAAGTCTATTTCCATGTTGGATAACCTAGTCTACTTCACCTGACAAAATTTCTACGTGGTCCACACTTAGTGCGTAAAACCCGTTATGTGTGTGCTCTCTTCGCACAGTTTACTCTCGGTCAACAAACACACGAGGTTCCTGGGTAATTTAGCGAATCACGTGACGTCACCCAGGAAACACATGTTCCTCGGAGACGCTGTTATGTTAGAGGTAGGAACGAAGAATACGTTTCCTTAATTTAAGTGTGGATTACTAGTAGATGAGTTAGTTTGTATTTTTGCACAGGACATTTGTTCGTTCAAGAGCATATTGCAGTGAATAACAAGTAAAATTATTTTGGTCTTTGAAGCCAACGATCGTATTTTGTAAACTTCGTTTCAATTTAACACGTCGTGGTTGAAACAATATGGCGTCGAGTTTAGGCCTAAGGTTTTTTTTCTGACTCTGTGATGTCATTTCTTTAAATAGGCGACTTATATCATCAATACTGTATGCATTTTAGTTTACCTGCCAATAGATGCTTTTCTTATGACATCACGCTGGTTACCCACAGTCAGCTAACTTGTATGGCAAGAACTTTGTTTACATTGTCACAGCTCCTTGCATTTTTGTGATTTTATTATTTAAATAACTTCATTTCAATATTCTTTTGCCTTGGCAAATAAGAATTATTTGACTTAAACTTTGGCACTTGCATTAAGAGACCCCTAGGCCATGCTTGATATAAAGAAGGATAAACATGTTTTTTAATATTTTTTATGTACATTTTTTTGCATTTATTGAAGGTGTGATCAAACTTCACCACAAGGATGCCATGGAAAATATTTTTAAAAATGTTGGTAAAAATGGTTGAATGGGAGAAGAACAAAAACAAACGGAAGAGGACGAGGAGACAGAGAGAAATGGGGTTAACGTCCACTCGACACAAACTAGGCCATTTCGGGACTAACATGGTGACAGCTGCAGAAGAAGGAATGAGGGGAGAATGATGGATAATTTGTATGCCTGATAACGACCAGTGAATTCTTGTTGAAATGTCGTGTGTATATAATATAGTGATTCAAAGTGATTGTTTTCCATAGAACTGTGTTGTGTTATATGGATGAATAAATTTTACACTCGAAACGTCGTCTGTATATAATATATACTGAGTGTTATCCATAGAACTGTGTTGTGTTACATGGATGAATAAATTTTATAATTGAAGATTTAGCTTTTGTTGTTAATGTATGTAGTTTTTGCTGCATGCAAGTTATCCTTTTCTACTATCTAGAGAAAGTCTTGGCTATTTCTGCTGAGAGACTTTAAGAAGGGGCAATAAGGAAAAAAATGGCATTTTTCACCGAACGTAATTTTTTGACTCATGAAATGTCATCTATGTAAAGCTGTGTGTTGCTTTCTATTAATCCAAGTGGACTGTCATTTGGAAACTTACTTCTGCAGGTACTGTTGGAGAACATATATAAATTTCAAGGAGGTTGGGTGAATAGAAGGGACCAAGGCGGTGGTGCTATCCTGGACAATTTCGTTTTTTTTTCGCACTATGCTCATGTACAAGCCCTACTTTTTTGGAAAAATTGGAGCAATGAAGCTGTCATTTTCAGGGAATCATCCAACATATATTCTGGAGTGGCTGTGCACATTTCAGCTTGATAGCTCAATTAGAACTGTATATTTTAGACTGCCATAAGCATAAACTGACAATTTTTAATGGAAAGCTGAACAACATGCTGTTTTTGGCTCGAGTGAATGTGCTGTCATTTAATTTTGGCTGAACCTATTAACATGAAATTTTCACAGAACTTTGGTAATATATTCAGGAGTTTGAGGGCTGGCTCAGTTTGGGGTATTTCGGTCGTTTGGACAATTTTGGGGTTTTTTTTCGCACTATGGTTTTTTGGAAATATTGGAGTAAGTCTGCTGAAATTTTCACAGAATCTTCCTACATGTATTCCTTGGTGGCTGTGCAAATGTCGGCTTGATAGCTCAATTAGAACTGTATATTTTAGGCTGTCATAAGCATAAAATGACAATTTGTAATGGAAAGCTGAACAAAATGCTGTTTTTGGCTCAAGTGAATGTGCTGTCATTTGATTTTGGCTGAACCTATTAACCTGACATTTGCACAGCACATTATTGGTAATACATTTCGGATGGAGGTGGTAAAATATAAGCCTGTTTTTTCAAAAATTAAGAGTTTGAGGGCTGGCTCAGTTTGGGGTATTTCGGTCGTTTGGACAATTTTGGGGTTTTTTTCGCACTATGCTCATGTACAACCCCTAGGTTTTTTTTTAAATATTGGAGCAAATCTGCTGAAATTTTCACAGAATCTTTCTACGTGTATTCTGGGGTAGCTGTGCGAATTTCAGCTTGATAGCTCAATTAGAATTGTATATTTTAGGCTGTCATAAGCATAAAATGACAATTTTTAATGGAAAGCTGAACAAAATGCGGTTTTTGGCTCAAGTGAATGTGCTGTCATTTAATTTTAACTGAACCTATTAACATGAAGTTTGCACAGCACTTTGGTAATATATTCAGGATGATGGTGTGAAAATTTCAGCCTGTTTTGTCAAAAATTAAGAGTTTGAAGGGTGGCTTGGTTAGGGGTATTTGGGTCGTTTGTCAGGTTTCGTGTTATCACGACAAAAGTAACTGCTTCCAAATCTTTAATATTGCTATGAAGAACCTGCCATTCTCCCACAACCTTTCTAAATACATGACGTGACCAGTATAGAATATTTGAGGTCCATAGCTACAATATTACGCAATCGCAATCCGTTTTACATGCCGAATAGCTGAACTTATGGTCTAAAAACTTTAATATTCATTCAATTAGTCTGAAATTTGGAATGCACTTTGATAATGTATACATAATGGATGTCTAAAAATTTCAGCTTCATAGATGCAAGAGAAATTAAAATAGATAGAAATGGAAATGAATACGTTTTTTCTCCGAAAGTTCAATATTTGATACTAACATACAAAATGAATTTGACATCAATATTTTGGAGCCATTTAGCTGAAATTTGCAGAGAATCTCCCCAGATACATTACAAGGTGGCCCCGAAAATCTCAGCTCAATTTATTTAGCCAAAATGGAGATATGGACTCTATTACTGTCACAAAATGTCATTTCCTGACTCATGAAATGTCATTATGTAAAGCTGTGTGTTGCCTTGGACGGTAATTTGGAGAGTTACCTCTGCAGGTAATGTTGGAGAACATATATAAATTTCAAGGAGGTTGGGGTGACTAGAAGGGACCAAGGCGGTGGTGTTCAGTTCTGCTATCTTGGACAATTTCGTTTTTTTTCGCACTATGCTCATGTGTGTCATTATGGTGTCATTCGTGGTCAAAGGGGAGTAGGTCTTTGAGGAATAGCAAAGTTTATTAAATCTCTAATAGTGTTAAATCTACATTGTAGTCCTAAAGTATTAAACACTAAAGTCCTCAGAAATAAGGTAAAGTAAGTTGTATTAAGAGGTCCTCTCATGATAATAAATGTAAACTATTATAAACTCAAGTCCTCTCTAGTGCATAAATGTAATTCAATCTTACACAGGTCCTCATGTAGTCCTTAAAGTAAAGTATTAAACAATAAAGTCCTCATAAATAAGGTAAAGTAAGTTGTATAAATGTAATTCAATCTTACACAGGTCCTCAGGTAGTCCTTTTAAGTAAAGTATTAAACGCTGAAGTCCTCAGAAATAAGGTAAAGTAAGTTGTATTGGGAGGTCCTCTCATGGTAATAAATGTAAACTACTATAAACTCAAGTCCTCATTAGTGTATCAATGTAAATCAATCTTACACAGGTCCTCGGGTAGTCCTTAAAGTAAAGTATTAAACGCTAAAGTCCTCAGAAATAAGGTAAATTAAGTTGTCTTCTCATGGTAATAAATGTAAACTACTATAAACGCAAGACCTTTCTTGTGTATTAATGTAAATCAATCTTACACAGGTCCTCAGGTAGTCCTTAAAGTAAAGTATTAAACACTAAAGTCCTCAGAAATAAGGTAAAGTAAGTTGTATTAAGAGGTCCTCTCATGATAATAAATGTAAACTATTATAAACTCAAGTCCTCTCGAGTGCATAAATGTAATTCAATCTTACACAGGTCCTCATGTAGTCCTTAAAGTAAAGTATTAAACAGTAAAGTCCTCATAAATAAGGTAAAGTAAGTTGTATAAATGTAATTCAATCTTACACAAGTCCTCAGGTAGTCCTTTTATGTAAAGTATTAAACGCTAAAGTCCTCAGAAATAAGGTAAAGTAAGTTGTATTGAGAGGTCCTCTCATGGTAATAAATGTAAACTACTATAAACTCAAGTCCTCATTAGTGTATCAATGTAAACCAATCTTACAGAGGTCCCCGGGTAGTCCTTAATGTAAAGTATTAAACGCTAAAGTCCTCAGAAATAAGGTAAATTAAGTTGTCCTCTCATGGTAATAAATGTAAACTACTATAAACTCAAGACCTCTCTTGTGTATTAATGTAAATCAATCTTACACAGGTCCTCAGGTAGTCCTTAAAGTAAAGTATCAAACACTAAGATCCTCAGAAATAAGGTAAAGTAAGTTGTATTATGAGGTCCTCTCATGGTAATATACGTAAACTACTATAAACTCAAGTCCTCTCTAGTGTATAAATGTAAACCAATCTTACACAAGTCCTCTGTAGATATTAAATATAAGAAAAGGCCTCATATAGTCTGTACAACATGTCATATTTTTATGACTGAATCAATGCAATCTACGTAGCAGACAATGTACATGGTGGCGCTGACAATAACTGTATAAAATCTTAAAGCCGTAAGACGACAGGAACCCTGGGTCCTCGGGAGGCTTTGAAAAACCATAGTCCTCACATAATGAGCAATGCAAGTATGTATGGGTGTTGTGTTTGTGTGTGTGTATGTTTGTATGGGTGTATGTATGTATGTATGTATGTATGTATGTATGTATGTATGTCTGTGGTCGCCTACAGGGCGCAATTATTACTGGATTTTCTTCAAACTTCGTATACTTATTCCTTATACTCTAAGGATGATCCCTATTGTTTTTGGTGCATGCCCGACCCACAGGAGCTGAGCCACGTCTATATCTTGTATTTCTTTGTTTGTCGTCTACAGGCCACATTTCTTAATGTATCATTTTGAAACTTTGCATACCTATTCATTTTCTTGTAGTTTGTCTGTGTGTCACCTACGGGCCACAATTCTTTATCGATTATCTTGCAATTTTACATACTTATTCTTTATACCCTAAGGATGATCCCCATTGTTTTGAGTGCATGCCCGACCCCCTGGGCCAGAGCCAAGCCCATTTCTTGTACTTGTTTGTTTTCCGTCTACAACCCCTTTCCGTAACGTATCATCTTGAAACTTTGAATACTTATTCTTTGTACCCTAAGAAACATCGCTATCATTTGGGGTGCATGCCAAACCCCCAGGGACACAGCCACGCCCATTTTCTATTTATGTGTCTGTGCGTCGCCTACAGGCCACAATTCTTAATCAATCATCTTGGAACTTAAAATAATTATTCCTTATACCCTAAGGGTGATCCCTATTGTTTTGGGTGCATGCCCGACCCCTGGGACAGAGCCGCGTCCATTTCTTGTATTTGTTTGTTTGTCGTCTACAGGCTACATTTCTTAACGTATCATCTTGAAACTTTGCATCCTTATTCTTTGTCACTTAAGGAAGATCCCAGTCGTTTCGGGTGCATGCCCAACCCCCAGGGACAGTGCCACGCCCATTTTCTGTTTGTGTGTCTGTGTGTCACCTACAGGCCACAATTCTTAATCGATCGTCTTGAAAACTTTTATATACTTATTCCTTATACCCTAAGGCTGACCCCCTGGGACAGAGCCACGCCCAAGGTTTGTGTGTCTTGTGTTTGCCTGCAGGATGAAATACTTAACAAATCCTTTTAAAATTTTGCATACCTATTCCGTATACACTAAGGATGACCCCTATTGTTTTTGGGTGATTGCCCAACCCCCAGGGACAGAGCCATGCCCATTTTTACTTCTTGTCTGTGTGTGTTGCCTACAGGCCACGATTCTTAATGGATCGCCTTTAAACTTAGGATATATATTTTCCATAATAGCCTAAGGACGACAACTGCATCTCCCGACCCCTAGAGGCAAGCCACGCCCAATTTTTGTGTTTGTGGTTTACAGGCCACAATTCTGAATGAATCAGCTTGGTACTTGGCATATGTATTCCTTATAACCTGAGGGCGTCCACTATTGCTTTTGGTGAATGTCCCGACCCCCAGGGGCAGAGCCACGCCCACTTTTTGCCTTTAGCGTCAGAAAGGCACAGTTCTGAATGGATTATCTTGGTATACTTATTCCTTATGCTCTAAGGACGGCAACTATTGATGTTGATGCACGACCCTCAACGCCAAACAAACCAAACGCCTAGCCTTCTTGACAAAGTACCATATCAATCAAAGCAGGAATGTGGACTTATATTGTAGCGTTAGCGTTATGTTTACATTTTATATATATATCATTTTAAAGATAATAAAATTAACTACCAAACCACTCGTTACCCCGTCGGGTAGCGCATTCGTGTCTCTAACGTTTGGGTTTGGCAGTTTATTTTTCGAATTGTTTATATTTAATAAATACTGTTTATAAAAGGTAGTCAAATTAACTACCAAACGACTCGTAATTTCAATTCTTACTATATACTATGTAATAAATCTTTGTTAATTTTATAAACTTATGTTAACATTTTTTTTCCATTTTTACATGTATGTATATGTATTGATTAAATGATGCCTTATTTTAATATTTTTTCCATTTTTAAATGTATGTATATGTATTGATTAAATTATGCCTTATATAAATGTAATATTTTATAATATGGCCCCTTGATAATGGAATGAAAACAATAACTGAAACGCGATTTTTCAAATGAAGATCCGTTATCATTATTCTGAAAAGACTGTAAAAATGAAATACGAAAAAATATCTCAATTTGAGAAGGGTCATCTCACTATCTTTGTGTATTAATAATAATATATGTCATTAATTAATCAATCCGACTTAAGTTATACAGACACAGGGTCATAAATTAATTTACATCTGGGTTTTAGCAGTGAGTGTTTGCGGGATTAAGAATGCTGATGAGTTAATTATCTTTTTCGCCGGCTACATCAAAGACATCACGAACGAATACATCAATTGTATAAAATAATTAAGTTTTACTCATCAGTTGTTTATAATTATTATTTACCCAATTATTATTACTCACTGGTATTTTTGTAATCATGTAGCCTCGTGTTATTTGTTGATAGGCGTTTAAACAACATTTAATTGACTTGATATGAAATCTGAATATAGACGTAGCAGTTTATGCAGACGACAGCTCAATCTGGCATTTAGGGAATAACTGCGGCATATAGAACGAGAATGCAAGAAGCTTTAGACAAACTATCAAAATGTACCAATGATTGGGGATTTCGAATATCTGAAAGTAAAACAGCAGGTATACTCTTCTGTAGGGATCATAGGGAAGTGTCGTCTAATGAAACTGGAATGGAACAACATCCCAATTGAATTCAAAGATCAGCCAAAGCTTCTAGGAGTAACCTTTGATCGCTAAATTGAAAATATTGTTATAAGAAGATAACATGTTCTCAATGTAA
Organism: Patella ulyssiponensis; assembly: GCA_963678685.1. NCBI lineage: Eukaryota > Metazoa > Mollusca > Gastropoda > Patellidae > Patella > Patella ulyssiponensis. Next base: position 51,750,321 of record OY783228.1, on the reverse strand, counting down.
TGCGATATCTGACTGGCAGGTCCTGGGGAGCAAATAAAACCACCCTACTAATGATATATAGGTCCATGATAAGATCAATATGTGACTATGGCTGTGTTGCGTTTACGAGTGCAAATAAAACGGCTCTTGCTAAACTATACAGTTTACAATATCAGGCAATAAAGATAGCCACAAAGGCTTCATTTCGCACAAAGAAGTTGAAATGTCCCTCGAATTGAGGCGCAACGAAGTGATATGGAGATACTGGGCTAAGATGCCCTACGTTTAACTTTACAAAGAAAATCCACAACACGCTCAAATGCTATCTATGGAATTCTTTAACGAAAAATATTCATCTCATTTGAAAATATACTCGGACGGATGATGCGATCCAATTACAACCAACACAACATTAGGTGTAGTGATTCCTGAATTTAATATCAATATATCAAAAAGGCTACCAAATGGATGTACCATCCATACCGCAGAATTAAAGGCAACATCCGCAGCTCTTGATTGACTTATAGTAAGTGCAGGAGGGCTGCAGCACACACAATTCTACACAAAAACAAATATAGACAAGACATCATACTCAGAGACCACAAACATAAACAAATCAAAAAGAGTGAATGGATCCGGGGGCTAGCCGTAAGCGTCCACTGCGCTGTACAGTCCCGGGCCTGTGGTGACACAGACTTCACTCATGTTTGAAAACAATTGGGAATGCAACCCAAAGAAATAATTATATAATGTCAGCATGAGTTATGATCTATTATATGTTGCAAGAATTACGAATGCAAGCATATTGTAGTATAAATTCCGCTATACAAGTAACCACATAGTTAAAAGTATCAAAGAAGTAGGCCTAGTTCAAAAACTAAATCAATAAAGAGGATTGAAGTATATTGAATGCATTAGGACACACATTACAACCGTCACAGAAACAAACAAAACTGAATACAAAGAAGCAAAGGAATGTAGACCATCTAGGGAGACAGCCGTCTGCTGACTGAGTGGCGTGACGTGAATCTGCCGTAATAGTTGTTATGACGTCGTGGTTTAGAAGGTGCAATTTCCCGATAAAAGGGCGATAATCCAGATAAAATAACGTTAAAATATAAAAAAACTATTAGTTTTTGAGACCATGCAATTGTACAAACCATAGTATAATTATTATATAACGTTCCACGTAAGAAATGCAAAACAGGAATGCTAAAGAAATCGTAAGATATTAGTGTATTTGTAAAGGCATAAAAATAAGGGCGATAATCCAGACAGGACTAGACATCTAGAATGTCATCAACCATTCAAAGAGCAGTCATTGTGTCAGACTCCCTTAGCAGCACAAAGTCAATAATACATGATAAAACAACTCTAGACCAGAAATTGTTCAGAATATTCGAGCGAGTGTTTGTTCCCTCCGAAAGAAAAATAAAACCGTAGAATTTACATGGATACCATCCCACGTGGGCATAGTAGGTAATGAGTCTGCAGACAATCTGGCTCGCAAAGGACTCAGTCTCTGCGATATTCATGAACTTAACCGCATTGTTAAAACTAAGATTAAATCTGAATGGAAAAATGGCCTGGCCAAGGCAAATACTTTTATATTCACATTAAATAACGATCTGGTTGTAAAAGCTGAGGTCAATCACCCATCTCGCAAAATCTGTACTTTAATCACAAAACTGAGAACAAAAGATTTGATCACGGACCGTAAATTTAACCCAGCGAAGTGCGAATGTGGCCAAGAGTTGACCGTTAACCATGACATAATTGCGTGCAATAAATTGCAAGACAAAAGACTCCCTATACGAAGTTTGAAAGAAGATGCCAAACTTCAATATACCCTTCAAAATGTGCCCTTCCCCCCACGGAATATGTCATATAAAATTTATGAAGCTATCTCAAAATTCACAGCAGAATTGGGATTTTAATGTTAATTTAGCTGCACTAAAAGAGCACTAGTCAAACAAAGATAACTGGTTGTGTAGACCAGGTTGGCCCGTAAGCCATCTGGATACTTTAATAATATCAGAATAATTAACGTTAAGATAGGGAACTACATATCTAGTTACAAATGAAAGAAATATTGTTGTAGGACAGTATGGCGGATCATCCTGCTGTACGATTTAATATAATAATATACTGGGGAAAATAATGACAAATTAAAGAATAGGGACCTACACAACCATTACTAACAATGACAGTACATATCAATCAATTTAAATGCCACGTATTTTGTCTTCTATAAATGGTTTAATTTGTTTTAATTGTTTTGTTCTGTGTTGCTGCTGGCTCTTCTTTCTCTTTTCAGGTTACGTTCATCTGGGGAAGAGTCAAGCGAAAGGAAAACCCAAATGGAATGTGTTAGGGCCAAAATTCGTCTGTATAGATCCGAGTCCATTATTTTGTTAGTGTTATATCCAAGTCAATGTTTTGGATATGTATTTCCTGTCTTAACCTAAGGTCAAGGCTGTAAGCCTGATTGTATTTTTGAAGCCATGTGCTTTTAATAGTTTCATTCATTTTGTTTATTCTTTAACGTACTAACGTCATAACGCATAAACGTTTTATAGGCCTAATTTAACCAAATTCATTAGTAATAGTCGATTATTAATTCAGAATCTACCAGAAGATAAACTTGCTAAAGATATCAAATGTCTCGATTTAGATTACTCCGACTTACCTTCAGAAAGAGCTCTAGACGTAAACTGGCAAACAGAAAAGTGATAAATTTGAATTTAAAATCGAATTAAGAGACACGCCTTTAACGAGGCGTGGTATATTGTCAACTGTTGCTTCTCTGTTCGATCCCCTCGGTTTTGTTGCTCCTCTGATATTACATGCTAAAAGAATTCTCAGAAACATTTGCGAAGAAGAAAAGGGATGGGACGACCCAATTTCTGATTATCACAAGAACCACTGGCTAAAATGGAGAGATCAGTTACCACTTTTGGAAAACTTTTCAACTGAACGATGCCTGAAACCTGGTAATTTTGGAAACTTGATACGACGTGAAGTACACTTATTTGCTGATGCAAGTTCCGTCGGTTATGGTTGTGTGGCATACCAAAGAATAATTAACGACCAAGATCAAATTCATTGTAGTTTTTTATTTGGCAAAGCAAGATTAGCACCCCTAAAAACTGTTACTATTCCGCGTTTAGAGTTAACCGCTGCGACGGTGGCAGCTCGTCTGAAATCTGTCTTAGTTAAAGAACTTGATTATTTGCCTGATACCATTTCATTTTGGACCGACAGTATTACCGTTTTAAGATATATTCAAAATGGAAAAAAAACGTTTTCATGTATTTGTGACCAACAGAGTTACAGTTATTAGAGAACTTTCATTGGTAAATCAATGGTTTTATGTTTCATCTGAAAATAATCCTGCCGATCAAGCATCAAGGGGACTTCTAGCAACTGATATGATTAATGATACCATGTGGATAAAGGGGCCGGATTTCTTATGGAAACCACAGTCATGTTGGCCAGAACCGCCAGTATTATCTGAAATAGATCCGAACGACCCAGAGGTAAAAACGCAAACTACCGTCATGGTAACAAATTGTCAAGAAAAGCTACTCGACCCAACGACACAACTTTTTGATCATTATTCCGATTGGCATCCACTTAAAAGAGCTACTGTTCTCATTGTCCGCTTTCGAAATAATTTAAAGAAATGGTCAAATTTTCGAGAAGATTTAAACGAACGACTTAAAAATTTGCCCAAGGACATTACGCAAAAGCAAATCAACGATGAAATGAATAAAACTCGAATATCTGATTCCAGAGAACTTAACGCACTTATAACTGTTGAAGAGTTAAACTCAGCTGAACATTTCATACTTAAATTTGTGCAACAAAAGTCTTTTCCAAAAGCATTTACCGCTTTATCAAGCAATAACACTAAGCGTTTAACCAAAGATAACTCAATTTATCGCCTTGATCCAGTCTATAGTAATGGATTAATTAGAGTCGGTGGTAGACTACATCACGCAAACATCATTGAAGAATACAAGCATCCAATAATTTTGCCTAAAAATGGACACATAGTCACTTTAATCATAAGATATGTGCATAAATTATCGGGACATTCTGGTCGTGGTCATGTCCTTGCCAGATTGCGCGAACGCTACTGGATAATTAACTCTAATTCAACTGTTCGTTACATTTTATCGAAATGTGTGTATTGTCGTAAACGATATGGTTTGGTGTTAGACCAAAAAATGGCTGACTTGCCAGCAGATAGAGTTAATCCTTCTCCCCCATTCTCATCAACAGGTATTGACTTATTCGGACCTTTTATTGTAAAAGAAGGCCGAAAGGAACTTAAACGGCGCGATACGGTGTGATTTTTACATGTCTTGTTATTCGAGCAGTTCACATCGAATTAGTTAATTCACTTGATACCAGTTCTTTTATTAATTCGTTAAGAAGATTCATTGCAAGACGCGGTCCAGTTCAAGAGATTCGCAGCGACAATGGTACAAATTTCCACGTTGCAGAACGCGAACTACGTCAAGAAATAATTAAGTGGAATCATAATCAAATACATAACGAACTGTTACAAAGAAACGTAAAATAGACCTTTAATCCACCTACAGGAAGTCATCACGGCGGCGTTTGGGAACGACAAATAAGAACGATACGTAGAGTTTTAAACGGTTTATTACAAGGCTCCAACACTGTCTCTTTAAACGAGGAGTCCTTACGCACTATTTTGTGTGAAGTTAAAGCGATAGTAAACAGTCGCCCGTTAACATTAGCATCTAACGACCCAGATGATCTTAATCCTCTGATGCCTAATTCTTTGTTAAACGTAAAACCAACGACATGGTTATTACCACCTGGTGAATTTAAACGCGAAGACATGTATAGAAAATATTGGAAACAAGTTCAATATCTCGTAGATTCCTTCTGGAAACGATGGCAAAGAGAATATCTCTTAACTTTACAACAACGTACAAAGTGGACAGACTCGAAACGTAATGTTTGTATAAACGATATTGTGCTATTAGTGGATGATAACGCTCCGCGAAACCAGTGGAAAATGGGACGTGTTACCAAAGTTCATTATGACTGTAAAGACTTAGTTATAAGTGTTTGTGTTAGGACACAATTCTCAGAATTTCAAAGACCTATCTCAAAATTAGTACTCATTTTGCCCTAATATGTATTTAGTTAAACCGTACGTTTAAGGGGCCGGAATGTTAGGGCCGAAATTCGTCTGTATAGATCCGAGTTCATTATTTTGTTAGTGTTATATCCAAGTCAATGTTTTGGATATGTATTTCCTGTCTTAACCTAAGGTCAAGGCTGTAAGCCTGATTGTATTTTTGAAGCCATGTGCTTTCAATAGTTTCATTCATTTTGTTTGTTCTTTAACGTACTAACGTAATAACGCATAAACGTTTTATAGGCCTAATCATGTTGTAAAAACCTCAGTTATCTTGCAAGTCGTAAGTACATATTATAGCGATATATAACGGCAATATATATTTGTACTTGTCATCCGTTTTTATACGCCCACATTTTCATGTGGACGTATTATGTCGTCGCCCCTGTCCGTCCGGACGTCCGTCCGTCCGTCCACAATTTGTTTGTGGACTCTCTACAGGTCACAATTCTTATCTGATTTTGACGAAACTTGAAATATAGGTTTATCCCCATAAGATCTCGGCTGTTTTCGATATTGCATGTATCGGGTCAAAACTTCATGGATTATGGCCCCTGATTGTACGAAAAATCACGTTTTTAGCTTGTGGACCCTATAGAGGTCACAATTTTGAACCGATTTTGATGAAACTTGACAATGCATGTTTATAACCCAAAGATCTTGGTTCCTTTCGATATTTGCGCCTATCAGAATGTAATTATGGCCGCTGATTGTCCGAAAAATCACCTTTTTTAGCTTGTTGTCCCTCTGGAGGTCACAATTATTATCCGATTTAAAAAACCGTTCGATTATATCACCGTTACACCCTAAGGAAGGTTGGGTTCGAATTTCGAGGAAATCGGACCAAAATTACCATACAAAATGGCCGCCGTTTGTACGCGAATACTGTTAAAAAATGGTATACCAAGGTTGTGGACCCTGTAGAGGTCACAATTTTAAATCGATTTTGATGAAACTTGAAATTCATGGTTATAACCCAAAGATCTTGGCTCCTTTCGATATTTGCGCATATCGGATGGTAACTTCCTGAATTATGGCCCCTGATTAGACGCAAAATCGCCTTTTTTTTAGCTTGTGGTCCCTCTGGAGGTCACAATTATTATCCGATTTAAAAAAAACGCTTGATTATATTACCGTTACACCGTAAGGAAGGTTGAGTTCGAATTTCGGGAAAATCGGACAGACAAAATGGCTGCCGTTTGTACGCGAATACTGTTAAAAAATGGTATATCATGGTTGTGGACCCTGTATAGGTCACAATTTTATTTCGATTTTGATGAAACTTGAAATGCATGGTTATAACCCAAAGATCTTGGTTCCTTTCGTTATTTGCGCATATCGGATCGTAACTTCCTGAATTATGGCCCCTGATTGTCCGAAAAATCGCCTATGGTCCCTCTGGAGGTCACAATTATCATCAACGGGAGGTTGAGTTCAAATTTCGAGAAAATCGGACCATAATTGCCTGACAAAATGGCCGCCGTTTGTACGCGAATAGTGTAAAAATATGGTATATCAAAGTTGTGGACCCTGTAGAGGTCACAATTTTAATTCGATTTTGATGAAACCTGAAATGCATGTTTATAACCTAAAAATCTTTATTCTTTTTGATATTTGCGCATATCAAATTGTAGCTTAATGAATTATGGCCTTTGATTGTAGGAAAAATCACTTTCGGTATTGCTTGTTCTCTATCTATCTCTCGAACAATTATTATCTGATTTTAAAAAGAACTCTGATTATATTACTGTTGCACCCTTAGGAAGGTTGAGTTCGAATTTCGTGAAAATCGTACCGAAATTGCCGGACGAAATGGTCGCCGTTTGTACGCGAATAGTGTAAAAATATGGTATATCATGGTTGTGGACTCTCTACAGGTCACAATACTTATCCGATTTTGACGAAAAGTCACAGTTGTAACTGACCAACAAAATGGCTGCTCCCAAAACAGTTTGAAATACAGGACTTAATGATGTAGGAAAAATCACTTTCGGTATTGCTTGTTTTCGATCCATCTCTCGAAAATGTGGGCGTATCCTGCCTGGCAGCGCCAGCCTATCTTTAAGAATAGTTGTGACGGCTATGTACATGTGTATAACGATGCATAATTTTTACGTATGTTTTTTGTTTCTTTGTAGAAAAACCATTCGTTCCATTCCATTCCACTCCATTATATTCATTCATCACCCTGTTCACCCTAGATTAAATTATATCAACGTTTCAACGTATAATGGTTAAGAATGTGTATAATGACTTGTATTTGTACTGATAACGAATAACGAAATAATAAACGCTTATAATAAACGAAATAATGAGTTTAGCACAGAGGGGCCCCCATACCTTTGCAGCTATAGAATACCTTTATTTTTAAATGGATATCACCCCCGGTGGAAGTGGACGCTAAACTCCAGAAACGAACGAACGACGCTGTGAGCCGTATTGCAGGACTTTTAACTTTTAACCATATGTATCTTATTGGACGAACAGTTTTTAATATGTAAATAATACATCGGTCCAGCTATGTGGTTTTTACTGCGAGCACTTCGTTTTTCCACATAACGCAAGCGGATTCTTTTTCCCCACATATTTTTTCTATCCGCACTGATGGCGCCAAACATGTCAGCTGGATCTACTGTTTTAACATGTTTTTATTATGACGAAAGGAGGAATGACCCGTACTCTCTTCTCACGACAGCGGTTTTATAATGTGATTTAAATTGACTTTTTAATATACAAGGACTTTCTATTTTGTGTATTAACCAATTGTATGTTTTTACCAACTTTCAACCCATGAAGTGTAAATAATTTAATTTAAATCCACCTGTCCATAATATCATATAAATGTATTGAACGTTAAATCTGTAAGAAACAACAACAAATCTGAATATAAAAAGTCAATTTAAATCATACATCATTTATCTGTGTTAGGCGCAATCTTCACCCCTCGCGCAGAGTGCAATCTGCGCTGTCGTGTCGCGCAGATTGCACCCCGCGCGCGCAGATTGCACCTCGAGCTTATAAAGTCGGTGCGCAGATTGCCAACTTTGCGGTGATTACCCCATCGATGTTTTTAGAGATGTCAGTAGACTGGCAGACGTAAATATATATATGACCTGCCCCCTATCGGCTTTGCAGTGAAATATTTTAAAAATTACTACATAATTAGCGTGTGTGATTAGAAAATAAGATTTTTAATTCTGTACGTAGTTTGACCGATATCGCAGCTGTCAATCAATCAACCAATCAGATCTTTGGTAAGACGTAACTAAAGATACTTCCAGCAGACGTAACTACTAACCCCCGGTGGAAGTGGACGTTAAACTCCAGAAACAAAGGAACTATCAACCAGTCATAATGGTCAAGAGATGTGCTTGGGGTACGTCTAATTCGGACAATAGATACACGGAAAGATAACCCTTATTCTTTCCCAAACCTTGGAAGAACACGCCATAAAGTCACACGATGGATACGTTTAAGCGGACGACCTTTCGAGCAATTGAACGAATTACGAAGAGAGAGGACTGGGTGAGTGGAAAAAGGCCAATACCAATATCTAGCTGTTTGTGTGCACTAAGATTATTAGGCCTATTCATTTATATTTTTATAGAATTTTTCTTTTGCCTACTGCTTTTTTTATTTCAAACAAAATACAAGACCTAGCTGTCTCGACCATTTGCATCATTGGTTTTTTTTATGCACCGGTTGAGTGAGACAGAGAGAGAGAGAGAAATCGGGTTTAACGTCCACTCGACACAAACTAGGTCATTTTGGGATGAACATATGGTTTCAAAATTTTTTATTTCAATAATTCACCTGCGCGTAGGGGTCTTTAGCAGTGGGAGGAAACCGGAGTGCCCGATCTACGAGGTTGAGAAGGCGCCCCTATCTCCATGCCACATACGCTCACACCAGGGATCGAAACCACAGCCGCAAGCCAGAGGTGACCGGCCAGCTAGAGGTCGAAGCGCGGCACTCTAGATCTCTAGGCCATCCCAACCCCCCTTTATGCACCGGTAGGCCTTATCTTAAGAGTAAGATTAGCGTAATTAATACTTACAATAGAAATCAAAATGTGACTACTATCAGGCTGTTTTTACATTCTCCATTATGTGTGACATTAAAATAATTTAAAATGTCAGTATTTCCTCTGAAATATTTTATGTGCCCTAAATTCAAGTTTTGAATAAAAAGTTAACAAATAAAAAAAAGAGAAGGCGAGAGGGCAGACAAAGAAAAATTTATATCAGAATAATAATATTCTTAATATTTTTTTTATATTTTTCAGCACTTTGTAAATGGTCATCCAGATCCCATCACTGCACTGCAATAGGTTCATACTGCTCAACCAAGACCACCACCCAAACCCAGTTCAAGTAATTGTTTTGAGAAACCTACAGTAGTTCGAATAAAAAGTTTTAAGGTAACAGTGGGATCATCAGCTTTAGAATGATTATTTTCTGTCACGTGTGCTCACAGTATTATTAGTCCCAAGGCCTGGAATCACTGTCTTGTAGATGTTGCCTTAACTACAGGTCTACTGGGGGTTTGGGTTGTCGAATGGTTAACACATGTATTTTAGGTCATAAATGGCTGTCAATCAGTAACGTGATGTGGTTTCAAACTATTCAAACCAATATTTGTATCTGGCAAGGCTTGTCTATCCAATCTCGTGGGTTTTCTGCTGGTCCTCCTACGCGGAAGGAAACTATTGAAATACAATCGGACAATTTGTCAGTCCGAAAATGACCCTTCTAGTTTGTGTCGACACTACAAACTGTTCTATATCATTTTAGATATATTTTATTTAGATCCTGGTTTAAAGTACACACATTCTTTATGCATAGATGTAAGCTATGGTATTAGCATGAAATTGAAATCTGTTAAAGCTGCATGTTTTTATTAATGGCTAGTCTAATTATTATGTTTATTGAAATTAAACACCAGGTTTTAGCAGCAAACAAGGTAATATTTTACTGCTGTGTTTACAAAATTAGTCTCAGGTATAAAAATTTTGATTATAATTATTTATGTACAAATTTTATATAATAATGAATTTCTTTACAGATCAGATTGTGCATGAAAACTGAAGAAATTGCTTTCATTAATAAAATGGTACAGACCAAAAATAAAGTTGATACTGCCACAGGTTAGTTGAACTCATTTCATAGACATCTAGATTTTTTTTAAAGATATGGCTTTAAATGTTCAACACAAAAACAGGATAATTTTGAAACAAGTTGCTGCATGGTTTCTTTTTTTGGATATATTCTCTCTACTCTATGCAGAAATCCTGTCTTGTAAAATTTACAAAGTCGCAAAACTGAGCCCCGGTTTGAGCAGTTGTCCCTGAACTTGAAACCAGTGAATATGGTTTCCTAGAGAATTTATATTCATGGTCATTTTGCATTAAAAAGAAATCTTTCAGTTTATTACAGGCTTCTCTAAGTGACATATCTCAAGGTGAAAAAGTACATTTAATTTCAATGAGCTTGCAGTCTCACCTTTAACCCAAACAATTGAATCTGGTATAGCACCTAAAAAAGTCTGATGTTATGAATATACATTTGTTTAGCAATGGTTTTATTTGCTTGCCCATAAGAATAAAGATTACTTTTATCAAATGTGTTTATTAAAAATGAATCGTTTATTTCTTTTCGTAACAGCAGTAACACAACATTCTCTTTCGTTCATCCAGGTGTCAATATTATTTCTTGTGAATATCTCTATTTTTATGGCTCATCTTGCTTTACATCTATTTATTTCCACTCAACTCTGTTCTATCTGATTTAAATCTAAAGTGCTCTTCTCTTGGTTCTGTTGTAACTTGGGTAAGGGGTGTCTGAAATACACAATTATAATCTATTTACTGTTCATATTTTTAAGAATTTCATCTGGTAAACATCTTGGCCCCTGCTGCAGAAAATATAAAAATGAAGGAAGAATATGCAAAGTTAATTATGCAAAATGCAAATCTTAAACACAGTCAAGTTCAACATGTCGATTAAAGAACTAGTATGAACCTATCAATGCAATATTTTAGCTGTTCAGCTTTAAAAAAATTCATTATACAGACTTTCCTTATGGATAATGTATATAAGTTTTTTGTACCAGCTTATGAGTTACCATTTGAATTTCCTAGCAGCTTACTCAGTCTTTCTCTAGACAATTATCTTCTATTAGTGATTATAAAATTAAGACAGAACTTTAATTTAAACTCATATCAAACTGATTATGGCTGACTTATCTTTTGCGGTTTAACAAATTATATGTGATTCCTTATTGAGAAATAAAAATGGAGTATATGTCTTTGTTACTGAAAAAATACAGGGGGATAACTAATGATATTGTTTTTATTGCGGTTTTTCTGAAAAACCTATACAAGCCCAAATCAATATAGATACATGTACCTTATTACATACATGATATGCAAGTGGGGATCCAATAAATTGTCGTTAAAATAAGCCATCTTTTTACATTCGCAGGTCTTGCTGAAATTATATAATCTGTGAAACAGGGTCTGGTTGACTTTTCGCCACCCTTGGCTTATCTCACTGCTGTCGTAAACTCGTGGATTATGGTTGAGAAAGGACATTTTTTTATCCTGCTATCTTCCATTCTTCAATCCTTGTTATTATTGCCAACACATGAGCACACTTTCCTCCCATTCTAAAAATACAACGATTTTGCAAGGTTAAAATGGCTCATTACACTAGTACTATAGGCTAATAAATATGAATGTGAAGATAAAAAAAAGGCCTAATAGTCTATTCGTTGTCACTAATGTCAGGCAGGTGATTTAACGTGCCATAGAAAACCCTGATCTGCTATTAATGAGTATGAAATTAAAATATAACTTTTGGCAATTCTTTTTGAATTTACAATTACTATTATTATTAGTGCAAGAACAAATTGATTACGGTACTAATATTACAGCCTAGACTGATTAGATGACATAAGATCTGCAGTGGCGGATCCAGGATTTTTTTGACAATTCATGGACTTTGAGCGATGATTTTGAGTGTTATAGCGTTTCGAATTGTATGGTTCAGTACTCACGGATGTACGTATATATATCCTTTCGGTTGGTGTAGGGTAAGATAACTTTCGTACCCTAGTCACCCCCCCCCCCCTCCCCCGGATCCGCCCCTGATCTTGGTCTTAATTATCATTGTATCAAATTCAAAATGAATAAAAATCTGTCCCAAGACAAGATAGCCTACCCATTAAGGTTGCAACGATACTGAAAAAAGTATCGCCATATATCACGATATTGTTAAAAAAATTTATCGCGATATCATGGATTATCGTCTGGTAAATTATCGCGATAATTAGAATTATCGTGTTTCAAAAATTCATTATCGTGATGATTACTGATGTAAAATTGACATAAGTGTGGTGTATATAAATGGATTAATGTATCAAGTATATCTGTTTGCTATTTAGCAATGTATGTGAGTTGCATTGATAGAGGTATATCCTGTAGTAAGAATATTTATGCAGGTATCGTGACCGCAATTCTATTCTAATCAGTTGGCTTAGTTCGCAAATGATGCCAAAGGTTTGACGTATTTCCGCCGGACGTTTAAATTTCCTTCTCACACACTTTACACGTTGCCACGTCCTTGTCATTTGTGTTTTTCAAACTAAAAATTTCCCACACCACAGAGGATGTGTTCTTTTTCGTTGTTTTCACCGGGAACAGGCATTTCCGATCTCGGATGCATCAGAAGCCATGTTATTCAAAGATTAAAGGAAATATTATCTAGACGGCTTTTCTATGTACGTTATCAATGTAGTTTTCAACGGAATGGGTAATCAATGATAAACCACCACTTCGTTACTATATATGGCGACGTATATTGTCGCGTGCATCATTCCGAGTCGAGAATCCTTACACGGTTATAATGTCTGTCATAATTATAAATATTGTGGATGCTGTTGCCTCGCCGTGGAAAATTATGATTAATACTAAACTATTATTCAGTGAAATATAACCTATTTGAAACATGAGGTCACCTAGTTAAGTGGCAGTCGACCCCTTGCATTAACAACTGACGTCTGTTGTGCAAAATGGAAAAGATCGCGTTCGTATATTATATCGGCACTTGTTGAAGTTTGATTTCTTCTCCATATTTCGAGTATTTTGAATGGATTTTACGTGAATTATGACTTAAAATTTCAATATCGCAATATTTTTTTAAAAATTATCGCGATATGGCGATATTTGAGATTTCAGACGATAATTTTATCGTCTGACGTAATTATCGCGATATATCGCCATCCCCGGGTTATCGCTGCCACCTTACTACCCATATGGCCATCATAATAATATTTTAAATTTAATGGTAGGCATTTAGTGTTTAACGATCAGTGGAATATGGAAGCGTATAGGGGTCAATAGTGCGATAGATACCGCAATATTAAGTTGATAATAAGTCAACATATTGTGATTTTTCTAACGATTTTATCTCTGAAAAGGCATTTTTTGCCGAGTTAACTGAATAACTAGCTATTTTGCATGTCGTCAATTCGTTTTAGATGCACACGTCAACATAGCGCATGGCAATATTTTGCGAATATGTCGACATATACTACGGCGAAATGGCATATGTCGCCAAAGCTTCAGAATAGCAATATCTTACCTCAAACGTACACACTTAAAACGAAAAAGGGACATACAACATAGCGTGTTGACTCAATTACCTCGGCAAAAATTGACTTTTCAGAGATAAAATCATCAGAATAATCACAATATGTTGACATAATACCAACTTAATATTGCGTTATCTATCGCGCTAATGACCCCTATACGCTTCCATAGTGGAAAGATAAAGAATATTCGTAGCTTGGTAAACTTACCTTTTCTTTGGTATTTGCAGGTTCATGAAGTATGTTATGTAGACCTATCGACCGTTACTACTTTCTTTATTATTCAGAGCCATTCTCTTTCTCTTCCATAAATATGGAAGCGTATAGGGGTCACTACTTATTGAGATAATATCCCAACATATCGACTAAAAGTATGTCAACTTTATGAGTTATATTACAAGAAATCGACTTAATAAAGTTGACTTGACGCATTACATTCACCCTATGCCGACATGAACTATGTCGATATTTTACATCATGTCAATAGTCGATTTGACTCTAAATCGATATGTCAGGTTTTATTGCATAATATATAGACTTAATAATATGGCCACAGACCACTAATGTTTTCCCCATTAACTTTTATGTTAATTCTCGTCTCTTAGACCGGCTCTAACTTTTCCCAAAATTTTTTTGGGGTAGAACGCTTTCTGCCACAGATGAAGCAAAATATGTGGCGAACTCTTGTCCAAAAGTATGTATGAGGTTCACCATGAAAAATTTGAGATACACAAGCTGGAAGTAGAGACAAGTAAACATGAAATTTTCGGTCCTACGTTTCAACGTAACCAACCTCTCTTGTATCCTTCCGCCTGGCATAAAATGTATTTTCAAACGCTTTTCTTTGATTTTACACAAAAAAAAAGCAAAAAAGGGTAAAGGGAAAGGGAGAGAAAGGCCAAAAATAACTATCGTCCTACGGTTTGGAAATATTTGGTTAGATATGTCGTATATAGGGGTAAAACTTCAGGTATCACCAAAAGGCCTTTGTTATATGCTCTCGATATGTTCTGAAAACATACCGGTGAAAGAAAAAGAAAAAAACAAAGAATAATTGCAAAAATGATGACCCTTTAAGTACACGTTGCTTTATGTACATCGGTGCATCTCAGGTTCATGGGTCTTTTGGGCTAAAATATTTCTTGTTAAAGGCAGTATTTGAGTTCTGTGAAAAAATGGTACAGGATATATACACAGAAAACACTCATAATAACACTATTCAATAAGCTCCGATACGATATGCACGAATATCGACAGGACAAAGATCTTTGGGTGTAGAATCAAAGAAAAGGGTTTGAAAATACATTTTCTTGCCAGATTATAGTAAATATACATGATTTTGAGACGGAGGGATACAAGGGTTGAGAAGTTGGTTACGTTGAAATGTTGGGCCGAAAATTGCTTGTTTTCTTGTCTCTACTTCCAGCTTGTGTATCTCAGGTTTTTCATAGTGAACCTCATACATGCTTGGGGGATCACGTGGCTAACTGGGTAAGGCGCTGGCTCGCTAGTCTGGAGGTCGGGTGTTCGATCCCTGCATTGGCCGAGAAAGTTCATCTCGATTTTCCGGCGTGGTTCCCCTTGTCAGTGATGCAGAACGGAGGGCCTAACAAGGACAGCTGTCTAGTCGTTCGTATGGGACGAAAAACCGAGGTCCCGTGCACATATTGGCGTGCACATAAAAGATCCTTTGGCAGTTGGAATTCGATGTAAGAGTAGGCCGTAGCGCCGCTACCCGGGCAAAATTTCCCTCATAGTACACTATACCGTATGGCGTATGTTCGACTTCCATTAGCCTAGGTTAGGTGCAGAAGAGTAAAACGTTAAACCCCATTTCATTTCACTTCATTTTCATACATGTTTTAGGCCATGAGTTTGCCACATGTTGTTTCATCTGTGGCAGAAAGCGTTCCACCCAACAAAAATTTGGGAAAAAGTTAGAGCCGGTCTAAGAGACGAGAATTAACATTAAAGTTAATGGGGAAATCATAAGTGGTCTGTGGCCATATCATTATATCATGCAATAAAACATGGAATATCGATTTTGAGTCAAATCGACTATTGGCATGATATAAACATATCGACATAGTTCATGTCGGCATAGGGTGAATTTAATGCGTCAAGTCAACTTTATTAAGTCGATTTCTTGTAATATAACTCATAAAGTTGACATATTTTTAGTCGATATGTTTGGATATTATCTCAATAAGTAGTGACCCAAATACGCTTCCATACTTTCTCACCTACCGAACAAAACATTGATTTAGACTTAAGAGTTCTCGCTAGAACTTCTTTTCTCAGGTACAAGGTAGTCAAACTATGCGGTAATATTTTTCTTTCCGTATCGCCTTGCTCGTACTTATAGTTAGTTGTACCAGTGAAGTGACGGTCGCAAATTTCATTAAAATGTCTAATAATACTAAGGTAGTGATCCATGGTGAATACCGATTAAGATTAAGCGGATTATCATCGCAGTAATCCATTAAATTGTCCGGACAAAGTGCACTTCGCGCGCGCAGATTACACATTTGAAATTAGACGGAGATTCGCGCATGCGCGGGGGTAATCTGCGCGAGGGGTGAAGATTGCGCCTAACATCTGTTCTGTTGACTACTTTCTGACTAATGTCAGCGTAAAATATAAAAATAGGTTGCCAGGCAACGAAACATACGCCCACACAGCAGCTAAATCGTCCGGGCAGTCAACAAGAGTTGTCGCATATTATGTAATTATCAGAAAATCAATAGAATTTGTTTGGTTTTTATAAAGTTCTGCCCCATGCTAACGTTAAGTATACGAAACATTTAATATTATGGATTTAGCTGTTCAATTATCGATTTTCAAGAAATTCACATTCAACCATCATTAATGTGTAACGGGGATATAGTCAAACGGTTTTTATACGCCCACATTGAAATGTGGTCGTATATTGTCGTCGCCCCCGTCCGTCCGTCCGTCGGTCCGGCGTCCACAATTGCTTGTGGACGCTCTAGAGGCTAAAATTAATATTCGATTGACTTTAAATTTATACACAGTGTTTCAGGTCATGAGACGAAGAAGCGATTTCCGATAATAACTACCAGAGTAATGGCCCTTGATCACTTCAAAAAATCCTGTGGACGCTCTAGAGGCCAAAGTTAATATCCGATTGGCTTTAAACTTATACACAGTGTGTAAGGTCATACGACGAAGAAGCCTATTGATTTTCAGCGATTTCCGATAATTAGTGACAGAGTTATGGCCCTTGATCACTTCAAAAAATCTTGTGGGCGCTCTAAAAGCCAAAGTTAATATCCGATTGACTTTAAATTTAGACACAGTGTTTAAGGTCATGAGACGAAGAAGTCTATTGATTTTCAGCGATTTCAAATAATTACTTCCAGAGTTATATCCCTTGATCACTTCAAAAAACCTTGTGACGCCATAGATGGCAAACTTATCATCCGATTTACTTCAGATTGATACACAGAGTTTAAGGTGTTGAAACGAACAAGTATTTTGATTTTCAATGAATTTTGATAACTAAACAGCTAAATCCATGATGTTAAATGTTTCCTATACTAATTGTTAGCGTGGGGCAAAACTTTAAACAAAGCAAACAAATTCTAATGATTTTCAGATAATTACATAATGAGTTGTTACTCTTAATCAGATTTTAGTGTATTACAAATGTTTCATTACCAAAAAAAGTAAAAATATGCGACAACCCTTGTTGACTGCCCGGACGATTTAGCTGCTGAGGGCGTATGTTTCGTTGCCTGGCAACCTATCTTTTTAAATCAGGTAATAATTGTGACCTCCAGAGGGACCACAAGCTAATAAAGGCGATTTTTCGTACAATCAGGTGCCATAATTCAGGAAGTTACGATCCAATATGCGAAAATATGCAATGGAACCAAGATCTTTAGGTTATAAACATGTATTTCAAGTTTCATCAAAATCGGTTCAAAATTGTGACCTCTATAGGGTCCACAACCTTGATATAACATATTTTCACACAATTCGCGTAGAAACGGCAGCCATTTTCTGCGTCAATTTTGGTCCGATTTTCGCGAAATTCAGACTCATTCATCATTACCATGTAACGGTGATATAATCAAACGGTTTTTTAAATCGAATAATCATTTTGACCTCCAGAGGGACCACAAGTTAAAAAAAGCGATTTTAGCGATTTTTCGGACAATCAGGGGACATAATTCAGGAAGTTAAGATCCGATAGGCGCAAATATCGAAAGGAACCAAGATATTTGGGTAAAACACATACATGTCAAGTTTCATCAAAATCGGTTCAAAATTGTGACCTCTATAGGGTTCACAACCTTGATATAACATATTTTCACACTATTCGCGTACAAACGGCGGCTATTTTGTCTGTCAATTTTGGTCCGTTTTTCACGAAATTCGAACTCAACCTGCATAACCATGTAACGGTGATATAATCAAACGGTTTGATAAATCGTATAACAATTTTGACCTCCAGAGGGACCACAAGCTAAAAAGGGCGATTTTTCGGACAATCAGGGGCCATAATTCAGGAAGTTACGATCCAATGGGCGCAAATATCGAAAGGAACCAAGATCTTTGGGTTATAAACATGCATTTCAAGTTTCATCCAAGTCGGCTCAAAATTGTGACCTCTATACTGTTCACAAGCTAAAAACTTGATTTTTCGTACAATCAGGGGCCATAACCCATGAAGTTACAGTCCGATACATGCCAATATCGAAACGAACCTAGATCATAGAGTGATAAACCTATATTTCAAGTTTCATTGAAATCAGATAAAAACTGTGACCTGTAGACTGTTCACAAACAATTGTGGACGGACGTCCAGACGAACAGGGGCGACGACAATATACGTCCACATGAAAATGTGGGCGTATAAAAACTATAGCGAAGCCTGTTTTAATTGATAAAAGAAACATTTAAAACTAGCACCGAACTTTAACTTTGGAACATCGAAAAAGATCTTGAATAAGAAATCCGTTTAAAATTTACCAAGGTTAAGACAGTAGCTCCCGGACTATTAATGAAAATCAAACAATAATTAACATTTTTACGGGCATTATAGTACCCGGTAAGGAATTCATGTAAAGTAGCATATTTCTGGGAAATGGTTGAAATTAGAAGGTAATTTTTGGCTTAATGGTAGTCGTATTCTTGTTTATTGATATTCCGAATATATATCAAAATCAAAATTTCAGAAAAACAACAACGAAATTATAAAGTCTAAAAACAGCATTAGATTTAAATGGGCGAGTTGTATCCAGAAATATAAGTTCAATTTATGTAAATCAATATCTGTCAATAAAGTTCATGTTGAAATAACGCTACTTCCGGTACAGACGCAAAACTATGACTGGCGTCCATTAGAATTGATTTCGTGTCAATTGGACAAGTAATTGTCATTCTATTGACCAAAAAACGACAATTTAAAGGGCAGACGGCTTCGACAGCAACAAAAAATCGATTTTCTATTGACTCATATTTGTCTAAAACATGTAATTTCACTTTTCAAAATTTGAAACAAGTTTTAAAACAATTTAAACTGAAAAAAAGTTTAATGGTTCTTAGCAATGGTAAAAGGCCGACGGTTTTGTGTCATTACAAGAACTCATCTGAATATTCCAAACTAAATACATAAAGAAAACTGAAATATCAACATAATTCTAAAGAGGAAACCTTTATCTAAAACAAATATAACGTGTCAAAGAATTGTAATACCTGGAGCACTGCAAAGATTCTGATGTTTTTTCATGGTGGCCTATTGCTGGAAGATTAATATATTCGTGTAACAGAGCAGCACCGGACGCTTTTGAGTTTCCATCCCCGTGAACCACGTCTGTAGCCAAGGCTAAGGGGTGTCCAAAATACGCCTGTACATCATCCGGGGGGCCATCGGCAGTTTGGGTCGACTCAATAGATTCATCTTTTTCAGCCTCTTTTAATACTCGCACTTTCTTACAGCTAAAGTAAGAAAAGAAATGAAATCAATCAATTCTAATAATTCAAATTGTGCTCTTATTGCTGTAAAGATCTTTAATTAATATAATTTGCATGTAATTATTCACACTTATACATTTGTATGTTCGCTAGTCCACACAAAAGAAAATTTATTGGGACATACTATCCTAAAGAAATTTTCCCCAGTTGACGTCTGATTCGTCCGCTCCCTAAATGGTATTCACCAACCCTAGCAGAAAATGTAATCCAAGCTCTTCCTCGTAAATTCTAATCTAATCGACAGAAATGAGCATGAAAGCGGCCAATAAAGTGGTGTTCATATGCCTATATATCCCAGAATGTTTTTTTTCTCACAAGGTCTGTAAGAGCCTTGCTCAATCTAAACATGTATGAATCAAGCTCAACTATATCATTGTGAATCCAGAAGTCTTCCTATCATACTTTTAAATGAAGTAACGCCATACCGACAGTCTGAAGTTAATGTATAAGGATTATAGAAGTTTGTAGCCTAAAATGTGACTTAAAGTTAAAAAATGAGAAGATATTATTTTTTTTCAATTTCATATCAATATTATGTGTCCTTTTAAATTCAATAATATTGTCCTTTAATTCTTAGGATTAGTAGTTGACATGATCCAAGGGAGACAACTATGTTTTATTCAATTATAAATACCAGAACGTAAAACCATTTTTGATTCAGTTTGATATTTTAGCTAGAGAAATTCTATTGGCTAAAAATTGTTCTTCCTGTAATCCGCCTTATAAACTAATAAAGCTAAAGTTTATATATCTTTTCTCATTCTTTTCACAGGTAAATATTAAAATTTGTCTATAAATTATGTGAGAAAGACATTAGATATCAGGCAATATGTTGGAATAGTTTCTATGCTTGAATATGTCCTGTTTATTATGTTTTCGTGCATTCTTCTCTTGGCACAACCAAAACCGCATGGCGTGGGTTAGGTGTGACGTCAGAGCGCGTTTCTCGAAAGAACATTATAGGCCTAGCGGTAAAGCTGTACAATATCGAAATAAATAAATAACAATAGCCTTGTTGATAACTGCCAATATATATTACTAATAAGTAGAGTTACTCTTTTATCGGTTACATATAATTCTAGGATAACCTTGATCTTAGTATTCAGTAGAATTCTTGTTTATTTCTATGGCGTTCCAACAAGACATAAAAACATGTTTATTGATTGTATAATTTTATTCAGTACTGCCACGCATAGAAGATATCTTACCCCTTAATATTCACATCAAGGTCATAATCTATGTACTTAAATGTACATGCCAGCGGGATGGGTGATGAACACACACTTTGAGAGAACTGTAACACATTTTGAATAGTGACACTTATTCATAATGCATAAGTGTCACTATTCACTTATTCATAATGCATAAGTGTCACTATTCAAAATGTGTTACAGTTCTCTCAAAGTGTGTGTTCATCACCCATCCCGCTGGCATGTACATTTAAGTACATAGATTATGACCTTGATGCATGAATATTAAGGGGTAAGATATCTTCTATGCGTGGCAGTAGTTAGATTGTGTCATGTTATCCATTGCGTACAACCTAAGGGTTCATCATTTTGTTCCTTATGTTTTTGTAATATTGCTGTAGTTGTTCTTCCTGTAATCTGCCATGTGAACTAATAAAGCTAAAGTTTATATATCTTTTCTCATTCTTTTCACAGTGTGAACCCGGAGTAGTGTTGCAAAACCCCTTACATGTTGGCGAGCTTGCCAGGATCTTCTGTCAAGGTGGTTTAGAACTAAGAGAAGTATAAGATGTCGACGACAGATAAGCCTTCAAAAAAGAGTTCGAAAAAAACAGATTCCATTGGTATTGCAGCTGAGATGGAAGAAAAGATATATGACATAAAACAGAAAGTTTATTCGGCAATAAATGAAGTCGTTGAACAAATTCTTGCAGAACTTCAAATTGATCTTGGTGTTGATGGAAGTAAACCGTTCCAACTTTTAGTCACTATAGAAAAGTTTATTGAGAGCATCCGTGGTTCAGAGAATCCATCTGAAAGAATTAATGAACTTTTGTCTATTGTACACAAACACACAGAATCAAAGTTGTCAAGTGTTTTCGAGGCTGATGCCGAGAACACTACTGAAGCAGAATCTAATCTTGCCAATAAAGTTGAGCATGACCAGTTGAATCAATTTCGTGTTCCGAATTCTACTGAGGGAGGCAAGATGGAAACAAAAGGCTCCACAGATTCTTTACAGCACCAGAAAAATTTCAAAATTTCGGGCATCATCAAAGGAGTAGACGGAATAAGTTTTATTAATTTAATACATCAAATTGAGGGAGGATTAGATCAACGTTCCCCTAAAAATGAAATCATCTGGGCAGTTGTAAGAGCAATTCACCCGTCTCAACAACTGCGAGGATATTTGGAAGCCCGAAGTGATATATCTTTGACAGCCCTCTGAAAACTGCTTCGGGTATATTTCAAAGAAATATCGACAACTGATCTGTACAATGAACTAACCGGTGCATCCCAAAAGATTAAGGAAGATATACTTGATTTTGTATTTCGTGTTCAGGATTTGGGACAGAAAGTTCTACTTACCTCAGCAGAAGTTGACTCAACAAAGCTTCAAGGCCGTTATGACAAAAACTTGGTTCGACAAATGACATTACGAAGTCTGCATAAAGGTCTCCGAGATTCATCAATAGCCTTTTCAATGAAAGACGTATTGCTTCAAAATCCATGCGACGAAGAAATAATTTCCCGCGGCAATATTGTTGTAGCTGAATGTGACGAAAGGAATAAGAAATTCAAAGATCAGAACGTAGATATAAAACCTTAGAAACTGGAAGTGAAACAACTTTAATGCAACTCCAAGCAGAAATAAAAGCCTTAAGTCAAGAAGTGACTCAACTCAAAAGGTTTATGTGTAAAAATGACAACAGGCCAAGAATGCCACAACTATCGCAAAGAATTTGTCAAGCCTGCTCCGAAGTCAATTCAACTGCTAAATGTGAACATTGTTTTAACTGTGGTTCAAGTGAACATTTTAGGGCTGGGTGTAAGAAGCGCTCGGGAAACGGCAAAGGCTCAGTGCTGGGGGGCAAGTCATTGAAGCCTAGGGTGTCCGCCTCATCATTATCGCATACGTGTAACTGTGGTGTAGGTAGTATAGTATGTGTGGACTGCAACAAAGCCATATGTCGTAGAATTAAGCATCTTGAACATAATCCACAAGTTTTTCCTTTAGGTGTATCTCCGCTTTCACAACTTGACAGGGAGAGAGTGCCAAAACTTGTCGGTAAACGTTGCCAATGTCCTGTGTTTGCTGGATAACCAGAAGGCTGATGTTTTGTGGGATTCTGGAGCTCAAGTATGCGTTCTTCCAGAACTTTGGTTAAGAAGAAATCTTAAAACATTTGAAGTGAAACCCATCACAGATTTGTTACAGGAGCCATTGTCGATTAAAACTGCAAATGGTTCGGATAGATATGCCATTTAAAGGGTACATCCCACTTTTGAAATTGGGTCATAATCAGAAACTATATGTGCCATTACTAGTAATGGATCAAATAAATGAACCAATCATGGGATATAATGTGATCGAGAAATTTATGAACATAAGAATATTGAGACTATTCAATCTGGACTACCCACATGGAAAACTGAAGCATTAACTGCATTAGTGGATTTTATTTCAGCAGAAAAATCTGATGAAATTGGTGATGTAAAACTAGGAAATCATGGTGTGAAGATACCTAGCGGTGCCACTATTGAAATCAAGACGTGTCAAACTTGGTTTGAGAGACAATATTGAGGCATTGTTTGAACCAAATATTTCGCAGGTAATATCGGAAGGTGTGTATATTGAAGGAAGTGTTGTTAATCTCAAGAAAGGGCCAACAACCAGGGTTGCTGTTTATGTCACAAACGCTACATCCAGGGGTATATCACTGAAGAACAAACTTCTTCTTGGAAGTCTACATTCAATTGATGAATTGATACCAGTATTAGAAAATACTGAGATCAGCAAGTTGGTACATTCTTGTTCGGTTCAAGAATCGGAAGAATTCAACGCCCAACCCAGAGAAGATTTATGGCACCCGCCTGTTGAAATTCAAAACGATTTAACACCAGGACAACAGGAACAGATTCGTAACCTTCTACACGAGGAGTCGTCTGCATTTGCAAGAGAAGATGGAATTGGTAATGCCAAAGATTTACAATTAGAGATTCGTCTCAAGGATGCAGAGCTTGTCCAGCAGAATTACATTTCTATCCCAACACCAATGTATGAAGAAGTGAAACAATATCTTAACGATCTTCTTCGACGTAATTTCATCAGGAAGAGCCATTCTCCATACTCTAGTGCAATGGTGATTGTCAGACAAAAAGGACAAAATTCTTAGACTATGCATTGATTATCGCCGGATAAACCAGAAAACAATACCTGCCCGTCAACCTATCCCCAGAATACAAGATGTTCCGAACAACTTAAAGGGGAAGTCATGGTTCAGTCTACTTGACCAGGGAAAAGCATATCAGCAGGGGTTTATGCATGAGGAAAGCAAACATCTAACAGCTCGTATAACTCCATGGGGCTTGTTTGAGTAGAATCGGATCCCATTTGGTCTTAGTGGAGCGCTCGGCCAGTTCCAAAATTTTATGGAAGAAACACTGTATAATGTTCGTGACGAATGCTGCTGCCCATATTTAGACGACGTTCTTGTTTATTCAGACACTTTCTCAGATCATCTAGAGCACCTACGCAAAGTCCTTCAGTGTCTAAAGAAAAGAGGAATTCGATTGAAACCAAAGAAATGTAAGTTATTTAACAAGAAGAAGATTCGTTACTTTGGTCATTTGGTGTCTTACGAAGGTTATCAGATGGACCCTGCTGATAAACAAGCTGTTGAAGCTTTGAAGACAAAAGACATAAAAGCTATTGGAGATCTTCGACGAATATTAGGAACAGTAAGCTATTATCGTCGCTACATTCAAGATTTTTCTAGAATGGCAAAACCACTTTACGACCTCTTGAAAAAAAACACCAGAGGATCCGAAGAGCAACATCAGGTCAAAGAAAATGATCAACTCCAAAGGCCAGTCTGCTTCATCCAACAAGATAAATTGGGAAGAGTCTCATCAACGGATCTTGGACAGTCTTATTGATTTGCTTCTTCAACCTAATGTAATGGCCTACCCGGACTTTAAGAGGGCTACATTGTCCACACTGATGCGTGTCAAGATGGTCTTGGAGCTATCCTTTACCAGCGGGGAGATGATGGGAAGTTAAAAGTCATCGCCTATGGATCCAGAACGTTGACACCGTCTGAACAGAGGTACCACCTTCATAGTGGCAAATTGGAATTCCTTGCTTTAAAGTGGGCTGTTTCTGAGAAGTTTCGAGATTATTTGTATTACGCTGCTCACATCACCGTCTTCACAGTATATTGACAAGTGCCAAACTAGATAGTACGAGGCATCGTTGGCTGATAGAACTTACGGATTTTAACTTTGAAATTCAGTACAAGCCTGGTATAAATAACAAGGCAGCAGATGGATTGTCACGTATGCCATTTGATATCAATAACTACGGTACATGCAAGATTGCACAGAAACCATTTCAACAGAAGTTATGTCAGCTGTTGTTCAGGAAAAGGAAGCGGTAGCAACCGGTGCAGTAGCTTGGATTTCAGCATTGACAGATAAGTCTGACATACTTGATGATCTGATGGTACCAGTAAATCTTGCTCATTAAAAGCTGTCTATTGAAGATTTGAAAACTGCTCAAGAGAAGGATTATCTCATTAGACCAGTCTTGCGGTTTAACCAAATGCATAAGAGGCCAAAACAGTCTGATATGATGACAACAAATCCTATACTAACAGAATTTAGTAAACTAGAGATTAACAACGAAGGGCTGCTGATTAGGAAATGTGAATTAGTGGGTGGATCCACCAGGAAACAACTTGTTCTTCCAAAACAGTACAAGACTTTAGTATTTGAAGAACTCCACAATAACATGGAACACCTTGGATCAGAAAGAGTACTTGTTTTAGCTAGACAAAGGTTTTTCTGGCCACGAATGAAAGAGGAAATAGAGACATACATTACTAAACAATGCTGTTGTATTAAAGACAAACCACCAACACTACCTATTGAGCATGTTGAAGACATTGCCAACACAGGCAAAATCAAGATGGCATGAACACGTAAACAAGGTTGTTCATGCATACAATTGTACACAACATGACTCAACAGGTTATGCTCCCTACTACCTCATGTGTGGAAGAGCTCCTCGTATAGCTGTTGACCTCATTTTTGATCTACCAAGTGAACATTCCGTTTCATCAACAGAATATGCCAAACAGTGGAAACATCATATGAAGGAGGCGTATGAAGTAGCTGCTCGAAATGCCATGAAACAGTCTGGTAAACAGAAACTCCAATTTGACAAGAAAGTCAGGTCTTCTAAACTGCAACCAGGTGATCGGATATTATTGCGGAACATGTCCGAACGAGGGGACCAGGTAAACTCAGATCCCACTGGGAAAACAAAATTTACACAGTTACAGAACGTATGGGAACTGACAGTCCTGTCTACAAAATTACATTAGAAGATGGCCTTGAAGATGGCTCTTCTAAACCAAAAGTCGTTCATAGAAATCTTCTTTTACCCTGTAATGACCTCAAAACTGTGGTTAAGAACAGAGATGATCTAGACAAGTCAAGAAAGTCTCAAACTGCTGACGCTTGCTGAAGGAAGACACAGGAAAGAAAATTTCAAGACTGGAATGAAGATAACTCAAGCGATGATGAGTATTACATGATAGAAACTACTCATTTACCACTGATGAAAACGGAAAATCCTAGAATTCCTGCTTCATCTACATGTACCACACTTCCTGAACTTCCTACGGGACCAGCACAACCTGTTCCATGCATTCAGGAGCCGGTTGAATTACCACAACAAAGTGAAGGGATACCACTTTCCATTGGTAGAGATTCAAACCAGAATGCAGGTATTTTGGAAGAGACTCCGTCTGCGAGGTCTACAGAATCAACCGTACCTGTACAACCAGCATGTCGTCGGTCAGAGAGATATATAAATCCACCTGCTCGACTGACTTATGATCGTATTGGTAATTCAGTAGATTGGAGACCACAAGTCAACTTTGTTCCGGTAAATATGTCTTACCATTATCCTTTGATACAGCAACCGGTATGACAGAATATGGTATACAATACAGTTCCATACCCCTTTCTAATTGGTAATTAATGAAGTATGGATTGTTAGATGAAATTACATGAGCAGTGAAACATTTGAAACGTGGTAAAAAGGATGGTAATATTGGTCAAACATCAGATCATGTAATTTATGCTTCACATTCTTTCTTCATTCATTTATCGTTACTGTTAACTTCTATGATTACTCATGGTTTCTCACCCAGTAACTTTGTTCTCTCCTCAATAATATCCATCCCAAAGAACAGAAAAAATCGTTAAATGATTCCAGTAACTATCGTGGTATTGCTCTCAGCAGTATTATTGGAAAATTCTTTGACTGGATAATTTTGAAACATAACAGAGATATCCTCCAATGTTCGGATCTACAATTTGGATTCAAGGAGAAACATTCAACAACCCATTGCTCATTCGTAATAAATGAAACTATACAATATTATAATAATAGGAATTCTGACGTCTTTGTAACCCTCTTGGACGCAAGCAAGGCTTTCGACAGAGTTAATTATGTCCAATTATTTAAGTTACTGCTATCTAAGGGTATGTGTCCTTTAACAGCTCATTTTTTACTTAACATGTATTTAAATCAGAAAATCAGAGTAAAATGGGGTAACATTGTAACTGAAACTTTTAATGTCAGTAATGGAGTGAAGCAGGGTGGGGTCTTGTCTCCAATCTTATTTACAGTTTATCTTGACGAACTGCTGAATCGCTGTGGGACCAGTGGCCTTGACTGTCATATTGGTCACGTTTATGTAGGAGCATTGGCTTATGCTGATGATCTCACATTCGTGACATCCAGTAGACAAGCTCTGATTGGCCTACTTAATATTGCTAAACGATATTCAGAAGAGTATGATCTTAAGTTCAATCCTGAGAAAACTAAACTTATTTTCTTTTCACATAGCAGAACATTTATTAATCAATTTAAAGATATATGTATTGATGATAAAAAGATAGAAGTTGTCGAATCAGAGAAACATTTAGGGAACACTCTTAACTCCTCCTCACAAAGACAAAACATATTTCATGGTATTAATAGTTTTCTCGTGAAGGCTAATGTCACTATTAAAAATTGTGTATATGCATCATCTAACACAAAATATAAATTATTCAAGACTTATTGTATGCCTCTGTATGGCTGCCAATTATGGGATTTGAACCATAAAAATATTGATAGATTTTATTGCGTCTGGCGAAAAAGTGTTAGGAGGCTTCTTGGTATATCACCACGTGCACATAGCAACTTATTAAGCATAATTTGTGACGATTTGAACATAAAAACCCAATTGTATAAAAAGATTTACTAAGTTTTATTTTAGTACAATGTCAAGCAACAATGAATGTTTAAGTATGTGCAGCAAGATTGCTTTAAATGGAAGCCAGTCTTCTATGTGCAATAATATTAATTTTATTTGTAAAAAGTATAACTTTAATAAACATGATGTCCTAAATGTAGGAATTTCTTCTGCTTTAAATAGAATAAATGACCTAGATCGTAATTATTATAGTGATGATGATGTAAGAACAGGGCTTACAATTCGAGAATATATCTCTTTCAGGGACTCTAATCCAAATGAAGCACTAAACCTGAATCAAATTATCAACTTTCTGTGTACTTCATAATCAAAGTGATATAATTATTTGTATATTGATTAATTATTATATATGTATAACCTATGTGTACCATTATTATTATTAATCCTAAGTGGATTTTATTTGGAGAAACAATTACATGGACTGTGAATGTGATATTTAATTAATTAAGCAAACTCAAATTACTTGCATAACTGTGTGCTAAGGACTGTTATTAGTGTTATAAACTGTGCTAAAGACTGTTATAAACTGTGCTAAAGACTGTTATAAACTGTGCTAAAGACTGTTATAAACTGTGCTATTCATATTAATTGGAATTATATATTTTTGCTTATTCTCTTGATATCCAAAATTGACTTAGAACATGCATGATAAGATCATTTGTTGTGGACTGGATTTCAGTGAGATCAATTTGTGTGGTGACCGGAACCAACAGTTGCTATTAAGATTATTAATTAGAAAGATGTGAAATGTGAAATTCATTTGGATTTTCTAAGAGAAAGACATTTAGCACAACGATGGCCACGTTCCGTAAGAGTCAACATAGAACATTAGTGTTTTATTTCCAAATGAGACATTTTACTATTAAAATATTAGATAATGAACATTGTTTTAAGTAGAATGCAAGTATGCCAAATTGCGAATATGGGCATGTTATCTGCAACATTTACATGTATGTAACAAGCTCTTAATTAATCACTGAACATATTAGTTTCGTTAATGCGAGGACACCATTAAATTTTGGAGGGGAGTGTATAAGGATTATAAAAGTTTGTAGCCTAAAATGTGACTTAAAGTTAAAAACTGAGAAGATATTATTATTTTTTTTTCAATTTCATATCAATATTATGTTACATAGTGTGAGAGACAGTGATAGGTAAAAGATTATAATTATCCTATGACCGCATGTGTAATAAACTCTCCACTGTTCTCTAATTGACCACACTATTGTTCATTTAATAAAGAACCAGATGCTGCCGTATGTATAATGGTCAAGTTAGATAATCCGCTGATCACTAATGACGTTTACTAGCGTTAGCTGTCACACATCAATTGTTCTGTAGCCTGTCATATGCTTATAGTGAGATAATCTATCAATGACAGATGATTTAATTATGTAGTCTTTACATAAGTCCTTTTGTTCCATATTATTAATTACCCGTGTTAACTCAAACTAATTGGCTTTGGTTTTTCATGTAAATGAGACCAGCTTTGGTGGCTGACGAGATACGACTTTGTAGTATATCTAGTATGCTAGAATAAAATGTTGCATCCAGATCATGTTTTATTTCTATTAACTCAAACTATGTTATAATCATAATTTGGTGACCGTGTCCAGCGAACAACTGTGGTTGTATGGAAAGATACAGAATAGAGTAGTGGCAGCCGAATTCTCTCCAGTTTGAACCAAGTACAGAACCAGTCAACGTCAGAAATGGAGGCGACTGTTTTTTACAAGGAATTTACACGAAAAAAACAAGACGTTACGGACACAGAGGACAACACGACTGCATGGCCATACAAGAAAAAAAGAATCAAATGAACTGTAAACAGATAACATGTACAATATTATAGTTTTAGTATAAAGGTGAGTCATTTTGCTTTAAAAGAATATAAATGATTTTTGTCTAATTTTTGAACACATCTTTTGGCATAATATGAGAAATATTTTGGTTAATAGAAAAAGAATAAATACCTATTCTTAAAAGAATTGAAATGTTTTGTGATTGTCTCAAAGATTTTTGTAAAACGCTTAAGACGTATTCCGTTAAGTTTCGGTTTTGATTAAAGAGGCAATCCCAAAGTTAATGTTTTATCTTCCTATAAATATGTTTTATGTATATATTTTTCCCGATAATTAATGGGATGTATTTTATTGAATTCCTAAAAGTGAGGAACATGTATTTATACCCTCAGAGGAAGGGTTTAGCTCAAGTTAAGAGCATTGTGGTACATTTTTAATATGTAATTACCCTCAGAGGAAGGGTTAGCTCAAGTTAAGAGCATTACGGTAGATTTTTACTTTATGTTGTCGTTTGTTTTGTGTGGGAAGATAAATCATTTGAAAATTTGATGCGTTATAATGTTGCATCCAGATCATGTTTTATTTCTATTAACTCAAACTATGTTATAATTATGTGTCCCTTTAAATTCAATAATATTGTCCTTTAATTCTTAGGATTATTAGTTGACATGGTCCAAGGGAGACAACTATGTTCTATTCAATTATAAATATCAGAACGTAAAACCATTTCTGATTGGCTATTCAGTTGGATATTTTAGATAGAGAAATTCTATTGGCTAAAAGTTGTTCTTCCTGTAAGCTAAAGTTTATATATCTTTTATCATTCTTTTCACAAGTAAATATTAACAGTCATTGTCTATAAATTATGTGACAAAGACATTAGATATCAGGGTATATGTTGGAATAGTTTCTATGCTTGAATATGTCCTGTTTATTATGTTTTCGTGCATTCTTCTCTTTGCACAACCAAAACCGCATGGCGTGGGTTAGGTGTGACGTCAGAGCGCATTTCTCGAAAGAACCTTATAGGCCTAGCGGTAAAGCTGTACAATATCGAAATAAATAAATGACAATAGCCTTGTTGATAACTGTCAATATATATTATTAATAAGTAGAGTTACTCTTTTATCGGTTACATATAATTCTAGGATAACCTTGATATCTTGTTTATTTCTATGGCGTTCCAACAAGACATAAAAACATGTTTATTGATTGTATAATTTTATTCAGTATTTTACAATACATTATGAATAAGAGTCACTATTTAAAATGTGTTACAGTTCTCTCAAAGTGTGTGTTCATCTCCCATCCCACTGGCATGTACATTTAATTACATAGATTATGACCTTGATGTGAATATTAAGGAGTAAGATATCTTCTGTGCGTGGCAGCAGTTAGATTGTGTCATGTTATCCATTGCGTACAACCTAAGGGTTCATCATTTTGTTCCTTAATATGTTTTTGTAATATTGCTGTAGTATTAAAAAGTTGTTCTTCCTGTAATCCGCCATGTGAACTATTAAAAAAGCTAAAGTTTATATATCTTTTCTCATTCTTTTCACAGTGTGAACCCCGAGTAGTGTTGGAAAACCCCTTACAAATGCATGTTTCGTAGTTGTTGTAAAGAATATTTTGTTAAACAATATTTTATTCATTTAGATTTACAAAATTTATATAATAAATATAGGTTACGATAACAAGCTTTATCAGCTTATATAAAATCGCCTATATAAAGAATATGAAAACAGATTTGCGTGTACATGTACAATAACAATTTATTATTATTTCATTTGTGTTGATATTTTTAATTTAGTTTTCCCAATGATCATTAGTATGCGCATTATAAAAATACGTATCGTAAATAGGTTTTAAATTGGATATTTATATAACACACTACTATAGAGCTGGAACGCAATCAGAAACCTCACTTAATATAATGTATTTAATAATAATAATCTTTATTCCAAATCTTCATCAGACGATACATGAATATATAAATACACTCAATCAATATTTTAAACATTTGCGTACAGGTATTTACATATGATTTAATATAACTGATATAAATTTTCATAATTTGATTAGATATGTATGTATTTATTTATTTTGGAATCCTTTACTCTTTCTAGTGTTTACTCAGAATGCTTTCATCATGTCTATTTAGATCGGTCAATTTATGAAAAAGGGTACCAATCCGTAAAAATACAAATGAATGAAATGGAAATTTATGGCGCGTCACCTCCAACCGGGCTATATTGCGGCAAACATATTTAACGAGACAAATTAAAACAATATCACAGAAAAGTAGTCCTATAATATGTTAATAAAAACAAATATCACAGAAAGTATGATTAAAACCAAATATATCAAATCCTTTACATATATAAATATTCAAATATGATAGACTATATAATACAATTAAAACCTTGAATAAAAATTTGTCTCTTTTATAATTGCCCGGTTGAGAAAATAGCTGACGTACTGAGTGGCAACGGTAATATTTTAATCTTCTGGACATGAGATGAGTACACCCAATCAAAATGTGCTTAACTGTCAAAGGAACATGGAAGTTAACACATACTGGTTGGGGCTCTCCCTTTAAGATGACAATAGGGAGGGAGAGAGAGAGAGAGAGAGAGAGAGAGAGAGAGAGAGAGAGAGAGAAATGGGGTTTAACGACCACTCGATACAAACTAGGTCATTTCGGGACTAACATGGTTTAATTATATTTCAATAATTCGCTTGCACGTAGGGGTCTTTAGCAGTGGGAGGAAACCGGACGTCTCGAAGTAACCCTACGAGATTGGACAGGCAACCCCCACTCCTTGTCACGTACAGCCGTGGATTCGAAATCACGCCAGTTGACTCAATGGCAGGCTTTATGATACAGCACGCACGTGCTAACCATTCAACCATCCACCCCCACCCCCAAGATGAAAATAGGAGTTTAAAACGAATGAGCAATGCGACAGTGACACGAAACGACTTCATCTTTCCTGTTAGTTCTATATGAGGTTGACAAGTCTCCTAAGACCCTGTATCCATAGGCGGTTCCCTTGTGGCGTGTTCCCTTGTGGTGTGTTCCCTTGTGCCCTTGTGACGCACCACAAGGACAATGAACCTTTGTTTTTTTTAGTGTGCCTGTTCCCATAGGTTGTACCCAGGGAACATGTGCCCTGCGCACGAAACATGTGGCCTTGTGACCGGGAACACAGACAATGAACAGGTCCATTCTTTTGCAGCTGCACAAGAGGGAACACGCAATGTATGGAGATACATCTACCAGTCTGTTTCAAGGTCGGGAAACTTGTGTGAAATTCCCCCAGTTCATTGCGAGTTCCAAATGACCGGATCCAGCACCGCGGGCGTTGTCTGAAGACATGTTGTCTTCTGAGATGAGCACCAGTGAGGAAAATAAATGCAATAGCGGCATCCTCCTCATCCTTCCGATTTTCAGTAGTTGAGTTCACCGTCGAGCAATCAATAAAACAACTGTTCGCATAATGATAGTTGTGTCTTGTGTTTATTTGCTTTCTCGCAAACGTTCGTATGTAGAATTTTCCTTTATTTATCTTTCCATCGTTCATTGCACACGCCACAAGGGAACAGCCTATGGATACGGGCGGGTACATGGTCAGGTCATAAGGTCACAACGCCACAGGGGAACATCCTATGGATACAGGGCCTAAGAGAGGCTTAATGTGATGAAACTTATTTGTGCCCGCGAGATCCCAAAACCATTGCTAGCGGTCACGTAATGAAGAATTGATGGTAGATTTAAAATCGGTGAAAGGTAAAAGAAATTGTGAAATGGGAAGATTTAAACCAGACTTGGCAGCTAAGTCTGCTTGATCATTCCATTTAATAATAACATGACTGGGGAGCGAAGACAGGACAATGTTCTTGCTGTAAAACTCGTGTGATAGCAGGCGATAAATGTCTGTAACTAAAGGGTGTATAAGCTGCTTATTGTTTATTGCCTGTAAAGGGGACAAAGACTCCGTAAATTATAACGTGTGTTATAGATGACGACGATTTAATTAACTCCAAATCGCTAAATACCTTATATTCTTCATTTATTCTGCCACACTTTGACTATGCCGATGTAATCTGGGACGGGTGCACCGACTACTTATCTAATAATCTCGAATCCCTTCAACTTGATGCACGCGGAAACTGGGTTTATTCCACTCAAAGAACGGAGTGGAATAAACTCAGTCCCCCTGTAAGAAATTCAAGAACTCTTAAAATATTTTCCGATCATCTCTCCAAATCAGATATAAAAATTCCATCTTTTTACTACAACGGTCAGCGGAAATTCCAAATAATCCATAGTAAACTCAGACTCCGATGTTCTGATCTACAGGGTCACAAGTACCTAAGACATGTTGCTGACAGTCCCGCATGACTCTGTGGTCACTTCTTTGAAGATCCTGATCACTACCTTTTGTAATGCTCTTTACATTCAAATGCACGGAAGGAAACCATAGACAAATTACAATACAATCATAAAAACATAAACTGTCTCTTGTTCGGATCCACAAATTACTGTACCGATGTAAACAACAATATTTTTAATCAAGTCCACAAGTTTATTGACATTTCAAATAGATTTAATCTAGCTCATTAGCAGTTTTATTTTACAGTATTGGTTTTAATTAACGTGATGATTTAACCCATAATATATATTGTACATTGTCATCTTTCTTATTATATATGTATTTACATATATTTAGGTGTGTGTTTGCCATTTTAACTCTGTATATGCATCCATTTTGTTCCTTTGTCCTAATATTATGTATGTATATTATCTAGGGAGAGGGGTTTTACATAGGCTAAGCCTGTTCCCCAATCCCGTTCAGACATTCTGAATAAAATATTGTTTATAAAAAAAAAATTATCTCCATTATATATAGCCCGAAAGATGGCCTGGAGTTTTAGCAGCCAAGCTACATAAAGGCTAACGTGAAATATTTTGTATGCCTATTTCAATCGACTACTATCGGATAATTACAGGTGCTATACTCTTGACACCAATAAAAAAGTTAAAGCGGTTTAGTTGATTTACAATTTGCAAGTGATTCTAAATCATTTTCATCAGAAATATCGTCTTCAGAATAAATGTCAACGATACAATCCGAGTCGGGATCATTCATAAGCATTTCAACCATTTTGAGAGTCCCAGAACGACATCGTTAAATTACGCTAACACTCATGCGTCGCAATATCAATTAAATACGAAACTAAATACTCAAATGCGGCCTATCAAAAAGGTTCTTGCTGTGGCCGACTTCAGTCGACCGTGAACACTTAGCTTTATAACGTTGTGGTGATTATAGTACACAATGACCGGCTAAGGGTAAAGACCGCTGATTTGTAACCGGTGCTCGTTATAGTTAGGTCCAGGGTCCCTGGCCAGAAGAGTGCAAAGCCCAGAAACATTCAAATTCATTTCTTTTCAAATTCTCAACCAAATAAACGAGCGGGCATTCAGTGTGTGAGTCCTTCTATGGAATGTAAAAAATTTTATCCGTTGTATTGCTGATATTGGGATACGAGTAATACAACCATTTTTGTACATTTTTTTCTATTTTTCTTTGTTAATAAGTATATCTATCACTTTATTTAGGATTTATATTTTTGTATTGAATTTCAAATTTCGCTTCGTTTAAAATAGACTACAATAATTTTTATTTGACGAAGTAGTAATGGCGGGCGGGAGCCATGGTGGCTCGCTGACCTGGAGGTCCCGTGTTCGATCCCATGTTGGCCGAGAAAGTTAATCTAGATTTTCCGGCGTGTCGGGCGGTGGGCCTGGAAAGCTACAACGTATAGTCGTTCAAATGGGAGAAAAAAGGAAGTCCTTTGATAGTTGGAATTCGAAACAAGAGTAGGCCGTATAGCACCGCTGTCTGGGCATAATTTCCCTCATAGCACACTGCATGGCGTATGACCGTCTTCATTAGCTCAGTAGGAGAGGAACAGCCGGACGTAAACCTCCATTTCATTTCATTTCAATAACGGCGGGTATTTACTTTAAATGCTCATTAATTAAAATGGTTTCGCAAGGCCAATGGTTTACAATATTACTGTGTAAACACTGTACAAAACACACAAAGGCTGGCACGGAATGGAAAGACTTATTATTAGTTGATATTGCTCATACAGAAAGTGTCTCTGTGTGTGATGGTGTGTGTGTGTGTTGTGTGTGGGTGGGTGTGCGTGTGTGGGTGTGAGTGTGGGTGTGTGTGGGTGGGTGAGTGGGTCGGTAATCAGTAGGGATATGTACACTTTAAATGGGCAAAACATAGAATTGGTATGTTTGAATAATTTTTGTACCAATGGTTGCTGTGTTTCTATTACTCGTGGGACTGACGTGAAATTGGTCTCTAGCCATGTTATTGAGTGTACAAATTGATGATACAAGTAAAAGATCATATGATAATTCCAATTCGAAAGAAAAGAATGAAACACTCATGCCTAGCTAAAATTATTTTCCTTGCGTTCACATACATCCGAACAGAATCTCAAATCTTTCTCGTTCATTTCCATTTCCATGCACTGTATTTCACTTTTCTTCTGCTATATAATTACTCTCCTCGGTCCATAACTGGTATGTTTGTGAACACTTATTTTTTTGTGAGAATGAACAATTGTTATAACCATTGAGTTAAAGAATGTGTATTTATAACCATCAACTTTATATTTTTCAGGCTGGAACATTCTTGAATTAGTAATTAGTAAATAATGATACCAAAGAAAGACGACAACCTTACTTCTCAAAATATATTCATCAAAACAAGACTGTCTGTGGAAACGTAAAATTTAAATGCTTGGGAGGGTTGGGGTGTAACTACTAAAACACATATCATAGTCCAGTTGCCAAACCCCATTTTAAACCTTCCAGGTTGAGCTTAAATTCAAAATGGTGGCCATATTTGGAAAGACAAAACAATATTGATAATGTATTAAACTATAGGTTTTCGGGTTCGCCTAATTTCTATCTGAATGGCGAAATATGCCGTGGCCGAACAAAACGACAATATGGCCCCCGAGTTCAACAAAAAAACTAAATTTAGTAGACCATGGGAGATAATAGAACCGTTAAAGTAAAAACTTATGTATCACAGAATTAAGAGCACAAATTACAGAGCCATATGAACAGAAGCTACGGAAAGCGAATTGTCAAACATAAATTATGATCCACTATGACACCCGTCCGTGTCACCTTCTCTACTAGAAAACAGTGGAATATGGAATGAAAAAATAATGTTTCTCAGCATGATACAAACCCCAGCTTTACCGGTGCGTATGAATGACCAAATGTCATCCCCGCTGCATAACACGGATGAAATGGGAATACTCAGAATGTTCTACCGATGGCGAATATTCCATTGATTCAAGAGACAAATTCCTGAGGTTACACAAGACAAATATGTGAGCCCGAGTTAGTAATTAAAAACATTTGCTTTCAACTCACAATGGTGTGATAGTTGATTGTGTTTGGCCGTGTATACTTTGTGTCCTTATAAGCATATTAGGGGAAGAATATCATCTGATTGGAACACCTTATGGTTGGACATGTATTTATGTTTGTATATTTCATACAGATCAGATTATAATTTGTCTCGTTTAAAAATTCACAAGGCTCTACAAACTGAAAAAAAAGGTGTTAACTCTGAAAACAATTTATAAAAACTGTGGAAATTCGACAGGCTGTTTTGTTTTACTAATTTTACTTAGAGAGTGTCCATGGAAACCATGCATGGGGTGACAAACTTTGAGTCAGGTATTTGGACCAAATCTTTTCTGTGGGATACATCCCCACAAAATATAAGATTAATTAGTTAATACCGATCTCCAAAATTGGAAAAATATATTTCAATAGAAAAATAAGCAAAAAAATGGGCATATTTGGATGATCTGCTATTCGAACAATAATTGATTTGGACCACTCAGGTGCCTCCCATACACAAGAGATTTAAGTTTTATTGCTAATGATACTTTGGTACTGCCCGGATACCCACCATTCTCTGAAAATTGAATTTAATGTCACACGACCAGCAAGCATAGGATTAGTGGTTTCGCATTTTCAGTCACCCGCTGAGTATCATATTTTCTCCCAAAGTTCCTTGTGCCGAATGGGATATTTTGGTCTAAAATATTTTAGGAATCAGACCCGCTTATCCCTATCTGCATATGGAGCCGATCGTTCTATGAAAAAATTCTGGAAGTTTTTATGCTGGGGTCCAAGAACGTACGAGAGCATTTACACTCGAACATTAAAATCTAAGTAAGTGAGCACTTCTGCTCGAACGGAGGTATGTGTAGGACGTTGGAACATGTGGTCAACATTATTCCGGAGCACCATAAATATTGTTGTGATCTAAGTCACCTTTCCCTTCAGAGATTTCGATACCAGACACCAAATGCCCCCACGTGAACACTTCTAAATGTTTCTGCTTATGATTTTTTTCTTAAACGAGCAGCTGCTTTGGTTAAATTTCGCTGATACGAAAGCTTGCCATGCTAGCCCATACCTTTGTCCACTGCCATGTTACTAACTACTGAATATAGATCGGAATAATCGTTGTCTGATTCTGCAAAATGCATGGGGTGACAAACTTTGAGTCAGGAATTTGGACCAAATCTTTTCTGTGGGATACATCCCCA
This sequence comes from Patella ulyssiponensis, assembly GCA_963678685.1. Taxonomy (NCBI): domain Eukaryota; kingdom Metazoa; phylum Mollusca; class Gastropoda; family Patellidae; genus Patella; species Patella ulyssiponensis. The sequence continues at coordinate 51,711,509 of OY783228.1, read as the reverse complement.
CAAAATATAAGATTAATTAGTTAATACCGATCTCCAAAATTGGAAAAATATATTTCAATAGAAAAATAAGCAAAAAAATGGGCATATTTGGATGATCTGCTATTCGAACAATAATTGATTTGGACCACTCAGGTGCCTCCCATACACAAGAGATTTAAGTTTTATTGCTAATGATACTTTGGTACTGCCCGGATACCCACCACTCTCTGAAAATTGAATTTAATGTCACACGACCAGCAAGCATAGGATTAGTGGTTTCGCATTCTCAGTCACCCGCTGAGTATCATATTTTCTCCCAAAGTTCCTTGTGCCGAATGGGATATTTTGGTCTAAAATATTTTAGGAATCAGACCCGCTTATCCCTATCTGCATATGGAGCCGATCGTTCTATGAAAAAATTCTGGAAGTTTTTATGCTGGGGTCCAAGAAGGTACGAGAGCATTTACACTCGAACATTAAAATCTAAGTAAGTGAGCACTTCTGCTCGAACGGAGGTATGTGTAGGACGTTGGCACATGTGGTCAACATTATTCCGGAGCACCATAGATATTGTTGTGATCTAAGTCACCTTTCCCTTCAGAGATTTCGATACCAGACACCAAATGCCCCCACGTGAACACTTCTAAATGTTTCTGCTTATGATTTTTTTCTTAAACGAGCAGCTGCTTTGGTTAAATTTCGCTGATACGAAAGCTTGCCATGCTAGCCCATACCTTTGTCCACTTCCATGTTACTAACTACTGAATATAGATCGGAATAATCGTTGTCTGATTCTGCAAAATTATATACCAGTTACGCCCCTTTCCTGCGATGACCGTGAACGTCCTATTTTGTCACACAAACTTCATGATTTTTAACCAAGACAGTATAGTCCGGGTTAAAATTGAGGGAGGTGCCACCTGGAGTGGTAGAAATTCTCATGTGGTTTTTCTAGGCCAGAATTTTATGCTGAACAAATTTATGAAAGGCACATGTAAAACTAATGGAAAAAGAGGTCAAATGCGCCGCGATAATCTTTTCTTGGGCTAAATAGGCCCAAATATTTTTTCTGGTGAGTTGTTAGCGGCCATTTTGAAGAGCGCCCTCGTCGTTTTATATCTCCATGAAATGTGTGGTACATATTAATGAAGATGCTTTGTGAACAACTCTAATCACACCTAATGCAAATGTGATCATTGCGTGGCCTAATAAATGCTCATTAAAATATATATACAGTTTATCGACGTTTTTTGGCGGCATATTAAGAGCGCCTTCACTTTTCTTACTTCCAAGAGTCTGGAATACAGTCGCAGTTTGTTTGGGAAAAACTCTAATGATAACTAATGCAAAAAGTGGTCAAACATATGGAAGACCAAACCGCTCTTTATTCAGTGTTCTCAGTTCTTAGTTCTAAATTCATAGTCCTTAATTCTTTCTTCTTCATTTGTTGTCGTATTTCGACATTTGTACAATAAAATTAACATTTGTATCTTAAAATCAATATTTGTTTCACAAATCAGACATTTGTCATATCAGATTTGTAAAATGTATTTCAATATAAGATATTTATTTTTTTTAGAAAATCAAAAAATTAGTCTATATTTACATTTCATCAGAAAAATACAACGAAAAAGAAATATCGAACAACAAATTTAAAAATACAAATCTCCAAATACAATTCTTGCAAATCATATCTCTAAAAACATTTCTCCAAAAACATTTCTCCGAAAACATTTCTTCAAAAACATTTCTCCAAATACATTTCTCCAAAAACATTTCTCGAAATTCATCGAACCGGAACATTAGAAATCAACCTGTCACACAATAAGGCACCATACAATAAAGAAGAATCGAGCAAGCATACAACAAGAGAGAGAGAAATGGGGTTTAACGTCCACTCGACACAAACTAGGTCATTTCGGGACTACGCATACGACAAGTAAAATCGTACAATGACCGTGACTTTAACGAAATCGCGTGCGTGTTATGTTTCTATATATACATATATATATATTGGTTAAACATGCATTATGCAAGAGCAAAATCTGTCTATTGTAGGTCTTTCTTTAGGCCTGAAATTTTCTAAAAACTATTAATTAGCCATTAATTAACTTATTCAGACCATAAATAACTCTCGATGTCGAGGCTAGCATGAGATTTTTGTTGGATTGTAGTTCGATTCGCTGAAATATTTTCCTTCGTGATTTACCAATAAAAATGGATAACCGAGACTACTGGTTTTGTCTTACCAACTTTAATAATGATGACCTATGCTAAGCGGAACTTTCATTCGCTTAGTTCTAAGTTCATAGTGGATCAATTTGACAGAAATTTTCAGCAAATTGCCTTTACATTAGCTAGTTTTTAACTATTGTAGTGAGAACTGCCAACTCGTTATCTAATCTCCCACAATTTATCTTTAATATGATCTAGCATTAAATGAAATAAATTGAAAGTAGGCATATGTCGTTGGATCAATGAAAGAGGACTCTATCTCTTCTAAATCATGTATATGTCAGAAAATATGTATACGTCAGAAAATATTTTACAATTTTTAAAATGTATTTGAACCTTCTTAATGGTGTGCAACCCTATATCTTGTATTTCGTGTTATGGCCGGTATTTGGACGTTAAATATCCCCCCCCCCCGACCCTCATTTGTTAGAGCCAGTCATTTTATTTTCTTTTTGCAATTTATGTAAATATAAATTTACATTTTGTAGCAAGCAAACAATCACTCTTTCCAGTAGTAAATGAACAAATATCGCGAATTTCTTATTGAGATCGTTTTTTTAAGATTTAAATTCCCGCCACCTCCCCTCACTTAATAAATGAAATGAATGGAAACAAGGTTTAACGTCTTACTATTCTGCTCCGAACTGGGCCGATGAAGACGGGTATAGGCTATACAGAGTGCTATGAGGGAAATTTTGACACTACGGCCTACTCTTATATGGAATTCTAACCGTCAAGGGATGTTTTACGTGCACTCCAATGTGTACACGGGGCCTCGGTTTTTCGTACCATCTGAACGACTACACAGCTGCCCTTATTAGGCCCTCGGTCCTTTATCACTGACAAGGAGAAATAACGCCGGAAAATCTGTATGAACTTATTCCCAGGCACATTCATGAAAACATGATTTAGAAGAGGTAAAACACTCTTTCGTTTGAGTGAAGAAGGGGGGTTTGGATGGTCTAATGAATAGCACGTACGAGCGGTACCATAAGGTCTGTCATTGAGTCAACTGACGTGGTTTCGATGTACGCGTCGAAGATTAGGGACGGGTGTCCAATCTCGTGGGTTTTCTCCGGGACCTCCGGTTTCCTCTAACTGCTAAAAACCCCTACGCGCAAGCTAATTATTGAAATAAAATTGAACCATGTGTTAGTCCCGAAATGACCTAGTTGTGTCAAGTGGTTGTTAAACTCTATTTCTCCCTCTCTTTGAATAAAGAAATATGTCGCTATCAGACAAAGCCTAATTTCTGAAAATAAACTACTTTCAATTTATTTTCGTTATCGCAGCCCCGGTTGAAATAAAATGGGGTTCAACATCCTCCTGTTCTGCTCCTAAACTAGGCTAATGAAGACGGACATACGCCATACAGTGTGCTATGAGGGAAATTTTTGCACGGGCAGCGGCGCTACGGCCTACTCTTATATCGAATTCTAACTGCCAAGGGATCGTTAGCGTCGCGGTCCCCGAGCGATTATTCTTATTGTAAATGTGCTTATACTCGATTCCCATTATTGTATGGTGACTTATTGTATGCCAGCCAGGTTGCTTTCTAATGTTCCGGTTCGATGAGTTTCGGGAAATATTTTTGGAGAAATGTATTTGGAGAAATTTTTTGAAGAAATGTTTTTGGAGAAATGTTTTTGGAGAAATGTTTGCAAGATTTGTATCTCGAGATTTGTATTTTGAAATTTGTTGTTCGATATTTGTTTTTTGTTGTATTTTTCTGATGAAATGTAAATATAGACTAATATTTCGATTTTCTAAAAAAAAAATAATATCTTATATTAATATACATTTTACAAGTCTGATATGACAAATGTCTGATTTGTGAAACAAATATTGATTTTAAGATACAAATATTAATTTTAGAGTACAAATGTCGAAATACGACAACAAATGAAGAAGTAAGAATTAAGGACTATGAATTTAGAACTAAGACCTAAGAACGCTGAATAAAGAGCTGTTTGGTCTTCCATACAAACAAACATCATTGTTACTTACTTAACCCATATAGTCACTCTATATATGAGATTTTGACGGCCATTTTGAAAAAGAGCCCTAACGGATAAAGGTTCAGGATATGGCCTGTTTACCTCATATTTTCTTGTTCAACATAAAAATCTGGTCTAGAAAAACCATATGAGAATTTCTATCTCTCCAGGTGGTACCTCCCTCAATTTTAACCCGGACTAGTATATTTGGCACGACGAACATTCAAGTAACAAAATATAGTTGATAAGCAACGGTCATTTGAACTTTTGAAGAAAGTAGTTTGTCATTAGTGAAAAGACGAATTGCGTGGAAAATACAGTCTTTACACAGTTTTAGAACATTTACGTGCTCTAGTGGGTTTCATTGCATTCAGTGTTTTTTTCTTCTGACTTTTACTTGGAGGGATACCCTCCACAACCACACAAAGCAGTTCTATACCAAACCTACAAAGGAGTAGTTACATGGTTTTAAGATGGCGTAGTTTTAAACATATGTAACATGTTCACTTTCAGATCGCTCACAGACATTTCAACACGAATCATTCATTTCCAACAACTGCTGGATTTTAAATCGAATACTAGACATATCACACCTGATCAATATCAAAAATTTAGATACACAACATTTTGGGTTGGGGAGTTTTGAAATTACAGTTAAAAATTGGTTGGAAAATGTCAAATTTTGCCCGAAAACAACGATTTCCAGTTACACCTGAAATTGTTCGTTCTTCAAAATTTTGCCACTTCATCGTGTGACTTTTGTTGCTTTTTTTTTAATTTCTGCATTGTCCTCGCGTGGATGCGTACATAGTTTTCATACAGATCAGGTGATACATTTTGTCTTTCAAGCGTTCATAAGGTTGAACAAAGTAAAACAAGAGCAATAACTCTAGAATAAATTCATGAAAATTGTTGAAATTCTATTGGCTTCTTCATTGCAGTAATTAAAATGATTGCTATAAATTTCATACAGATCGAAAGATAACCTTTGTTATTCCAGCGTTCACAAAGTTCAACAATGTGAAACATGGGCCATAACTCTAAACGTAATACACGGAAATAGCTGAAATGCAATAGGATTCTTCGTTTCACTAACTGAAATGATGCATATAAATTTCATACAGATCGGATGATCACTTTCGTCATTCGAGCGTTCACACGGTTCAACAGCGTTAAACAAGGGTCATACCTCCAGAAGAGGTCATACCTCTATAAATTAAACCTAATTTATCATCTTACTGACGTAAACAATATCCTTTTAAAAATAATCAGATGATGAATGTTGTCTTTACAGTTATCACAGGAAATTGTTGTCGACGAGCGGACGGACGAACCTACGGACGGACGCGACAGCATTTTACGATCACATTTCCATATGTTATTTTTGCTTAAAACGAGTGTACGGGTTGGGAATTGCATTTTAGAAGTGTAGAAAGTTATAGTTTAGTGCATAATTAATTGCATTTTTTAATGTTTTTAATATTATGGGTTGGGGTTATTTCAATTTCAACAGAATTGAATTTCTTTACATAGCATATGGATAAAATTAATGTAATGCTGCAGGCATGATTTATTGTTATTTACTTTTAATGTTACTTCGTGCAATTACAAACTGTCCAGATTTGAATTTAGTATTGATATCTTAATATAGATTTAATTAATAGATAATAATTGTAACAAATCTTGATATGTTATTTATAAAATAAAATTACAGTTGAACCAGGCAAAATGAGACGTACAGCAGCGAGACATGGGAAAGGTTTCTATAATGAGGACTTACAACACAAGTTCTATATATTTTACTCAACAGTTGGTGTGAACACTAAACATAAGTTTAGGTATAACAACGCAAGTTTCTTACATTCTAACACAAGTAAGAGAAAGAGAGTGGTTACGTTGAACCGTACGGTGAACATTTCCGTATGTGCTCGCAATACTTTATTTAATAATTTTCCGAAATTCTCTCTAGTTTATGGCCCTTATTATTGTTAAAAGTGTGGATGTTTTACTCATGTCGTCATTTTGGATGTGATTATCTTTAACTATAATATAAATCTGCGCCTTAAACTAAACATAAGTTTAGGTATAACAACGCAAGTTTCTTACATTCTCACACAAGTGAGAAAAAGAGAGTGGTTACGTTGAACCATACGGTGAACATTTCCGTATGTGCTCACAATACTTTATTTATTAATTTTCCGAAATTTTCTCTAGCTTATGGCCCTTATTATTGTTAAAAGTGTGGATGTTTTTACTCATGTCGTCATTTTGGTTGTGATTATCTTTAACTATAATATAAATCTGCGCCTTAAATTTCACCTCATATATCATTTATTTTACCGCAATTCAAAGGAAATTGTATATCATTCTCAAAATAAACCGCATTATTGCGTCGACGACGTTAAAACTCGTTCCATTTCATTCATAGTTTTAATATATTGTCTAAACTATGAAACTTCAGTATCATTGTTGAAAACAAATAAATAAATTAGGGGTTTAGGCCATTACTAATCTTTTCGACATTGCCCATGTTTATAATGGACAGAGCATCAATTAACAGACCGCGAACAGCAGAACATAGACAAATATTATGCTTCAAGAGTTGACGAAGCTCAGTGGGTATTTCGAAAATTCATACTTGGTATTTGCCGTAATTCTGACACGAAGCGAGTTCACAATTTGATGTCGCGATTGCTATGCTAATAACTTCTTTTTGACGTCCGGATATAACATTTAAAACTTTGGTGTTGTGAATAGAAATATTGTGATGGACGAAACTTATAATATTATTAAAATCACTATCTGAAGAAATATTTTAATCTTTAAGTAAAATATCACTGCCATCTTCAAAAAGGCTACCCGAACCTCGACGCATAATGGAAACTACAGGCCCTTATCTTTTTAAATATTCCTGCGCAAAACTTTCGAAAAATGCATATTTTATTATTATTATTACAGCATATTTATAGTGCACCCTTTCATATAACGTGTTCAGGGGCACTTTACAAAGTGACAATGTAATCATAAATAAACAACAAGATGTTAACGGTTGCATACAGAGTCAGTTAAAAGCCTGATTAAATAAATGTGTTTTAAGTTGTTTTTTAAAAGAATATAGAGATGTACAACATCTTAAACTAAATGGTAGATTATTCCATAAAACAGGTGCTTGCTAACTAAAAGAGCGCTGACCATAAGAGACTAGTTGAATAGTTTTGGGCTTTAAAAGTAGTTTATCTGATGTACGTAATGTTCGGCCGGGTGTATAAAGTTCTAAAAGATCTGAGAGGTAAACAGGAGCTAGATTATTTAAGCATTTAAAAGTAAGTAACAAAATCTTAAAATCAATTCGATATTTAACAGGTAACCAGTGTAAATTGTATAAAACAGGAGTTATGTGGTCACATTTTTTAGTTAAAGTAACAAGTCTAGCAGCAGTATTCTGTACTTTTTGTAATTTATCTATAAGCTTTAACGATGAACCAACTAAAAGTGAATTAAAGTTATCTAATCGAGAAGTGACAAGAGAATTAACAAGTGACTTAGTGGCCTCTTCAGTTACAAATTTACGTATTTTACCTATATTTCTAATATTAAAATAGCACAATTTACAAATATTATTTACTTGAGCTCCCATAAGCATAAAACTATCAAAGATTGCGCCAATATTACGAGCAGAATCAGATGAAAATATATTACAATTACCTATTACAACATGGGTATTATCATGTGCAAATTTCCTTAAGTGATGCCTTGAGCCTAATAACAAATATTCGGTTTTATCATCATTTAATTTTAGAAAGTTCTTTGACATCCATTTTCTAATTTCACTAATACAGTTCTCAAGTTGCAGTTTTGATAAATTGAAAGAGGATGGACAATTAGGTTTAAATGAAATATATAATTGAGTATCATCGGCATACAAGTGAAAGCTGAGACCATATTTCCTAACAATATCACCTAATGGTGACGTATAGAGGGTAAATAAAATCGGTCCAAGAACAGAACCCTGGGGAACCCCAGATGACAAAACAGATTCAGACAACGATTTACAATTAACTAAAATACACTGTTTTCTACCCACAAGATAGCTTTCTAAAAGATTTAATGCAGAGCCACAAATACCGAATTTAAACTGTAGTCTACGTAGAAGAATGGAGTGGTCCACTGTGTCGAAAGCAGCAGATAAATCCAATAAAATTAAAAATGTACATTTTCTATTATCAATTTCCATCAAAATATCATTTGAAACCCGGGTTAAGGCTGTTTCGGTGCTGTGAAATTGTTTATAAGCACTTTGAAATGGTTCACACAAACAGTTATCATCTAGATGGGCCTTTTATCTGAGAAGCAATACATTTCTCTAATATTTTAGAAATAAAACTTAAGTTAGAGACAGGTCTGTAATTTTTAAAAATATTAGGATCCAGTGTAGACTTTTTAATTAAAGGGGTAACATAAGCTTGTTTGAAAATGTTGGGAGCAGTAGAGGATGATATACAAGAATTAATAATATTAGTGAAAACTGGAACAACTTCATCTAGACTGTCCTTAAGAACAGGAGTTGGAATAGGATCTAATGAACAAGATTTAGGAGAAGACGATTTAATTAACTTTAAAACAAAAGATTCACTTACCAAGTCAAATTTTTCTAAATAAACAGAGTTTTATAACTTATCAAAATCATGAGCGTTAAAGTCAATAGTTATATTTAAATGTTTTGAATCTCCAATCTGTTGATATCGGTGTATGTTTTCTTTTAAGTGGTTGTCGCTGGCCACTTGAATACTGCAATAACTGAATTTCAATCGTCTTTGCTCTTCTTGCAAAAAATGCCATTACTTCAAAAATATATATTAGGATGTGCTTTTCCAATTAATTTCTTTAGTTGTCAGTGCAATCCCTCGAAAAAAAAGTGGTTGGTTCAGCTTCATGTTGAACTGTAGCCTACTATTTTATTCATTAATTAATGCGTTGAATTCAGAAAAAAATCAATTTCATGTAATTTAAGTGAACTATATTCATTTTATTAACCGACATGGGGTCTTCCCATGGTTCATTCCCATATCGCCGACTCGCCGAGTTTTAGGGGAAAAACTTTGGTTGGTGTTAAGGGATTGAGTTGGCAAAAACAATAAACCCAAGCTGAAGGATAAAACTAATTAAGCAGATAATTTTGGGAGCATTTATTTTTTTTAAATTTATAACAACCTTTAACACATAACACATAATTTGAACTTTTTGTCCAACACAGTCAAAAAATTCTAACAAATTCATTCTTCCATATTCATATCAATGTTCCGAATCTCCAATCTGTTGATATCGGGAAATATAATATTGCATAATAACCACTAGGTATTGCGTGAATCCGTGAGCAAATTACATACATCACACAAAACTATAGTATGAAATAACCGTCTGCTTGTCATGTTTGAAAAAATGTTTGTCATTCTTATTCTGTTGTGAGTATGTTGTTCTATGAAATGTTTTCTACCATGGCAAAAAAAATAGTCTGTCTCAAAAAAAGTACTCACCACAGTCGGTCTCTGCAGATTAAATGAATTAATGAGGTAAACAAACAATAACAAAACAGACGAAAGACTAGCCTCAAGATTCTGTCCATTTCTTATCCTCTCGTTAACGAGAATTTGGTTCCATTTTCCATGACATTGATACAAATATTCAAGCCCAGTCCCAAAAATCTAAAAACTCTGTTACATATCTGAATTTTTTTCGCGCCTGTGGCGCCAAATTCAAACAAAACATCATTTTCTACTCGGTTACATATCTGAAATTTTTTCGCGCCTGCGGCGCTCGATTCCATTACAACACCATTCTTCTACACCTCTGTTGTCTTATACTGTCTCAGCACTATCATATTCACGATTATAGTGAACTACCCAGTTTGTAGTACCACTGATGTATGGATCGTGGGGCGTCAGATTGTACAGATGTTATGTCAACTCTTGCAAAAAAGGTCTCGAGATTCTGTTCCATTGATTGACTATCTGGTCCTGTCGTCCACAAGAATTTCTCCCAGCAATGACCTCAAATGACAGGATATTGAATCAATTTTTCAGAATTTTCTCAAATTACTTTATGTTATAGGCACAATCATGATATATGACATAAGCTATATGTGAACTTAAATAAAACTGCTTTCCGGCGAGACAACGATCGGCGAACATCTATATAATTATACAATACTATTGTTACATGTCTGTTTGGTCTTCATTAAGAGGATGGTTATAACAAAATATAGGCATAATCTTGGTGACTGTCTTTATTCTAACTCCATTACAGATCGGCTGATATGATCGCGTGACATATAGAATTACAGTAAACCTGCTAATATTTGATACCACTACATCTCCCCTCCTAAGTATTTGGATAAACTTACAGAAACAAAAACTTATTTATACATTACAGAAAAAGAATAAACATTCCCACTTATGCATAATATATATTTATCTCCCCCTACCATTAAAAACTAAAATTAGAAATACCAAATCCTAGGTATCAAATTGAGAGAAACACATCTTATGTACTATGTGAAAACAAAGAATTATATTTGATAATGTTCAAATGTTTTAGTTTTTAATGTCAGTCTTGAAAACGGGATGGTAACTTTATCTCAGGTTTTGACTTCCTTAAAGAAATACCATCACCAGAGTGTGAATTATTCTTATGTTCCATACTATTGTTAATTTCAGCATTTGGCAGTTTATTTATGTTGCCTGTTGAAGCTTCAATCGCATAAGAACGATGAGAAACTTGTCGCATGACAACACCTTTTTCATTTCTGTCTTTTATAAATACTGAATCACCCCCACACAATTTTAGTAGATTTTTCACTGAATGTCTTTTATCAAAATTGACTTTTTGTTTTTCGACTAATTTATGTTCACATGATTTTAGCTTATACACATCCACTAATTTACTCTGTAACTGTGATGATATGACAGGCAGTTTGGAATAAAGGCTTCGTCCCATAAGTAATTCTGCAGGACTGTATCCATTACGCAAGGGTGCATTTCTGTAATTAAAAAATGCTATATATGGATCTTTATTGTCCATTAATTGTTTTGCGGTTCTGACAGCTCGTTCAGCTTCCTCATTACCAGAGCTATGTAGCGGACTTAGATCAGCAGCCCAGAGCACTTTGGTCAAACGAATGAGGTACCAATATCTGAGTACTGGAATGATTACTCTGTAACCTTGCATATTCAGATATGGATGTCTGCCCGGGTCCAGTTGCTGCGTCTGGCCTTTGAAAGTTGAAATGATCAGACACATCTCTCTGAGTACAAAACAGGTCCTGCCAGACAAATTCTCCTCCGCAAAGGGCCCGCCAGACACCCCCAAAGGGCCCCAAATATTGAGCTAGATTAAACATTGGAGGTACCATACGAAACAAAATTAAAATGAACAATTAGACTCTACTAAGTATAAAAATCCCCATGCCAGACAATTTGTCCGCTGTTAGAGCCCCGCCAGACACCCCCAAAAGTTGGGCCCTTAAACATTGTGTTGAAAATGAGCTGGATCAAACATTGTTGATACCACTTGGAAAAAAGTTGAAATGATCAGACACATCTCTCTGAGTACAAAACAGGTCCTGCCAGACAAATTCTCCTCCGCAAAGGGCCCGCCAGACGCCCCCAAAGGGCCCCAGATATTGAGCTAGATTAAACGTTGGAGGTACCATACGAAACAAAATTAAAATGAACAATTAGACTCTACTAAGTATAAAAATCCCCATGCCAGACAATTTGTCCGCTGTTAGAGCCCCACCAGACACCCCCAAAAGTTGGGCCCTTAAACATTGTGTTGAAAATGAGCTGGATCAAACATTGTTGATACCACTTGGAAAAAATTTGAAATGAACATATACATTTACAAAACAGGTCCTGCCAGACAAATTGTCCTCCGCAGAGGGCCCGCCAGACGCCCCCAAAGGGCCCCAGATATTGAGCTAGATTAAACATTGGAGTTACCATACCCGCCCCATCATGATATCTGAATCCGGCTTGTGAGCCAGGGCAGCTCACGGTAGGAACTTCCCCTTGAATCTCTCGAATGATATCTAAAGAAACTTAAACTTCGAATGTTCTTATAAAGAGGTTACGTGCATGAGTCAGAATTGAGCCCCGGGAAATTGACCAGGTGCTTCCTTTATCGGATTGGTCAACTTTACAGATGCTACCCTGGATTTCAAGACAGTGTACTTATATGGGCACCCAGGAGAGCGACTAACCACGTTTTTAACTCATGTGATTACCATTTTTGGATTATCAGACTTATGATGTCATTGCCCCACTTTAAACTTCCAGACATATTCTTGTTAGCCTAGTTCTTGTTGTCACTAACAATTTCAATACACAGACCAGAAGATATTTTACAAACTAAGGTAACCCCTACAGTATATAGCGTCTATAGTGTAACATACGAAACAAAATTAAAATGAACAATTAGACTCTACTAAGTAGACAAATTGTCTGCTGTAAAAGCCCCGCCAGACATTCCCAACAGTTGGGCCCTGCAGACGTTGTGTTGATACCCGCAAGACGCCCCCGCAAGGTTCCGACTTTTGAGCTAGATTAAACATTAGAGCTACCATACGAAACAAAATTAAAATGAACAATCAGACTCTACTAAGTAGACAAATTGTCTGCTGTAAAAGCCCCGCCAGACAGTTGGGCCCTGCAGACGTTGTGTTGATACCCCAAAGACGCCCCCGCAGGGTTCGAACTTTTGAGCTAGATTAAACATTGGAGCTGTAATAAATATAATTGTAAGAAATGGACAAGGTGGATACCTGGGCATTATATTGTGATCCATGGCAATGTATGACATTGTTATTTTAACGTGATTTGGGCCGTGAACTCAACAAGGTAGTCTGTCTCGAAAACGACACGCGAAAGACTGAAATTTCCTGGACTGTAAACATTGACATCGATAAGATAAGATAATCTTTATTTATAGTCGGTATGTACATATAACAGTAAAACACAAGCTCCTTGGAGCTTTTAGGTCGACATAAGTATTTCAATTTATAAAAAAATAAATTATAAATTTACATTAAAAAATATTACAGTAAAACATAACACATTCCTAAACATGACACATTTTTAAATAATGATAAGATGTTATAAAATTTATTAAATTTTTACAGTCATAACATTACATTTAAAATTGTTCATTTATCACAGTTTATTTAAATGGAGATATCAGAGTCAATGATTTAATTGCTATATTTACAAACTCCAGCATTGGTAGGCTATATCACTAAAGCTAAACTTACACACTGAACATTTACATTCTATTCCATTCCAGGGGGAGTGGATGGCTGAATGGTTAGCAGTGCATACTGTATCATAAAGTCTGTCATTGAGTCAACTGGTGTTGTTTCGAATCCCCGGTTGTACGTGACAAGGAGTAGGGTCGCCTGTCCAACCTCGTTGGTTTTCTACGGTTTCCTCCCAGTACTAAGGCCAACTACACCTAAGCGAATTATTGAAATAAAATTTAAAACCATATGTTAGTCCCCAAATGACCTAGTTTGCGTCAAGTGGACATTAATCCCCATTTCTCTCTCCCTCTCTCTCTATTCAATTTCAAGTAAACAGTAGTTTTTTTAAAAAAAAAACACAACCAACGCCCAGCTTAGGCATGGGCCTGAGGGGCCCAGACCCAGGGCCCCGCGGTTTAGGGGGCCCCGCGGTTCATGGGAAAAAAATTAAAATTCCAGATGAAAGTTTCACGATAATAAATCTAGTGGCGCGAAGGCGGAGACTGAGCTATCCCTCAACCTTCTCTGTGAAGTTCCACTCGGTGATCGGTCTTGGTTTCTAGAAATGTATGTCATTCGAAAGTAAATAGATTTCGTATGTGATCACATATTATATAATTATTTTTTATTACAGACCGTTTAATTGTGTGTTACGTATGCGTGCCATTCAAAAGGATATGAAATAATCTTCTCGTCGCGTTACGGGCCCTGTGATTCTAGTTAGGCCCAGGGCCCCGCTCCGGTAAAACTGGGCTTTGAACACAACACAGTTTCTATCACTGATTTTGTAGGCAAAGCACGTTTCGACGAGTATTCTTTTATCGTTATCACTTGTGCTTGATAACAATAAGAGAATACTTGTCGAAACGCCGTGCTTTGCATATAAACCAGTGATTGCATTTCCATATAAACTGTGTTGTGTTTTTAATGTGCTCAATCGCTAAATGCACTAAAGAATTATAGCAGCTTTTTAAAGGAGCTAAATCGCTAATATTTGGTACCGTACCTAGAAATTGACACAAGTGGGTCGCAACGCATATAATACTGTAAAATGAATGTATATTAAACTGATTTACATTCAATGGTTTCCGTTCATACTTTAATTTCAAATCAGTTATGTTCGGCGAAATAAGCCATATGCCGCATTCTAAGGTCGAGAAACCTGTCACCTTCGCTACCGCTAAATCGGTCTAGAAATCAGACTATCAATAATCGTGCAATCAACATGTCAACAAAGTTCTCCAATATAATTTGTTAATTTAATAGTTTAAGCTCGCAATAGGCCAGAAATCAATGAGTTATTTCTTTATAGTGCGGAGTCTTATTTGCGTATATGTGAGTTGGATGCTGCGCAGCTATTTAAAATTTGACCTATCACAGGTCGCGCTTAAGGGGTCGCGGTCAAAAGTTATGGGGTCAAGTGCCAGGTCATGGCATTTGTAAACAAAGCCACGTCCATGATTTACCTTTGATAACATTGACACGGACTAAGGATATTGGACTGGAAATAGTGGAAAAATGCTTTCATGTCATGGAAATGTGGGGGAAAATTTGTCTGGCCGGGCCTGTTTTGTACTCAATGAGATGTACCAATTCAAAAATGTTTGCTTGAGCTCCTTTTTATACGCCCATATTTTCATGTGGACGTATATTGTCGTCGCCCCCGTCCGTCCGTCCGTCCGTCCACAATTGTTTGTGAACAGTCTACAGGTCACAATTCTTATCCGATTTCAATGAAACTTAAAATATAGGTTTATCACCCTAAAATTTCGGTTCCTTTCGATATTGGCATGTGTCGGACTGTAACTTCATGGGTTATGGCCCCTGATTGTACGAAAAATCATGTTTTTTAGCTTGTGAACAGTGTAGAGGTCACAATTTTGAACCGATTTGGATGAAACTTGAAATGCATGTTTATAACCCAAAGATCTTGGTTCCTTTCGATATTTGCGCCAATCGGATCGTAACTTCCTGAATTATGGCCCTGATTGTCCGAAAAATCGCCCTTTTTGATTATATCATCGTTCGATGGTTATGAAGGTTGAGTTTGAATTTCGTGAAAATCGGACCAAAATTGACGGAGAAAATGGCCGCCGTTTGTACGCGAATAGTGTGAAAATATGTTATATCAAGGTTGTGGACCTTATAGAGGTCACAATTTTGAACCGATTTTGATGAAACTTGACATGTATGTTTATAACCCAAAGATCTTGGTTCCTTTCGATATGTGCGCCCATCGGATCATAACTTCCTGAATTATGTCCCCTGATTGTCCGAAAAATCGCTTTTGTTAGCTTGTGGTCCCTCTGGAGGTCAAAATTATATCACGGTTTTATGGTAATGAAGAGAGAATTTGAATTTCGTGAAAATCGGACCAGAGTTGACGGATAAAATGGCCGCTGTCTGTACCAGTACGCGAATTGTGTGAAAATATGTTATATCAAGGTTGTGGACCCTATAGAGGTCACAATTTTGAACTGATTTTGATGAAACTTGAAATACATGTTTACAGCCTAATGATCTTGGTTCCATTGCATAATTGCCCATATCGGATAGTAACTTCCTGGCCCCTGATTGTACGAAAAAACACCCTTTTTAGCTTGCGGTCCCTCTGTAGGTCACAATTATTATCTGATTTAAAAAAAACGTTTGATTATATCACAGTTACACCGTAGTTATGGGTGAGTTTGAATTATGATTATATGATGATTACTTAAAATGCAACAACTCTTGTTGACTGCCCGGACGATTTGGCTGCTGTGTGGGTGTATGTTTCGTTGCCTGGCAACCTATTTTTAACATAATGTCTGAGGGGCCCAACTTTTGGGGGTGCCTGGCGGGGCTTTTACAGCAGACAATTTGTCTGGCATTGGGATTTTTATACTTAGTAGAGTCTAATAATATTATTGTTCATTTTAATTTTGTTTCGTATGGTACCTCCAATGTTTAACCTAGCTCAATATTTTGGGCCCTTCGGGGGCGTCTGACAGGCCCTATGCGGAGGATTATTTCTCTGGCAGGACCTGTTTTGTACTCGGGGAGATGCATCAGTTAATTTCAACTTGTTTCAGAGTGGTATCAACAATGTTTGATCCAGCTCATTTTCAACACAATGTCCTCGTGGCCCAACTTTTGGGGTGTCTGGCGGGGCTCTAACAGCAGACAAATTGTCTGGCATTGGAATTTTTATACTAGTAGAGTCTAATTGTTCATTTTAATTTTGTTTCGTATGGTACCTCCAACGTTTAATCTAGCTCAATATCTGGGGCCCTTTGGGGGCGTCTGGCAGGCCGTTTGCAGAGGAGAATTTGTCTGGCAGGACCTGTTTTGTACTCAGAGAGATGTGTCTGATCATTTCAACTTTTTTCCAAGTGGTATCAACAATGTTTGATCCAGCTCATTTTCAACACAATGTTTAAGGGCCCAACTTTTGGGGGTGTCTGGCGGGGCTCTAACAGCGGACAAATTGTCTGGCATGGGGATTTTTATACTTAGTAGAGTCTAATTGTTCATTTTAACTTTGTTTCGCATGGTACCTCCAATGTGTAATCTAGCTCAATATTTGGGGCCCTTTGGGGGCGTCCGGCGGGCCCTTTGCGGAGGACAATTTGTCTGGCAGGACCTGTTTTGTACTCAGAGAGATGTATATGTTCATTTCAACTTTTTTCCGAGTGGTATCAACAACGTTTGATCCAGCTCATTTTCAACACAATGTTTAAGGGCCTAACTTTTGGGGGTGTCTGGCGGGGCTCTAACAGTGGACAAATTGTCTGGCATGGGGATTTTTATACTTAGTAGATTCTAATTGTTCATTCTAACTTTGTTTCGCATGGTACCTCCAATGTTTAATCTAGCTCAATATCTAGGGCCCTTTGGGGGCGTCTGGCGGGCCCTTTGCGTAGGAGAATTTGTCTGGCAGGACCTGTTTTGTACTCAGAGAGATGTATCTGATCATTTCAACTTTTTGCCGAGTGGTATCCACAATGTTTGATCTAGACCATTTTTGGGTGCCCTCTTTGGGGCCCAAAAGGCCAGACGCAGCAACTGGACCCCGGCAGACATCCATATCTGAATATGCAAGCTTACAGAGTAATCATTCCAGTACTCAGATATTGGTACCTCGTTCGTTTGACCAAAGTGCTCTGGGCTGCCGGTCTAACTGCTTGTTTGATGCATAAATCCATAACATTTTGCGAAATAAGCAAATTCTGCGGAGGAATACTGGGTACCATTATCACTAAAAGTAGTTCAGGTATTCCGTGATGTGAAAACATTGATTTAAGATGGGTAATCACATTATATGAAGTTAGGCTTGTGAGTTTTGCTACCTCAATATAACGAGAAAAGTAATCTACTACAAGTAAGTAATGTGAACCTTTAAATACAAACAGATCTGATGCAAGTTTACACCATGGTCTAGAAGGGAAGTCTGTAGGATTCAACGGTTCAAGTTTATTTATAGCTTTCGCAGAACACACATGGCAGTTCTTAATAAAGTCACAAATTTTTGCTGATGTCTGGCCACCAAACGGAAAGTTTAGCTAACTCGCGACACTTTGTAATGCCAAGATGTCCTTCATGTATTTTACCCAAGATATCAGTTTGTAAGGGTTGAGGGATAATAATTCTGGATTCACTGATTAGTAAATTGTCAATCACAGAAATATCATTTCTGTATTGAAAGTAAGGTTTTACGACAGGATTAACATTTTTAATGTCACGAGGCCAACCATGCATGCAATAGGAATACAACTGTTTACACACATCATTATTTAACTGTGCATTGATAACCTCTTGCAAACGTTTATTTGATGAGGGAAAATTTGACACAACTAAGTTTACATATGAGGTAACAGAATTCTGGAAATCAATATCATTTTCAGTCGGTTCAGAGCTTGGGGCTCTTGATAAACAATCGGCTGTAGATAAATTCTTTCCAGCAACATGAACTATCGAATAGGAATATCGCAGAAGTCGCATTATCTATCTTTGTATGCGTATTGGTAGATTAGTTAGATCTTTAGTTCCTAATAATGAAACTAATGGTTTGTGATCGGTTTCTATAAGAAACGTTGGTACTCCAAGTAGATAATCTTCAAACTTTTCACATGCCCACACTGTAGCTAAGGCTTCCTTATCAATCTGAGGGTATTTTTGCTCAGTTTCCGTCAAGCTACGCGATGCGTATGCAACGGGTTTCCATCCACTTAAATGTCGTTGTAGTATGACAGCTCCAAGTCCAAATGAGGATGAATCGGCGCTCACTACAGTTTCCAACTCCTGATTATACAGACTTAAAACTGGACTGTTGGTTAAAGCTTTTATGATTGCTTGAAATGAATCTTCTTGGGGTGTGTCCCATATCCACAATGAACCAGAACGAAGTAAAGCTCGCAATGGTTTTGTAAGAGCAGCCAAGTTTTCTATAAACTTTGACAGCTGATTGACCATTCGCAAGAGTCGCCTTATGTCACCAACAATTTTCGGTTGTGGGAAGTTTTTGATGGCAGATATTTTGTCTGAGTCTGCTTTGATTACATCTGCACTGACTGCTTGTCCTAGAAATCTGATCTCTGATGTACGCCACTGACATTTTGATTTATTCAAAGTAAGAATTGAAGAACGAGATTAAGATTATTGTCATGCTCAGCATATGATGACCCGTAAACAACAATATCATCCATGAGTAGGGTGCCCCGAGCTAAAAAAAATCTCGAAAACTATTTACAGTTATTGCACTATATCTATACAAACAACAACCCCAGATAATCCTTTATTATAAACTGTCAAGAAACTGTACCTGCGTGCTTTATTTCACAAGATATATTCATTCGACTGTACGGTAAAATACACTGCTTGGGTGTACTAGCGGCGGACATTTGTATTTGGGGATTTCAATGTTGACAGAGTTATGTTTTCTTGGAAATTGAAAATTATGAATTTCTTTTCCGATAAGAATTAACCACTACTAATATTCGGGACTATTCGTTTAAATCGTAATTTGCTATCTAACAAAATCTGCTCCATGTATCGTTTGGATCGGCCATTCCTGTGTAATTTATATGTGTGCAGCCCTATTTACATTTGTTTAAGTTTTTGTTGATACAATGGACCGATCTATGTATAGTTTCTATACCCATAGATGTGAACGTGCCTTTGTAAATTTATATTTGATGTCCCATTTAACCCCTGTGCGTACACGTCGCGCGAAAAATGTCGGCAACAAGGGGTAACCTAAGACCCCAAACATAAATAGGTTTTGGATGAATAATTGTATTCAAATACGATCAAACTACAGCTTCACATCAAGACTGAACAATAATCAATCAGACTAAAACAAATTATTTCAGGTATTGTCACTGACGATAGGAATTATAAGATTTTTTTTGAAACCATACAAATCTAAAAATATCGTAATTGTCATGTTCCATGTAGAATCGTCTATTGGTGGGGTTGGTAGGGTACCTTGATTTGCTTTCAGATCTGGATTTCTAACCAAAACAATATCATCAGTAAGAAAGATTCCTAATACAAAGCTAGCACCGATTACAGAACAGATCAGACACCTGTAAAAAGCAAAATATTGAAAGGAAGGGGGAGGGGGTCTACAAGACCCCTGGTGTCCGATTATTTAATAATCGAAGTTTCTTGTCAAATGATGAATGTTGCCACTGCCTCACATCCATTCTATTTGCAGCATTATACTAGACATTAAGTACCTGACAATGTATAACATTCTCGCTAGACAATTATGAACCAATTTCTCACAAACGTTAATGATAGGGTCCTGGGGACCCGAAAAAACCTTTGTATAATGTTAGGAAGTATGTTTATTTCAGGAAAGTTTTATGGAATAATTAAGAGTATTAGATGAATAATGACAGACTATTTTAATCAATCTGAATGAAAAATATGCAATAGCTGATCAAGTTATATATAGATTTGAGATGTACCTTGACATTCTGAAGTTGGATTTGAATAAGTGAATACAAACTATAAGATACATAATTAAGAACAAATTCAAATTCGGGATCCCGTGCATTTACACAAGAATAAATATGCTGAATATATTATTATGTATTTCCTATAAATGAAACGAAATGGGGTTTAACGTCCTACTGTTCTGCTCTGAACTGGGCTAATTCCTATAACTTTATTGGGACTGAAAGCGATCGATTACATTGTATTTCTAATTTCAAAATTACGGATTTATTAATGGGCCCAGCTATATCATCAAGATCTGCCAAAATAATTTGCGCAGATTTATCAGCCATATTTCGAAGTCCAATAATCATTGGCGTATGAGTCGAGTCAGCGGTTATTGCATATGTGTGCCGAATTTGGAGCCATATTTTGGTGTTTTGTCCGTATATAAAGTGGTGTTTTTTGCCGACTTTGGGGTTTCCGAAACATGTTTTAAAGATACACCGACATGCTCACATGATATTCTTTGGACTGTAGTATTTGTTGGAGTGTAATTAGATTTGAGTCTCACCACTATCCCACCACTATCCCGGGGAAAAAGGGGTTGTCGAGATAATCGTTATATAATTTTAAAGATTTATTAGAAGTTTGTATATTTTACCCAGCTTTCTCGCCTTTGTCTCAGTCTGATCAGCCTCCTTCGAATACCGTTGTCATCAAACGTTACACTGTCGTCATGTAAAGCAGTAATTATAGACTGGCGCTCTGTATTGGTCGGAAATTTATTGATGATACCTAGTACTAGCCTGTAATTCTTGCAAAGGCAAATTTTATTATTGTGCCGAGATCATAGCTATCGCCCAAACCACTGCTGGATAGTAATTCATCGTTGGACGTCATGCCTGCTAATTGAATCGATTAAAAAAGTCCGTCGGTCAATTCCTTAACAAAATAAAAAGATTTGTTTCCCCTTAACCCAAAAAGCCAGTTGTCTCGAACAGTAAATCTGGTCAACCGAGACTACATTTCGCTTCGATAAATTTCCGGTAGCAAATTTAAAAATGCGAAACAATTGTTATATTTTCTAATTTGGTAAAACTCGTCTGGGGCAATACAACGACGATTTCACGAACCTTTCAAAATTAAAAGAAAAATACCGGTTGTACTCTTATCTTGCCCAAAACGAGTCATTAGGAGATGTTAAATCGCCGAAACTAAACGCCAGCACTCTGTAAATAAATAGCGAATTGAAAAATAAAAACGACAATAATTTTTAGAATTTTCAACGTAGTTAGCGATCCAATAATATTGAAAGACAAACGCGTGATGAAAATATTTTTAACGTGTCTTTATTTACAATTTTATGTTGTGACAATACCACGTGCATGGCTGTATACGGTGAATATTTGGTCCGTGCACGTGCTCCCATTGTGCCCGAGCCTGTATTGTCATCATTGAGAAATTCGTCTTTGCACAGTAAACACCTCTCGAGGTAAGACAAACTTTCTTAGAGGCTATATTGGACAGCTCGGGGCACCCTACCATGAGACAGGCTACTCCATTAAGGCCTTGTAATATTCTGGACACGCGTTTCATGAAATGTTCAGGACCACTGGAAATCCCAAAAGGTAGTCGGTTGTAACAGAATCGACCATAGGGACTCATGAAAGTAGTGAGGAGAGCTGACTTTTCAGTTAATGGGATTTGATGGAATCCACTGTTTGCATCTAATTTTGAAAATAACACATGCACCTGCCATCTGTCCTAATACATGTTCAACAGAGGGTAACATATGTCTCTCGTGTTTCACAGCTTTATTTAACCTGGTATGGTCAACACATATGCGAACAGCAGAAACTTCGCGTTGACCAGTAACAGGGTTTTTAGTTTTTTTAGGAATGACACATAGAGGTGTAGGAACATCTACTGGTTTTATGACATCTAAAAGTTGAAGTCTCTTTAATTCTTCTTCGACCTTAGTCATTAATGGTAAAGCTACACGTCGAGGAACAGCTCCATCTGCTAGCTGGATTTCATATTCTCCTTCTAATTTACCTAAACCATCAAAAAGTTCAGGAGAGTTTTCTTCTATCGAAGCTTGATCACGATGATGTTGAAAAATTTTCCTGTATAGCCATTTAGGGATAACTGTGACGTCGGCTCCTGAATCTGCCTTGAAACATAATTTGGTATGATCCACTGTAACTGTGACGTCCCAATCATCTTTTATTGGTTGAGAGTGTGAAGATTCAACAGCACCAATAAAATTGAAATTGTCGTTGTCCACGTCATTATTATTCTCTGTTTCAGAAACTTCATCAGTACTTTTATCTAATTCACCATCATTGACAGCACGAACTCTGCTGTATTGACTTCTGAAATGTGATGAGGCTTTTGACTTTGGCTGACACATGACACATGGATTGAAAATGTCCTCTCTTTTTACAGGCTATACATTTTACATTACTAGCTGGACAAAAGTTTCGTTGATGCGGCTCTTTACCACAATACTGACACTTTGAATGTCTGTATGATGAGTCAGCTTTCATGCTTGATTGACTCGGACCGGTGGCTCCAGAATTGCCTTACGAAGAGAACTTTGGAAAAGCTGGTTTTCTTTGATAATGGGACTTTGCATGACCATGAACTTGATGAAGATTCCCTTCAAATGGCGGTTCAACCACAGAATTTTCCTGATGATGCTGTAATGATATACTTCGAGGTAAAGTGACCTCTGCTGCTTTACAGTATTCAACAGCTTTCGTTAAAGTAAGAGCTGGTTTTCTCAACAAATCTTTCCGTAGTCTATTATCATAGATGCCACAAACTATGCGATCTTTGATAAGGGAGTCATGTAAAACAGAAAATTCACTTCTGTTGGCCATTTTACAAATAACAGAGTAAAATGCTTCAAATGGTTCATCTTTACCTTGATATCTGGTGTTAAAATTTGATTCCCTTCAAATGGCGGTTCAACCACAGATTTTTCCTGATGATGCTGTAATGATATACTTCGATGTAAAGTGACCTCTGCTGCTTTACAGTATTCAACAGTTTTCGTTAAAGTAAGAGCTGGTTTTCCTAACAAATCTTTCCGTAGTCTATTATCATAGATGCCACAAACAATGCGATCTTTGATAAGGGAGTCATGTAAAACAGAAAATTCACATCTGTTGGCCATTTTACAAATAACAGAGTAAAATGCTTCATATCTGGTGTTAAAATTAAATCTTTCGACTGTGAGATTTTTCATAGTTGAAAGTATTTTTCATACTCCATTGGAAACCATCGAAAACTTTTATGGCTTCAGGACCAATGACATGCTGTAAGATGTTGGCTTTTACGCGTTCTGACTTACTGTCGAGGCCAGCAGCAACGAGATATGCTTTGAATGCTTGCTTGAATTGACGAAAATTTTCTTCCAAATTTCCTTCAAGAGTGAGTTTTTCGGGAGGAGGGAGGTTATTCATAATTCTTCAGAATATGCAGACAATATAGACTCCATGAATATGTCTTTCAAACCTAAACAAATTTGATTATTAGACGAGTAGAGTTGGGCCTAGATCTGTCATTGTCTGAGAGTGAGACGAAATGGCGGAAACTTTTCGACGTTTACACGCGGTTGAAATTCCTCGTTTGATGTAAAAATCTTGATTAAAATTTACCATTTAAATAGCTCCCCCAATCCTCCACTTCTGACACCATGTTACATGTCTGTTTGGTCTTCATTAAGAGGATGGTTATAACAAAATATAGGCATAATCTTGGTGACTGTCTTTATTCTAACTCCATTACAGATCGGCTCATATGATCACGTGACATATAGAATTACAGTAAACCTGCTAATATTTGATACCACTGCAACTATCTATGTTCTACTGGGAAGCTTAATGTTATAGTCGGTATTTTGATTGTGGATGACGGCCTAGATTTGAAACCACCCCTTCCCCACCCCCATTTTCCCTAGAAAACTCTCACCTGTGGTGCACGGTTCCTGATTGCGTCACTCATACTAGGGGTGGGGTGGAGTGGGGGCGTATGTGCATCAGTCGGTCGCATTTTGACTAAACACCCCCCTAAACAAATTCGTTATGTACGCCCCTGGTTGAACGTTCGAAAATATGATGTTAGAGCTATGCACAAAGCTGTAATAACTAATACTACTATGCAATAAGAGGTGGGCTTATTGTTATTTCTGTCATCGGAAATGAGTATTCCGCTACCGTAAAGTTTTCTTCCTTCTCCAGGAAAACCAGTTATAGCTTGGGCACAATTAAGAAGCTCATTCGAGAATTATTTAATTGTCGTCGATGGAGAAAACTAAGCTGCTAGAAGAAAACGATCATTATTACTCAATTGCTTGGGGACATACATGTCATACGGCAAGGCCGTTTATGACTCGCTCAACGATAAAGATACAACTTCCGATTTATGTTCCGTGCACAAAGGAATGGCAAAATTATTGGTGAATATGTATCAGAACTACGTCGACTTAGTGTAAATTGTGATTATTCTGCAGGAATGCTTTATCAAATGATCTGTGATGTACTGATTGAAAGCAACGAATAGTAAACCTAGGAACGTTGAATGATGGAAGGCAATGGCTTGACACTTAAGAATGCAATAACAATTGTCAGACAAATCGAACTGGCTACAGTTTAATGTCAATCACTTCTATCAAGGCCCAATAACAATCACATGATGGATAGTTTGCAAAGAATTAAAAGTACCCGTACCGTAGTAGAAATTATCGCACACATAATAATAATAACTAGACCTGCAGACCTGCAGTGCTGAATCGGCTTTCAGGAATCAGACAGGAAGTGCGTCATGCAATAGCCGATCCATCGAGCTACCAAACGATACTGTAGTTGTTATGATTCAGTGACACCCTCTATCAGATTTGTAAAAGTAATATTTGCTTGCAAATACACCGGTCAAAATTGTAAAATCTGGCAAAATTACTTCACTTCCGGTGGCAAAAGAAATCATTATCGGTAACAAATAAGTTGAGAATTCGCAATTGAGAATTGTTTTATACATATCAGGCAATAAACAATAAACTTAGAACCCATAAACTGAAATTAAAAAGGTAAAAAACTTAAAAAGTGATCCTTAGAAAATTGGTTATTTTTCGACAAGGGAATATGCTAGAAGCAATTTTTTGATATCAGTATGATTATATTGATCCAATCTAAATGGCCATTAGAATCAAACGTTATAACGTTAAACAATTAAACAAATAATAAATATAACTCACTTCAAAAAAATATTTGTTTTGAAGTCTAAAAATACAGTTTTTGCAAATATCACATTACTTCCGGTGATAATGGAAAAGTTAAATCAGATCATTGCAATCATAAATGGCATAAGGCATCACATGGTGAAAATTGTATGAAAATTGAATAATAATTGACACTTTTATAGACCAAAAAGCTTGAAAAGTGACTTGTAGAAAATCGTCTATTTCTCGGCAACCGTGCAAGTTAGAAACTTTTTTGTGGTATCTGTATGATCGTATGGGTTCATGCTATTCGTTGATGGGATTCAAATATCATAATTTTAAAAATATTATAAAAAAGACTCATTTGAATAAAATATTTGTTTTTTAGGTTAAAAATATAGTTTTTCCAAAATGACGTCATTTCCGGTAACAGTGAAACTGTAAAATTGGCTTAACCTAGTCCAAATTAGCATTAGGCATCGAATGAAAAACAAATATTGAAAATTGGATAATAATTTACTCTTTAAAAGGCAAAATAACGTGAAAAGTGATGCATGCAAAATTGCATATTTCTCGGCAATTACTCATATTACGAACTATTTTTTGCATACATTCTCCTCGTCTGGATTATTACTACGAGTTTATGAAAGTTACGAATAAATAGTTCAAAATACGAAGACGTTGAATAGGTTGTAAATAACTGATTGTTACACTTTTTTTTTTACATTTATTCGAAATTGCCCGAAAATGAAATTGAAATTAACAAATTTGAGCTAACGATTTGTGCCTCTTTACAGCGCGCATCCTTTTTGCTATATCAGATTTCGAAAAAAATAATATTTGCTTTCAAAAAGTGGTACTGAACTGTCAAAATTGTAGTTTTTGTTAATATTACGCCACTTCCGTTGCGTGCAGAAAAATTTCACGGTAACAAAAAAAATTACAATTGAGACCACGGAGCATATGCACTTTGTTTTACACAAATCGAACAATAAATAATTAATCTAGGTACGAAAAACTAAATTAGCCAATGGCGACTAAAGAAAATTACTGAGAGAAAAATTCTTTCTCACTTCTGCTCAAGTAGGGTGATACTTTAACTCTGTGTAAACTACCATCAAAAAATATTCATAAATAAAAAAGTTTTCTGTAAAAATGTAAAACAAATTCAAAATATCGGAGATTTTTTCGACTACTTCCGGTTTTTCGATCATTGTCGGAATAGCTTTAACAAGTTGATTAGATACTTAACTTCCTGTACCAGAAATGTCAGAAACATTCATTGAGTAATTTTCGAAAAAAATATAAATAAAAGAGCATTTTCAATAATTTAATGATTTTTAAACTTTTTTCAAAGATTGAGGTCATTTTTGGACCACCTATAATATTGCAACGCTTTTATTATTAGATGCACACGCTAGGCCACCGATAGGACTCTGAGTAAAAAATGTTTAAGAAAAATCGTAGTCGTCGTTTTCGAGAAAAAGGCGTCCCAGAATGCTCCAAAACGGAAAATACTTAGTTTTCGGCGTACCATAATTTATTTCCTAAGAATCAAATTCGTGTTATTTAGATGTTATACGATTGTCTATTAATGGAACTATCAAACGACGCTTTAATTGTTTTGGTCCGCTAATATGTGACGGAGAATTCGAACTTTTGGCAAGAGCTCCAATTTTTTTTTTTATCTTTTTTACATTTTTCTTCGTTTTTTTTAACTACTTCCGGTATACCAATCATTGTCGAGTAGTTTTCACATCCAGTTTTGGAGTTTGCATGGGAACAGGGTTCTCTATTGATATACTACACTATTTTTTTTTTTTTTTTTAAAACAATATTTTATTCAGGATGTCTGAATGCGATTGGGGAACAGGCTTAGCCTATGTGAAACCCCTCTCCCTAGATAATATACATACATAGTATTAAAACCAAGGAACAAAATGGGTGTATATACACAGTTAAAATGACAAACACATACATATATAAATATAAATACATAATGAGATGGGTAATAATGATTGATATATACTATAGGTTACATTGTTACGTGGATTTAAATGAATATTTGTTAATTAAACTGCTGATGAGAATGATTAAAATCTATTTGACATACCAATAAACTTTTGGACTTGATTGAAAATATTGTTGTTTACATCGATACAGTGGGTTGCGGACCCGAACAGGAGACTGTTAATGTTTTTGAGGTCGTATTGTAGTTTGTCTATGGTTTCTTTTCGTGCATTTGAATATACACTATACGATCAAATAAAATACTTCTGAGAAATCCTATGTTCAAAAGTGTTAAAAATGTCAAAATGTCAAAATATTGAAAATTAAATTTCAATAACTGCATACATATTATACATCATTAGAATCGTAATTAGGTCAGCTTTCTAAATATATATCTTTTTTTTTTGAAAATCTCTTAAAATAAAAATATAGTAGAGCATTTTCCAAAAATTTCATAATTTTTCGACTTTTTTCGATTTTCCTTCCGTTTTTGGTCCTATTTAAATTATTGGAAGATTTTAATGGATGGCTTCATGCTAAAGACCACCGAGGGGGCTCTCGATAGAGAAAGTTTAAGATAAATCGCTTGAGCAGTTTTCTAGATAAAGGCGTCTAAAAATGCTCCAAATCAGAAAATACTTGATTTTCAGCGTGCTATATTTTACTTCTGGATCATCGTATCTGTATGAATTGGGTATCATACGATACTCCAATTCCGATGTCAACTAACGATACCTTAATCCATTTGATCGGTTGATATCGGACGAAGAAATTACGTTTTTCCCAAAAGCACCCATTTTTTTAGTTTTTTCAAAATATCAGACATTATTTCGACTACTTCTGGTTTACGGATCGTTGTTGAAATTGCTTTATGCAACTGTCTGGCAATATGGCTTTATGTTTCAGGGGTTTCAGAAATATCGTTTTATCCTTTCCAAAAAATATAAGGGTTACAAAATGGGCAGAAAATTCGAAAAATAAAGGGCGATAACTCTGAATGAAACTTATATTGCTGGAATCGCATAGACTACCGGAATCCAAAAATGTAGGTCAAATTTGAAAATTTTGAAAAATAACAAAAAATTGTGTCATAAACAAAGTGTTTTCAATTTTAGAACGATAGAAGTCCTAGACGAATTTTCGAAATTGAAAAATGTGAGATAGCCATTATCTCCGAAAAGATTCAGGGTTCCCGAAAATGTCATTTGTTGTAAAATGGGTAAAGAATTGACGAAACTATGGCCTATTTTCAATTTTTAGACTGACGTACAAAGTTCGGCCACTTCCGGTATGCGCAGAGGTTTGAAAAATAGTTTATCAAGTAGCCACCACATGTTTTCCAGATAGAAAAGTTGGTTCCAGATCGATATCTGTTTTCGATCATGGAGAAATAGGCTCCCGCGGAAAAAAATAATAATAATAATAATAATTTTAGTAAAAACAATAGTCTTTCAGACGAAAGTCTGAAAGCCTAATAATAATAATAACTAGACCTGCAGACCTGCAGTGCTGAATCGGCTTTCAGGAATCAGACAGGAAGTGCATCATACAATAGCCGATCCATTGAGCTACCAAACGATACTGTAGTTGTTATGATTCAGTGACACCCTCTATCAGATTTGTAAAAGTAATATTTGCTTGCAAATACACCGGTCAAAATTGTAAAATCCGGCAAAATTACTTCACTTTCGATGCCAAAAGAAATCATTATCGGTAACAAATAAGTTGAGAATTCGCAATTGAGAATTGTTTTATACATATCAGGCAATAAATAATAAACTTAGAACCCATAAACTGAAATTAAAAAGGTAAAAAACTTAAAAAGTGATCCTTAGAAAATTGGTTATTTCTCGACAAGGGAATATGCTAGAAGCAATTTTTTGATATCAGTATGATTATATTGATCCAATCTAAATGGTCATTAGAATCAAACGTTATAACGTTAAACAAATAATAAATATAACTCACTTCAAAAAAAGATTTGTTTTGAAGTCTAAAAATACGGTTTTTGCAAATATCACATTACTTCCGGTGATAATGGAAATGTCAAATCAGATCATTGCAATCATAAATGGCATAAGGCATCACATGGTGAAAATTGTATGAAAATTGAATAATAATTGACACTTTTATAGACCAAAAAGCTTGAAAAGTGACTTGTAGAAATCGTCTATTTCTCGGCAACCGTACAAGTTAGAAACTTTTTTGTGGTATCTGTATGATCGTATGGGTTCATGCTATTCGTTGATGGGATTCAAATATCATAATTTTAAAAATATTATAAAAAAGACTCATTTGAATAAAATATTTGTTTTTTAGGTTAAAAATAATAGTTTTTTCCAAAATGACGTCATTTCCGGTAACAGTGAAACTGTAAAATTGGCTTAACCTAGTCCAAATTGGCATTAGGCATCGAATGAAAAAAAAATATTGAAAATCGGATAATAATTTACTCTTTTATACGCAAAATAACGTGAAAAGTGATGCATGCAAAATTGCATATTTCTCGGCAATTGCTCATATTACGAACTATTTTTTGCATACATTCTCCTCGTCTGGATTATTACTACGAGTTTATGAAAGTTACGAATAAATAGTTCAAAATACGAAGACGTTGAATAGGTTGTAAATAACTGATTGTTACACTTTTTTTTTTACATTTATTCGAAATTGCCCGAAAATGAAATTGAAATTAACAAATTTGAGCTAACGATTTGTGCCTCTTTACAGCGCGCATCCTTTTTGCTATATCAGATTTCGAAAAAAATAATATTTGCTTTCAAAAAGTGGTACTGAACTGTCAAAATTGTAGTTTTTGTTAATATTACGCCACTTCCGTTGCGTGCAGAAAAATTTCACGGAAAAAAAAATTACAATTGAGACCACGGAGCATATGCACTTTGTTTTATACAAATCGAACAATAAATAATTAATCTAGGTACGAAAAACTAAATTAGCCAATTGCGACTAAC
The DNA here is from genome assembly GCA_963678685.1 of Patella ulyssiponensis. Classification (NCBI taxonomy): domain Eukaryota; kingdom Metazoa; phylum Mollusca; class Gastropoda; family Patellidae; genus Patella; species Patella ulyssiponensis. The sequence continues at coordinate 51,680,876 of OY783228.1, read as the reverse complement.
GAAAATTACTGAGACAAACTTCTTTCTCACTTCTGCTCAAGTAGGGTGATACTTTAACTCTGTGTAAACTACCATCAAAAAATATTCATAAATAAAAAAGTTTTCTGTAAAAATGTAAAACAAATTCAAAATATCGGAGATTTTTTCGACTACTTCCGGTTTTTCGATCATTGTCGGAATAGCTTTAACAAGTTGATTAGATACTTAACTTCCTTTACCAGAAATGTCAGAAACATTCATTGAGTAATTTTCGAAAAAAAGATAAATAAAAGAGCATTTTCAATAATTTAATGATTTTTCAACTTTTTTCAAAGATCGAGGTCATTTTTGGATCACCTATAATATAGCAACGCTTTTATTATTAGATGCACACGCTAGGCCACCGATAGGACTCTGAGTAAAAAATGTTTAGGAAAAATCGTAGACGTCGTTTTTGAGAAAAAGGCGTCTCAGAATGCTCCAAAACGGAAAATACTTAGTTTTCGGCGTACCATAATTTATTTCCTAAGAATCAAATTCGTGTTATTTAGATGTTATACGATCGTCTATTAATGGAACTATCCAACGACACTTTAATTATTTTGGTCCGCTAATATGTGACGGAGAATTCGAACTTTTGACAAGAGCTCCAATTTTTTTTATATCTTTTTTACATTTTTCGTCGTTTTTTGAACTACTTCCGGAATACGAATCATTGTCGAGTAGTTTTCACATCCAGTTTTGGAGTTTGCATGGGAACAAGTCTCTCTAATGGTATACTACACTATACGATCAAATAAAATACTTCTGAGAAATCCTATGTTCAAAAGTGTTAAAAATGTAAAAATGTCAAAATATTGAAAATTAAATTTCAATAACTGCATACATATTATACATCATTAGAATTGTAATTAGGTCAGCTTCTTAAATATATATCTTTTTTTTGAAAATCTCTTAAAATAAAAAAATAGTAGAGCTTTTTCCAAAATTTTACGATTTTTCGACTTTTTTCGATTTTCAGTCCGTTTTTGGTCCTATTCCAATTATTGGAAGATTTTAATGGATGGCTTCATGCTAAAGACCACCGAAGGGACTCTCGATAGAGAAGGTTTAAGATAAATCGCTGGAGCAGTTTTCGAGATAAAGGCGTCTAAAAACGCTCCAAATCAGAAAATACTTGATTTTCAGCGTGCGATATTTTACTTCCGGGTCATCGTATCTTTATGAAATGGATACCATACGATACTTCAATTCCCGTGCAACCCAATCTCTTTAATCCGTTGATATCGGACGAAATAATCACGTTTTTCCCCAAAGCACCCATTTTTTGCATTTTTTTCCAAACATCAGAAATTATTTCGACTACTTCCGGTTTACGGATCGTTGTTGAAATTGCTTTATCCAACTGTCTGACTATATGGCTTTATGTTCCAGAGGTTTCAGAAATATTGATTTATCCTTTCCAAAAAATATAAGGGTTTGAAAATGGGTAGAAAATTCGAGAAAAATAAAGGGAGATAACTCTGAATGAAACTTATATTACTGGAATCGGATGGACTTCAGGAATCCAAAATTGTAGGTCAAATTTGAAAATTTTGAAAAATAACACAAATTGTCCCATAAACAACGTCTTTTCAATTTTCGAACGATAGAAGTCATAGACGAATGTTCGAAATTGAAAAGCCATTATCTCGCAAAAGATTCAGGGTTTCCGAAAATGTCATTTGTTTAAAAATGGGTAAAGAATTGACGAAATTATGGCCGATTTTCAATATCCGGACAACCTACAAAGTTCGGTCACTTCCGGTATGCGCAGAAGTTTGAAAAGTAATTTATGCACTAGCCACCACATATTTTCCCGATAGAAAAGTTTGTTCCAGATCGATATCTGTTTTCGATCATCGAGAAATAGGCTCCCGCGGAAAAAAATAATAAGAAGAAGAACTAGATCTGCTAAGCAGATATTAAAGCTTTCATATTCACGATCAGTTTCTGTCGCATCTCATCAGTTATATAAAGAATCTTAAAAAGGGAAAAGAAATAATAAAATCCGTCAAAAACTCACCGAGTTATAACGAGAAACAATTCAACCGGTTCAAATTCTACCTTAATTAAAAACAGAGTTGTTATGTTCCAATGTGATCAGTCAAATTGCTTATTGCTCCTAAGTCTACGCAGAAATTCTCAACATCAAACTTAGTCAAGGTAATGACATAATGAATCTATATTTGGAATTTTGTCACTCTCACTTCATTATAACCAAAGTTATCGTGCCCCAAAGTATCAACCAATCAGATTGCTTATCTCTGCTTACTGTAAGCAGACAGTGCTCATCTTCGCAATCCTTCATGGTACTGACCCAATGAACGCCTTCACCAAGATTGAACATTCTGCCCCAATTAGAAGGAGAGTTATTTTGTTTCAAATTCTCGACCAATCAAATTGCTCATCGCTCTGCTTATCCATGGCAGACAATGCTCATTGTCGAACGTATTCAAGGTATTGATGTAATGAAACTATACACCAAGTTTCATCACTCTTGACTTAATTAGAACTGAAGTGAAAGTGTCCGAAATCATCAACCAATCAGATTGCTTATCTCTGCTAACCCTAAGCATAAAATGCTCATCTTCGAACTCCATCACAGCATTGACCTAATAAAGACCTACGCCAAGTTTGAACATTCTAGCCGAATAACACTGAGAGTTATTGTGTTTCAATGTCTCGACCAATCAATTTGCGTATCGCTCTGCTTATCCTGGGCAGAAAATGCTCATTGTCGAACTTAGGTAAGGTAGTGATTTAATGAAACTATACACCAAGTTTCATCACTATCATTTAATCAGAATTAATGTTATTGTGTGTCGAATCATCAACCAATCAAATTGCTCATCTCTGCTTACCCAACGCCGAAAATGCTGATATTCGAACTTCATCAAGACATTGATCTAGTGAATGTCTATACCAAGTTTGAACATTGTACCCCAATTAGAAGAAGAGTTATTGTGTTCCAGAGGCATCAAGGTTTTGGTCTAATAAACACCTACACCAAGTCTAGATCATTTTGGGTCTAACATATAGTTCGATTTTATTTCAATATTTCGCTTGCGCGTAGAGGTCTTAAGCAGTGGAAGGAAACCGGAGGAAATGATGAAAACCCACGAAGTTGGACAGGCGACCTTACCCCTTGTCATGTACAACCGGAGATTCGAAAACACGCTAGTTGACTCAATGACAGGCTTTATGATACAGCGCGCGCGTGCTAACCATTCAGCCACCCAACTTCCCTTTGAAATCAGACACGTGCAATATGGCATATAAGAAGAATAACAAGTCGCTCACATACAAAATGGTAAATTAATGAGCTTAGGTCAAAAGGTTGAGCTACTGTTTTAGAGTATTTAATTGTTTTAAAGAGAGACGTTAAGGGTTGTTCATAGTTAAATGAAAGTTTAATTTTAAATAAGACGAGCGTCTACCAATAAAATTAGGATTTAATAATATTAAATTAAGAATAATTAATTATTGGTCTGGTGGCAATGCAATGTTTTGATTTGACGGATGAAATGTACGATGGGTGTCCACACTAAGTGGCTAAGGCGTTGGCCTGCTAGCCAAGAGGCCGGGTGTTCGATCCCTGCATTGGCCAAGAAAGTTCATCTCGATTTTCTGGCGTGCCCCCGCACCCCCGTGTACACATTAGAGTGCACGTAAAAGATCCCTTAGCAGTTGGAATTCGATACTGTTGAATAAGCTCTATACGATGACTAAATGTGCAGATTGTAGCCACCCACACTGCATGTTTTGCTTAACAATGAAAGGGTGCCGTTTTCAATTTTCGATCCTTTTATTCTTCTACTCCTGATATTTTGGACTGTTCATCGATGGTTTCATATAAAAGACTATCGATAAGACTCTTTGTAGAAGAAGTTCCCAAAAAATATTATTTTGACTTTAAGAGAAAAGGACCTTTTAAAATGCTCCAAATCGTAAAAATACGACTTTTTGGATTTTCAATCTCTTTTTTTTCTGCTATCCCTGATATTTAAAAAAATGATACAATGATTTCACGCAACAGACTAGCTATAAGACTCTCTATTGACAAGAGTTTTACCCCCCTTCCTTCATTATAACCGAAGTTATCGTGCCCTAAAGAATCAACAAATCAGCATGCTTATCTCTGCTTACCCTAAGCAGAAAATGCTCATCTTTGAACTCAATCATGACATTGACCTAGTCAACGTGTACACCAAGTTTGAACATTCTAGCTTAATTAGAAGGAGAGTTATTGTGTTCCAAAGTCCCGGCCCTTCAAATTGCTTCTATTTTTCATTTTCAATTCAAAATGGTGACCATCACGTGACCGAAATCAAAATTCTGATCGATAGATTTTTAGGCATTCCGAAAATATGACTCCCGAGTCTGTAAGTAAAATAGCAAAAAAGCCTTATAGATTTTTCAGGTTTAAAGATGGTGGCACTTCCGGTTCGATCAACAAACTCCATATTTTGTGTACGAATCGGTAATTACTTGTCTAGTATCGATAGATTTTTAGGCATTCCTTCAAGGATTCCGAAAATATGACTCCCGTGTCTGTAAGTAAAATAGCAAAAAAGCCTTATAGATTTTTCAGGTTTAAAGATGGTGGCACTTCCGGTTCGATCGACAAACTCCATATTTTGTGTACGAATCAGTAATTACTTGTCTAGTATCAAAAAAAAAATTAGGTCATTCTGACCTATATTTCGATGATTTTTTTGAAAATTTTGATCCTTAATTTCATCAAGGGGAGATAATTCAAAAAATTTCTAATCATATTTTTGAAGTCGCATCAGCAAGATCTACTTAAATTCTAAATTTCATGAAAATCGCAAAACTATTAAAGAAATTGTCAAGTTGGTCTCAACTTTCGGTTCGAAATCACAGCGACGAAGTTTCGAAATTCGAAAATCCGAAATTGCAGATTTGAAGTAAATGTCTTAGGATACTCAAAGAAACAAGAATTAGTAAAATAGGTCAAATAGTCACAAAGTTACAGCATTGTAGGTCAAATGCCTTCGTTCGTAAAATTCGGTGATTTCGGATTCGTGAAAGGTTTTGAAAATATATTTAATCAAGGTTCGCACCCCATTTTTGTGGGGGTAGGTCAAAATTTCAGAAAGATCCTATGGATAGATTCTGAGAAATCCGATTTGCAGAAAACACAAAAAAATAAAATAATAATAATAACTTTAACAGAAACAATAAGCTTTCATATGTAATATGAAAGCTTAACTAGATCTGCTACTGTCCCATGCAGATATGAAAGCTTTCATATTCACAGTCACTTCCTGTCACATGTCATGGGTCATATAAATAATCCGAACAAGAAAAAATAAATCATTAAAATGGGTCACAAGCTAGCGAAATTAATGTGATTTTTCACTAGTAAACAACTTTGTCGGCACGAAAAAAACATCAAAGGCGAAATTCGAATTTTTGAAATATTCAAATACCAAAAGTACGACCCGTATCCCGGCTATCCTGAAATGTATTAAATTTTAGACGTAGGAGACGCATTGAACATACTATGCCCTATTGTGTTTGTTTACAAGTCCGTAAATGTCGATTTTTCACTATCTTTCATATTCACTTCAAAATGACCATCAGCTGACCTAAATCAAAATTCTTCTCTGAACGTTTTTTAGGCTTTCCTTCAAGGATTCAGAAAATGTAACTCCCATGTCTGTAAGTGCAATATCGAAAAAATGTTATTGTTTTTCACGTTTCAAGATGGTGGCACTTCCGGTTCCATCGACAAACTCCATGTTTTGTGTACGAATCAGTAATTACTTGTCTAGTATCGAAAAGAAAATTAGGTCCTTCTGACCTTTATTTCGACGATTTTTTTTTAAAGATTTGATTCTTAATTTCACCAAGGGGAGATAATTTAGAAAATTTTAAAAGTCATTTTTCAAGTCGCATCAGTAATGTCTACTTACATACTAAATTTCATGAAAATCGTACAACTATTAAAGAAGTTGTCAAGTTGGTCTCAACTTACGGAATTTTCGAATATTACAAAACTTTTAAAAATAAGCTCCCCCTGACCAGCTTAATCGTTCGCAATAAACATTTGCCCCTTAAAATGGGCAAATTGCTGACTTTAAAGTGAGAAACACTACAACCGGGCGAAATTTTCTGTTTTATCACTTTTACAGCACCATTGATTACCAACCGATTATTACAAAACTTTAAAAATAAAAGAGAAAGAGAGAAATGTGGCTTAACGTCCATTCGACACAAACGAGGTCATTTCGGGACTAACATATGTCTTTTAATTTTATTTAAAAACTTCCCTTGCGCGTACGGGTCTTTAGCCGTGGGAGGAAACCGAAGAACACAGAGAAAACCACGAGGTTGGACATCATACTCCATGTCACGTGCAACTTGGAAATCGAAACGACGCCGGTTGACTCAATGACAGACGTTACGATACAGAGCGCACACGCTAACCATTCAGCCATTCAGCCTCCCTAAAATCGGGAAATTGCTGACTTATAGCAAGAAACATTTCAACCGGGCGAAATTTTCTGTTTTAACAGTTTAATTTGCACGGTACTTTAATTAGCAACCGATTATTACAAAACTTTTGAAAATAAGCTCCAACTGACCAGATTAATCGTATGCAATAAACGTTTGGCCTGAATTGAAAATTCTGCACCGAGAAAGTTCATCTCGATTTTTCGGCGTGGTTCCCCCTCGTCAGTGAGGCAGAACGGAGGGCCTGACAAGCACAGCTGTCTAGTCGTTCGGATGGGACGAACAACCAAGGTCCCGTGCACACATTGGAGTGCACGTAAAATATCCCTAAGCAGTTGGAATTCGATACTGTTGAATAAGCTCTATACGATGACTAAATGTGCATATTCTAGTCACCCTAGTCAAAGGGTGCCGTTTTCAATGTTCGATCCTTTCGTTCTTCTACTCTTGATATCTTGGACTGTTGATCGATGGTTTCATATAAAAGACTACTGATAAGACTCTTTGTACAAGAAGTTCCAAAAATATATCATGTTTACTTTACGAGAAAAACACCTCTAAATATGCTCCAAACCGTAAAAATACGACCTTTTGGATTTTCGATCTCTTTTTTTCTGCTTTCCCTGATATTTAAAAAAATGATACAATGCTTTCACACAACAGGCTAGCTATTAGACTCTCTTTTGACAAGAGTTTCACCGCCCTCCCTTCATTATAACCGAAGTTATCGTGCCCTAAAGAATCAACAAATCAGCATGCTTATCTCTGCTTAACCTTGGCAGAAAATGTTCATCTTTGAACTCAATCATGACATTGACCTAGTGAACGTCTACACCAAGGTTGAACATTCTAGCTTAATTAGAAGGAGAGTTATTGTGTTCCAAATTCCCGGCCCTTCAAATTGCTTCTATTTTTCATTTTCAATTCAAAATGGTGACCATCACGTGACCGAAAAAAAAATTCTGATCCGATAGATTTTTAGGCATTCCTTCAAGGATTCCGAAAATTTAACTCCCATGTCTGTAGGTAAAATAGCAAAAAAGCCTTATTAATTTTTCCGGTTCGATCAACAAACTCCATATTTTGTGTACGAATCAGTAATTACTTGTCTAGTATCGAAATTTTTTTTAGGTCATTCTGACCTATTTTTCGACGATTTTTTTGAAAACTTTGATCCTTAATTTCACCAAGGGGAGATAATTTAGAAAATTTCTAATTATATTTTTGAAATCAAACCGGTAAGATTTACTTATATACTAAATTTCATGAAAATCGTACAATAATTAAAGAAGTTGTCAAATTGGTCTAAACTTCCGGTTCGAAATCACAGCGACGAATTTTCGAAATTCGAAAATGTGAAACTGCAGATAAAAATGATTTTTTTCAAGGTATTGAAAGAAAAAAGAATTAGTAAAATCGGTCAAAAAATAACAAAGTTACGACTATGCATTGTCAGTTTTTTCGTTCGTAAAATTCGGTGATTTCGGATTCGTAAAACGTTTTGAATATATATTTAAACAACGTTCGCACCCCTTTTTTTTGGGGGGGGGGGCGGATAGGTCAAAGTTTCAGAAAGAAACCATGGTTAGATTCTGAGAAATCCGATTTGCAGAAAATACACACAAAAAAAAAAATAATAACTAGATCTGCTAAGCAGATATTAAAGCTATAATATTCACGGTCAGTTTCTGTCGCATCTCATGAGTTATATAAAGAATCATAAAAAGGAAAAAGAATTAATGAAATCCGCCAAAAATTCACCGAGTTATAACGGGAAACAATTCAACCGGTTCAAATTCTACCTTAATTAAAAACAGTGGTGTTATGTTCCAATGTGATCATTCAAATTGCTTATTGCCCCTTAATCTACGTAGAAATTCTCAACATCAAACTTAGTCAAGATAATGACATAATGAATCTATATTTGGAATTTTGTCACTCTCACTTCATTATAACCAAAGTTATCGTACCCCAAAGTAGTAACCAATCAGATTACTTATCTCTGCTTACAGTAAGCAAACAATGCTCATCTTCGCACTCCATCATGGCATTGACCTAATGAACGCCTTCACCAAGATTGAACATTCTGCTCCAATTAGAAGGAGAGTTATTTTGTTTCAAATTCTCGACCAATCAAATTGCTCATCGCTCTGCTTGTCCATGACAGACAATGCTCATTGTCGAACGTATTCAAGGTATTGATGTAATGAAACTATACACTAAGTTTCATCACTCTGACTTAATTAGAACTGAAGTGAAAGTGTCCGAAATCATCAACCAATCAAATTGCTTATCTCTGCTTACCCTAAGCATAAAATGCTCATCTTCGAACTCCATCAAAGCATTGACCTAATAAAGACCTACGCCAAGTTTGAACATTCTAGCCGAATAACACTGAGAGTTATTGTGTTTCAATGTCTCGACCGATCAATTTGGGTATCGCTCTGCTTATCCTGAGCAGAAAAAGCTCATTGTCGAACATAGTCAAGGTAGTGAATTAATGAAACTATACACCAAGTTTCATCACTATCACTTAATCAGAACTAATGTTATTGTGTGTCCAATCATCAACCAATCAAATTGCTCATCTCTGCTTACCCAACGCCGAAAATGCTGATATTCGAACCTCATCAAGACATTGACATAGTGAATGTCTATACCAAGTTTGAACATTGTACCCCAATTAGAAGAAGAGTTATTGTGTTCCAAAGTCACCAAGGTATTGGCCTAATAAACACCTACACCAAATCTAGCTGAATTAGAAAGAGAGTTATTTTGTCCCAAACTAGATCATTTCGGGACTAATTGTTTTAAAGAGACACGTTAAGGGTTGTTCATAGTTAAATGAAATTTTAATTTTCAAAATAGGACGAACGTCTACCAATAAAATTAGGATTTAATAATATAAAAAATAAAGTTTTAAATTAAGAATAATTAATTATTGGTCTGATGGCAATGCAATGTTATGATTTGACGGATGAAATGTACGATGGGTGTCCACACTAAGTGGCTAAGGCATTGGCCTGCTAGCCAAGAGGTCGGGTGTTCGATCCCTGCATTGGCCAAGAAAGTTCATCTCGATTTTCTGGCGTGCCCCCCACCCCCGTGTACACATTGGAGTGCACGTAAAAGATCCCTTAGCAGTTGGAATTCGATACTATTGAATAAGCTCTATAAAATGACTAAATGTGCAGATTGTAGCCACCCACACTGCACGTTTTGCTTAACAATGAAAGGGTGCCGTTTTCAATTTTCGAACCTTTTATTCTTCTACTCCTGATATTTTGGACTGTTGATCGATGGTTTCATATAAAAGACTATCGATAAGACTCTTTATAGAAGAAGTTCCCCAAAAATATTATGTTGACTTTCAGAGAAAAGGACCTTTTAAAGTGCTCCAAATCGTAAAAATACGACTTTTTGGATTTTCAATCTCTTTTTTTCGGCTATCTCTGATATTTAAAAAAAATGATACAATGATTTCACACAACAGGCTAGCTATTAGACTCTCTATTGACAAGAGTTTCACCGCCCTCCCTTCATTATAACCGAAGTTATCGTGCCCTAAAGAATCAACAAATCAGCATGCTTATCTCTGCTTACCCTAAGCAGAAAATGCTCATCTTTGAACACAATCATGACATTGACCTAGTGAACGTCTACACCAAGTTTGAACATTCTAGCTTAATTAGGAGAGTTATTGTGTTTCAAAGTCTCGGGCCTTCAAATTGCTTCTATTTTTCATTTTCAATTCAAAATGGTGACCATCACGTGACCGAAATCAAAATTCTGATCCGACAGATTTTTAGGCATTCCTTCAAGGATTCTGAAAATATAACTCCCGAGTCTGTAAGTAAAATAGCAAAAAAGCCTTAGAGATTTTTCATGTTTCAAGATGGTGGCACTTCCGGTTCAATCGACAAACTCCATATTTTGTGTAGGAATCAGTAATTACTTGTCGATTATCGCAAAAACTTTTTTTAGGTCATTCTGGCCTATATTTCGACGATTTTTTTTAAAACTTTGATCCTTAATTTCACCAAGGGGAGATAATTTAGAAAATTTCTCATTATATTTTTGAAGTCACATCGGTAAGATCTACTTATATACTAAATTTCATGAAAATCGTACAACTATTAAAGAAGTTGTCAAATTGGTCTAAACTTCCGGTTCGAAATCACAGCGACGAATTTTCGAAATTCGAAAATGTGAAACTGCAGATGAAAATAATTTTTTTCAGGGTATTCAAAGAAAAAAGAATTAGTAAAATCGGTCAAAAAATAGCAAAGTTACGAATATGCATTGTCAGTTTTTTCGTTCGTAAAATTCGGTGATTTCGAATTCGCAAAACGTTTTGAAAATATATTTAATCAACAGCCACCACCCATTTTTTGGGGGGTAGGTCAAAGTTTCAGAAACATCCTATGGTTAGATTCTGTGAAATCCGATTTGCAGGAAAAACACAAAAAAAAATAATAACTAGATCTGCTACTGTCCCATGCAGATATGAAAGCTTTCATATTCACAGTCACTTCCTGTCACATGTCATGGGTCATATAAATAATCCGAACAAGAAAAAATCAATCATTAAAATTGGTCACAATCTAGCGAAATTAATGTGATTTTTCACCCATAAACAACTTTGTCGGCACGAAAAACATCAAAGGCAAAATTTGAATTTTTGAAATATTTAAATACCAAAAATTCGACCAGTATCCCGGCTATCTTGAAATGTATTAAATTTTAGACATAGGAGACGCATTGAACATATTATGCCCCATTGTGTTTGTTTACAAGTCCGTAAATGTCGAGTTTTCATTGTTTCATATTCATTTATAAATGGCGAACATCAGCTGACCTAAATCAAAATTCTGTTCTAAACGTTTTTTAGGTTTCCTTCAAGGATTCAGAAAATGTAACTCCCATGTCTGTAAGTGCAATATCGAAAAAGTTCTATTGTCTTTTCGCGTTTCAAGATGGTGGCACTTCCGGTTCGATCGACAAACTCAATGTTTTGTGTACGAATCAGTAATTACTTGTCTAGTATCGATCATTCTGACTTTTATTTCGACGATTTTTTTGAAAATTTTGATTAATTTCACCAAGGGGAGATAATTTAGAAAATTTTAAGAGTCATTTTTTAAGTCGCATCAGTAATGTCTAGTTACATACTAAATTTCATCAAAATCGTACAACTATTAAAGAAGTTGTCAAGTTGGTCTCAACTTCCGGTTCGAAATCACAGCGACGAATTTTCGAATATTACAAAACATTTTAAAATAAGCTCTCCATGACCAGCTTAATCGTTCGAAATAAACGTTTGCCCCTTAAAATCGGCAAATTGCTGACTTTAAAGTGAGAAACATTACAACCGGGCGAAATTTTCTGTTTTATCACTTTTACAGTACCATTGATTACCAACCGATTATTACAAAACTTTAAAAATAAAAGAGAAAGAGACAAATGCGGCTTAACGTCCATTCGACACAAACGAGGTCATTTCGGGACTAACATATGTCTTTTAATTTTATTGAAAAACTTCCCTTGCGCGTACGTGTCTTTAGCCGTGGGAGGAAACCGAGGGACACGTAGAAAACCCACGAGGTTGTACACCATACTCCATGTCACGTGCAACCTGGAAATCGAAACGACGCCGGTTGACTCAATGACAGACGTTACGTTACAGCACACACATGCTAACCATTCAGCCATTCAGGCTCCCTAAAATCGGGAAATTGCTGACTTATAGCAAAAAACATTTCAACCGGGCATTTCAATCGAAACAACGCCAGTTGACTCAATGACAGACGTTACGATACAGAGCGCAGGTGCTAACCATTCAGCCACGCAACCTCCCTAAATTTGGCAAATTGCTGACCTACAGCGAGAAACATTTCAACCGGGCGAAATTTTCTATTTTAACAGTTTAATTTGCACGGTACCTTTAATTATCAACCGAATATTACAAAACTTTTAAAAATAAGCCCCCCCCCCCTGACCAGCTTAATCGTTCGCAATAAACGTTTGCCCCCTAAAATGGGCAAATTAAATTGCTGACCTTAAAGTGAGAAACATTACAACCAGGCGAAATTTTCTGTTTTATCACTTTTACAGTACAGTACAGTACAACCGATTATTACAAAACTTTAAAAATAAAAGAGAAAGAGAGAAATGCGGCTTAACGTCCATTCGACACAAACTAGGTCATTTCGGGACTAACATATGAATGGGACGAAAAACCAAGGTCCCGTGTTCACATTGGAGTGCACGTAAAATATCCCTAAGCAGTTGGAATTCGATACTGTTAAATAAGCTCTATACGATGACTATGCAAACCATTATTAATCGATGAATGTGTTAAAATGTACAAAATATAAACAGTATTAATCTAAATCAATAACATAATTTTCGATCCTTTTATTCTTCTACTCCTGATATTTTGGACTGTTGATCGATGGTTTCATATAAAAGACTACCGATAAGACTCTTTGTAGAAGAAGTTCCCCAAAAATATTATGTTGACTTTAAGAGAAAAGGACCTTTAAAAATGCTCCAAATCGTAAAAATACGACTTTTTGGATTTTCGATCTCTTTTTTCTGCTACCCCTGATATTTAAAAAAAATGATACAATGATTTCACACAACAGGCTAGGTATTAGACTCTCGATTGACAAGAGTTTCACCATCCTCCCTTCATTATAACCGAAGTTATTGTGCCCTAAAGAATCAACAAATCAGCATGCTTATCTCTGCTTACCCTAGGCAGAAAATGCTCATCTTTGCACTCAATCATGACATTGACATAGTGAATGTCTACACCAAGATTGAACATTCTAGCTCAATTAGAAGGAGAGTTATTGTGTTTCAAAATCTCGGCCCTTCAAATTACTACTACTTTTCATATTCACTTCAAAATGGCAACCATCAGTTGAGCTAAATCAAAATTCTGCTCCCTGCAATTTTTGGGCCATCCTTCAAGGATTCAGAAAATATAACTCCCGTGTCTGTAAGTAAAATAGCAAAAAAGCCTTAGGGATTTTTCATGTTTCAAGATGGTGGCACTTCCGGTTCGATCGACAAACTCCATATTTTGTGTAGGAATCAGTAATTACTTGTCGAGTATCGAAAAAAAGTAGGTCATTCTGACCTATATTTTGACGATTTTTTTTAAAACTTTGATCCTTAATTTCACCAAGGGGAGATAATTTAGAAAATTTCAAATTATATTTTTGAAGTCACATCGGTAAGATCTACTTATATACTAAATTTCATGAAAATCGTACAACTATTAAAGAAGTTGTCAAATTGGTCTAAACTTCCGGTTCGAAATCACAGCGACGAATTTTCGAAATTCGAAAATGTGAAAATGCAAATGAAAATGATTTTTGTCAAGGTATTCAAATAAAAAAGAATTCGTAAAATTGGTCAAAAAAGAAGTTACGACTATGCATTGTCAGTTTTTTCGTTCGTAAAATTCGGTGATTTCGAATTCGCAAAACGTTTTGAAAATATATTTAATCAACAGCCACCACCCATTTTTGGGGGGGTAGGTCAAAGTTTCAAAAACATCATATGGTTAAATTCTGAGAAATCCGATTTGCAGGAAAAACACAAAAAAAAATAATAATAATCTTAACAGAAACAATAAGCTTTCATATGAAATATGAAAGCTTAATAATAATAATCTTTTTTAAAACAATAGTCTTTCAGACGAAAGTCTGAAAGCCTAATAATGACCGTCGGATTAATACACAGTTTTCAAAGTCACATTACAATAATTTTTATGTGCCAAACAAAGTACAAATTCGACCCAATTACCAAGATAGAGGATAAAAACCACAGTTGTTTCAGCCAAGGTTACAGTCTTGTAATCCAGTTCGCGCAGCAAATAAACAACAATTTCGACCAAGTCGTCAAATGCAATATTTGGTTGACAGTTAGTCATTAAACTCAGTTCTTTAATAGTCTTTTGCAACCAGACACTCCACATAGTCTCGGTCACCCAGAACCTCACTGTCTTCAACGTAGAATATTTTTCTGGATGATAGAGACAACACTTCACATACCTTATTTGGAGTGAGTAGTAACCTGTTACCTAGCTAATTCTGTCTTAACATTCTGTTTCACCTTTAGTCACCTTTTCCTCAATCTCCATTTTGAATGTATCAGTTTCTCTGTCTTTGTTAGAGCACCGTATTCACTAACTTACTGTTTAACTTGACTTGACATAAGTAAATATGGCAATATAAGACAATTCCTTTATAATTTAAATACTGCTTTATTCTGGTATAAATTACAAATAAGATCATACATTTAAACTACGCAAGAAATGATTTAAGTTATGTTTTAATATGTATGTCTAATTTGGTGTTTATTTTATATTTTAGCGTTTCGCTTCTTTTGTTATTTGTATATGGTTTTCCTGCTCTTCTAGTTCTCCCTTTGCCACCTTTTCAGGGTACGTTTTAATATATTTCATTATTATATGTATTACGTTGTTTTTTGATATTGGCGAATCTCGAAAAACGAGCTACTCGTTTTTCGATATTCGAACTTGAATATCAAGAAAGTCGATTTGATGGATGTATATCTGCAGGATGTCTCCAAAACACATTTTATTAAAAACGTTTTCTAAAACGAACTAAAGATGTCATAAATCAGGATCAGTTCTGTAAAACGAACTAAACATAATATAAAAGAGGATGCCTGAGCAGTGGATTCGCATAAAAACTGCTCTTTCTCCTTGTTTTTTGATATTGGCGAATCTCGAAAAACGACCTACTCGTTTTTCGATATTCAAACTTAAATATCAAAAAATAGGTTGCCAGGCAACGAAACATACGCCCACACAGCAGCTAAATCGTCCGGACAGTCAACAAGAGTTGTCGCATATTAAGTAATTATTAGAAAATCATTAGAATTTGTTTGGTTTTTATAAAGTTCTGCCCCTTGCTAACGTTAAGTATACGAAACATTTAATATTATGGATTTAGCTGTTCAATTATCGATTTTCAAGAAATTCACACTCAACCATCATTAATGTGTAACGGGGATATAGTCAAGCGTTTTTTTAATTCGGAATAAAATTGTGACCTCCATAGGGTCCACAAGGTAAAAAAACATGATTTTTCGTACAATCAGGGGCCATAATTCAGGTAGTTATGGTTCAATGTGCGCGATCTTTGGGTTTTAAACTTACATTTCAAATTTCATCAAAATTGGATTAAAATTGTGACCTCTACAGGGTCCACAACCTTGATATATCATATTTTTACACTATTAGCGGCAGCCATTTTGGCCGGAATTGTTGGTCCGATTTTTACGAAATTCGACCTCAACCTTCATTACAGTGAAACAGTGATATACTCAAAGGTTTTTTAAAATCTGATAATGGTTGTGACTCCAGAGGGATCACAAGCTAAAAAGGCGATTTTTAGTACAATCAGGGGCCATAATTCAGAAAGTTACAATTCGATATGCGCAAATATCGAAAGGAACCAAGATCTTTGGATTATAAACATGCATTTAAAGTTTCATCAAAATCAGATTAAAATTGTGACCTTTCGTGAAAATCGGACTAAAATTGACAGATAAAATGGTCGCCGTTTTACGATTAGATATGTGCAAATATGCAATGGAAACAAGATCTTTAGGTTATAAACATGTATTTTAAGTTTCATCAAAATCGGTTCAAAATTGTGACCTCTATAGGGTCCACAACCTTGATATAACATATTATCAAACTATTCGCGTACAAACGGCGACCATTTTATCTGTCAATTTTGGTCCGATTTTCACGAAATTCTAACTCATTCTTCATTACCATGTAACGGTGATATAATACAACGTTTTTGTTTAAATCGGATAATAATTTTGACCTCCAGAGGGACCACAAGCTAAAAAAAGCGATTTTTCGGACAATCAGGGGACATAATTCAGGAAGTTACGATCCGATGGGCGCAAATATCAAAAGGAACGAAGATCCCTGGGTTATAAACATAAATGTCAAGTTTCATCAAAATCGGTTCAAAATTGTGACCTCTATAGGGTCCACAAACTTGATATAACATATTTTCACACATTTCGCGTACAAACGACGGCCATTTTGTCTGTCAATTTTGGTCCGATTTTCACGAAATTCGAAAACAACCTCCATAACCAAGTAACGGTGATATAATCAAACGATTTTTTAAATCGGATTACAATTTTGACCTACAGAGGGACCACAAGCTAAAAAAGGAGCGATTTTTCGGACAATCAGGGGACATAATTTGGGAAGTTACGATCCGATTGACGCAAATATCGAAAGGAGCCAAGATCTTTGGG
The DNA here is from genome assembly GCA_963678685.1 of Patella ulyssiponensis. NCBI lineage: Eukaryota > Metazoa > Mollusca > Gastropoda > Patellidae > Patella > Patella ulyssiponensis. The sequence continues at coordinate 51,664,049 of OY783228.1, read as the reverse complement.
TTATAAACATACATGTCAAGTTTCATCAAAATCGGTTCAAAATTGTGACCTCTATAGGGTCCACAAACTTGATATAACATATTTTCACACATTTCGCGTACAAACGGCGGCCATTTTGTCTGTCAATTTTGGTCCGATTTTCACGAAATTCGAACTCAACCTTCATAACCATGTAACGGTGATATAATCAAACGTTTTTTTTTAAATCGGATAATAATTTTGACCTCCAGAGGGACTACAAGCTAAAAAGGGCGATTTTTCTGACAATCAGGAGCCATAATTCAGGAAGTTACGATCCGATGGGCGCAAATATCGAAAGGAACCAAGAAATTTGGGTTATAACATGCATTTCAAGTTTCATCCAAATCGGTTCAAAATTGTGATCTCTACACTGTTCACAAGCTAAAAACGTGATTTTTCGGACAATCAGGGGCCATAACCCATGAAGTTACAGTCCGATACATGCCAATATCGAAAGGAACCGAGATCTTGGGGTGATAAACCTATATTTTAAGGCTGAACTCCGATTACAAAACTACAGAAATAATTAAATAAAAAAATTACCGCCGTACATAATCGCCATACTTGTTTTCAATTTGTAGAAGAAGTATGGCGACTGTACAGTGGCAGGCCACACCCCCATTCAGTGTCTCTCTTGTCAGCCACACTGTCTACATCCGGCTAGCAACATTTCAACTACCAATTACCTCCTGACCGTGGGACGTGTTTTCACTATCAGTTTGGTGAAAAATATCATTGCTACACAATTATTATGTTTGATCAGGTACGTGTTAGTTTACTTATTAGACGAAATAAGTCAACCACGAAATACTTTTGCTCTAAAAACAAGGGAAAACTGCCTTACCCCATAGAATAACAATTCTACCAACACCAATCATTTTTTTCTTATTTCTTGAAAACTTTGGCACAACAGCGAGTAAACACCAGATAATTTGTAGTATTATAAAGTCTAGTATCATCGTTCCAAAATATATCCAAAGCGGCATAAAAACATTGTTCTCTCCATCAAAGAAGTATGTTTCACTTCAAAATATTCATCATCTTGTCGTTATTTAAGAGGATCAAGGGACATAAGTGGTTATGTCCCTTGGTGTTATGTCAACAACAAAAAGAATTGGTTGCAATGCCATGGTGTTCGTAGATTTGTCATTCTTTCGGGTAAGGCAGTTTCCCTTGTTTTTAGAACAAAATAGTTTGCCAGGCAACGAAACATACGCCCACACAGCAGCTAAATCGTCCGGGCAGTCAACAAGAGTTGTCGCATATTAAGTAATTATCAGAAAATCATTAGAATTTGTTTTGTTTTTATAAAATTCTGCCCAATGCTAACGTTTAGTATACGAAACATTTAATATTATTTCTAAAATTGGATAATAATTGAGACCTCTAGAGGAACCACAAGCTAAAAAATAGGTTGCCAGGCAACGAAACATACGCCCACGCAGCAGCTAAATCGTCCGGGCAGTCGCATATTAAGTTATCAGAAAATCATTAGAATTTGTTTGGTTTTCATTAAGTTCTGCCCCATGCTAAATTACCATGTAACGGTGATATAATCAAACGTTTTTTAAATCGGATAATAATTTGGAGGTCCAGAGGGACCACAAGCTAAAAAGGGTGATTTTTCGGACAATCAGGGGCCATAATTGAGGAAGTTACGATCCGATGGATGAAATATCCAGAGGAACCAAAATCTTTTGATTATCAACATACATGTCAAGTTTCATCAAAATCAGTTCAAAATTGTGACCTCTATCGGGTCCACAAGCTAAAAACATGATTTTTCGTACAATCAAGGGTCATAATCCGTGAAGTTTCAATCCGATACATTCCAATATCGAAAGCAGCCGAGATCTTATGGGGATTAACCTATATTTCAAGTTTTTGTCCACAACCTTGATATAACATATTTTCACACTATTCGCATACAAACGGCGGCCATTTTGTCTGTCAACTCAACCTTCATTACCATGTAACGGTGATATAATCAAACAGTTTTTTAAATCCGATATAGTCTCCAACTATGTCAAAATGTATCAAATATTACGATTCGACAATTATTGTTCATATTACTGCAAAAATTTCGAAAAACGACAACTTCGGTGATTTCGGGCATTTCGCATTGTCGCAGAAAGTTCAAAATAGTTTTAAAATTTAAGTCAAATCCACTTTCCCAGTAAAACCGAAGACACCGAATCGATCCGACAAATAATAATAACAAGAATAATGATCCGAGTAAAACGCAGTGTGAAACCCTAATAATAACATCGACAGAGAGAGAGAGAGAGAGATGGTTTTAACACCCACTCGACACCAACTATTTCATTTCTGAACGAACACATGATTCAATTTAATTCAATAGTAGTAATGGGAGTAAGCCGGAGGACCAGGAGAAGAACCCACGAGGTTGGAGAGACGACCCTACCCCCTCTTACGTACAGCCGGGGAATTCAAATCGCGCCAATAGCAAACCTTATGATATAGCGCGCAGGTGCTAACAGTAAATTTAAAGTACCTAAGTCTCAAAACCATCCCACGTCATCGACATTGAAAACACGAATTATTTGTCAATTTAAATCAACAATGGTGTTGTGATCTTACCGGGAGAATTTGAACCCCAACAATTTTGGATAGCTTGGTCCCTAATCACACCCCCCCCCCCAAAAAAAATACAAATCCTACTATTACTGGTATTCAAAGAATGTTTCTTTGAAAGCAAATATTATTTTTTACAAAAGTGGTATGACTGAAAGGGTGTGCCCTGCAAAGGCGCAGAAAATATCGCGCTCAGTTTTTTTAATTTCGATTTCGTTTAAAGGTGAAAAAATGTGAAAAAAATGAGCTATTCACAACCCATTCAGTCTCTTCATTTTTTAAAATATTTCTTCGCAACTTTTATAAACTTGTAGCAATAATCCATACGAAGAGAATGTATGTGAAAATTAATTTGTAATATGAGCAGTTGCCGAGAAATGGGCAATTTTTACGCTAGTTTGCCTGTAAAAGAATCAATTATTATTGGATTTTCATAAAAGTGACACCATTTGATTCGTAATGTCAATTTTAACTAGGTCAAATCAATTTACCATATTCAATAGTAAGTGCAGGAGGGCTGCACCACACACAATTCTACACAAAACAAATATAGACAAGACATCATACTCAGAGACCACAAACATAAACAAATCAAAAAGAGTGAATGGATCCGGGGGCTAGCCGTAAGCGTCCACTGCGCTGTACAGTCCCGGGCCTGTGGTGCCACAGACTTCACTCATATTTGAAAACAATTGGGAATGCAACCCAAAAAAATAAATATATAATGTCAGCATGAGTCATGATCTATTATATGTTGCAAGAATTACGAATGCAAGCATATTGTAGTATAAATTCCGCTATACAAGTAACCACATCGTTAAAAGTATAAAGAAGTATGCCTAGTTCAAAAAACTGAATCAATAAAGAGGATTGAAGTATATTGAATGCATTAGGACACACATTACAACCGTCACAGAAACAAACAAAACTGAATACAAAGAAGCAAAGGAATGTAGACCATCTAGGGAGACAGCCGTCTGCTGACTGAGTGGCGTGACGTGAATCTGCCGTAATAGTTGTTATGACGTCGTGGTTTAGAAGGTGCAATTTCCCGAAAAAAAGGGCGATAATCCAGATAAAATAATGTTAAAATATAAAAAAAAAACTATTAGTTTTTGAGACCATACAATTGTACAAACCATAGTATAATTATTATATAATGTCCCACGTAAGAAATGCAAAACAGGAATGCTAAAGAAATCGTAAGTTATTAGTGTATTTGTAAAGGCATAAAAATAAGGGCGATAATCCAGACAGGACTAGACATCTAGAAGAAATTTAGATAAAATTATATGGAATCATCAATGTCACCGCAAATGACGTAATTTGACGTATTTATAGCCTTCGAAACAAATAACTTATTCAAATGAGTAGTATTTGTTATTTGATTAAAATTTTGATATTTGATTCCAAGCAACTGATAGAATGAACCTATACAATCATATAGATATAACAAAATAGTTTCTAACTTTTCTAGTTGCGGAGAAATAGACGATTTTGAACAGGTCATTTTTCAAGGTTTTTGGTCCATAAAAATGCCATTTATTATTCGATTTTCATAAAATTTTCACTGTATGATACCTTATACCATTTACGATATCATACAAATAATTTATGATTTTCATTATCGGCCGTGGTTTCCTTAATTTGGTACCTACATGTATTTTCAAACAAATGATATGTTCGGAAACCTAGAATCTTTTCCGATACAATCGCTGTCTCGGAATTTTCAATTTCGAACTTCAGTCCATGATTTCCATCGTTCGAAAATTGAAAAGACGTTGTTTGCGAGACAATTTTTGTTATTTTCAAAATTTTCGAATTTGACCTACATTTTTGGATACCCGATGTTCATCCAATTCCAGTAATATAAGTTTCATTCAGAGTTATCGCCCTTTATTTTTCGACTTTTTTCGAATTTTCTTCACATTTTGTGAGCTCGAGTTTCGTTTTTCGGCCGAATCAATGTTTCTAAAACTTCTAGAGCATGAAGTTATGGTCCAAAACCAACTTCTAAAACTATTTCGACAAGGATCCTTAAACCGGAAGTGGTGGAAATAATGTGTGATATTTTGAAAAAAAAGCAAAAATGGATGTTTTTGGGAAAACGCGATTTCTCCGTCCGATATCAATGGATTAAACAAATTAGGGTACCGTTGTTTGGCACGGGAATTTGACTATCGTGTGATACCAAATTCATACGGATAATAGAGACTTTTGGCAAGTGGAATTTTCCGCATCCGTATCACGTATCCGTATCGCCACGTGATACGTTGCGTCAAGGTAGTTTTAGAGTTTTGGCAGACTTTCGCGCCGTGTACATATGGGTAGCTGAGCTGAGCTTAGTTCTAATACAGCATGGTGGCAGTTATCTACCAAGACAAACACCAGTACTAGTGCCTAGCCCACAAATTTCTGAGTGGAATAAAGTCGCTCGACAGTGGATGAGCTATTTAAAATTTAAAAAGAAATTTAGTGTCGAATCCTTTTTGGGTTTCACTAATGTATCATTTCAGAAAGTATAATATACCGCTTTTAAATGCAGATTTGCAAGGCCCCACCTCCCTAAATTTAGCATGTAGATCAACCAGCATGCAGACAGTCAGACGGGAAAATATGAAAATTCTGTGAAAATCTCATCAAAAGTAATCATTAAATTGCTGTCTTTATCATGGTTAAAATCTGATCAAATATACACCTTCGCGTTCTAGGGTACACATAGATTCCTAAAAACACTATGACACAACATTTCAACGTCTAAAAGTAGCGAAAAGTACGGTAAAAAGACGACGATGTTATACGGGCCTCTTCCGTATGAAAGTTGTTCTACACGTGCTGCCGTATTCGTGTGCAGTATCACGTATGAGAAGTACACAAACATTGTTGACGTCACACACAAAATCGATACGGATACGCGATACGGACCAGAAATTTACGCTTGCCAAAAGTCTCTAATATAAGCAGGCAGCAAAATATGGCACGCTGAATATTAAGTATTTTTCTGATTTGGAGCGTTTTTGCGAAAGCGATTTTAATGAAACTTTATCTATCGAGAGACACTTCGGCAGTCTTGTGTAACGGACTGAAAATCGAAAAAAGTAGAAAAACCGTGAAATTTTGAAAAAATGCTCTATTCTTTTTTATTTTAAGAGATTTTCAAAAAAAATTATATATTCAGATAGCTGACCTACGATTCTAACGATGTATAATATGTATGTATTTATTGAAATTTAATTTTCGGTTTTTTTAACATTTTTGCATTTTTTGCACTTTTGAACATAGGATTTCTCCGGGGCCTTTTGTCCGATCAAATAATGTAATATATCATTGCAGAGCCCTGCGACCTTTTAATTCCACAAACAATACCAACAATAATCTCCATTCCGGCAGTATTTAAAAATTGAAAAACGGGGTAAAAAAGTTGGCGCTCTTGCGAAAAACTTCATTTCTCTGTTAAATATTAGCGGACCAAAAGAACTAAAATGCCCTTAGGTAGTCCTATTAATGGACTATAAAAATAAAATAAAACCAAGTACGAACAATCCAAACCATTAGACAAAATTAGAAGTCTTAAAAAACGTTATAGGCATCTAAATGATACGATTTCGATGGTTAGAAAAAAATTTGGTACGCCGAAAATCTAGTATTTTCCGTTTTGGAGCATTCTTAGATGCCTTTTTTCTCGAAAACGACGCCAGTGACTTTTCTTAAACTTTTTTTACTCAAGAGTCCTATCGGTGGTCTGGAGTGTGAATCCAAAAATAAAAGCATTGAAATAATATAGGTGGTCCAAAAATAGCCTCAATCTTTGAAAAGATGTTGAAAAATCGTCAAATTATTGAAAATATTCACTTATTTGTCCTTTTTTCCAAAAGTACTCGGTGTATGTTTCTGACACTTCTGTTACATGACGTTGAGTATCCATTTAACTCATTAAAGTTATCCCGACAATGATAAAAAACGGAAGTAGTCGAAAAAATATCTGATATTTTGAGAAAAAAAACGTAGAAAGTAACAAAATGGTGCTCTTGCGAAAAAACAAGTGATTACTACGTCAGATTTCTTCGAATGAAAATAAATAAGGTATAGCGTGGTGGATAGCGTGAATAATGCACTATTATATGATATCAGAATAAAATCCTGTTTGATTCCTGAAAGCCGGTTCAGTGAAAAAAAATCATTAAATTCAGCAACAATCAAGTGAAGTTAATGTGGTTTTTCACTCGTAAACAACTTTAGAGCCGATCCAAGAGACGAGAATTAACATTAAAGTCAATGGGGAAATCTTATGTGGCCTTATAGAAGGGTGTTTTCAAAATTATGGTTTGTAAAACAAGGAACTTGTGATATTTATATTGATTTGTCGAGTGCGACCGTGGCTTAGTTACTGTGAATTGCTAGGTAGAAACAATAATAAATAAGAACTGACGTGGATGGCCGTGCTATATATCGATTATATAAAACGATAATCATATTAGGATTGTCTGTATAACATGTAAGTGCAGGGGGGGGGCTGCACCACACACAATTTTACACAAAGACCAATATATTGAAAATACATCATACTCAGAGACCACAAACAAACCATTAAAAAAGAGTGAATGAAACGTTAAAGATAATGACTCTTAGGTACTAAATACACTAAAATATAAAAAGTTTAGAAAAAAGAACTACATTGTTTGTCGATTACTAGCGCTCTCGCTTATTTTATTAAGTTTTTCAGGTAAACAACATTTAGATAATACAACAATGACAATAACGTCATAGTAACACAGTAGTACAAAGAAGGGGGAGAGAAAGAGAAATTTGGTTTAACGTCCACTCGACACAAACTAGGTCATTTCGGGACCAACATATTGTTTAATTTTATTTCAACAATTCGCTTGTGCGTAGGGGTCTTTAGCAGTGGGAGGAAACCGGAGTACCCGGAGAAAACCCACAAGGTTGGACAGGCGACACTATTCCTTGCCACGTACAACTTGGTAATCGACACCACACCTGTTGACTCAATGACAGACCTGATCATAGAGCGCGCACATGCTAACAATTCGGCCATCCAACCCCAGACATAAAAATGTTCAACCTCTAATAGAAATTGTAGCTTCATAACATGAAAATAAAAAAAATAGTTGAATATAAAAAAGTCAAATCTTGCCAACATCAAAAAAGAAAATTGCGAATTCTATTTGACCTCATTGGGTCACCCCCTCCGTGATATTCAAAATATGGTTACAGTATGGATTCTTTGTAAGATATACTGTTGTTAAATCAAAAGAGAGAAACACATACTCCAGGCCCAACTGTCTTTCAATTTAGACATTTACACTAGCGCCGCAAACTGTTTAAGTATGTTACGCTCTAATTATTATTCATAGTGTGTGTTAGTATTACTTTGTTCTCGTCACAATGTGAATCGAAACTCATATACTGTATATCAATCCTTTTTATGCCTTGTATTCATGCCTTACATTATAATTAATTGGCAAGGTTTTACATTAATCAAAAATAAAATGTAATTGATTTAAATATGATGTGACATTGTCAATTCTCAGTTTTATCTAGGTTATACCACGGAAAATAAAGTTCATTTTAGTCCCCTAAAATAAACATATACAATCTAGTTTAAGCAATGGAGGATATAAAAACGAGTCACCATAGAGTCATAACAATTAATATCCAATTACATGCGATGATATCTTAAAATCGCTGAGAAACATCATGGTAGATATATAATAACAGTGTAGTGAATAGCACGGCTTACCTTGAACTACTCGAATTAGCATTAAAATCCATACTTCTTTTTCCTATTTCAAAAACTTGTTTAACCTGTATTTCTAGCTATTGTGGGTGGCAGCCGGTTCTACAAGTTTGCTTGAATCCCATTCGTGTGTCCGATCTTAAGTATACATTTCCACATTAGCGTTGTCTGCTTAGCAAGGTAACATTCAACCATTAGAGTGATGTTGTAGCTGAGGACAGGTAGCGCTATACTATACAGCCCTAACAAGTATCGGCTCACTGTACCATAAACGTCTATAGTATAGAAAGCCGTGCCCTTCGAGGATACACAAAGGCTGTTGATGCGCACAATAGTTTTAGGTGGTTATGCCTTAGGCCATTATTATTCATATTTAGTTTCACGAATTCGCGGTAATGGCAAGTCCGACACAGACGATACAAACATGGGCATAGTAATAATAGGTATGGGTATTATGGCTGTGTTGGGGGGAGGGGTCGTGTAAACGCTACGGAAGGATTACTAAGAAGTAGGCTGCGCTGCGAGAATATTGTTAACCATGTTTAAAAAAATCCTTGACACAACTGACAAGCCATGTGGCTGTCAGTGACATTGTCATCTTCAAGCTGCCATTATTTTTTCTTGATTTGGGATAAACTTAAGTTAATATACAAATGTATTATCAGGTTTATGTAAAGTTTGTTTTTAACTGCCAACCATTGTTGACAACATTCTTACATGTAATATATAATATCTTAGTTATTAGTATTAATTAGGTTTTCAGACTTTGTCTGAAAGACTATTGTTATTAATAAGGTTATTTACCGCTACAACTTATTTCTCGGAGTCTCCTTTAAATATTTATTATTATATATAGGAAATATGTCACCATTACTGATTAAAACAATTTTGAAATTTCTACCTGGGACGTAAGATCTCAAATTAATGGTCAAAATCCGAAAGGCGGTCGCAGTTTCCAAATTTCAAAAAATCGTTACATTTTTGATTAGCATGATGCGGGGTCTAATAAACAGCAGTTGACAATTTCGAAATTCTGGCGTTGTCTATTTACGTCTGTAAAGGTGTTAACGAAACAATTGTTGTTATTACTTTTTTAAAAATTTTCAATCTTGACCTATAATTTTAGATACCTAAAGCCAGCCTGATTCCAGCAATATAAGTTTCATTCAGAGTTGTCGCCCTTTATGTTTCGCATTTTTGAAATTGTTCTGCTCATTTTTTTTAAAAAAAACTTTTTTTTATACGCCCACATTTTCATATGGTCGCCACTCCACAAATGTTTATGAACACACTACACGTCACAATATTTATCAGATTTCAATGAAACTTCACGTATAGGTTTATCACCCTTCGATTTCGGTTCCTTTCGATATTGGCATGTATCGGACTGTAACTTCACGGATTATGGTCCCCGATTGTACGAAAAATCACGTTTTTAGCTGGTGAACAGAACTTATATTATTTTTCATAAACTTCTGTTGCTTATAGTCCTATCGGATTTCTAGGGTGTAAATCAAATGCAAAAGTCTCGCAATGATATAAAGTGGCTCTGTCTTGAATAGGTCGATAAATCCTTAAATTATTGAAAATGATTTCTAATTTTTATACCTCCACAATCATAATGTGGACGTACGGAGCCCCTTAAGTGCACGATTCCACGCTTATATAATTTTTTCGTACATGATTATTCCACTCTTATATAATTATTTCGTTTAAACGAAATATTAATTCGTTATAACGAAATATTAATTCGTTATAACGAAATATTAATTCGTTATAACGAAATATTAATTCGTTATAACGAAATATTAATTCGTTTAAACGAAATATTAATTCGTTTAAACGCAATATTAATTCGTTTGAACGAAATATTAATTCGTTATAACGAAATATTAATTCGTTATAACGAAATAATTAATTCGTTTAAACCGTTGCTCCTGCATACGCTTATAAACCAAACGGTTGATACCCCAAAACATATGTTAAAACATTTACTGCTCTCGGGTTAACAAGGTTTTCGTAATGGGGATCATGTTGGGGGACACGAGGCCTGGCATTGAAAATGGTGGCATTGTTTCAATTGACCGCTTCTACGTGACATGGAGCAGGGTCACTTGTCTAACCTCAAGGGTTCTTTCCGGGTCTACCTGCTAAATAGCATTACGCACAAGCGAATTATTGAGATAAAAATGAACCATGCGTATATCCCGTATATCGATAACGATAGAGATCACGATTGTTTTTTTTTTAACATTTCTTTTTTCAAATTCGGTGTTTGGAGCACTGGGGTTAGTCGATGTGTTAAATCGACATTGATTAATTCGATGAATCGAAATGATTAATTCGTTTAAAGGAATTAATAATTCGTTATAACGAATTAGTATTTCGTTTAAACGAAATAATTATATAAGAGTGGAATGATGCTCGAAAAAATTATATAAGAGTGGAATCGTGCACTTAAGGGGCTCCGTATGGACGTTTTATGCCGTCGCCCCTGTCCGTGTGTGTGTGTGTGTGTGTGTATGTGGGGGTGGGTGTGTGTGTGTATGCGTTTGTATATGGTGTATATCGAGGACACACATCTGAATACACACCTTCTAATCGCGGACCTCTGTCAAACCGAGGACGTCCTCGGTTCAACCGAGGACTTTTTGAACTGAAACCAGGACTGCCACGATGTTCAGAAGCCTGGATTTGATATCCCCTTTAATTTTAAGGTCGATCTGAGATGTTCCGCGTTAGGCGGTATTCTACAGTTAGGGTGTATCTGTCGTGTGTGTGATCTCAAAAGGCAAAAATATGATTGTGTGTATCAAGTCCGCAGTTAGTGTTTATTGTACAGCGAGTGTATCAAGTCCTCGGTTAACCGATTTCGGCCATACACATCATATATGGTCACGTGGGATAAATATGTTTTAATCCTGCTATATCTTAAATTTATAACCATTTTCAACCCGTGCGATATTTAAAAAATCTAGCCATCTAGTCATTACATTATTTCTGTCTGAAATTTCGAAATTTTTATCTGGCTAAACATACAATAAGATTATTGCCGCAATAATAAGCGTAAATTTAAAAAAAAAAACAAGAGCAATTGAAATATTAGTAAGTCACGGAATTTGAAATAGTGACACCTGTTAGGACGTATTAAGACAGTCACAATTGTCTAATATAATGTGTAGATACCTCTGGACAATTTTTGCCTTGCGGATGTACTACAGAAAAAAAAATGGTGAACCTCGGGAGGCTTACTCAACAGGAGACCACAGGAGAACTGCCAGGAAAACAGGCCGGGAAGGCATCAACGGAGCTTTCCAGATCCACAAGGTAACTCCGGGGATGATTGCCTTGTTTCAGGAACAGGGTTAGGCATCGGGAACAGGTTTGTCGGTGTCCCAGGTGAGCTCCTGGGGCATAGCTAGCCTTGTGGAGAACTGCGAAATGTTTTAATGCTTGCATTGTCAGACCGGGGGCATTCCCGGATCCTTTCAGACCCACAAGGAAACTCCGGGGCATCAGCGAAGCATGTGAGATGTCTTGCCTAAGTGTCAGGGGACTTTTGAGGATATTTAAATCGGGTGCCTCTGGAATAGTATTTTGCGAAACACTTACCGACAAGAGAGAAGCCACAACCTAGCGTCTGAAGTAAAACAAGAGCGACCTGGTGAAACGGTAAAGTTTCGATGGTTAGGGTTCCGTCATCTCTCGCACAGAGGAGAAAGAGACCGAAGATACTGTAATGATGCTTCAGCAGGTTCACCTTCGGAAACCTTGTCACGACTTTTACTCCATCTAAATGATTTAGACAGGCCAAGTCTAACGGCCTCGCTTAGTCATTCTATCGGAGGTAGCGACCCGCGGTGTGTACAAAAGGCAGGAACTTAATCGGCGCCGGCTGATGACGGGCGCCTACTCGGAATTCCTCGTTCACGGAGTTGCAAGCCCCGATCCCCAGCACGAAGACCATTGGCACGGTTAACCCGTTGTAGGCGAGACTGCCCCCGAAGGAACAATCCCAGCCTCCCCTCTCGGGGCGGGTTCCTCGTCTGACCAAACCAAGACCATAGGTACTTGCGCTTTCCTCTTCTCCCCACCTGGTACGCTCGCCCCCTCCGTTCCTCTCGAACCCTACGTAGCTCTCCGGCGAAACTGAAAGCAAAAGCGACGTCGCCAAGTCGACCGGACCCCCCCCCCCCGGAAAAAGGCATGCCCACTTATTCCAACGACGAAATATTCAGGCTAGGGGTTTTAGCCTGGCTTTAGCACTCTTAATGTTTTCAAGGTAGACAGAAAATGCGACGGGTTCTCTCCCGCGAAGGAGAAAAACGAGGTAGGACCGACACAGGCTATTGGAGCTGGAATTACTGCGGCTGCTCGCACAAGGCTTGCCCTCCAATAGCTCCTCGCACACTCTTTTAAATTGCGCTCATTTCTCCTGCGGCGATCACGAAATGGCCGCACCACGTTATTTTTCATAAGTGGCGCGCCTGCTGCCCTCCTTGGAGGTGGTAGCCGTTTCGCAGGCTTCCTCTCCGGATTCAAACCCTGATTCCGCGTTACCCGTCAACACCGTGGTAGGCAGGTCGCCGTCCATTACCAATTGATGGGACAGACACTTCATGACAAGGACGTCGGGGGCCCGGAAAGACCCCGCGATTGGCACAGTTATTCGGATTTCAACACTTGTCACTTCGCCCCGTCGCTACTTTTAACGGTAGCTTCACAGGCTAGGGCGATCTGGTATAGAGAATAAATGCCGTTCCCCTCGTCGAGAAACGAAAATGAGCCGTGTGCAGTTTCGGCTCGCTTCCCGAAAGGAACAAGCCTGAACGTAGACTTCCATGGCTTAAGCTTTGAGACAAGCATATGATCACTGGCAGGATCAACCATATAGCCTTCACGAGTTCGAGAGAGAACCACGAGTAAACGCCCCCAGTCGCAGGCACCCGTCTCCCTTTGCCCTACTCCCCCGAAAGGAAGGTGAGCGAGATGGGAAGGGGGCGAAAGAGCGGGAGGACAGTAGCCAGGACTGAACATCGCCGGCCTCGTTCGCTGAGCAACCCCAGACGAAGAGGGAGACCAGAAGACCGCAAAGTCGTCCGGCTAGGTTGAGATGAGACGGGCTACGGGACGGGCAAGAGACCATCTCGAGCACGCCGCGGGCCGAGAATCGGGGGAAGGTGTAAGCGAACACCGGGACGTTTCGGGTCTGCCGGGAGGAAGGGAGAAATAATCTCCGCCGACCGCCGCGATATGTGACCGGGCGCCGAGGGGTCGTCGTCCCCGGGTCGGCCTCGCCGACTGTCTCCTTACAACCTTGAATCGTACAAGGACGGGACGAGAGATCGGGCTAAACGATCCCCGCCTTCCGACCGCTTCGCTGCTTGCGAGAGGGAACCGGGTATATTTCAATGTATAAGGTTGACATTTGAAATGTCAACATGAATTTTCAAATGTCAACTTGACTTTTCAAATGTCAACTTGAATTTTCAAATGTCAACTTGGCTTTTCAAATGTCAACTTGACTTTTCAAATGTCAGTTGACTTTTCAAAATGCCAACATGACTTTTCAAATGTCAACTTGACTTTTCAAATGTCAACTTGACCTTTCAAATGTCAACTTGACTTTTCAAATGTCAACTTGACTTTTCAAATGTCAACTTGACTTTTCAAGAAAAATTAGTTTTACCTAACCTTTTACCCGAAGGGCGATCCTCAGACGTTAAGTGTTTCTTACAAATCAAGTTAGTGCCTTTGAAATTCATGGTCATATCTTGAAAATTCACATTTATGTCTTTAAAAGTAAGTAACAGCTTGTTGATAATTAAATGAGGATCCGTTTTGGGATTATCGTTTGCTGTAATATTACATTATACAACAAAGGAGCATTAGAGAGTTTGTACACACCGCATTGGTATACACTTCTAAAGTCCTCGGATGTGAGTGTGTGTGTACTCGGTTGTTAGTTTTCACCATACACAAAGTCCCCATTTGTCGGTATTAAAACATAATGTGCGTCCTCGGTTGGTCACATTAATAAATAACTGTTATATCGCGGTATTATGCACCGAACATCAATTATAAAAGGTTAATTTGTCTTGTTATCCCATGTGTGGTCAAAGGGGGGACACAAATTTAGTTATTTAAAGGTTTAAGACCACAGTGAGTTTCACGTCCAGAGGTCCTCGATTGGTTACATACACTCTGTAAGACCTCAGTCAGATTAGTTTAGAAAATTACAAGTTTTAAATGTCTGAATCAATAAAAAATGTTTCTTCATTGGGCTGCTCCTGTGGTCAAAGGGGGCCTGTTCTCGGATATAGAGTGTTGAACCAACTCAATTTATATTATTGGCATACACCTGTAACGTCCTCGGATGTGAGTGTGTATGTACTCGGTTGCTGGTGTTCACCATACACAAAGTCCCCATTTGACGGTATTAAAACATAATGTGCGTCCTCGGTTGATCACATTGATAAATAAATGACTGTTCTACCGCGATATTGTGCCATACATCAAGTTTTAACAGTTATATTGAATTTCTCCCATGTGTGGTCAAAGGGGAGACAAAAATGTAGTTATTTACAGGTTAAAGACCACAATAAGTGTCAAGTCCACAGTATGGTAGTATATAGAGCAAAATGACCTCGTTTGGCGGCGTTCCCAACACACACCATGTGTGTCCTCGATTAGGTGTATCTAGCATAGGGACAAGTTCGGCCGTATTTCCCCAAATATTCGCAAACTCCCGTGTGTCCGCATTTCTTCCGTAAAAAGTCAAATTCAAAAAATATATGAATTTATGTATAATTTATACCTTTTCATAATCCTTTGATGTAATAGAGTTCATAAATAATGGTGTTTTTCAGCTACATGTTAGGACGTATTAAGACAGTCACAATTGTCTAATATAATGTGTAGATACCTCTGGACAATTTTTGCCTTGCGGATGTACTACAGAAAAGAAATGGTGAACCTCGGGAGGCTTACTCAACGGGAGACCACAGGAGAACTGCCAGGAAAACAGGCCGGGAAGGCATCAACGGAGCTTTCCAGATCCAAAAGGAAACTCCGGGATGATTGCCTTGTTTCAGGAACAGGGTTAGGCGTCGGGAACAGGTTTGTCGGTGTCCCAGGTGAGCTCCTGGGGCATAGCTAGCCTTGTGGAGAACTGCGAAATGTTTTAATGCTTGCATTGTCAGACCGGGGGCATTCCCGGATCCTTTCAGACCCACAGGGAAACTCCGGGGCATCAGCGAAGCATGTGAGATGTCTTACCTAAGTGTCAGGGGACTTTTGAGGATATTTAAATCGGGTGCCTCTGGAATAGTATTTTGCGAAACACGTACCGACAAGAGAGAAGCCACAACCTAGCTTCTGAAGTAAAACAAGAGCGACCTGGTGAAACGGTAAATTTTCGATGGTTAGGGTTCCGTCATCTCTCGCACAGAGGAGAAAGAGACCGAAGATACGGTAATGATGCTTCAGCAGGTTCACCTTCGGAAACCTTGTCACGACTTTTACTTCATCTAAATGATTTAAGCTCGAACGCCTTTCCGAGCTCGTCCGAAGACAGGCTCAGTCTAACGGCCTCGCTTAGTCATTCTATCGGAGGAAGCGACCCGCGGTGTGTACAAAAGGCAGGAACTTAATCGGCGCCGGCTAATGACGGGCGCTTACTCGGAATTCCTCGTTCACGGAGTTGCAAGCCCCGATCCCCAGCACGAAGACCATTGGCACGGTTAACCCGTTGTAGGCGAGACTGACCCCGAAGGAACAATCCCAACCTCCCCTCTCGGGGCGGGTTCCTCGTCTGACCAAACCAAGACCATAGGTACTTGCGCTTTCCTCTTCTCCCCACCTGGTACGCTCGCCCCTCCATTCCTCTCGAACCCTACGTAGCTCTCCGGCGAAACTGAAAGCAAAAGCGACGTCACCAAGTCGACCGGACCACCCTCCGGAAAAGAGCATGCCCACTTATTCCAACGACGAAATATTCAGGCTAGGGGTTTTAGCCCGGCTTTAGCACTCTTAATGTTTTCAAGGTAGACAGAAAATGCGGCGGGTTCTCTCCCGCGAAGGAGAAAAACGAGGTAGGACCGACACAGGCTATTGGTACTGGAATTACTGCGGCTGCTCGCACAAGGCTTGCCCTCCAATAGCTCCTCGCACACTCTTTTAAATTGCGCTCATTTCTCCTGCGGCGATCACGAAATGGCCGCACCACGTTATTTTTCATAAGTGGCGCGCCTGCTGCCCTCCTTGGAGGTGGTAGCCGTTTCGCAGGCTTCCTCTCCGGATTCGAACCCTGATTCCGCGTTACCCGTCAACACCGTGGTAGGCAGGTCGCCGTCCATTACCAATTGATGGGACAGACACTTCATGACAAGGACGTCGGGGGCCCGGAAAGACCCCGCGATTGGTACAGTTATTCGGATTTCAACACTTGTCGCTTCGCCCCGTCGCTACTTTTAACGGTAGCTTCACAGGCTAGGGCGATCTGGTATAGAGAATAAATGCCGTTCCCCTCGTCGAGAAACGAAAATGAGCCGTGTGCAGTTTCGGCTCGCTTCCCGAAAGAACAAGCCTGAACGTAGACTTCCATGGCTTAAGCTTTGAGACAAGCATATGGTCACTTGCAGGATCAACCATATAGCCTTCACGAGTTCGAGAGAGAACCACGAGTAAACGCCCCCAGTCGCAGGCACCCGTCTCCCTTTGCCCTACTCCCCCGAAAGGAAGGTGAGCGAGATGGGAGGGAGGCGAAAGAGCGGGAGGACAGTAGCCAGGACTGAACATCGCCGGCCTCTTTCGCTGAGCAACCCCAGACGAAGAGGGAGACCAGAAGACCGCAAAGTCGTCCGGCAATTCGCTCGCTTGAGCTACGTTGAGACGAGACAACCTTACAACCTTGAATCGTACGAAGACGGGACGAGAGATGGGGGGGGGCGAAAGAGCGGGAGGACAGTAGCCAGGACTGAACATCACCGGCCTCGTTCGCTGAGCAACCCCAGACGAAAAGGGAGACCAGAAGACCGCAAAGTCGCTCGGCGATTCGCTCGCGCGAGCTAGGTTAAGACGAGACGGGCTACGGGACGGGCAAGAGACCATCTCGAGCATGCCGCGGGCCGAGAATCGGGGGTAAGTGTAAGCGAACACCGGGCACCGAGGGGTCGTCGTCCCCGGGTCGGCCTCGCCGACTGTCTCCTTACAACCTTGAATCGTACGAGGACGGGACGAGAGATCGGGCTAAACGATCCCCGCCTTCCGACCGCTTCGCTGCTTGCGAGAGGGAACCGGGTATATTTCAATGTATAAGGTTGACTTTTGAAATGTCAACTTGAATTTTCAAATGTCAACTTGACTTTTCAAATGTCAACTTGGCTTTTCAAATGTCAACTTGACTTTTCAAATGTCAGTTGACTTTTCAAATGCCAACATGACTTTTCAAATGTCAACTTGACTTTTCAAATGTCAACTTGACTTTTCAAATGTCAACTTGACTTTTCAAATGTCAACTTGACTTTTCAAATGTCAACTTGACTTTTCAAATGTCAACTTGACTTTTCAAGAAAAATTAGTTTTACCTAACCTTTTACCCGAAGGGCGATCCTCAGACGTAAAGTGTTTCTTACAAATCAAGTTAGTGCCTTTGAAATTCATGGTCATATCTTGAAAATTCACATTTATGTCTTTAAAAGTAAGTAACAGCTTGTTGATAATTAAATGAGAATCCGTTTTGGAATTATCGTTTGTTGTAATATTACATTATACAACAAACGAGCATTAGAGAGTTTGTACACACCGCATTGGTATACACTTCTAAAGTCCTCGGATGTGAGTGTGTGTGTACTCGGTTGTTAGTTTTCACCATACACAAAGTCCCCATTTGTCGGTATTAAAACATAATGTGCGTCCTCGGTTGGTCACATTAATAAATAACTGTTATATCGCGGTATTATGCACCGAACATCAATTATAAAAGGTTAATTTGTCTTGTTATCCCATGTGTGGTCAAAGGGGGGACAAAAATTTAGTTATTTAAAGGTTTAAGACCACAGTGAGTTTCACGTTCAGAGGTCCTCGATTGGTTACATACACTCTGTAAGACCTCAGTCAGATTAGTTTAGAAAATTACAAGTTTTAAATGTCTGAATCAATAAAAAATGTTTTTTCATTGGGCTGCTCCTGTGGTCAAAGGGGGCCTGTTCTCAGATATAGAGTGTTGAACCAACTCAATTTATATTATTGGCATACACCTGGAACGTCCTCGGATGTGAGTGTGTATGTACTCGGTTGCTGGTGTTCACCATACACAAAGTCCCCATTTGACGGTATTAAACATAATGTGCGTCCTCGGTTGATCACATTGATAAATAAATTACTGTTCTACCGCGATATTGTGCCATACATCAAGTTTTAACAGTTATATTGAATTTCTCCCATGTGTGGTCAAAGGGGAGACAAAAATGTAGTTATTTACAGGTTAAAGACCACAATAAGTGTCAAGTCCACAGTATGGTAGTATAGAGCAAAATGACCTCGTATGGCGGCGTTCTCAACACACACCATGTGTGTCCTCGATTAGGTGTATCTAGCATAGGGACTCGTTCGGCCGTATTTCCCCAAATATTCGCAAACTCCCGTGTGTCCGCATTTCTTCCGTAAAAAGTCAAATTCAAAAAATATATGAATTTATGTATAATTTATACCTTTTCATAATCCTTTGATGTAATAGAGTTCAGAAATAATGGTGTTTTTCAGCTACATGCAGTATTTATCAAGACCTCGATTAGGAGGATCCAGTCAAAGTCCTCGATTTACACCATATATTCTTACTGGATTTTCTTCAAACTTTGCATACTTATTCCTTATACCCTAAGGATGATCCCTATTGTTGGTGCATGCCCGTCCCCCAGGGGCAGAGCCACGCCCATTTCTTGTATTTGTATCTCGTCTATAGGCTACATTTCTTTATGTATTATTTTGAAACTTTGCATACTTATTCTTTGTACCGTAAGGGACATCCCCGGGGGAAGAGCCACGCCCATTTTCTTTTTGTGTATATGTGTGTCGCCTAAACGCCACAATTTTTAATCGATCGTCTTGAAACTTTACATACTTATTCCTTATACCATAAGGATGATCCCTATCGTTTTGGATGCATGCCGGACCCCAGGGATAGAACCACGCTCATTTTTTGTATTTGTTCGTTTGGCGTCACTGGCTGAATTTCTTTACGTATCATCTTGAACCTTTGCATGCTTTTTCTGTGTACCCTAAAGAACACCCTTATCGATTGAGGTGCATGCCCAACCCCCAGGGACAGTGCCACGCCCATTTTCTTTTTGTGTGTCTGTGTGTCACCTACAGGCCACAATTCTTAATCGATCGTCTTTTATACTTATTCCTTATACCCTAAGGCTGACCACTATTATTTTTGGTGCATGCCCGCCCCCCTGGGACAGAGCCACGCCCAATGTTTGTGTGTCTTGTGTCTACAGAATGCAATTCTTAACAGATCCATAAAATACTTTGCATACCTATTCCTTATACCCTAAGGATGACCACTATTGTTTTTTGGTGATTGCCGAACCTCCAGGGGCAGAGCCATTCCCCATTTTTACTTCGTGTCTGTGTGTGTTACCTACAGGCCACGATTCTTAATGGATCGTCTTTAAACTTGGGATATGTATTCCTTATAGCCTAAGGACGACAACTGCATGTCTCGACCCCCAGAGGCTAGTCACGCCCAATTCTTGTGTTTGTCGTTTACAGGCCGCAATTCTTAATGAATCAGCTTGGTACGTGGCATATGTATTCCTTATAGCCTGGGGGCGTCCACTATTGATTTTGGTGAATGTCCTGACCCCCAGGGGCAGAGCCACGCCCACTTTTTGCCTTTAGCGCCTGAAAGCCACAATTCTAAATGGATTATCTTGGTATACTTATTCCTTATACTATAAGGACAGCAACTATTGATGTTGATGCACGACCCTCAACGCTAAACAAATCAAACGCACAACCTTCTTGACAAAGTACCATATCAATCAAAGCAGGAATGTGGACGTATATTGTAGCGTTAGCGTTATGGGTTTTTTTTAATGCTGCTCCATGAATGGTTTTAAAAGTTATGGTACAGGAAGTTAAGTAACCAGTCCACTTGTTGTAAGTATCTTGACAATGATCTGTGAAACAAGATGTTGTCCTATATGACAACTTCCTGTCTACTTTCTGAAAGCCGGTTCGTTGCTGCTTGTAGGTCTACATGTAGTTATAATTAATAAACTTTCACATTTCATATGAAATCTTGTTGTTTTTGTTAAGGCTATTATTAAGCATACATTATGCAAGAGTTAAATATGCCTATAACAGGTCTTTCTTTAGGCCTGGAATGTTTTCTAAATTAATAATTAGACATTAATTAACTTATCCAGGTCATAATTAACTCTCGATGGCATCTCCGATATTGAATAGATTAGAACAGTTCAGCCATATTTCGATTTTAGCTAAAAATGGGGGAGTGAGACATAGCTTCGAACAACCAGTACGGTGATTGAAATTTTTGCACATGTCTTGTCATACATTCAAAAACTAGTATTTTCACTCAGAATAAAGTAATTTAAATGAAATTTTCAAATTAATCATTTTACATTATCTATTTTCGAACTATTATAGCAAGAATGGCTAGCTCTTTATCTAAATCTTACATAATGTTTCTTTAAGCTTTCATATTTCAGATGAAAGTTTGTTGTTTCTGTTAAGGATATTATTATGTTTTAATATTTCATGTGAAAGCTTCTTGTTTTTGTTAAGATTATTAAACTTTCGTGAAAGTTTTTTGATTTTGTTAACATTATCATTGTGATTACCAAATTAGGCTTACTAAAATTATTATTATTATTCCTTGTCCTTACCGCCTATATCTCGAAGACTGTCGGAGATATCGATCAGTTGTTTCGATTTCTACTAATCGAACACTGTGTCACTGCTACTCGGAAAATCAATCTCCAAATTTCTGCCTAGACGGGATATGCCCGAATTGTTGTAAAACTGTAGTCACACGATTATTGGTCTGCTATAATATTGTCTGCTAGCTTTGCGTGTTTACCGCAAAGCATTATGGTCTTTGTCAAAAGTGCTTTCCACGGACAAGAAGACGATGAACGAAAGTTCGTTAAATCCGGAATTATCGGAGTTCTTAAGTAGTATTAAGGTAGGCATCGATAGCCTAACGAAAGGCCAAGATCGTCTCAACAATCGTGTAGAGGAATTGGAAAAGTTTAATTCAAGTAAAGCCGAGTTTGTTGACCAAAACTCTGTTGACCACGCTCAACAAGGGCGACGCCATTTGCATTTGTATCAAAATCAACCTACCGCTACTTCAATCTTAGAAGATACGGAAGCTGAAGGACAGAAAAGTGACTTGCCAACTGCAAGGCATCTAACCTCGCCAGTAGGCCAGGATTTACACCCAGAAGAGGGTGATGTTGGTCCCCGTTTGACATCGGCAGCCGACATTCAGCGTGAGTACGAATCAATAAAAGATTCACTCACAAAAATTAAACTTCTTAACAGCTTGAAAGTGTTAGATAGTAAAAATGGTATTAAACGAGAGGACCAGGCGCAACTTGCCATTATTTCAAAGTGTAGCCGTTACACTGAGACAGCATTAAGATATTTAGCGACCTGCCCTCCAGAAAATCCAGAAATTCGTCATTTATTTTCAATATTGTCAGCTGAAATTAATTATCTGCAAGGAGAATATGCTAGCCTTCTAGTACAAGGGACATTTGATAAAGAGACTTCTAAACTTTTTAAGTGTTTAGAGAGAAATAACTCTACATTTCAGGGAGAGTCATTAAACAATCTAAAAACTGCGGCTGAAATCTCTGCCACAAAATACCGTACACAGAATTCTCAGTTCAAGAGTGAGAGAACTTTTCCAAGAAGGGGTCGTTTCCAATCAAACTTTAGACGACAAAATCAACGTTCTCCTGGTTACTATTATAACAATAGTGATCCATATAGGAATTCTCAACAAAATATTCCTACTGATAGACAGGAATCTGAAAATTCATAACCCTTAGTGTCAATGGGGTTTACAGACATCAAGTCAAATATATCTGAATGGGAAAATATTCACACCTCACCAGTTGTTGTTGAGTGGCTTAAATCAGGAGTGCATTTACCTTTCAGTAGTGTACCTGCACCATTTGTACATGGAAACAAGGCATTTAATTCTACAGAGAGCAAATTCATTTCCTCGGAACTCAAACGCCTAATAGATAACGGTGTTATACAAAAGTGTGAATTAGAATCAAGTAAACCAATTTGTTTTTCGCCAATTTCATGTGTGCCGAAGAAAAATCACAAGCTGAGACTAATAATAGACTTGCGGCATTTAAACAGTCATATTGTTCAAACGAAATTTCAATACGAGGACATTCAGTCAATCGTTGATTTTATTAATCCCAATGATAAACTCATAACAGTGGATATCCAAGATGGATTCCACCATATTGCGATTTCTCACGATTCTCAGAAATACCTTGGTTTTATCTTTAATGGCGTTCAATATAAATGGTTGAAATTACCCTTTGGCCTGTGTGTAAGCCCTTATTTTTTCACGAAATGTCTCCGACCTATCATTTCGTACCTTCGTAGTGTTGGTTTACATGTATCAGTCTACGTTGACGATTTTATCTTATCTGCAAATGCACAAAATATTGAGGAACAAAGGGATCTTTTTCTTAATACCCTAAAACGCCTTGGGATTTCAGTTAATTTTGAGAAATCGAAACTTATTCCTGCATATACAATTGAATATATTGGGTATATAATTTCCACATGCAATAGTGACAAAAACATTTGGATTCGCATTCCAAGGAAGCGGATTACTAAAGTTCGCCATGATATTCGACGGGTCCTAACCAAAGGACATATATCAGCCAGAGGTTTAGCGCGTATTGCGGGACAATGTGTTTCTATGGCCAAGGCGGTAATGCCTGGCAAATTATTGCTGCGTAACGTTTATAGACTTTTACAGACTCGAAAATCTTGGAGTGATACACTTGTTCTCGACACCGGTACTTGTTCGGATTTGATGTGGTGGCATTGTGCCCTTTTATCATGGAACGGTACATCAATTCAGCGACGTGTGATAGAAAAGCAAATGTTTACGGATGCTTCAGCTACAGCTTGGGGCGGTGTACTTGGAAACAGCCAAGCTCGCGGATTGTGGACACCTGCAATGTCTTCAGAACACTCCAATGTTCGCGAAATGATGGCGGTTTTGTTAAGTCTGCGTGCATTTCAGAAGGAGATTCAAAACAAAGTTGTTCAATTGTTGACGGACAACATTTCAACAGTGGCATATATAAATTGCAAAGGTGGTCCCAGTCAAAAACTTACACAAGTAGCCACCTGGATATGGGCAGAATGCCTAAAAAACAATGTGACTTTAGTAGCCAAACATCTATCCGGCAAACTGAATTTCCATGCAGATTTTCTATCAAGGCATATAACTTCGACAGACTGGAAACTACATCCAGCTCTGTTTCGATATATAGACAAAATGTGGGGACCCCACACTATCGATCGCTGTGCCTCCCTAGTTACAACACAAATTCCAACTTACAACAGCTACTACTCGGACCCAGAGTGTGTAGGAATCGACTGTCTTGCCCAGTCCGACTGGGGAATCCACAACAACTATGTCAACCCCCCATTCAGGATTTTAAACAAAGTGTTGGACGTGATTGTGGCCCAAAAGGCCTGTGCAACCGTGATAGCACCCAAATGGGTTACCAAACCATGGTACCAACGAATAATCCAAATGTCGATAAGTCCACCCATCCGGATACCAAACAACAGTCGGACATTCATAAATTTCGGTCAGACACCGGAACCTCTAAAAAATCCACGGTGGCACATCTTTGCTTGGAGGATTTCTGGCGAGCTCGCCTAAAACATGAAGGTTGGTCAGACAGAGCAATCGAACAGTTTTACAACAGTTGGGCCACGTCCACTTCTAAACAATATGACTCTTATGTGAATAAATTATGTGACTTTTGTACCCAACAGGGTACTATTTTTCCTCCGAACCCAAATAACTCTGCATGTTTTTCTGAATTTTTGTGTTGTTTAAGTGACAAAAGTGACAGGCCTGAATCTCAATTAAAGATGGCTTCAGCCGCAATAACAAGTTTATATTCTGCTTTAGATTTACCAAATCCAATATCGAGTGAATTAAAAAGATTAATGTCAGGTTTGGTAAAATCTGGCACTAAAAAGCCAGCCAAACGTACTTCAGTTATGCCTATTAAGCCTTTTATGGTTTGTTTTCAGGATTGGCCTAATACAGAAGATTTAAGTATTAAACAGCTTCGCTTAAAATCTGTTACCCTAATGGCACTTGTTTTAATGACTAGGCCCTCAGATTTGGCACCTAGGTCAAAAACGTTTGACAGTAAAACTGGATTATTGGATTCTATATTGTTGACCCGTAACAATGTTATTTTTCACTCTGATAAATCTATGTCAATTACTTTGTTTGGCATCAAAAATGATACAAATAGGTCTGGGTTTAAAATTCGAATTCCGAAGTCTGACAGTGTAAAATGTTGTCCAGTAGATACATTAAGGATTTATTTAGAGAAGACTTCGGATTTGAAAGTAGAAGGGAACCCTGTATTTCTTACATTGACTAGGCCATATAGACCTATTAAATCTGACACTATTGCAAAAATTTTAACTGACAGTATCAATACTGTAGGTTTAGCTGGTCAGGGGTTCACTGCCAAATGTTTCCGTCCAACTGCTGCTAATGCTGCTGTTAAGATGGCATGTAAACCCAGACACTGCCATGCACATAGGCAGGTGGAAGTCTCGGGATGTTTTCTATGATCATTATGTGCACCCAATGGCCCCCAAGGCATACACTAATCAGATTTTACAATTTGAAGGTTTGGATTATGATAATATTGAACATGAAGATAATGTATAATTCCACTGATTCGTTCATTATTTTATTGTTAATTTCGTAGTATATTTAAATCTCTTACATCATTATAATGTCGGTCATCAGTCAGATGTCTACAGTCTTTAGTTTAAATATCCTTTTGATTTTTTATTTGTAAGTTAATGTGGTATCATGCCGTATTGTTGTGTATTGTATGCATGATTCTATTCTCTCTATTAGGGCAAATATTATTAATAAAACAATATGAAGTGTGACGTAAGTTTGTTATTTTTAATTAACGAAACTGTAGTCACACGATTATTGGTCTGCTATAATATTGTCTGCTAGCTTTGCGTGTTTACCGCAAAGCATTATGGTCTTTGTCAAAAGTGGTTCATGATAATTTGGAACTATGTGATTTATATTATGCTCATTTATTTGATGTTATTTGATATGTTTGTGGAAAGTGTACTTTTGATGGATACAGGGCAAATATTATTAATAAAACAATATGAAGTGTGACGTAAGTTTGTTATTTTTAATTAACGAAACCGGAATTTAAACACATTTTCAAAAGTGCTTAAGCCACTTTCATAAATAATTACATTTTGGATAATTGGAGTAAAAGATAGCAGTTGGGAATTTCGAATTTTCAAAATTTCGTCGCTGTCTATTTTGACCCGAATTTGTAATTAAACATGCATTATGCAAGAGCTAAATCTGCCAATCACAAGTCTTTCTTTAGGCCTGAAATGTTATCTGAATTATAAATTAGACATTAACTTATCTAGACTATAATAAACTCTCGAAGTCTAGGCTGGCCTTCGATGTTGGCTGGATTAGATTCCTATATGCTGCTTAACGGCCACTTATAATTAAATATAAAACATGGATAATCGAGAATATGCTGTTTATATTAATGATTTTAGTACTGATGATCGAGGCTAAGCGAAAATTTCACCCGCTTCGTTCTCGGCTCATAGTGGATCAATTTGACTGGAATTTTCAGCAAATTATCTTTACACTATCTTGTTTTTAACTATTATAGTGAGAACTGCCAACTCTTTATCTTATCCCCCATAATGTATCTTTAACTTGTTTACAAGACAATCTTTGTTATTTTTCAAAACTGTCCAAACGTATCCCGACAATGATCCGTAAACCGGAAGTAGTCGAAATAATGACCGATGCTTTGAAAAATTGCAAACAATTCATGCCTTTTAGTAAAAACACGAATTCTCCTTCGATTATCATCCAATTAAAACAATTAAAGAATCATTATAATAATAATAAAAATAATAATAATAACTAGATCTGCTACTGTCCCATGCAGATATGAAAGCTTTCATATTCATCGTCACGTGTCATTGATTGTATCAAGTATCCTAAATAAAAGGATAAGAAGAAAAAATTATCAAAATTGGTCAAAAACTCGCGAAGTTACAAGTCTAGATATAGTATGAAACATTGCACCCAGGCATAACAATAATCTGAAAACTAAAGGGAAATAACTGAAACTTGTATTACTGTAATGAGACGGATGAGAAAATGAAATGAAAATGGCGGGAAAAAAATTAAAAATGGCAGGTTGGACAGGCGACCTTACTCCTTGTCACGTACAACCGGGCATTCGAAAACACGCTAGTTAACTCAATGACAGGCGCGCGTGCTAACCATTCAGCCACCCAACCCCCCTTTGAAATCAGACACGTGCAATATGTCATATAGGAAGAATAACAAGTCGCTCACAACAAAATGGTAAATTAATGAGTTTAGGTCAAAAGGTTGAGCTACTGTTTTAGAGTATTTAATTGTTTTAAAGAGACGCGTTAAGGGTTGTTCATAGTTAAATGAAAGTTTAATTTTAAATAAGACCAATAAAATTAGGATTTAATAATGCCAGACTAATATTAAAATAAAGTTTTAAATTAAGAATAATTAATTATTGGTCTAATGCAATGAAATGCTTTGATTTGACGGATGAAATGTACGATGGGTGTCCACACTATGTGGCAAAGGCGTTGGTCTGCTAGCCAGGGGGTCGGGTGTTCGATCCCTGCATTGGCCGAGAAAGTTCATCTCGATTTTCTGGCGTGTCCCCCACCTGCCGTGTACACATTGGAGTGCACGTAAAAGATCCCTTAGCAGTTGGAATTCGATACTGTTGAATAAGCTCTATACGATGACTAAATGTGCAGATTGTAGCCACTGCATGTTTTGCTTAACAATGAAAGGGTGCCGTTTTCAATTTTCGATCCTTTTATTCTTCTACTCCTGATATTTTGGACTGTTGATCGATGGTTTCATGTAAAAGACTACCGATAAGACTCTTTGTAGAAGAAGTTCCCCAAAAATATTATGTTGACTTTAAGAGAAGGGGACCTTTAAAAATGCTCCAAATCGTAAAAATACGACTTTTTGGATTTTCGATCTCTTTTTTCTGCTAACCCTGATATTTAAAAAATGATACAATGATTTCGCACAACAGGCTAGGTATTAGACTCTCGATTGACAAGAGTTTCACCACCCTCCCTTCATTATAACCGAAGTCATTGTGCCCTAAAGAATCAACAAATCAGCATGCTTATTTCTGCTTACCCTAAGAAGAAAATGTTCATCTTTGCACTCAATCATGACATTGACATCGTGAACGTCTACACCAAGATTGAACATTCTAGCTCAATTAGTAGGAGAGTTATTGTGTTTCAAAATCTCGGCCCTTCAAATTGCTAGTACTTTTCATATTCACTTCAAAATGGCAACCATCAGTTGACCTAAATCAAAATTCTGCTCCCTGCGATTTTTGGGCCATCCTTCAAGGATTCAGAAAATATAACTCCCGTGTCTGTAAGTAAAATAGCAAAAAAGCCTTAGGGATTTTTCATGTTTCAAGATGGTGGCACTTCCGGTTCGATCGACAAACTTCATAATTTGTGTAGGAATCAGAAATTACTTGTCGGGTATCGAAAAAATTTTTTATGTCATTCTGACCTATATTTCGACGATTTTTTTTAAAACTTTGATCCATAATTTCACCAAGGGGAGATAATTTAGAAAATTTCTCATTATATTTTTGAAGTCACATCGGTAAGATCTACTTATATACTAAATTTCATGAAAATCGTACAACTATTAAAGAAGCTGTCGAATTGGTCTAAACTTCCGGTTCGAAATCACAGCGACGAATTTTCGAAATTCGAAAATGTGAAACTGCAGATGAAAGTGATTTTTTTCAAGGTATTCAAAGAAAAATGAATTAGTAAAATTGGTCAAAAAATAGCAAAGTTACGACTATGCATTGTCAGTTTTTTCGTTCGTAAAATTCGGTGATTTCGAATTCGCAAAACGTTTTGAAAATATATTTAATCAAAAGCCACCACCCATTTTTTTTTTGGGGGGGGGGGGGGTAGGTCAAAGTTTCAAAATTATCCTATGGTTAGATTCTGAGAAATCCGATTTGCAGGAAAAACACACAAAAAAATATATAACTAGATCTGCTACTGTCCCATGCAGATATGAAAGCTTTCATATTCATCGTCACGTGTCATCGATTATATCAAGTATCTCAAATAAAAGGATACGAATAACAAACTATCAAAATTGGTCAAAAACTCGCGAAGTTACAAGTCTAAATATAGTATGAAACATAGCATAATCTGAAAACTAAAGGGAAATAACTGATACTTGTGTTGCTGTAATCGGGATGACTTCCGACTTCAAACTTTCAGAAAAATGAAATGAAAATGGTAAGAAAACATCGAAAAATTAAATGAAATAACTTTGAACAAAACTAAAACTTTTTGAATCAGGTTGAACTCAACTTTGAACAAAACTAAAACTTTTTGAATCAGGTTGAACTCAACTGTTTGAATATGTACGTTGAATATGTAGATTTGGAAAATTATAAAGACATAATTATCAAAATCGGTCAAAAACTCACAAAGTTACAAATTTAAATGTAGTGAGAAACATTGCACCCGGGCAAAAAAATAATCTTTAAACTAAAGGGAAACTTGTATAGCTGTAATCGGGCTTCCAAAATTAGAGATATGTTATATAATTATGGTTTCCAATATGTTTGGTTATAAGTAGGAAATCGTGACGACTTCTTAAGCATGTTTTAAACAAAGGATCATAGACTATAATATACAAGAATGGCATTCTGCAATAAAAAAAAACTGGCCAAAGCAAGATTTCTATGCAGAAATTAAATAATTGCTAGAACCAGAAAAATATTTATCCACTATAATAAATAAGCAACATAGAGAAAATGAAATGAAATTGAATGGGGTTTAACGTCCTACTGTTCTGCTCCTAAAATGGGCTAATGAAGACGGGCATATGCCATAAAGTGTGCAATGAGGGAAATTTTACCCGGGCAGCAGCGTTACAGCCTACGAGGTTGGACAGGCGACCATACTCCTTGTCACGTACAACCAAGAAATCGACACAACGCCAGTTGACTCAATGACAGACGTTATGATACAGAGCGCACGTGCTAACCATTCAGCCACGCAACCTCCCCAAAATCGGCAAATTGCTGACCCACAGCGAGAAACATTTCAACCGGGCCAAATTTTCTATTTTAACAGTTTAATTTGCACGGTACCTTTAGTTATCAACCGAATATTACAAAACTTATAAAAATAAGTTCCCTCTGACCAGCTTCATCGTTCGCAATAAACGTTTGCCCCTTAAAATCGGCAAATTGCTGACATCAAAGTGAGAAACATTACAACCGGGCGAAATTTTCTGTTTTATCACTTTTACATTACCTTTGATTACCAACCGATTATTACAAAACAAAATAAAAGAGAAAGAGAGAAATGCGGCCTAACGTCCATTCGACACAAACTAGGTCATTTCGGGACTAACATATGTTTTTTAATTTTATTTAAAAACTCCCCTTGCGCGTACTGGTCTTTAGCCGTTGGGAGGAAACCGAAGAACACGGAGAAAACCCACGAGGTTGGACATCATACACCATATCACGTGCAACCTGGAGATCGAAACGACGCCCGTTGACTCAATGACAGACGTTACGATACAGTGCGCACATGCTAACCATTCAGCCATTCATCCTCCCTGAATTCAAAACATTGCTGACTTATAGCAAGAAACATTTCAACCGGGCGAAATTTTCTGTTTTAACAGTTTAATGTGCACGGTACTTTAATTACCAACCGATTATTACAAAACTGTTGAAAATAAGCTCCAACTGACCAGCTTAATCGTATGCAATAAACCTTTTCGCCTGAATTGAAAGTTCTGCACGGAGAAAGTTCATCTCGATTTCCCGGCGTGATTCCCCTTGTCAGTGAGGCAGAACGGAGGGCCTGACAAGCACATCTGTCTAGTCATTCGGATGGGACGAAAAACCAAGGTCCCGTGTACACATTGGAGTGCACGTAAAATATCCCTAAGCAGTTGGAATTCGATACTGTTGAATAAGCTCTATACGATGACTAAATGTGTAGATTGTAGTCACCCACACTGCATGTTCCGCTTAACAATGAAAGGGGCCGTTTTCAATGTTCGATCCTTTTGTTCTTCTACTCCTGATATGATGGACTGTTGATCGATGGTTTCATATAAAAGACTACCAATAAGACTCTTTGTAGAAGAAGTTCCCAAAAAATATTATGTTGACTTTACAAGAAAGACCTCTAAACATGCTCCAAATTGTAAAAATACGACTTTTTGGATTTTCAATCTCTTTTTTTCGGCTATCCCTGATATTTACAAAAAATAATACAATGATTTCACACAACAGGCTAGCTATTAGACTCTCTATTGACAAAAGTTTCACCGCCCTCCCTTCATTATAACCGAAGTTATCGTGTCCTAAAGAATCAACAAATTAGCATGCTTATCTCTGCTTACCCTAAGCAGAAAATGCTCATCTTTGAACTCAATCATAACATTGACCTAGTGAACGTCTACACCAAGTTTGAACATTCTAGTTTAATTAGAAGGAGAGTAATTGTGTTCCAAAGTCCCGACCCTTCAAATTGCTTCTATTTTTCATTTTCAATTCAAAATGGTGACCATCACGTGACCGAAATCAAAATTCTATTCGCGACATTTTTTAGGCCTTCTTACAAGGATTCAGAAAACTACTACGCACCATTTGTGGGGCAGTTAAAGGTACTAGCCACGCTTCCCTTTACGCTGAAACTGGGTTTATTCCACTCAAAGAACGACGAAATCGACACAAACTAAGATTATTATACAAAATTATAAATAACTTGACCCCTCCCTATCTTAAGAATCTCATAAATCTAGAACCAACAAATACATATTCATTTCGAAACGAAGATAAAATTAGAGAATTTCGATGTCGTACTGAAATATTTTCTAAATCATTTATACCATCCAGTATAAGAGAGTGGAATAAACTCAGTCTCCCTGCAAGAAACTCAAGAACTCTCAGAATATTCTCCGCCCATCTCTCTAAATCAGATATAATAATACCATCTTTTTACTACAATGGTCAGCGGAAACTCCAGATAATCCATAGTAAACTTAGACTACGTTGTTCTGACCTACAGGGTCACAAATACCTCAGACATGTTGCTGAGAGCCCTGCATGCCTCTGTGGTCACATTTTTGAAGATCCAGATCACTATCTCTTGCAATGCTCTTTACATTCAAATGCACGAAAGGCAACCATAGACACATTACAATACGATCATAAAAACATTAACTGTCTCTTGTTCGGTTCCACAAACCACTGATACCTTACTCAATTAAATGATTTTTTCCCTAAGATTAAAATAGCTTTGGCTCCTAAAATGCCAGTTATTTTTGTTGTTTTATTAACGTAAGACTTCATTAAGAAATAATAATAAATTTATATTAAAATTTAATTTCAAATAGGCCTAGGCCTATAACTGTAACATTTTTCAATAAACACATTTGAGATTATTGATTTATCTCCTTACATAACCCCCAAAAGTATGCGTAAATAATGCCAGTTATTTTTGTTGTTTTATTAACGTAAGACTTCATTAAGAACGCATACTCCCAAAGTATGCGTAAATACTACATATGGTTTGCCTAGTATTATAGGCCTTTAGGCCTTCTATAACCAAGAAATGGGCCATTGTACACGAACATATTTTCTTTATAGACAAGTAGGCTCTTCTTTCCAAGACATTGGATATGAATAAAAAAAACAAGATTTTCTTTTAGTGTTTAGTTTACTGGGGTTTTGAGTATTTTTTTTCTTGGAGTTCTAATATGGAGCGCCATCCAAATGCTTAAATTGACTTACAATAAAATAAACGGGTGAAAAGAATTTGAATGAGAATTGTTTTTGTGAATGGTGGTTGGAATATTAAGATTATGTGACCCGGGCCGTTCACAATATTATCATTATTCAAATTATATCTATATGTCGCAATATATGTAACAATGTAGCTCTAATCAATGTTTGTTAATGTCTTGATTTTAAGTTAGGACAGGGTGACGGCTATCCTAAGTTAAAATTTATTTTAGTTAATATTGTCCTTAAAATGGGTTTGTGAAACGCCACTATTTTAAGTTAAGATAATATTTTAACTTACAATATTATTTTAGTGGATTGTAACTAAAATGCTTAAAATCGTTTTGTGAAACTCATCTATCTTAAGTTAGGATGAAATTTTAGTTTAAGACGATTTTAAGGAGATTTAAGTTTTTGTGAAACAGGGCCCAGAATTTAAAGATATGGAACACCATCAAAATAAATTTGGAGATTTATTCAGTCTACATACAAAATTAATGACATACCTATATGAAAAAACATCAAAATAAATTTTCATTTTGGGATTTATTCATTCCAACAATATACAATGACATACCTATATGAAAATCTTTTTGCAGCATACATTAAAATATATGTTGGTGGAAGCTTTCTAATTCCCCTGTATGTCTGAAATAAAATAATCCTAATTATATTATAAGCCATAATTTGTCTCATTGAGTCATTGTAAAAACATTTTAAACTTCATTGCATCCAGGCTAATGAAGACAGGCAGTGCAAAAAGCCACATTTTGCCCAGACAGCGGCCCTATGACCTACTCTCATTTTGAATTTCAGTGTCAAGTATCCTTTTGATTACATGTCAATGTGTAGGCCTACACTGACTGCAGACCTACACCAATTTGCCTATAAAGCCAGGCGCAGACGGGCAACTTTTTCGAGCAACTTTCAGGCAACAGTGAAATCGCTGGTCGTTGAAAGAAAAAATCGCTCGTCTGCGCCAACGGGCAACAATAGTTGCCTGCTGTTGCTCCGAGTTGCCTCGTTGCCAAATATCAAACATGTTTGATATTCGACAACAGAAAATCGCTCGTCGCCGAGAAATTGTTCATCTGTTGCTTAAAAATTGCTCGTCTGCGGCGGTAGGCGACAACAGGCAACAAGCAACTGGTTAACTGTCCAATCAGCGAGTGCTCTACTGTCATGTGATACTTCAAGATGGCGGCGTCGGAACAGCTAACAACATTAACATGGTCCATGGAGATGGAAGACATGTTGGTGGAAATGTGGGCTGAGCGGCCAGTCAGCGCACACGGGAGACCTCGAGTTGCCAATTGCTCGGAGTTGCCAGTAGTTGCCTATTGCAGCAACAAGCGACGAAAAGTTGACCGTCTGCGCCAAGCTTAATTAAAAAAATTGATTGATATTCATCAGCACACATTCTACTGTATGTAATAAATTTTGAAAATTAACATCCATACACAGGAATTGTGTCTGCATTTGCAACAAATACATATAGATCTACAATGAATAAAATAAAGATCGCAATATCTTACGAAATTAGCATGGTTTACACTTACATTTGATGAACATATTTAGCTTTTGTAGAACTCTGCCCAGGGACAGATCTGCCTTTCAATTCTTTTCTCTTTGTGTTGGTTCCTAAAATATAGGCCTATAAATGAATAAATGTATATCTTACTTGAATCGTATATTTATGAAGCTGTGGAAAGTTGGGATATTTGTAACAACTATATAGTTGCGTTTAAAGAGTGTCAATTATGTACAACCACGGGCCTTATATTATTTTAACCAGTTGATAGGCCTATACAAATAGTATACATGTAAATGTATATGGTAAAAGTGAAATGGTCAACATGGAATCAAATAGCCCGAAAAGCATGGGCAATGTTTACTTTTTTTTTTTTTTTGACGCCTACATCTTGCAAAAGAGAGAATCATCAACATCATTAATATTCAGTCAACATAAACTATAAACACAAAATGCTCTGTAGAAAATGAAAATAAATATAATTCAATAATTAGGTCTATATCTAGGGTTGGGTAAATAATAGCTAAAAATTGCAGTTATCCAATAATGACTTGTGGTTTCTATGGCCATTTTGGACACTGAACACGAATCCGTCGAAATTTTTGACCTAGGATGACCCTTGACCCTGGATAATTCAATTTTTTCAAAATGGCGGCCAAATTTCACGTTTTGGGTCAAATATATCATAAACATACCGTCAAACACCTCTATATATAGGTTTTAGAGGTAGGAAAGACTGAAAAACAACATTTCAGAACAGAATCCGTCGAAATTTTTAACCTAAGATGACTTTTGACACTGGAAAATTCAATTTTATTCAAAATGGCGGCCAAATTTCATGTTTTGGCTCGAATATACTGTCTAATACCTCCATACATAGGTTTAAGAGGCAGGGAATCATGAAAAACAACATTTCAGAACAGTTGAGAAGTATCTAAGCTTTCAAATTGTCAAAAGCTACGAAAAATCATGAGAAGAGCGTCATTTTGTAGCAAAATTTGACAACTATTTTTAATTTAGTAGGCTACTTTCCAGATTGAAACGGTTGACATAGTAAACAAATTTTCACCCAACGGTTCAGTTTATATCACCAAATACTCCTCTAAGAAGTAAATCAATGTCAATAGCAACGTCACTTTCTGGCCATAAAGCGATCTTTATAGAGTTCCGTAATTCTACCAATTTGAGTTTCTTCATTTTGAAAAGACGTGTTTCGTGGTCTTGCACACGTCGCTGTTGTCTAATATCAAATGCAGTTGTTAGCCCCGGGTAGTTGATTTCCTGAATTTATTCTTTTTCGCTAAGACTAACTTTTTAGACAATTTAAGAGTAGCCACAATGTCCTTTAGTTTTCTTGCTGCCTATGTAGCTTCCGGCTTACGGGTCAGACCCATTGCCACCTCTCTTGCTTCTCTGCGAATGGTCTTTTAGTAGATTCGGCTTTCTAGTCCTTGAGTGAAGAGGAGCGGCAAGAGAGGTGAAATTGGGCCAATAAGTCGGATGCTCCAGTGGCAACAGGAAAACTGGAGATAGACATTAGGGCTACTCTGAAATTGATGTAGCAAAATAAAAAAGACGCAATTCAAGACACGATTACTTCAAACGATCGATTAGTGCAAAGAGCATGGTGGACCACAAACAGCTGACAATCTTTAACTTGTTGACAGGAATTTGACTACCAGAGGGCTGAGGCTTTCAACTGTATCTAGTATTAGACAACAGCCACGTGTGAAAGACCACGAAACACCTCTTTTCAAAATGAAGAAATTCAACTTGGTAGAATCATGGAACTCTATAAAGAATTTTTTATGGCCAGAAAGTGACATTGCTGTTTACAATAATTAACTTCTGAGAGGAGTATTTGGTGATGTAAACTGAACTATTGGGTGAAATTTTGTTTACTATGTCAAGCATATAAATCTGGAAAGTATTGTTTTAAAAAAATGTCAACTTTGCTGCAAAATGATATTTTTTCTCATGATTTTTCGTAGTTTTGATATAGTTTGAATAGACTGTCGTCTGTATAGGGAAAATGTGCTTAAAAATCGATTTTCGTTGCACCCCCCCTGGGTCTAAAAAATGTTGCCATTTTCGTATAACACAAGGTTTCTAGTGATGGAAAATCCATATTCCCATCTTCAGATATTGCCAGTTCTTAAAATATTACCCATTTACCCAGGGTCTCGGTCACTTTATCATGCTTGTCTAACATGACTTTGACGTCGTGATTTTGGATGATAAAATTACTGCAGGTGAATAATTTTTTTCGTGTGTACTGCCCAAATGCACAGCAACATTTGAAAAAAAAAATTATGGAAATATCTCAATTTGTATATGCACAGGACCAATTATAAGCGCCCACAAAGCAGTAATGTTGCATATCGTAGCATGTTTTTGTCTATTTATGAAAATACAGCGTCATTGTATTGATATTGAATTTAATTTATTATCAGAAATTATACATAAATTTGATAATTGCATAGACATATTTGATTTCAACCAAAAAAACAATACATAAACGTGATATTTCAAAGAAGGGTCCCAGGTAAAAAGGTATAAGGGGAGATAACTCGTATCATAAATGACCTATAAATATTGAACAAAGACTAAATTTCTCCTTGGCAACCCACCCTATCACCAAACAAAGAATGAAAACAAATTTAAAACATTAATCTTTTATGTAATGACTAGTATTAAAGGTTTAAATAGATATAAATTAGGCCTTTGTATTGCAATTTAGAACAACATTTCAATATCAATATTTTTTTAAAATACAGAAAACATTTTTTTCATTTTTAATAACTGTTAAATCAATATTTTTTTTTAAATGTTGCTGTAACAGTTGTGCAATAATTAATGCTTAAATAGTTAAAATATAAAAACAGTTAAACAAAGTACTAAAATCAACAAATGGAAAAGTATTTACACATTTATTTATCTTTCGATATATTGTTTGGTTATCTTTTAAAGATATGAATCATGCCTGTGTATTATAATTAAAAACAACATTTCAAAACTAGTTTAAAATACAGAAAACCATTTGTTTTGTTAAAATAATAATTCAATTAAATCTGGACATAAAGTAGTTGAATATTATACATGTAGTTAGTATGTAAAATACAGGTAAAACAAACAGTTAAACAAAATACTAAAATCAAAAAATGGAAAAGTATGTACATATTTATTCATCTTTATCTAGTGATATATTTTTTTTAAAGGTTAAAATAGATATAAATCATGTCTGTGTAGTGTAATTTAAAACATTTCAAAACTAGTAAAAGTGCTAATAAAAAATGTTGACACATTCTTAGAACGGATGTTTTAGTGCATTTGGACACCACAATCTAGTCATTTTGTGCCAATTCACTTGCCATCAAATATACCAGCACTACTTATACTATAGAGTATAGAATAAATCGGCTACTCCCACACCTTGTCATTGAGGTCGCTGATAATGGGATTCGAAATCAAGTCTATTGATGACAGACCTTTTTGTAACCACTTGGCTATATAAATCCCTTCCCACCCACTAGTTGCCTATGTAGGCCTATGATATAAAATAGATATAACAACAAGCCACAAGGACACAACAACTACTACAAGTATGAAATAAATTCACCCTGACGACTGAACTGTGGGTTTTCTTGTTGGGAATCGAACATAATCCTTGTAGCATCGTAGATGGTACCTAACAGCAACACAGTCTTTATCTCTGATGTGCCAAAGAATGGTTTCATCTTCTTTCTTAATTGCTGCTTCTCTAAGTCGCCCTAAAAAGATATGGAAAATTGTAAATATCATGGATATCATAAACCAACTAGAAGTAGAATGCATATTCGTTTTCTGGTTACATATGCATAAATAAAAAAACCCATAAAATTCTTTATGCAACAGTTTTTGTGTGTATAATAGGCTTTGTATGGAGCAGCCTACTTTTAACAATGAACTAGACAACTTTTGGCAGACCTGGTAAATACATGTACATAACCCTGCGTGTTCGGATAGGCTACTCCCACACGTTTTCACTGAGATCGCAGAGAATGAGACTCGTACCCTCGACTATTGATGACAGACTGATAGATAACACCTATCGGCCACCCGACCACTCTCCCCAATAAACGCCTTTTACGACACGGTGAGGAGGGTCGATGGGCCTATTCCACTAGGTAACACTGGGCATAGCCAGGAAAGGAGGGTGGGGGGGCCAATATTAAATCACAACAGTTGAACAAATAATAAAAACTTACCCCCATCTTTAATTTCTGCTAAAACCAGCTTATCAGAGACAGTCTTATTCTGACACCTGTAGAACAAAGGTACTTTTTTGCAGATAATGCACAGGAGAAAAGACATGTCCTCGCAGGTGGACAGCTTGGGTGGTTGATGATTTAGTGGAGGCTGATCGCAAACCTTGTCTAGAGGTGGATTGACTCTCATCACTCGTTTGCTTCTCACCAGACTGTAGCCTAATGCAACTCTTTTAGTAGCTCGTTTAATCTTTGTTCTGTCTGTGAATCTCGAATAACACTTGGAATGCTAGCCATAAACCCATAGTCACATAGTGCATCATCTTTATTCCCTATAAATACAAACATACTGACTCCTAATTTTATTGCACACATAAACAAAATAAGCAAATTAGAACCTGAGAGAAGAATTTAGGTGGCAACAAATATCCATAATAAAAATTACTTTTCTTTTATGAAAAACAATAAGACACTGCCACCTGTTTGCACTTGATTTTTGTGAAAAGACACTTAAGACAATCTGGGGTTAATAAAATAAAACCAAAGGCTAGCGTGAATGCTATCGATTTTAAAACAAACCTATATGAACTATATAACGAGACTATAGGCCTACAATGTGAACGTCAACAAACATTATTATTATTTATCGTAACTTGCACACAGCAATGACAACAAACAAGAAATATTACATACGGACGTAAGCTCTCGTTGCGTTGTACAGTCCGGATCATTTGTGATGAGTACAGGTGTCTATAAAATTTAATCCGCCTATCATTTTGTGTTTCGCTGAAAAATAAAATGGCGACTCTACTTTCAATTTTAGTTTGATTTAGTTGATAAACTTACCATCAAATACATCTTTATATTGTTGGCACACTTTTAGCTCGTTTCCATCAAGATTTGACCATTCTTTAAAACTTAAAACAACCTTATTCCAACTGGTATCTGTAAATTTAATCAGCTTTCCACAATCTTTGTCTACGAGGTGGATAAGGCACTTACATCGTCTTAAAGTAAACACGCTACATGGCTCTAGAGTGTTTTTGATTGGTTGTTTGTTTTAATGATATGCATCAGGTGTAAATAGTGGTTGATAAACTTCATGGCGCGAACAGAAACTTGCGACGGCTCGTTTATAAAAACTGGCACATTCTAGAAGCGGGAAGACGGCTTTTTATCCATATAAATTCACATTTTACTAATGTGTGACTTTACAACTAAACCCATTTTATAGAAATTTTTTGAAACGATAGCTACTGACAGACGACAGTCTAAAAGTATTGTTTTAAAAAAATGTCAACTTTGCTGCAAAATGATATTTTTTCTCATGATTTTGTAGTTTTGATATAGTTTGAAAGATCAGAAGCTTCACAACTGTTCTGAAATGTTGTTTTTCGTGCTTTCCTACCTCTATAACCTACATGTAGAGTTAATGAATCTGGAAAGTATTGATATTAAATATAACTGTCAAATTTTGCTACAAAATGACGCTCTTCTCATGATTTTTCGTAGCTTTTGACAATTTGAAAGCTTAGATACTTCTCAACTGTTCTGAAATGTTGTATTTCATGATTTCCTGCCTCTTAAACCCATATATGGAGGTATTAGACAGTATATTCGACCAAAAACATGAAATTTGGCCGCCATTTTGAAAAAATTGAATTATCCAGGGTCAAAGGTCATCCTTGGTCAAAAATTCCGACGGATTCTGTTCTGAAATGTTGTTTTTCATTCTTCCCTACCTCTAAAACCTATATATAGAGGTGTTTGACGGTATGTTTATGATATATTTGACCCAAAACATGAAATTAGGCCGCCATTTTGAAAAAATTGAATTATCCAGGGTCAAAGGTCAACCTAGGTCAAAAATTTCGACGGATTCGTATTCAGAGTCCAAAATGGCCAATGAAACCACAAGTCATGGAAAAAAGTTCACATTTACCCAACCCTACTATATCCCAAACGAAGCCTACAACCAATTTCAATAAAAGAAATCGAAAGCAAGCCAAAGTAGAAGCCATAACATGAAAACTTACCAACATTCAATCAGCAACAGCATAGGGCCTATAGACGCGACTTCCCGATCCCGTTTAAGATTGTATTTCTCTTTAATCGCTGTCCATTTACCATAAATGTCGAAGCCTAAGTAAATTCTTGGATTATCTTCTGCCCATTTCTTTCTCCGCAGTTTAATCTCTGTATCTGTTGTGCGTTTTACTTTAGTCTTTCACCTCTTCCACGTGCCATTACGCTTGTCAACAAGAGTGCACTACACATGGAGTGCTCCCTCTTACCTTGACCTCATACAACCTGCGCGCGCATCCCTTCGCGTCACGCGTGTGGGAACCACTATGGATCGGGTTGACGATTAAGGATACCCTGAGATTTTCGCCCAGTGCTTGGCCCATGGGTGTTTTTCAGGTGATTCATTATTTTTCTAGTAAGATTGGATGTTTCTTCTTTCCATTCATACCAAAATTGCCATACTTTTATTGGAAATAACCACTCGATAAATATTTTACTGGGAAAGAAATTTTAAGACCTTTTAATTTCATTAAGTAGCCCTTTCATGCTCATAATAGGGTTCCACTTTCTAGGAATATATCTTGTGGAGTGTGTTCTTTAAGTATTAGAAATGAATACAGATTCTTGGAGCAATAACAGCAACAAGTAAACAACTTATAACTAACTTCCTATAAATCGGCCCTAGCTAGTATATAGGTTCCCTAAGCTGGTCTCCCCAACTATTATTAATCGTACATACATTTCTCTCTTTATATAAATTAGTTACTTACTATTAGTTACTATGAAAGTGTTAACTTAAACATACAACTTTTGGACTAAGTCTAAAGCCATTTAACTGATCAGATCAACCACTTTAGTTGCCATAATTTAAATCAAGTGACCAATTGCTGTCTGCTTCATCTGACTTACCAAACATTAATGTATATTAAAATATAGATTTGAAATTAAAAATAGAATTAAACAATAATAAAGTAACATGTTACCTATACATTAATCATATGTATCCACCTACATGTTTTAAATATTAATACAATCAAAATCCTTATTTTTCCACTAATCAAAAAACATAATCTATAACTATTTTCACGATAATAATTTTTATTTCTGTACAAAGAATTCCTGTATGGCCTAAAATGTCTAAGGACTTGTACAGGTGGATCTTCTGAACTAACGCCTACGTAAATATGATCTTGGGTCTGACTACTGGTGCATTTTGGACTAAAACTTGCAACAACTTGCATTGCTGCGACCTCAACATGGCTATTGGCAGGATGACATATTGTTTCTCTTGTCACCATTCACACAAAGTTGTTAAAAACAGATACATCGTATCCGGAACATTTTAAAAACCCACATCCTTTTTAGTGGAGGCCACAGAAACCTCTACTTTTTGGGCACCCATCTTTGCAAAAAATTCAAGCTGTCTCTGTCTAACCCTTTGTATTTGGGCAAACGAACGATATTTCTTTTCCGTTCTGGATAATTAGTTTTCCGAGAAGTCCTCTCTTTCAAGACCCTGGTAGTTGATCCAGATTTCGTATTACTGCTACTACTACTGAATGAGGAATAGAGTTGATATTCATCCCTTCTTCTTTAATATATAATATGTACAATTTATGTGGCTTAGCTGTACCGCTTTCCCCACAATATAACACATTTTGACTTGCAGGGAATGTAGCTCGCCGGTGTGTGTTCTCTTAGATGAACACAGATTATTGGAATGGATCTTCAACACTTTATTTCAGGAGCAAATAAAAAACCCCAGCAACAATTAAACAACCTATAACTTCCTATAAATCAAAACCCCCACTAGTATATACAGTCTTCCTAAGCTGGTCTCATTGGTTGATAATGACTAGAGAAATGAAATGAAATGGGGTTTAACGTCCTACTCTTCTGCACCTGACCTGGGCTAATGGAAGACAGGCATACGCCATACAGTGTGCTATGAGGGAAATTTTGCCCGGGCTGCGGCGCTACGGCCTACTCTTATATCGAATTCTAACTGCCAAGGGATCTTTTACGTGCACTCCAATGTGTACACGGGACCTCGGTTTTTCGTCCCATCCGAACGACTAGGCAGCTGTCCTTGTCAATCCCTCCTTCTGCATCACTGACAAGGGGAAACCACGCCGGAAATTTGAGATTTCTTTCTCAGCAGTTTAATCTCTGTATCTGTTGTGCGTTTTACTTTAGTCTTTCACCTCTTCCACGTCCACTCGCCATTACGCTTGTCAACAAGAGTGCACTACACATGGAGTGCTCCCTCTTACCTTGACCTCATACAACCTGCGCGCGCATCCCTTCGCGTCACGCGTGTGGGAACCACTATGGATCGGGTTGACGATTAAGGATACCCTGAGATTTTCGCCCAGTGCTTGGCCCATGGGTGTTTTTCAGGTGATTCATTATTTTTCTAGTAAGATTGGATGTTTCTTCTTTCCATTCATACCAAAATTGCCATACTTTTATTGGAAATAACCACTCGATAAATATTTTACTGGGAAAGAAATTTTAAGACCTTTTAATTTCATTAAGTAGCCCTTTCATGCTCATAATAGGGTTCCACTTTCTAGGATTATATCTTGTGGAGTGTGTTCTTTAAGTATTAGAAATGAATACAGATTCTTGGAGCAATAACAGCAACAAGTAAACAACTTATAACTAACTTCCTATAAATCGGCCCTAGCTAGTATATAGGTTCCCTAAGCTGGTCTCCCCAACTATTATTAATCGTACATACATTTCTCTCTTTATATAAATTAGTTACCTACTATTAGTTACTATGAAAGTGTTAACTTAAACATACAACTTTTGGACTAAGTCTAAAGCCATTTAACTGATCAGATCAACCACTTTAGTTGCCATAATTTAAATCAAGTGACCAATTGCTGTCTGCTTCATCTGACTTACCAAACATTAATGTATATTAAAATATAGATTTGAAATTAAAAATAGAATTAAACAATAATAAAGTAACATGTTACCTATACATTAATCATATGTATCCACCTACATGTTTTAAATATTAATACAATCAAAATCCTTATTTTTCCACTAATCAAAAAACATAATCTATAACTATTTTCACGATAATAATTTTTATTTCTGTACAAAGAATTCCTGTATGGCCTAAAATGTCTAAGGACTTGTACAGGTGGATCTTCTGAACTAACGCCTACGTAAATATGATCTTGGGTCTGACTACTGGTGCATTTTGGACTAAAACTTGCAACAACTTGCATTGCTGCGACCTCAACATGGCTATTGGCAGGATAACATATTGTTTCTCTTGTCACCATTCACACAAAGTTGTTAAAAACAGATACATCGTATCCGGAACATTTTAAAAACCCACATCCTTTTTAGTGGAGGCCACAGAAACCTCTACTTTTTGGGCACCCATCTTTGCAAAAAATTCAAGCTGTCTCTGTCTAACCCTTTGTATTTGGGCAAACGAACGATATTTCTTTTCCGTTCTGGATAATTAGTTTTCCGAGAAGTCCTCTCTTTCAAGACCCTGGTAGTTGATCCAGATTTCGTATTACTGCTACTACTACTGAATGAGGAATAGAGTTGATATTCATCCCTTCTTCTTTAATATATAATATGTACAATTTATGTGGCTTAGCTGTACCGCTTTCCCCACAATATAACACATTTTGACTTGCAGGGAATGTAGCTCGCCGGTGTGTGTTCTCTTAGATGAACACAGATTATTGGAATGGATCTTCAACACTTTATTTCAGGAGCAAATAAAAAACCCCAGCAACAATTAAACAACCTATAACTTCCTATAAATCAAAACCCCCACTAGTATATACAGTCTTCCTAAGCTGGTCTCATTGGTTGATAATGACTAGAGAAATGAAATGAAATGGGGTTTAACGTCCTACTCTTCTGCACCTGACCTGGGCTAATGGAAGACAGGCATACGCCATACAGTGTGCTATGAGGGAAATTTTGCCCGGGCTGCGGCGCTACGGCCTACTCTTATATCGAATTCTAACTGCCAAGGGATCTTTTACGTGCACTCCAATGTGTACACGGGACCTCGGTTTTTCGTCCCATCCGAACGACTAGGCAGCTGTCCTTGTCAATCCCTCCTTCTGCATCACTGACAAGGGGAAACCACGCCGGAAATTTGAGATGAACATCTCGGCCAATGCAGGGATCGAACAGGCTAGCGAGCCAGCTCCTTGCCCACTTAGCCACCGTGATTCCCCGATAATGACTAGAGAAGCCCAGTCGAATCGTCGCTCAGTAATAAACAGTAATTGTATTCCATGAAATTGTGACCTGTACATGCTAAA
This sequence comes from Patella ulyssiponensis, assembly GCA_963678685.1. Lineage (NCBI taxonomy): Eukaryota > Metazoa > Mollusca > Gastropoda > Patellidae > Patella > Patella ulyssiponensis. Next base: position 51,619,329 of record OY783228.1, on the reverse strand, counting down.
GACCCCTACGCGCAAGCGAATTATTGAAATAAAATTAATAACCATTATGTTAGTCCCGAAATGACCTAGTTTGTACATATTATATATTAAAGAAGAAGTTACTCACGCGAATAAATCAGTCAATAAAATCAGGGAAATATCTCAGTCGAAAAAAAAACCAGGCAGATAATTCAGTCGAAAAATCAAGTCGAAGAACCGAGTCGCTCAATACGACAAGGAAAACGTAAAGCGTGACTTAATTTAGCAGTGGTGGAACATACAGCCTACTCCTCTATAAATCCCTCCACATCTTTGTTTACATTCCGAAGCGACTAGATACTATGCTGTCCTCAGTTTTATGCATCGGACACAGAGTAAACAGTAACTGTTTCTAGCACGGCCATTGTTTTCAGTCGCTGACATTAGTCGTTGACCCTTAACCCGAAGTTGATGACCTTACTCTCAAAGAGAAATCAACAGGTTGTTTAGGAGATTGCTATTAAAGAAAATGAGTTAGTGCGTTTTTTATTTAAGTCAGACAAACTATTCCCAAATTTTAACCCAACCATCCACCGAGTTTGCTAACTTGAAATCCTTGTGGTACTTAGGGGTAATTTCCGTATTTTAATGACATGCAAAAATAGTCACGTGATCAAATTTATTTCCGTAATATGCATGGAGAAAATCTCGAGCAGAAAATCTGGTGTAGAAAATCTGAAGTTGAATGTCAAAAGTTGATTTTTGAAAGTAGAAATTCTGCTGTTGAAAGTAGAAATTTTGTTATTGAAAGTAGAATATTTACGACTTAAAGTTGAAAAGGTGGACGTATTAGGTTGAAAAGCAGGAGTGATATATGATTCCCACACGAAAATGTCCATTTTGGATAAAAAAAATTCTCTTTTGTTTTTTATTTTCTACTTTCTACTGCACATCGCATTTTGAACCCGATACCCCGCCATACCATTTTGCCTGGCAGTTTCGGTACCATTTTCACAAAATCCAAACACAAATGTCATTAGGGGTTAACAGTGATATATTTGAACGATTTTTTTTACAATCAAATAAAAATTGTGACCTCTAGAGGGTTAACAAATTAAAAACATGATATTTCATACAATCAGAAAATTTCCATCATCGAACTTAGTCAAGGTAATAATATGATGAATCTATATTCAGAGTTTCATCACTCTCACTTTATTATAACCAACGTTAACGTGCCCAAAGCCAAAGCATCAGCCAATCAGATTGCTTATTTCTGCTTACCGTAAGCAGACAAAATTTATATCTGAACTCAAACAAGGCATTCACCTTATGAACGCCTACACTTTAAACATTTTACCTCAATTAGAAGGCGAGTTATTGTGTTTTAAAGTCTCGACCAATCAAATTTCTTAATGCCCATTATCAAAATTAGTGAATGTATTGATGTGATAAACTATACACCAAGTTTCCTCACTCTCAATTAACCTAAAGCAGAAAATTCTCATCTTCAAACTCCATCATGGCATTTACCCAATAAACATCTACTCCAAGTTTGAACATTCTAGCTCAGTTAGAATGAGGTGAGAGTTATCATATTCCAAAGTCTTGAGTCTCTCGACCAATCAAATTGCCCATATTATCGCTCTGCTTACCCGGAGCAGAAAATGTTCAGTATCAAAACCTGATAAAATTTACAACTTTTAGAGGGTGTACAATAACCTTGGTATTAGGCATCTTCAATAGAAGGCTTGAACTCGCCTTAACTACGTACATCTTATCAAGCCCTTCACGTAATACCCTGCATATTTCGCCACTAAGTTTGATTGGGTAACAAGCCCAGCTTAGGAGCCTATCAGATTCATCAGTCGTCGTGAATACCAAGTCTTGCGCTTTTAGCTAAAATGTTTACATGTGACAATCGAGTTGCAAAGTTCAAAGATCGATCAATGGCAAGGTTACTTGTTTTCCGTGAGTTTCTCAATTTTAAAAAAAAAAACAAACTTTCAACGGCTGTATATTTGTTTATTTACAGTGTTTTACAATGAATGTGCCACGACCTCGGATTGGACAATGCTAATTAGTAGCGACAGGCGCAAAAGTTCGGGAATTGCTGAGTATTGAAACAACGGTTAGATGTTGTAAAACTCGCCGACGTTGCTTAAGGAACATGGGTATTAGGCTACATGTACATACTATTACACTATTTGTGTACAAGGAGCAGCCATTTGGTCAGGTACTTTCAGTCCAATTTTCACAAAATTTAAACTCCGCCATCATTTTTGTGTGTAACAGTGATATATTCAATTTTTTTTTTCAATTGGATAAAAATCATAACCTTTAAAGGCACCACAAGCTGTAAACATAAATTTTGTTCAGTCAAGGGCCATACCGTAATACAGGAAGTTACAGTCTGATATGAGCGAATGTCAAAAGGAACTATGATCTTTGGGTTATACACATACAGTTCAAGATTGATCAAAATTGTTTAAAAATAGGTTGCCAATCAACGAAACATAAGCCCACAGCAGCTAAATCGTCTGGGCAGTCAACAAGAGTTGTCGCATATTAAGTAATTATCAGAAAATCATTAGAATTTGTTTGGTTTTTATAAAAGTTCTGCCTCATGCTAACGTTTAGTATACGAAACATTTAATATTATGGTTTTAGCTGTTCAATTATCGATTTTCAAGAAATTCAAACTCAACCATCATTAATGTGTAACGGGGATAAAGTCAATCGTTTTTTTAATTAGGAATAAAATTGTGACCTCCATAGGATCCACAAGGTAAAAAACATGTTTTTTCGTACAATCAGGGGCCATAATTCAGGAAGTTTTGGTCCAATGTGCCCGAATATCGAAAGAAATCGCAATCTTTGGGTTATAAACTTACCTTTCAAATTTCATCAAAATCGGATTAAAATTGTGACCTCTACAGGGTCCACATTCCACAACCTTGATATATCATATTTTTACACTATTTGCGTATTAGCGGCAGTCATGTTGTCCGACATATTTGGTCCGAAATTCGACCTCAACCTTCATTACATTGTAACGGTGACATAATCAAACGTTTTTTTAAAATCGGATAATAATTGTACTCGATTTTGAGTACAATCAGGGGCTATAATTCAGGAAGTTACAATATGATATGCGCAAATATCAAAAGGAACCATGATCTTTGGGTTATAAACATGCACTTCAAGTTTCATCAAAATCGGTTCAAAATTGTGACCTCTACAGTGTTCACAAGCGAAAAACGTGATTTTTCATACAATCAGAGGCCATAATCCATGAAGTTAAGATCTGGTATGCGCAAATATCGAAAGGGACCAAGATCTGTAGGTTATAAACATGCATCAAAATCGGATTAAAATAGTTACCTACACAGGGTCCACAACCGTGTTATACCATATTTTAACACTAATCGCGTACAAGTGGCGTCCATTTTGTCCGGCAATTTTGGTCCGATTTTTCGCGAAATTCGAACTCAACCTTCATTATTGTGTAATGGTACGGAGCCCCTTAAGTACACGATTCCACTCTTATATAATTTTTTCGTACATGATTCCACTCTTATATAATTTTTTCGTACATGATTCCACTCTTATATAATTATTTCGTTAAAACGAAATAATTAATTCGTTAAAACGAAATAATTAATTCGTTAAAACGAAATAATTAATTCGTTAAAACGAAATAATTAATTCGTTTAAACGAAATATTAATTCGTTTAAGCGAAATATTAATTCGTTTAAACGAAATATGAATTCGTTTAAACGAAATATTAATTCGTTATAACGAATTAATATTTCGTTATAACGAATTAATATTTCGTTATAACGAATTAATATTTCGTTTAAACGAATTATTATTTCGTTAAAACGAATTAATTATTTCGTTATAACGAATTAATTATTTCGTTTAAACGAATTAATTATTTCGTTTTAACGAATTAATTATTTCGTTTTAACGAATTAATTATTTCGTTATAACTAATTAATATTTCGTTTTAACGAATTAATTATTTCGTTTTAACGAATTAATTATTTCGTTTTAACGAATTAATTATTTCGTTATAACGAATTAATATTTCGTTATAACGAATTAATATTTCGTTTAAACGAATTAATTATTTCGTTTAAACGAATTAATTATTTCGTTTAAACGAATTAATTATTTCGTTTAAACGAATTAATCAATGTCGATTTAACACGTCGACTAACCCCAATGCTCCAAACATCGAAGTTGAAAAAAAAAAATTAACAATCGTGATCTCTATCGTTATCGATATACGGGATATACACGTGGTTTATTTTTATCTCAATAATTCGTTTGCGTCTAAGGATATGTAGCAGTGGGCGCGGGGAGAACCCACGAGACTGGACAAGCGATCCCGCTGCTTGTCGCGTAGAGGCGGTTAATTGAAATAACGGCACTTGACCCAATAACAGACCTCATGTTTACACTGTTTTCGTACTGGGGATCATGTGATTGGTATGGACTCTATGAAGCATTGGTGATATAAAGAGATGGCCCGGGTTCCTCCTCCCCCTATTCTGAGGATACACTTTAAATCAGTGTTTTCTCTTCATAGGTTTTCGTAATGGGGATCATGTGATGGATATTGAGTCTATGAAGCATTGGTGACATAAAGAGATGGCCCGGGTTCCTCCTCCCCCTATTGTGAGGATACACTTCAAATCAGTTTTGTTTTCTTCATATATTGGTGTGAAGCATTGGGGTTAATGAGAAAACTGATCCTATCGTTTCCGTTACCTACTTCTCCAGAGACCCAGTTCCCAAACATTATCCCCCTTACGAAAACCCTGTGAACTCTATAGCTTTTAACATATATTTTAGGGAATTAACCATTGGGTTCACAAGCTTTAGAGGTCGCTGGTACGTTCTCGGTGTTGGCGGAAAAAGTTCAACTGGTTTTTATCAGTGATGCAGGACGGAGGGCTTGACAAGGAGAGCTGTCAAGAAAGTTCATCTGGTTTTTGTCAGTGGTGCAGGACGGTGGGCCTGACAAGGAGAGCTGTCAAGTTCGGACTGGACGAACAAACGAAGTCCAGTGTACACCCAAATGCTCAAAACACCAAATTTGAAAATAAAAGATGTTACAAAAACCCCAAAAAACAAAAACTTTATCAATTTGCGGTGGGTTTGAGTCGGTAATCTTGGAACAGAAACACAAACTAGGTCATTTCGGTGTACGTTCTCGGTGTTGGTGGAAAAAGTTCAACTGGTTTTTATCAGTGATGCAGGACGGAGGGCTTGACAAGGAGAGCTGTCAAGAAAGTTCATCTGGTTCTTGTCAGTGGTGCAGGACGGAGGGCCTGACAAGGAGAGCTGTCAAGTTCGGACTGGACGAACAAACGAAGTCCAGTGTACATCCAAATGCTCAAAACACCAAATTTGAAAATAAAAGATGTTACAAAAACCCCAAAAAACAAAAACTTTATCAATTTGCGGTGGGTTTGAGTCGGTAATCTTGGAACAGAAACACAAACTAGGTCATTTCGGGACTAACACATGTAATCCACTTTCGCGTAGGGGTATTTAGCAATGGGATGAAACTGAAGACCCACAAGGATGTACAAGCAATCATAGTTCTTGTCACGTACATGCAGTCAACCGAAACAACGCCGCTTGACCCAATGACAGACCTCATAGTTTCACACGCACCACTAGACCACCCAACTTCCATTTCGCTGGAACGGCAAGTCACGTAACACTAACAAATCGATAGGGTGTATACCCTCATGAAATGGACTTAAACGTCTTACTGTTCTGCTTTGAGTTTGACGGGGCTATTGAAGATGGGCATACGCCAAATATTGTGCTTTGGGGGATATTTTACCCAAACAAAATCACCACAGCCTACTCTTATATGAAATTGCAACTGCCAAGGGATCTTTGTTGCGCACGCTAATCTGTATACGGGACCTCGAATTTTTTGTACCATCCAAAAGACTAGACAGTTGCCCTTGTCAGACCCTCCTTCCTGCATCACTCACAACTGGAAACCACGAAGAACACCCCAGATGAACTTTCTCCGCCAACACTTGGGCAAATCAGCGACCTTCTGGCTAGCGTACTAGCGTCTTATCCACTTAGCCACCATGGCTCCTGCATACGCTTATAAGCCAAACGGTTGATACCCTAAAACATATGTTAAAACATTTGCTGCTATCGGGTTAACAAGGTTTTCGTAATGGAGATCATGTTGGAGGACACGAGGCCTGACATTGAAAATAGTGGCATTGTTTCAATTGACCGCTTCTACGTGACATAGAGCAGGGTCACTTGTCTAACCTCAAGGGTTCTTTCCGGGTCTACCTGCGAAATAGCATTACGCACATGCGAATTAATGATATAGAAATGAACCATGTGTATATCCCGTATAGATAACGATAGAGATCACGATTGTTTTTTTTTAACATTTCTTTTTTCAAATTCGGTGTTTGGAGCATTGGGGTTAGTCGATGTGTTAAATAGATAACGATAGAGATCACGATTGTTTTTTTTTAACATTTCTTTTTTCAAATTCGGTGTTTGGAGCATTGGGGTTAGTCGATGTGTTAAATCGACATTGATTAATTCGATTAATCGAAATGATTAATTCGTTATAATGAAATAATTAATTCGTTTAAACGAAATACTAATTCGTTATAACGAAATAATTAATTCGTTTAAACGAAATAATTAATTCGGTTAAACGAAATATTCGTTTAAAAGAAATATTAATTCGTTTAAACGAAATATTAATTCGTTATTGCGAAATAATTGATTCGTTAAAACGAAAAAATTAATTCGTTATAACGAATTAATATTTCGTTATAACGAATTAATTATTTCGTTATAACGAATTAATATTTCGTTATAACGAATTATTTATTTCGTTTTAACGAATTAATTATTTCGTAATAACGAATTAATATTTCGTAATAACGAATTAATATTTCGTAATAACGAATTAATATTTCGTAATAACGAATTAATATTTCGTTTAAACGAATTAATATTTCGTTTAAACGAATTAATATTTCGTTTAAACGAATTAATTATTTCGTTTAATTAACGAAAACCTTGTTAACCCGATAGCAGCAAATGTTTTAACATATGTTTTAGGGTATCAATCGTTTGGTTTATAAGCGTATGCAGGAGCCATGGTGGCTAAGTGGATAAGGCGCTAGTACGCTAGCCAGAAGGTCGCTGATTTGCCCAAGTGTTGGCGGAGAAAGTTCATCTGGGGTGTTCTTCGTGGTTTCCAGTTGTGAGTGATGCAGGAAGGAGGGTCTGACAAGGGCAACTGTCTAGTCTTTTGGATGGTACAAAAAATTCGAGGTCCCGTATACAGATTGACGTGCGCAACAAAGATCCCTTGGCAGTTGCAATTTCATATAAGAGTAGGCTGTGGTGATTTTGTTTGGGTAAAATATCCCCCAAAGCACAATATTTGGCGTATGCCCATCTTCAATAGCCCCGTCAAACTCAAGGCAGAACAGTAGGACGTTTAAGTCCATTTCATAAGGGTATACACCCTATCGATTTGTTAGTGTTACGTGACTTGCCGTTCTAGCGAAATGGAAGTTGGGTGGTCTAGTGGTACGTGTGAAACTATGAGGTCTGTCATTGGGTCAAGCGGCGTTGTTTCGGTTGACTGCATGTACGTGACAAGAAGTATGATTGCTTGTACATCCTTGTGGGTCTTCAGTTTCATCCCATTGCTAAATACCCCTACGCGAAAGCGGATTACATGTGTTAGTCCCGAAATGACCTAGTTTGTGTTTCTGTTCCAAGATTACCGACTCAAACCCACCGCAAATTGATAAAGTTTTTGTTTTTTGGGGGTTTTGTAACATCTTTTATTTTCAAATTTGGTGTTTTGAGCATTTGGGTGTACACTGGACTTCGTTTGTTCGTCCAGTCCGAACTTGACAGCTCTCCTTGTCAGGCCCTCCGTCCTGCACCACTGACAAAAACCAGATGAACTTTCTTGGCAGCTCTCCTTGTCAAGCCCTCCGTCCTGCATCACTGATAAAAACCAGTTGAACTTTTTCCGCCAACACCGAGAACGTACCAGCGACCTCTAAAGCTCATGAACCCAATGGTTAATTCCCTAAAATATATGTTAAAAACTATAGGGTTCACAGGGTTTTCGTAAGGGGGATAATGTTTGGGAACTGGGTCTCTGGAGAAGTAGGTAGCGGAAACGATAGGATCCGTTTTCTCATTAACCCCAATGCTTCACACCAATATATGAAGAAAACAAAACTGATTTGAAGTGTATCCTCACAATAGGGGGAGGAGGAACCCGGGCCATCTCTTTATGTCACCAATGCTTCATAGACTCAATATCCATCACATGATCCCCATTACGAAAACCTATGAAGAGAAAAAACTGATTTAAAGTGTAGGGGGAGGAGGAACCCGGGCCATCTCTTTATGTCACCAATGCTTCATAGAGTCCATACCAATCACATGATCCCCAGTACGAAAACAGTGTAAACATGAGGTCTGTTATTGGGTCAAGTGCCGTTATTTCAATTAACCGCCTCTACGCGACAAGCAGCGGGATTGCTTGTCCAGTCTCGTGGGTTCTCCCCGCGCCCACTGCTACATATCCTTACGCGCAAACGAATTATTGAGATAAAAATAAACCACGTGTATATCCCGTATATCGATAACGATAGAGATCACGATTGTTAATTTTTTTTTTCAACTTCGATGGGGTTAGTCGACGTGTTAAATCGACATTGATTAATTCGTTTAAACGAAATAATTAATTCGTTTAAACGAAAAAATTAATTCGTTTAAACGAAAAAATTAATTCGTTTAAACGAAAAAATTAATTCGTTATAACGAAATATTAATTCGCTATAACGAAATATTAATTCGTTATAACGAAATATTAATTCGTTATAACGAAATATTAATTCGTTAAAACGAAATAATTAATTCGTTAAAACGAAATAATTAATTCGTTAAAACGAAATAATTAATTCGTTAAAACGAAATAATTAATTCGTTAAAACGAAATATTAATTCGTTATAACGAAATAATTAATTCGTTAAAACGAAATAATTCGTTAAAACGAAATAATTAATTCGTTTAAACGAAATAATTAATTCGTTATAACGAAATAATAATTCGTTTAAACGAAATATTAATTCGTTATAACGAAATATTAATTCGTTATAACGAAATAATTAATTCGTTATAACCAAATAATTAATTCGTTTAAGCGAAATAATTAATTCGTTATAACGAAATAATTAATTCGTTAAAACGAAATAATTAATTCGTTATAACGAAATATTAATTCGTTTAAACGAAATAATATTTCGTTATAACGATATAATATTTCGTTATGACGAAATAATATTTCGTTTAAACGAATTATTATTTCGTTATGACGAATTAATTATTTCGTTATAACGAATTAATTATTTCGTTTAAACGAATTAATTATTTCGTTATAACGAATTAATTATTTCGTTATAACGAATTAATATTTCGTTTAAACGAATTAATATTTCGTTATAACGAATTAATATTTCGTTATAACGAATTAATATTTCGTTATAACGAAATAATTATATAAGAGTGGAATCATGTACGAAAAAATTATATAAGAGTGGAATCGTGCACTTAAGGGGCTCCGTATAATGGTGATATAATTAGACGTTTTTTTAAATCAGATAATAATTTTGACCTCCAGGAAGACCACAAGCTAAAATAGGTGATTTTTCGTACAATTAGGGGCCATAATTCAGGAAGTTACAATCCGAAATGCGCAAATATAGAAAGGAAACAAGATCTTTGGGTTATAACTATGCATTTCAAGTTTCATCAAAATCGGACCTCTACAGTGTTCACGAGCGAACCCGGTATTTTTCGTACAATCAGGGGCCATAATTCATGAAGTTACAGTCTGATACATTCCAATATCGAAAGGAACCGAGATCTTAGGTTGATCAACCTTTATTTTAAGTTTCATTGAAATCGGATAAAAAATTGTGACCTGTAGACTGTAGACAGACGGACGAACAGGGGCGACGTCAATATACGTCCACATGAAAATCTTGGTATTACGTATTACACAATTGGTGTAGACAGAGCAGCCTTTTTGTCGGGTAGTTTTGGTCGATTTTCATGAAATTCGAACTCAACCTTCATTACAATGAAACAGTGATATATTCGAACGCTTTTTAAAATCGAATAATAATTGTGATCTCTTAGAGGTCTTTGGATTATAAAGATGCATTTCAAGTTTCATCAATATCGGATTAAAATTGTGACCTCTACAGGGTCCACAAACAACCTTGATATCATATTTTAACACTTTTTGCGTACAAGCGGCGGCCATTTTGTCTTAAGCAGTATTGGTCTGATTTTCACGAAATTTGAACTCGTTGAAACATTATAAAAACATTCAAAATAACGTTCCGTCATTGTTGAATGAAAGTAAAATTAAAACGTCAAAAGACAATATTTTGGCGATGTTTCTGGAACGTTTAAAAAAGTACAGTCTATCTCTTAACCCTTTCTGAACGTTCGGAGAACGTGCTTAAACAAACATTCTGAACGCAATCATATTAGAACCAATTACGAATGTTACCAAAACGTTTCGTGTTTGCTGGGTTACATACTAAATGTCATGAAAATCGTGCAACTATTAAAGAAGTTGTGAAGTTGGTCTAAACTTCCGGTTCGAAATCACAGCGACGAATTTTCGAAATTCGAAAATCTGAAACTGCAGATTTGAAGTAATGGTCTCAGGGTACTCAAAGAAAAAAAGATTTAGTAAAATAGGTCAAATAGTCACAAAGTTACAGTATTGTAGGTAAAATGCATTCGTTCGTAAAATCCGGTGATTTCGGATTCGTAAAACGTTTTGAAAATATATTTTATCAACAGCCACCACCCATTTTGGGGGGATAGGTAAAAGTTTAAGAAAGATCCCATGGTTATATTCTGAGAAATAACTAGATCTGCATAGCAGATATCAAAGCTTTCATATAAACAGCAAAAGGGGTATTGAATCTATTGAAACAATAAGTATTATGTCATCAGGAATCTGAAAAAATACATCTGCCTTATGAACAAGATGGGAAAAATACAAATGAAAAATTTAGAACAGTATATTATATACAGTATGTTAACTCTTTTATTAGTTTTTCGTACACAGGACAGGAAGTAGTTGTGCTTCAATGTAAACAGGTCTGTTTCTTAATTGCATTTAGTTTTAGAGTTATGTATGATTTTCAACGAATTTAATCGGAAATCGCTGAAAATCAATAAGCTTCTTCGTCTCATGACCTTAAACACTGTGTATAAATCTAAGTCAATCAAACAGAATTTTTAAACTGGTCAATGGTCATAAATCGGACAGTAATTATCGGGAATTATTGAAAATATCTAGGCTTCTTCCTCTTGTGACTTTAAACACTGTGTATCAAGTTAAAGTCAATGGGTTATTAACTTAAGCCTCTAGAACGTTTAAAAGATATTTCAAATAGATCAAGGGCCATAACTGTGGCACTCCCAGTGTTGGCAGAAAAAGTTCTTAAACTATTTTAAAATATCAGTGCTTTTAATAATTATTGAACAATTAAACATACAATGGTTTATACAGATTTGAAATATTTATTCATCCATATTGTTATTGATTTTTACACATTCAACCATTAATCATGTTTTGCATACAAACTATAAATACAGATGTAAGAGAGTTAACTTAAAATGAAAGAAAGTTAAATATTTTAAATATTAAACATTGTTTTTTGTCATATTTTATTCCATTCATATGTGTGCTATATAATGATATGCAGTGTACAGCCCTATGATAAAAAAAATTATAAGTAGAAATGTGTAATGTTCCTTTTTAACGTCCTACTCTTCCGCACCTAACCTGGGCTACGCCAATGTGTACATGGGACATCGGTTTTTCGTCCCATCCGAACAACTAGACAGCTCTCCTTGTCAGGCCCTCCGTTCTGCATCACTGATATGGGGAAATCACGCCGGAAAATCGAGATAAATTTTCTAAGTCAATGCAGGGATCGAACAACCGACCTACAGACTTAACCACTTAGCCACTGACAAAGATATAATTCAAGCAAAGAATTTCAGAAATGTTTAATAAAATTATTATAATTATACATGTGCTTCAATGTAAACAGGCCTGTTCATTGCATTTAGTTTTAGAGAGAGAGAGAGCGAAATGGGGTTTATCGACCACTCGACACAAGGTTGGACGGTCGACTCTATTGTCACGTACAATCGGGGAATTGATGCTGAAATTGAAAAATTGGCTTGATACGGTTGGCTAATACTATTTCAAATATAAGCTAAACAATAGTTTTTCATTCTTTTTGATTCCCTCCTTTAACGACCTGGGGCCTGTTTCACGACATTTGGATAAAATCCAAACAGTAATAATTTGATTGGATAATATAAGGTTGATTTTTGTGCTTAGCCAATCAAAATTGAAGTATCTACTAAAATTTGGATGTTATCTTTAGTTAAGATTTCAAGAAACATGGCCCAGGCCAACTTTATTGAAGTTACATGAAAATATACCGCCATACATATCATCGTAAAACCTATTAACTCTGTTATCCTGCCACTAAATCATGAATATTCACCAAAACCTGGCAGAAAATATTAATTCAAACCCTCTTCATCCATTCTTGACCAAAAATGGACATAAAAAAGAAGAGAAAAGAGAGAGAGAGAGTGAGAGAGAGAGAGAGAGAGAGAGAGAATTGTTATAAACGGACGAACTACATTTTAATGGTTGTTTGCCGGTTAGATGTACTGGATAAGGCCAACTTCAAGTTGGTCAAATGTTAAGAGATGTAAGCAGGGCTAGCGGTAATCCCAACCTTATTCCAGACAAAAATCATCAGCTTTTAAACACTGAACTGAAAGTAAGCTGAAAGAAAGATACCCGCGGACAATATGGTAATTATTTTCTTAACGGCCCTTGTTACATGAGATACACATTTGACGTCATTTACCAGAGTATATCTACCTTGCATCGCTAAAGGCTGAGTCACACTAGTGGATTTATCCTTTAAAGTAAAATCCTAGCGAAAGTCTTAAAGGAATAATCCTCTAGGTTTTTATGATCAGTAAGTAAAATCCTATAGGTTTTGGTCATGTGACACAGTTAGCAGAAATGTAAATATGGAGGATAGTAAAAAGAGTGCTGAGGTAGCTTCCGATGAAGAAATTGATGTTGCGGCCGTATATTGCGTTTTATTAATCAGACAAAAAGAAAAAAAAGAAAAAGATCTTAGCCTAAGACAACAGTTTGGGGCTTATTATTCTGTTATGCAGGAACTAAAGTCGCAAGACCAGAGAGCCCTTAAAAATTTTCTTCGAATGGACTGGGAAACGTTTGAGGAATTATTAGATAAAGTAAAGCCTTACATTACAAGTAAGGATACACAAATGCGTGAAAGCATACCACCGGGGGCGAGGTTGGCTCCTACTCTGCGTTTTGTAGCAACAGGCAATATCTTTAATTAATCTAATAAATACATAACAATAACAAATGTGAGTTATACTAATAGCTAAATTGTTATGTGTGAAAAAACCAAATCGAAGGCCTGGAATAAAAATTAAATTAAAGGGAGATAACTACATTTTAAGATTATTGAGCCTAGGTTACTCACCATAAGTTATGGACTGGGATGTAATATTCTTTCACGTTCATCCAAGGCGACAGTTACCAGTCCCTTGAATATTTATATAGAATTCAAAGAAACACAGTAAGCTTTATTATTCCAGAAACATGTAATCTATTTACGATGTAATGGGAGAAGTGTATTTAAAGGTAAGTGATTTACAAGACCCTACCTTAGTACAATTCATTTTCTTTTAAGGCCGGACGATTTTTTACACAATGCCAAGCATACTTAAAATAATTCCTTTAATTTTTCAGGTCCCCAACAAACCAGATAAATGGGAGACTGTCATATATGGCTTCAACAGCAAATGAAATTCCCCAAACTGCATCGGAACACTGGATGGCAAACATATTGCCTTAAGAAAACCATTTCACAGTGGTGCTACTTTTTAGAATTACACAGGCTTCTGCAGCATTATATTGCTAACTTTAGTTGACGCGAATTACAAATTTATTTATGTTGATATTGGGGCTAATGGCAGGGTAGGGAATGCAGGTTTATTTGCCAAGCCACCCACTTCATCAGCTTTAGAAGAGAACACTTTAAACCTCCCCCCTCTCAACGTTCTTCCAGGTAGAGAAACACCAGTACCAATTTATTGAAACCTCTTCCTATGAGGGGACTTACTATTGAAAAAATAATTTTTCATTATAGATTGAGCAGGGCACGTAGGATTTCAGAGAATGCTTTTGGTATAATTACATAGATGTTTGGGGTTCTGCAGAAACCAGTGTTACTGCAACCTGGTAATGCAGAGTTGGTTGTTCAAGCAATTGTTTCACTCCACAACTTTTTGAGGGTAAAGGAAAATACAAGCTACAACTTTAATAGTGATTTTGTCAACCAGGATATACCCCCTGAATCACAACTTCGTTCCTTGGCACAGCAGGGGGGAAACAGAAATCAAACAGATGCCACAGTTATAGTAATTTAATTAATTTAATTGTGTATGTACATAAATAAATAATTTATAAGTAATATATCAATAAATAAACAATTTATAAGTGATTTATAAAATAAATAAATAATTTATAAGTAATTCATAAATAAATGAATAATTTATAAGTAATCTATAAATAAATAAATTCAATGCAAGGGGTCCTTAAATTGGTCATTTGTTCATCATCATATTATCTAACATATCAAATAACAATGAACATTTATTTCATCTAAAAATTGATCCGTTCTTCATTTTTATATTGGATTATAAAAGCTGTGTTAATCAGCTGTATGGATGTCTAATTCGAGTTTAGCACATTTTCTGGGATTTGTAATAAGTGTCAATATCTCACAAATAACTGCTAAAAGCTGAGTTCTCTTTTTTCTCCGCCAATGTGTTTAAAAACATAGCAGCAAATGCTGCCCGGTCATCTGTATTTCTTTTTTAGGAACACAGTGAAGCTGTAATATATCGTCTTCTGGGGGAACAGAAATGGCAAAATCATCAGCTTCAGTTGACTACTGAAAATATATTTTAAAAAATAACTACTCTCCGTTTTTTTAATAAGGCCACAATACAAATGTCAAATAAATTACCATAATAATGTGAAACAACCCCGTCAACCATACAATTAGGACAACTATTTCAATTCAAGGAAGATAACCACACTTAAACACAACAATAGGAAAATCTTTTTCCGGTCTGACATAGTGAAATGGTTTATTTTGACATGTATAAATCTGTATACACTACAGTACAAAATAATAACTTTGACATTAAATGATGATAGGCCTGCATTGTGCAATTACTAGTGCTCAATATATCTTCAAATATGAGACTGTGGATTGTAACCAACAATTTATACTTGGTCATTTTTTTTTTTTTTTTTTTTTTTTTTTTTTTTTTTTTTTTGTGAATTAACAGTTTTATTTTTAAATCAGACATGTTGTATACAATTTTCACTATTATCATAAAATAAGGTGAATATATTTATATGTGCGGCGTCAAAACGATTTCTTATACTATATAAAACATGCTATACAAAACATTTACATCAATTTACAACAATAAATAAAGCGTTTTACCATATAAGAATAATATTCTTTTTAAAGTATACTTGTATCCTTCTCTTGAGATGTAAAAACCTTTTTTAAGTTAAGTTACTGCAGTATGATCTTTTCATAAGTTTGGTCTTCAAAATTCCCCCCGTTTAGTTATGTTGTCTCCCTTGCTTGAGTTGGGGAGTATACATATTTCGAGGGTTACAGAAAAAAAAAAAAATAAAATAAAAAAAAAAAAAAAAAGAAAAAATAAAATAATACAGGTTGCTATACTCCTTTCTGCGAAAAGTCGAAAAAGGAAGGAGATTTAGCCTCCCCTTAGATAATAAAATGCCTGGTTCTTGTAATGTATTATAAGGTTTATGTTCATATCATAGGTATATTATAATATTAATTGAATGATAAGGGTATGCGACCAGTCTAATTCTACAATAATGCGTTGCATTCTACATATTTCCATTTATTTCGGGTGTAGACACTTGATTTAAAAACTTCCAAATCTAGTGAAATTTTACTCATTAAAAAAGCATTATATAGCGATAGTGACGGCTTAACGTTTTCTAATTTGGATCTAAATATATAATATTTGGTTAAGAGTATCAAGTGGTTTGTAAAGTCCCATTCATATAAATTATTGAACTTTGATTTTCCTGGATAGCCAAAATGAATATTTGTATTTGTTAATGTTATATTAATATTACTTTTAAGGGTGATTTCAAGCATTTCTCTCCAAATTTGTTGGGCATAGCTGCAGAAAATGAATAAGTGATTTACTGTTTCAATATCGGATTGGCAGAAGGTGCAGAGGGTTGTTTCAGTTAAGTTTAATTTACATAAAAGTGTGTTTGTGTATATTATTTTATGAATATATTTGTATTGGAAATTTTGAAGTTTGCTGTCTATACTTGTGTTATGTGCAAGATTAAAGATATCTTTCATATGCTGTTCGTTAATTTCGATTTCTAATTCCTTTTCCCATTTACCTATAGCCAAGGGTTTTTCATATAGTAACTTGATCCGCGCGGAATATATTTGTTTAGCGGTGATTGATTTTAAGTCATGTTTATACCAAGATATTAAGTTAGTGTTTATTTCTTCTAAATAAGTTACATTCTTACAATTCTGTGTTTCGTTGTGCGGGGTAGTTTTCAGAAATCTTCTGACAACTGACGATGTACTTTTTATATAATTTTTACTATATTCGTCCGTTACCTGTTCATTTAAATTATCTTCAATAAATTCATGCATATACAAAGTATTTTTATTTTCAAATTTCTTTCTAAAAATATTATTATCTAGTCCTATACATCTATTATTCCAGAATATTTGATTTTTCGGGTGTATCAAGTTATCAACATGTTTAGTATATATAGTGTACCAATTTTGAAATAATTCTTGATAAAAGGGAGATAAGTTTTTAAGTTTAGGGTCGTAGTTGCACGCTGGTAGTAAATCACCCCCATACGTGTCAAGAATAAAATTATATATTGTTTTCCAAGTCTGCGTTGTATTAGCATAAATTTTCTTTATCCAAAAAATGCTGCGAGCTATCATCATTTCATTGAAATTTATCATATTTAAACCCCCCATATTCTTCATTTGACTGATTACAGTTCGTTTAAGTTTATCTGGCCCATTCCATAAAAATGCAAAAATCTTCGTATTAAATCTTTTAATAACGTACTCTGGGATCATTAAAGCCGACGCTGGATACAGAATTTTTGATATACAGAAAGTTTTAATTATTTGAATCTTGCCGATTAATGTAAGTTTTCTCTTTCTCCAAGTATTTAATATATTATCAATCTCAATCAATCTGTTTTCATAGTTTAATTTCTCAGCTGTTTTTGTGTCTTTGGAGAATACTACACCTAAGATTTTTATGTTCGAATTTTGATATACAAAACCAAATTCATGTATTTCAGATGACAGATTAGGTATTCCACTATTTAGATCAATTGCTTCAGTTTTTTTAATATTAATTTCTAATCCTGACACTTTACTGAATTTTTTAAGAACTTCATATAGATGTCTAGCTGATTTATAATCTTTTAAAAAACATGTCACGTCATCAGCAAAAGCAATTAGTTTTAATGTTTCATGACCAATGTCAAACCCTCTAATATTAAAATCATTTCTTATAAAATTACATAGGGTTTCAATCACAAGATTAAATAAGTTGGTGCTGCTCGGATCGCCCTGACGAACTCCCCTTTCTATTGGAAAAAATGGCGTTGTAAAACCGTTATTTATCACACAACATTTGACATCATTATAAAGGGTACGAATATATCTAATAAAATTACGTTTACACCCAAAGGAGGATAAAACATTAAACAAAAACTTATGACTTATACTGTCAAAAGCTTTTTTAAAATCGATAGCTAAGAGAAAGCCCTTTATTTTCTTCAATTTTGCTAGATAAAAACAATCATCTATTATTCGTATATTTTCCTGTATATGACGCCCTGGTATAAAAGCAGTCTGATTAGGATGTATTAGTAATTTTAGAAAGTGTTTTAATCTATTTGAAAGAGCTTTACTTATGATTTTAACATCTACATTAATCAAAGTTATAGGTCGCCAGTTCGATAACAGAGATTTATCTTTTCCAGGTTTAGGTATCAGTTTGATTATTGATTGTCTTTGCGACGGTGAAAGGATTCCGGTTTCAAAACTATAATTGTAGGAGTTTAAAACGTAGTTTTTAATTATGTCCCAATATGCTCGATAAAATTCCACTGTTAAACCGTCGTTTCCAGGAGATTTATTATTTTTGAAAGATTTTATAGCCTCCTTACACTCACTTTCGTCTAGTTTGTATTCTAGCATCTGACTTTGATATTCGTTCAGTTTTGGTAAGTTCTGGTCAGTGTTTGTAAATTGATCATTTTTAATGTTAAGATTAAATCGAAGGCTATTGTCACACGAAGAGTATAATGTTTTATAGTAATTATGAATTTCGCTTAATATATCATTACATTGATTTACTTCCTCGCCATTAGACCGGGTTATTCTATTCAAAGTTGTATTTTGTTTTCTGGACTTTTCTAAATTTAAGAAAAATTTTGAGCTCTTTTCGCCTTGTTCGTACCATTGAATTTTAGATCTCAATATGGCCCCCTTGGCTTCGTCTTCGTAAATCTGATCTAGTCTGTTTAATAGGATTTGATATTCTTTTTCAATAGTTTCTATTTTATTATTACCAGTAGCATAAGATTTTATTTTTTCATCCTCTAACCCTTCTAACTTATCTAATAAGTACCTTTTTAATCTAACTTTAACGTGTTTCTTTTTCTTGCAATACTTAATAGTACTATGTTTAATTTTAAATTTTAAATAATCCCAAAGACCCCCCTTGTCCAGTGGATTATGGAACTCATGATCCCAAGCTTCTATAGATTGTTCAATATATTTATAAAAATTCTTATCAAAAACCAGACTATTATTAAAGATCCATAATCCCGGTCCTCGTTTATTTTCAATAAGGTTCAGACTTATGTAAATTGCGGAATGGTCGCTTATTGTATTAATTAGTATTTCACAGTCTTTAACATAATCCTGTACAGTTTCAGTTATAAGCCAGAAGTCAATCCTGCTTTGAATTAGGGGTTTTCGTTGTTTCCATGTATATTTTTTTACATTATTATGTTTAATTCGGAAAATATCTATGAGGTTAAATTTTTGGATAATATTATTTATTGCCTGTCTGCCGTTTTTCTTAACTTTATAATTACCCCCTGTACGGTCCATATTTACATCCATTACGTTATTAAAATCTCCCCCCACGATAAATGTGTTAGAATCATATTCTTCTTCAAGATTTTGCATCAATTCACTGAGACTGTTAAAATATTTATATTGGTCAGTATCGGAGATAGGGCTATACGTATTGAGAAGTATATAATTTTCAGTTAGTATCTTAATTACAACAGCAGTATAATATCCGTTTTTATCTATTATTTTTGATAATATATTCTCATCACACGTGTCTCGAAAGAGAATAGCCGTTCCAGCTGAATTACTTCTACAGTGAGAAAAAATTATAGATCCACCCCATTCCTGCTGCCATCTAATTTCATCGGTTTTAATACTATGTGTCTCCTGTAAGAAAAATATATCCGATTTTTGCTCTTTCAACCAAAGAAATAGTTTAGTACGTTTAACTTTTTGTCGCATACCCCTAGCATTCAATGAAGTTATTGTCAAATTAGCCATTTTATATTAAAGATATGAAAAACTTCCAGGATACAAGTATACTTAAAAACATAAAACATGTACAAAGTTGTATGCTTATTAACTAGAGTGCTTAAACTTCTATCTATAATAAAAAACATGTTAACAAAAAATTTCAATAAAACTGTTTTTAGATAAAGTACAAGGTATAAATTATGTGTTGATATCATGCAAGTCTTTCTTCTGAACTGCATGAGGTTGCCTAAGGTTTGGTGATATTGGGGTTTTTCTGGTCATGTGCTTATCTATAATATTATCTTTCATGCTTAATTTGAAAAAAAAAAAAAAAAAAAAAAAAATGGGTGTGTTTTTTGGGTTTTTTTTTTAAAGAAAACCTCAGATGTAAATTTATCATTTACTATTGTAACTTGTAATACCATATAGACTATCGCATTAAAGCTATAATTTCACATTTTTAAGTTATATTTGTAAAATGTACCAAAAACAAAGCCTCATTTTAAAAAAAAAAAAAAAAAAAAAAAAAAAAGAAAAATGGTATCTATAAACAGTCCTACATTCTTAAAGATCAAAATTTTTGAAGGTAGCTCTACCATGAGGGGGGGGGGGGAGGAAAAGGAGGTAATAGTGTTATTATTTTCTGTGTCAATGATTTATTAGTGTGGGGAATATGATCGTATGATAGTGATTTGACAACCACTGAGCAAAAGACAGAGAAATAATCATGTATGTAATGTTCATCCTATAATCTTATAATTTAGTTTATCCCAAAGGGACTATCAACTTAATAGTAATAACCTTTCTATATTATAATTACATATAGTGGTTATCACTATAACTGCATGTAAAATTCACTCTATAAAGTTGTTATTTATAATATAGTTTTGGGACTATCACTTTAAATATGTATCCAATAAATTTATATCCCATAATATCTCATGGTGTCTACCATTTTAATATGTACAGTATTCATACTATAGCTTTTAATGATAATATATAAGGAATATCCTTTTAATAATATTATATACTGTTTTGAGTTACCACACATTTTTCATCCTATAATGGGACTACCTCTTTAATAGAATATAATATTCATCGTATGAAGTTTTAAATTGACATATAGCTTAGGGACTACAGCTTTAAAAGTATGTCCTATTTATCCTACAAAGTTGTAAACTGGCATATAGCTTAGGGACTACCACTTTAAAGGTATGTACTGTTTATCCTAAAAAGTTGTAAACAGTCATAATGTTTAGGGACTATCGCTTAAATAGTATGCAGTATTCATTCTATAAAGATGTACATTATCATATAGCATAAAGACTTCCTCTTTAGTAATATCAAATATTCATCTTATAAACTTGTAACTTGTCATACAGCTTAGAGACTACCACTTTAATAGTATATAATATTCATCCTATAAAGTTGTAAACTGTCATATGGTTTACGGACTACCACTTTAATAGTATAAAGTATTCATCGTATAAAGCTGTAAATTATCATATAGCCAAGAGACTACCTCTTTAATAGTATAAAATATTCATCCTATAAACTTGTAATCTATCATATAGCTTTGAGGCTACCATATTAATAGTATAAAATATTCATCCTATAAAGTTGTAAATTATTATATAGCTAAGGGACTACCTCTTTAATAGTATAGAATATTCATCATATAAAATTGTAATTTGTCATATAGCTTAAAGGCTATCATATTAATAGTATAAAATATTCATCCTATAAAGTTGTAAAGTATCATATAGCTAAAGGACTACCACTTTAATAGTATAAAATATTCGTCATATAAAATTGTAATTTGTCATATAACTTAAAGGCTACCACTTTAATAATATAAGATATTCATCCTTTAAAATTGTAGATTATCATATAGCTTAAAGACTAAAGCTTTAATAATATAAAATATTCATCATAGAGAGTTTTAACTTGTCAGATATATTAGAGACTACCGCTTTAATAGTATATAATATTCATCTCAGGTTACATATTGTCATACATATGTAGTACAGGGACTATCATTTCAAAGGATTACAATGATCATACTTTAATGTTATATCCTTCATAAGAAATTCTAATATATTATAGAGACTAGTATTATAAAGTATATACATAGAGTAATGTGGAATAATCAACTTAAAAAGATTAGTACTTGTACTATTCATCGTTAAAAATGCAGATAATAATATCCTATAGAGATTATCCAATTTAGTTGTATATATTTTATTCATTAATATTGTTATAGCTTATAATATTGCACAGGGAGTATAGCTTTAGTGGTATCATATTCAGGTAACTTTCATTTTACTAGAAGGCATTATCCATTCTAAAAAATGTAACTTGTATTATCTCATAAGAGATATCACTATTTGTATGTAAATTAGATTCTATCCCGGTAATTCGACAATACATTATAATTATTCATGTGATATCAAAGTGAGATTCATTTTAATTGTATGTATTGTTCATACTATTTTGACTCTGGGAGTTTCCAATATTCATAATACATTGTGTAATACAGTTAGCTAAGGTTTACTCCTAATGTCTCTTTAGAGAGAGTACCTTTTCATTATGACATCCTATTTCTTTTACTGAGTCATCAGGAATTGTTGATGATTGATAAGGGGTGGGGTATTTCTTAAAGCAGTTCTTGCTTAAGATTTTTTTAAAAAAGTGTATAAATAAGAACAAGACTTTTTTTTTTACATATTATTGCTAAATTATCTGGTTTGAAAAACTTCTAAAGGAGCTGTCAATACTTTTTCACTCAGATTGTCGAATATATCTATCCGCACTCTCTTCTTTCCTGCTGCTTTCGCGTACACTGCACCGTTAAAATACCACACTTTATCGACGTGACTGTTTTCTCGCGCTCTGTTCATGAGACCAAGGTTATTCTTTGTTATATCGTCTGCTAATTTTAGTTGTTTTTCTAACAAAAGCTTTCTATGTTTCATAATATTTGATTTTGATTCTGTGTTACGCATTTTAACAATCACTGGGTTTGGTTTTTCGGGGCTTCTTGTAGGGAGGCTGTGGATAGCGATAATTTCTTCATTGGCTACATCTATGTCCGTTAACTTTTTTATAGTTTCAATGAAAGTGGTTTGCAGTTCTCGGGATTGCTGATTTGGTAGTCCAAATATTCTGATATTCATTTTTCTTGAATATTGTTCGTTATAGTTTGCCATTCTTATTGCATCATTAGCTTTTCTGTGTCCAATTTGTGCGTTATTTATAAGATCGTCTATTTTAGTCTGCATTTCCCTTTTTTCAGCATGCAATTGTTCGTTTTGGCCCAAAACTGCGTCATATTGCTCCCGTATATCGTCGGTAGCATCATTTACAAGCTTTTTTATTTCTGTTTTCAATTCCTTTCTCAGTGTTTCAAGGACACAATCAGTTATCTCACTAATAATAATCTTCATATCATCCTTTTTAATCATTTGGCCTATCTCCTGTTTTATTGTATCTAAAATTGCATATATACCTGTTATATCCCTATTTGTTTCTTCACCGTCAGTATTTTCCGTCATTTCTCCTTTTCCAGAGCTTCGTGTGAATCTCGGAGTATTTGGGTTCTTTTCTTTTCCTCTCGAACTCATATTGATCACAATTTTCTTACTTCTTATCTAGCAGGTTACAATCATACACCAGAGACTTGAAGTTGGCTGTTGCTGAAGAATACAGCTCACGTTTCAGTTTTCACAGTAGCTAACTGTGTTCACCGATTTAAGATAGCTTCTTATACAGTTGATATTATAAGGCTCAAAACATAGGAAATAACAATATTTTCCACCTAAAGCTATTTATTAAATGTTCACCGTACCCTTATTAAGTATTCATAACAATTTCTTTTTATCTTGTTCTAATTTTCATCATAAAATTCGTCTTGAAGCACAGACCTCTTTTACACCCTACAGCTTAGGCGGCCATCTTACTTGGTCATTTTGAGACTAATAATATATGTAAAATGACCTGTTGTTAGTTCACATGTTTCAAAACAAAAACAATTTAAGTAACACTAATTATAACAGTTTCCAAAGGTCTTAAGTTTAAATATTTATACAAAAGACTCTACATCACTTACAACTACTAGGCCTAAATTGTTGTTTGATTTTCATGGGATTGTGTTAAAAAGACATCCAGTAAGTCAAAGTACTGCCACCACATATTCCTGTAAACACTGGAAGTAGATTGACAACTGACAAACTTCTTCACCTTGGCCAACTCTTTATTATTAAGATCTGAGCAGACCAATTTTCTTATTAACTTGTTGTTCTAAAATATAAAATTGTAAAAAATAACTTTTTATGAAAGATAACTTTTTATTTAAGAGTATGCTAAACATGCCTAGGCATTGTAATATAAGCCTATAAATTAATACTATTTATTAAAATAGTCAATAAATAGGCATTGTAATATAAGCCCATAAATTAATACTATTTATTAAAATAGCCAATAAATATTACTGGTATTTAACAAATATATTTGGATAAAACTAGGCCCTATAACTACAGGCCTAGTCTATAGAATAGATCTAATAATTATATTCGAGAAAAAAATGAAAATTTAGGATTCTTTTTTAAATCCAAAAATCTTTTTGAGGGTCTTTGAAACCAGAATAGACATAAACAAAAGCAAACAAACATTTGCATCAGTGAATCTACAAACTAGACAGGTTGCCATTAGCCTTAGGTAGATCGCGAACAAGGACAAGATAATCAGATACTGACCGTATCCAAAATCCAAATTGTGCATCTAAATTGCACCACATGATTTCAATAAGTATTCTACTTATCTATATAAATAATCAATTTGAAACCAGATGCAGGAAAATCCAGAGTTGTCCTGTCTAGTTGTGCTTCTGACTGCCAAATGTCTTTGTTTACAAATTTACAGAACTTCAACTTGCCATTGGCATTTCCGCTAGGAGTAGGAATGACACGAATAAGAAATTACGGATCAGAAAATAGTTACATAAAGTTATGTATTAGGTCATGGAATTGGGGATATATAATAACAATAGTATTGCCACCTACATTGGCTAAAAATAATATCTACCTCATTCAATAAAAGATTCTAGGCCTCTCCAATCCGCGCTAGTCAACCTAGCGACTGTCGTGACATTGACTTGTTGAGGCTGGTTCGTATTCCCGCTAGGCCTACTGTCCATTGGTGTTAATAAAACAACTTACCTAAGTCCTGTGCAATGGCTCTCAGTGCTGCGTGTCTTTTCTCGCGTTTATGGCAGTCATCGGATTGAATAGACCACAGCACGCTTTTTCTCTTTCGGCCATAGAGCTGTCAATATATACACCTCCATGGTTTCGGCCCGGTTGAATTCGCCGTCTGACATTTTGTGGAAGTGCGCGCTGGTATTTGATTGGTTAATTCACAGGACACATGCGTTAATACCTATTTTTCACAACTTTGTCGGCACGAAAAAGGTCAAAGGCGACATTTTAAATATTTCAAATAACAAATATTCGATCATGAACCAGGCCATCCAGAAATGTATTAATTTAAGAAATACAAGGCGAATTGAACAAACTACGGCCTATTGTGTGCATTTACATGCCCGTTAATGTAGACTTTTCACTGTTTTCAATATTCAATTCAAAATGGTGACTAACAGTTGACCTAAATCAAAATTCTACATTGAACGTTTTTTAGGCTTTCCTTTAAGGATTCAGAAAATATAACTCCCGTATCTGTAAGTAAAATATCAAAAAAGCCCTGTAGATTTTCACAATTCAAGATGGTGTCAGTTCCGGTTCGATCGACAAACTCCATATTTTGTGTACTAATCCGCAATTACTAAACTAGTATAGAAAAAAAATTCAAGGCTATCTGACGTTTATTTCGTCGATTTTTTTGAAAACTTTGATCCTTAATTTCTCCAAGGGGAGATAAGTTAGAAAATTTCTAAAGTCGATTTTCACGTTGCATCAGCAAGGTCTACTTGCATACTAAATTTCATTAAAATCGTGAAACTATTAAAGAAGTTGCCAAGTTGGTCTCAAATTCCGGTTCAAAATCACAGTGACGAATTCTTGAAATTCGAAAATCTGAAATTGCAGATGAAAAACATTTTTTCAGGGTACTCAAAGAAAAAAGAATTAGTAAAATCGGTCAAACAACCACAAAGTTACGACTATGCATTGTAATATTTTTCCTTCGAAAAATTCGGTGATTTCGAATTCGTAAAACGTTTTGAAAATATATTTAATCAACAGCCACCACCCATTCTGGGTGGGGGGCATGTCAAAGTTTTAGAAAGATCCTATGGTTAGATTCGTAGAAATCAGATTTGTGAGTAAAACACACAAAAAAATAATAATCTTAACAGAAACAATAAGCTTTCATATGTAATACATATGGCAGCTTAACTAGATCTGCTAAGTAGATATTAAAGCTTTCATATTCACAGTCACTTCTTATCGCGTGACATGGGTCATAAATAATCCGCACACGATAAAAAAAAATCATTAAAATCGGTCACAATGTAGCGAAGTTAATGTGATTTTCACTCGTAAAATACTTTGTCGACATGAAAAAAAAATTCGAAATTGTGACATTTTCAACTACCAAAAATTCGACATTGATCCAGCAAACTAGAAATGCATTCTTTTCGTCAAACTATAATCGAAAAAAAATCAGGTCATTCTGACCTATATTTCGTAAATTATTTTGAAAACTTTATTCCTTAATTTTATGAAGGGGAGATAGTGCAGAAAAATTCCAAGGATATTTTTAGGGTCGCATTGGTGAGATCAACTTTCATACTAAATTTCATGAAAATCGTACAACCATTAAAGAAGTTGTTAAGTTGGTCTTAACTTCCGGTTCCATATCACAGCGACGAATTTTCGAAATTCGAAAATCTGAAATTGCAGATTTGAAGTAAATGTTTCAAGGTACTCAAAGAATTTTTTTTTAGTAAAATAGGTCAAATAGTCACAATGTTACAGCATTGTAGGTCAAATGCATTCGTTTGTAAAATTCGAAAAACGTTTTGAAAATATATTTAATCGAAAGCCACCACCTATTTTGTTATTAGTTATCTAGTATCGAAAAAAATCAGGTCATTCTGACCTATGTTTCGTCATTTTTTGGGGAAAATTTTGATCCTTAATTTCGAAATTTTTAAATGATATCTTTGAAATCGCATTGGTGAGATCTACTTACATACTAAATTTCATGATAATCGTACAACTAATAAAGAAGTTGTCAAGTTTGTCTCAACTTCCGGTTCGAAATCACAGTGACGAATTTTCAAAATTCGAAAATCTGAAATTGCAGATTTGAAGTTAATATTTCAACGTACACAAAGAAAAAAGAATGAGTGAAATAGGTCGAAGAGTCACAAAGTTACAGCATTGTAGGTCAAATGCATTCGTTCGTAAAATTCGGTGATTTCGGATTCGTAAAACCTTTTGAAAATATGTTTAATCAAGGTTCGCACCCCATTTTTGGGTACGTAGGTCAAGATTTCAGAAAGATCCTATGGATAGTTTCTGAGAAATCCGATTTGCAGAAAATACACACACAAAAAAAAATAATAATAACTTTAACAGAAACAATAAGCTTTCATATGAAATATGAAAGCTTAATAATAACTTTAACAAAAACAATAAGCTTTCATATGAAATATGAAAGCTTAATAATGACTTTATTTAAGAAGGGTTGAAGATTAGGCTATAATAGCCTTTCTAACATCCTGCCCTTCGTAGAAAATATAATACAAAAGATATAGCTAAAAAAATTAAACAACAAACCACAATAAATTACAATAGCGGAAAAAATATATATACAAATCAGTTAAAAGATTAATTCAAGTATATGTGGGTCATATAACAGAAGGTTTGAATACATATAGATATAACATGTATTAACAAATATACAATATGTACATGCTTATAATATAGAGATACACAGAAGACATAATATAGATAAGCTTAGAGGTTTTAAGATAAGATATTTGAAGGTAAAGAAGAAGTTTTTTCCTGAAAAGATTCAAGTTATTTAAAGGGGTTATCCCGATATTTGTTTTGGGAATAAAACTGCTTAAGTTTGTGTTAAAATCCCTTAAAATCTTCCAGTCAAGGGCCGAGCAACTAATTCAGTATCTATGATACGTTTTCAAACAACTTAAACCCGTCAGTCTTCATCTGGAATTTGAGACTGGTGCCCCAAGGTGTATTTTGCGGTATCTGGATAAAACCAAACATTTTTTTTTTGTAAAAATAATGCATAGTTGAAATTTACCTTTCTTTATCAAGTACAGCACATGGGTCATTCACTGTATAGCCCTCTCAAGTAACCGTAATCGGTTATAAGGTCACCCAACGAACAAATTGACCCGAAATCTTAAAAGGGTTACGTGTTCGGATAAGCAGTTTTGGCGTTCACGTCCAAACGACTCAATATTTTGAGTTGAAATTTTGATACAAGGTAAATACACCACTCCTCTATATTTTGGCGTTTAATTTTCATACATTCTCAGACTTTTATTTTTGAGCCTCTGTTTAATTCGGGATTGTCCCTTTAAAGTTTTTAAAGAAACTGGCAACGAATTCCAGAGCTTGGGGCCTTTAAAGCGTATACTGCTTTTAGCTACATTAATATTTGGTTTGAGAGTAGTAAGTTTATTGTTATGATGATTGTATGGAGTTTGATAATACGGTAAGAGGTCAAATAAGTACTCAGGGCACTGTTTTAAAAGAATTTTATAAATAAATATACATTGATTAGAGATATGTCGATTTATAGGCCGTGGACTGAAGCGAGTTATTGTTTAATTATTGTGGAATGGCTTAAGATCCGTATTTTTTCTGCAAGGACTGATTTAAAAATACATAAAATGAATAATTACATTCCTTCCCATCTCCGTTTCCAAAACGGACTGCTTCAAAATATTTTTTATAACTTTTAATTATTTTGTTTTCGCGAACTTGGTCGTTTTCACTGCCATATTAATGCGCTAGTGAAAAGGTTGGGAGAATTTGTGACTGAAAGTTCTAGACCCGGGATTTCAGCCAATCAGCAAACAGGATGTCAACAAATACGCGTGTATATTTTTTCGTCGTTTTGACTAAATTTCTCGAATCATGACGTGCCTTATTCACCAAGCAATCAAGGAACCTGGCAAATTAGTTCTGTTTAGTGATACCAGTTGGAATTCTGTTGTGAACTACGTGGTTTGAATAATCGTGACACAGTGCCTTTAATGTTTTTGTTTCTGACCTTAAGGTTCAAAGGTCACGGAAGATTCGAGGCTTTACATTACGTCATAACGCACACTTAATCGCCATTGTTTTTTCTCAGAAGTCGAAAGAGCGTCACTCATACTTTATTATATGAATTAATAGTTTATGGTAGTATTATATTCAAGCTGTTCAGAAACTGCACATAGACCAACTCTTCAGGTACATTTAGGAATCTTTTATTGAAAGTTTTATATAGTTTGAAGTACTATATTATATTTGTATCGTGCTTTTGCAGAGAACAGCTGATTGATGTCTGCTCGAAGTTGACCTTTAACCTATGTGTTATCACTCTCTAAGCTACAGGGACCATAGAAATTACCTTGCGCTTTGTCAATATTATACTATTCAAAAAAAGTAGGGGATATTTGATTTTTAAGTGTTATTAAAGTCACCTAATGAAACTGACGAAGAAACAAATGACAAAATGAAATGAAGTTCACATTCATCGATTTATTCCAAATGATCGTTAGACTAAGTAAGGCACAGACTGACCATTATAAGGGTAAAATGATACCCGGGGTCAAACAGCAAAGTTACCACAGCATCACAACAAAGTCAGTAACGGGTAAATCCTCCTCTGTTTGCCAAACAAGCATTGGTCCGACGTGACATACTCCTAATGAGACGTCTAAGGTCATTTTGGTCCAGATTGTCCCATTCCTGTTGCAACGCAGCAGCAAGTTCTCAGACATGCTCGATGGGGGAGAGGTCGGGACTCAGTGATGGCCAAGGTAATGTGGTGATGTTCTGTTGTTCGAGGTAACCTGTAACGATCCTGGCCCTGTGACATCTTGCGTTGTCATCCTGGAAGATGAAACGGCGGTCATGACGTCGTGTGAACGGCACAACATGGACTGCCAAGATGTTGTCCCGGTAGTACTGGCCTGTAACACGCCCTGCAACAACATGTAAAGCCGTTCTTCCAGCAACAGTGATGCCTCCCCACACCATAACAGAACCACCCCCAAATCGATCATGTCTGATGACGTTAACGTCTTGGAAGCGCTCGTTTCGACGACGCCACACCCTCCTACGTCTGTCCAAAAAATCAACAGTGTACCTTGACTCATCTGGAAACATCACATTGCTCCAGCGTCGATTATCCCAGTGTTGACGATCCCTACACCAACGACGTCTTGCCTGAATGTGTTTATATCTCAAACAAGAGATCACGCGAGAACTTCGGGCGCGAAGGTGACTCCTATGCAGTCGATTCCGAATCGTCTGGCCACTCACTCTCACACCAGTGTCTGTTTGAAGACGAGCGCTGATCTGATTTGCTGTGATGACACGATTTCTCAAGGCCAAGGTACGGATAAATCGACCCTGGGCTTGAGTTGTCGCCCTTGGTCGACCTGAGCGTGGTCTGTCCTGTACAGATTGTGTATCACGGTATCTGGACCATAGCCTGCTTATGACAGACTGAGAAACATTCATCGTCCGCGCCACAACCGCCTGTGTTGTGCCGATCTGTAGCATGCCAAGGGCACGTAACCTTTCATTTTGGGTAAGCCGACGCATATCAAAATTTGTTTTCTGGTCACTAAAACAATTAAATTGATGTTTCCACCCTGGAATTCAATGCCACAATGACTGTAACATTCAAAGTCAGAGTCGTGCAAATCTTGGGTTGGACCCCCCATGATGATCCCAAGCATCACCTGCATTCCATGCGGTAGCTATTGGTGCGTTTGGGCGTCACATGTAACTGGAAATGTTTCTTCTGTTAGGTTCTATAGTGACTTTTTTCGTAGACATTTGCATATTTTAGTATTATGCCCCAAAAATCAAATATCCCCTACTTTTTTTGAATAGTATATTTGATATTATTAAAGTGTTGAATATTGTTCATTTGTACAATCGCTTAGGTCAAATAATTAGTTGATTATAGTCCCATGTTTAAATTAGTTTAATGAATATGAACATATAGTCATGAGTAATAGACGTTTTATTCTGAGATTGTTCGTCATTATAGTCTTAATTCGTGGAAACATATTGAATATTGTGTTTTATTTTATACTTTCAGAAATATTTATTTATAGTATCGTTCTTATGCGTATGTGAAATATACGTATGTCATATATTCCTGAACAAGTCTTTGTGTTTGTTTTTAATCACTACAATTGATGGGTTCGCAACAACTGTTTTTCTGAAGAGAAGTTGAAGAGTGAATATGGAATATTCTCAAGTCACCAGTGAGAAGTCGACGTATGGACTTATATTAGAAGAACTTTCATATATAGCCTACTGACATATTTGAAGAACGTTCATACTTTTATTATGAGAATTTCTTATTTTGCTCTTTTATAACTTAATTGTATTATTTCAATTGTAGATTGTCAAGTATGAGTGACATTGAGGAATCTGAGAAAAGTCAACGAATATCAAATCGTGAGTTAGTAGCTCCGGAGTCAGTTCTAGAAGAACAATCGGCTCTAAAGTCAAAGCGTAAGAATTTGCGAGGTAAAATTACACGTTCAATAAATCGCGTTCGCACGGCTATTAGGGAATCTGAGAAAAATGTAAAATATTTCCAAAGGGAAATTGTTGAGATAAAAAGGGATTATGATGCGGTCTGCGCATGCCATGGGGAACTTTATAATTCTGTAAGTGATGATTCTCAAATCAGTCGACTAGATCAGTGGGAAACATAGCTTACAAGGGAACTGTATGGTATTGAAGAAGTTGTTGAAAATTATGTTAAATCTATTGAAGGTAATCCTGAGATTACACAGCCAAGAGAAGATATACCACGACAAAATCTGCCACACGAGGATAGTAATCCTTCGCCAAGAGATCAGAATTCACAGTCAATATTTGAATACATAGACGAAGTAGAATGAGATAGTGCGCCATCACAACAGGCATCTAATAGAACTCCTACGTCATCTGTCATCTCCCATTCTCACCCAAGTCAAAAGGAATTAAAGTCACCTCCCCAATCAGCTACCACCAACCAGCCATTTGATCTTTGGATTGACAAGCTCGTAGAATTCCAGGAAACTGTATTGATCAGTTCTTCATCTATGATGTCAGTTGCTGACGCATTGTACCGAATTGAAGCAAGTAAAGACATACCAAGCATAAAGTTAGAGAAATTTGATGGTAACCCATTGTCATATGTTGGGTTTATTGACAGATTTAAAATACATATCCATAACAAGCCGCATTTGTCAGATTATATGCCTCTAATCCAGTTGAAGATGCACTTAACTGGTGAAGCGGAACGTTCAATATCTGGTCTTGGGTCAAGTGGTGTTATGTATGCAACAGCCCTGAAAACTATAAAAGAACAATTTGGTCAGCCAAGTACAATTGCAAGAGCTCATATCGCAAGATTAATCAAGGGACCAAACATAAGTTCACAAAACAGACAAACTCTCAGAGAATATTCACAAGACATTATCAACTGTATGGCTGTTTTACAACAGTTAAGCTACCAAGCAGATATGGAAGCAAATGAGAATTTACGAAGAATTACCCGATGATTTGATTGATCGATTCAAGAACATAGCCTCAGATGTTCGACTTAAAGGAGGCACACCATCCTTAATCCATATAAGTGACATGGTTCGAAAACGTGTAATAGCTGAATTTGGCCAGATTTCGGAGACATAGAGAAATCATATTACAGTAAATCCCAAAACTCTAGGTACAATCATTCTATGAAGTTTAAGTGTATTCATTCAGCTCAAGCCCAATCATTCAAGAGAGGTGTAAAATGTTATATATTTCAAGAAAATCATCGATTTTCTGATTGTCCTACATTTTTAGATTCATCATTGGAAGATAGTTTCAAACATGTATTAAAGAACGCAGTTTGCTTCTCCTGTTTAGTAAAGGGTCATCGGACATTTGATAGTCGATCAAAACAACTCTGTGGAAAGAACTCCTGTACAAAATATCATCATCATTTATTACATTCAGATCCACCAAGCACAGGTGTAATAAAGTCAGTACTAGATCGAGATAGTATATTACCAGTCGTACGAGTCAAATTCCGTTCTACAAATGGTACAACGAAGGAGGGTAATGTTCTAGTAGATAGTGGAGCTGGAACTACAGTTATTAGAAAAGACTTTGCTAAAGTCTTAGGATTACAGGGACCAAGGGAGGCCTTAGATCTTAATGTTGTAGGTGGAGATGTACTAAAGCAGCCTTATAGTAGAAGATTGAAATTTTGGATTTCACCTTTGTCAGGATCAGCGGAATTTGTAATAGAAGCTCATGAGATAGACCAAACAATTATAAGTATACCGCCACTTAATCTGTCATGGTTGAAAGGGTTCAAGAGAGAGAGAAAAATGGGGTTTAAAGTCCACTCGACACAAACTAGGTCATTTTGGGACTAACATATGGTTTCAATTTTATTTCAATAATTCGCTTGCGCGTAGGGGTCTTTAGCAGTGGGAGGAAACCGGAGTGCCCGGAGGAAACCCACGAGGTTGAGAAGGCGCCCCTATCTCCATGCCACATACGCTCACACCAGGGATCGAAACCACAGCCGCAAGCCAGAGGTGACCGGCCTGCTAGAGGTCGAAGCGCGGCACTCTAGACCACTAGGCCATCCCAACCCCCCTGAAAGGGTTCAAACATTTACGTGATATAGAATTAACTCATAAGGATGGACCGGTGGATTTGATTTTAGGAGTTCAATACAGTCACCTGCATGTAGAGTTCACAAAGAAAAAAAATTCTCAGTCAATATTTCTGCTCAAAGTTGAGAATAATTCTCAAGTTGAGAATATTCTCAACTTTGGTGTTCACAAAAGCAGTTGAGCAAATTCTTAAGTATATAAAATTTTACTCAACTTGAGTATTCCATTCACTGGCGTAATGCCTTCCGTAAATCGCGTGCTGAATTTCGTCATGTTATTTCTTTTCAATGCTACAAGCGACTGAAGTCAATTCTATCTATTGGCCAATGAAATCGCTCGGAATGAAATCTATTTTTAGATACCGGAGTTTCACATGGTAAATGCCTTAATATTTGCCGTTTCCAATAAGAAATGAATGGAATGGAAGAAATAACTTTATTATTATTATTTTAATTTATTTCCACTTGTCACAGAATAAATATTTATGAAAAAAATCGATAGATTTGTTGTTTTTATTCAATAAAAACTCCACTGAAAATGCTGCTTATAATTAGGTCAAGTGACCAATGACATTCGCCGTTACGGAAAATGTAAACAAACCAATTCCAACGTCGTCTGCTAGGCTTGGCACCAACTAAAAATGGAAGTCGAGGGGAGAAAGAGAGCGGCCAATTGGTCAAATTTGGAAGAAATTGTTTTGATAGATGAATGTTCCAAAAGGGAGGGCACTTTATTTGGCAAAATAAAGGGTTGTGGTGCCGGGGGAAAAATTTCGAAAGTGAAAGAAAATGGGTGGCAAGAGGTGGTGGATGTGCTGAATTCGTAAGTTTAGCTTATTTAGATTAGACTAGGGCTAAATGAACAAGTACTCTCTTATATTCACAAAAATAAAATCAATATTAAAAGTTCAACAAGTTTAATCTTTATTATAACGGTGATACTGATAAATAATAAAAAATAACAGAACACTATACAGTACAGTGATAGAAATTCTCAATAAATATCACATTTACAGTTAAAATATAAATTACAATTTTAATTAAGCAGTCTAACTAAATCTATATATTATATCGTTTACTATTTCAGACAATTTATAACAAAAAAGAGGGACATGGGGGAGGTGAAAAAGAAATACCACAACATAAAACAAAGAAGTATGTCTAACTAAGTATAATAACATTAAGTTTCAGATTAAGATAGGGTAAAGGAGCTGACAGGTTGAGGTAGCCTAAAAAAAAAAGTAAAAAATAGATTTATAATGTAAAAATAAAATTTTGAAAATTCCAGTCAAATTAATTCATCTCTTTTAAAGCTCTGATATAATAATAATGAAAAATCATGAATAATAAGCATACTATCAGACATTGCAAATTTATCTTTTAACTTTTAAAGGTAAAGAAAAGCTTGATCAGGTGAAAAGACCCAAAACAGGTGGAGGGCCAAATCCAATTTATACGGACGCGGAAGACCTCCTTTTAAACACCATGGAGGGCAGACCTCAGATTGAAGGCCTTTCATCTGGTATTGATACCGATGGTAACTATTACAATTACATACCAAAGTAATAAATCTAATCAATAGTTATGGATATATATATTGTTATACTAGACACACCATTGATAAAATATGTCTTCTTAATCAGTAAACCCGCAATAAAATATGATTTTTTTCTATTTAGATCTACAGATAATACCACCAACACAACCACTTACATATCCAATAGAAATATTATTTGAGGGTAAAGTATAACATTAATTATTATCAATATAATATACATTATTGAAAACTAATCCAAATATTACATAACTGATTACTTTTCATACATTGAATAATATTTACAAATACATATTCAAAATAATTACAGATCAAGCCACAGGTACAGTAACTGAAGATTTATATACTGCTGATAAGAGTGTGATAATAACACCAACACCAAAAAGGCAAAAAGGTACAATTCTTAATTATTAAGTAATTTCATATAATTCATATGGTACACATCATTACAATTTCTTAAAAATAAAGACAAATACTTTACTATAATAATGTATCTTTTATCTGTTACAGTGTCCAAAGGATTAACTACACTTGAGGAAGAAAACATCAAACTCGACAATGAGAGACTCAAATTAGAAATTGAAAAAATAAAAGAACAAAGGAAGAATTTAGAAGTTGAATATGAAATTTTATGTATCCAAAGAAATAAATTAAAGGAATGAAACAATCTATTTGTTTAACAAGGTTTTTTATTCTGTTGACTTAATTTCGTGATTTACTCTACTTCATTATGGCTGTATAAGAAGTTTGCCTCAACTAGCTGCCATTTACATGTTTATGTATTAAGTCCCCTAATAACTGCATGTATAGATTATTATTATTTTTAATATATATGACTCTAATGCGCTTTAAAAATTTTAAATGAAACATAGATTTGGACTTTTCCACCACCGAAATTTGTTATAACTACATTCGATGTTAATCTTTTAGAGATATTTAGTAACTGGATAGAGTAATAAACTATAACAAATGAAATTTAAGAAGAAAAATTACTAATATAATTATAATCGAGGAGTATTCTCTAAACATTATCAAGAAAATGCAGTAATACGAAATTTGTTTTCCATACCTGTAAGTAGGCATTACATGTCATATTATCACCTAAAATGTAACAATTATGAAAAGAATTTGACACCAATTTCGTTACGTTTTTTTACTCCATCCAATGCTATTATGCGGTTATAACTGGCAACAGCCTCATCACTTCCGTCATAATCTAAATCTAAAAAATCAACATCGGTAACTAAAACATCCCCCCTACTAATTCCAAGATTATGTAAAATTACACATGCAGTTATGTAAATTACAGCTTGCTGAGGAGAACTTCTTATGCCATAATGCAGAAGAGCAAATCTTCTTTTTAAAATTCCAAAGGTTTGTTCTATTAATACTCTTGTTCTGCACAGGCTGGTGTTAAAATTATCTTGTTGACGGTTGGAAGGGTTTAGAAAAGGTGTCATTAGATATTTCAAACAAGGATAACCTGAGTCGCCTAGCAATAGACCATCGTAATACCTACAAAAGAAATTTTTCAAAAATAAATTAAGATGACATACTGATGATAAAATCCTTGAGTGGCTTTTAGTGATTGGGCACATTAAAAAACACAACACAATACTGCACGAAACGTCGTGATATATGTGTATAAACCAGTGATTGTTTTCCATATAATATGTTTTGTGTTTTTTATACTGATGACAGTTTACATGCTGATCTTTTTTTTTAATTTCAAATAGAAATTATTTTTAGGATGAACTGGGGTTTAATGGCTTATTTTCTATGTATGGGGGTCCTCGGTCTATCAGATAATCCAAATGACTAAGCTCTTGCAATATTATGGACAAGAGGCTAATACAAGGTTTGATCAAGGGACATGAGTAGGGTGGCTCAAATAAATAAAATGGCAGCGGACGTTAGAAAATTAAATGAAATATT
Source organism: Patella ulyssiponensis (assembly GCA_963678685.1). Taxonomy (NCBI): domain Eukaryota; kingdom Metazoa; phylum Mollusca; class Gastropoda; family Patellidae; genus Patella; species Patella ulyssiponensis. Next base: position 51,582,091 of record OY783228.1, on the reverse strand, counting down.
AAAAAAATAGGTCGGGGAGGGGGTAGTGATTTTCGGGGACGGATTTCAGACTAAGTCGAGGGCTGTCAGGAATAATACATGCTACCACATGAAAGAGGGATAAACCCTCTTTCATTTCATACCACTTGTTACTAAGTCAGAAGCACACTCACTATATACTGTCCATGCTAACACAAATTTTAAAGGGCGTATGGCTCTATTTTTTGGAAATGAGATGAGCTCAAAAGGAGTTTAACATCCTTCTGACCTAAACTGGGCTAATGAAGACAGGCATTCGAAATACAGTGTGCTATAAGTGAAATTTTGCCCGGGCAGTGGCGCTACGGTCTACCCTTACATCAATCTATTACTACAAGCCAATGCGTACACGGGACCCTGGTTTTTCGTCCCACCCGAATGACCAGACAGCTGACCTTGTCAGGCCCTCCGTCCTGTATCACTTAACCACATGATACCCCTATTTTTATGAACCTTCAAATAGACAAAAAATGGTTCTAAAAGCACATATTAATGTAATATGAATGTATTTAAATCTAAAGTGATTTATATTCAATTTCTGAAAAAAAAAATGTAATTTCTAATCAATTATGTTCGATGTAATAGTTGAACAGTTCAAATTGAACTGCAGTCATTTACGTCTGCTTAGTGTATTCTACACATTTTTTTTTATTTCGAATCAGCCTTCCTCCACTGATTACTTCCATATTAAGTTAAAGACTTAGCTCCTTTAAAGGTAATACATTTACTGTTGGTATCAGGCACTGTGATATTATTTCTTAGAAGGTATTTGTCAACCCTGCTGAAAGTCAACAACATAAATACAAAATATTCATGTACGTACCATTTTGAAACTGGTTATTCAATTCACACTGACGCCAAATCCTGCTGTCGTGAACAGATCCAGGCCAGTTAGCACATAGCGAAGTTATTCTAAACTTGGAGTCACAAATCATCTATAATGATAAAAATTAAAGTTGCACTGTAGATTTTATGATCTAATACATTAATCATTAAACTTGCATAAAGTCAAAAGTAAGTATACAGGCATGATGCCAGAGGTAAATCATACTCCTAGCAGTGTTCCGTTTGATTAGAGCTAATTCCACTACTCACTGCTGTAAAGAGTGGACATTCTTCTTCTAAATATTGATTGGTCAATAGTCCGTTTAACAACAAATTGCTAACTACATTAACTAAAGCATTACTTTTAAAACAGAGCGTCAAATTGTTACATCATGGCTCACGATTTTATTATGCCCAATTAACCAGTGCATAGCAGAATATCGCAGTAAAACTTATTGCCTGACAAAAGAGTCTATCAAATCGAATAAAATGTAAACAATACTGTTTGGAAACCAGCATACTTTCACCGTTTCTAAATATTTTAATAAATTAAATCCCTGCCGAAAGTTTTAATGAAGACCAAGATTAAACGTAGGACTGTCATGCTGCTGTACTCAAGTGATAGATTTGATTGAACGGGAAGAATAGACAAAATCATTAGTATTTATTTCTATATGATGCTCATCAGTACCTGTACATTGTGGGCATGCACCCCTTTTCTGTTAATAAAATCATTTTCATTTTCTGTAGGTGTAGAAATCTTAATTTGTGTTCCGTCAACACACCCAGGTACTTTCGGGAATCCTGAAAAACAAAGTTATAGACCTACTTGAATTAATGTTGTAATATCACTTTATTATTTATAATTAAAATAGATTATCATAAACATGTAGATTGCCATCGTTTGCTTGAAATAAAATAAACTGCTCAGATTGAGTCAGATGAAAGCACAATTTCTACTTTCACATTGTTATTGTTAAAAACATCTTAATATTAGATTAGTAATAATAGAAATATCTACAAAATGTCATGATTACAGAAATAATACACGAAATGGGTTTGCATTTTGTAATAATCTATTGAACATAATTATGTGGCATTGTGTAGTAGATTTATCAAATCACTTATCGTAAAATTGTACGGCGTCAACATCAGCAATCAACCATTGATAAACAAACCTCTCAGCCAATGAAGGCCATCGTGTAGTGGCGCTGTGGTATTTACAGCCCAGTTCACTGCAGACGAGGGTAAGTTGGGTGATTTTGCAATGGACTTGTCGATGGTGATATTTTTAGATTGGGGGTTATCATAAAAATTGCGGCGGAGACGTAAACGGGGTGCAAAAAATGGTAAACCCAGTTGCTTAGCCTATACCGTATACGTACCTGCAATTTTTCTGAAGCCTTCCATGACACGCTTAGCATCTTCTCCGACAGGAAACTTTATAAAATTAATCATCTGCCGAACGATGGCCGAACCTGCATCATTGGCAAAACCGCGAAACTTCGTCTAGTGGGTGATTTTATGCTTTCCCTCACGAGTTCTTCTATGAAAAAGATAGACACTCTACGAAACCGAAAACGCTCAAAAAGCTCATTATCATCCAAACGGTTTAAAGGGTCATCCCTTTCATAGAAGACTCGGGGCCTTGGTAGTTGGCGTCGTCTTAAGCGTCTAAGGCGTCGTACGGCGGCCATTCTACTTTAGACTTAAGTATGTGTAGCAGCTTTCTCAAATATTTAAGAAATTTCTCAAATATTTGAGAACTTTCTCAACTTTGAGAACAAAAATGTTCTTAAATTGTTTTGTGAACTCCATTTATTTTGAGAATTTTCAATTTGAGCAAATTCTCAAAATTGAGCATAGATTTGTACTTAAGTATGCTTTGTGAACTCGGGGTCTTCCTTTTGAACCAATAGCTAAGAAATCTATCTTAGGATGGTACGTCATAGGAGCTGATAATACCACGAGAATGTCGTCAATTTGCAGCATAAATTTTGTAAATAAAATTAGTCTCGAGAAGTTTTATGAATTTGAAACTTTGGATATACAATCAGCTGACTGTTCCTGTCCAGCAAAATTAATGTCGCCTGATGATCAGAAAGCGTTAGAACTTCTTAAGAAATCATGTTCAAAGCAAGGAGATAGGTACATGATAGGATTGCCTTGGAAGAAAAGTCCTGCCAGACAGATCTGTTACCTAACAATTATTCATTAGCTATGAAGAGGTTAGTTTCACTCGAAAGTAATTTGATGAGAAGTCCATCTAAAGCTGAAACATATCAAACTACTTTACTGGATTATGAAAGAAATGGATGGGCAATGAAACTGTCAGATAATGAATTACAAAGGGATATCAGTCCGGTTTATTATCTACCACACCATGGTGTATACAGAGCAGACAAACCAATTCATTCTTATATAAGGGTCCCAATCTAATTGGTAACTTGTTTGGAATACTTCTTAGATTTCGAGAAGAGTCGGTTGCCATTATATGGGATATTTCCAAGATGTTTTTTCAGATTTGTTACCACAAAGGAACACTCATGTTCACAGGTTTTTATGGAGGAATTTTGAATTACAGAGAAAACCAGATATTTATCGATTACTTAGAGTAACTTTTGGGGACAAGTCATCACCCGACATGGCTTCTTATGTGATGATACATATGGCAGAAAAGTTCAAGGATAAGTTTCCGCGTGCATCACGAGTGATTGAACAAGACAGATATATGGACGATCTTATACATTCTACGTCATCTCCAAAAGATGCGTATTGTTGTATTAAAGACTTAGATGAAATTTTATCATCAGGAAGTTTTAAAATCAAGAAATGGTATTCATCGTCAGATATTGTTAGAAATAAGTTAGCTGATACAGATGCACCTGTTAATTTAGATTGAGAAGAGACTTAGATGAAATTTTATCATCAGGAAGTTTTAAAATCAAGAAATGGTATTCATCGTCAGATATTGTTAGAAATAAGTTAGCTGATACAGATGCACCTGTTAATTTAGATTGAGAAGATGAACTTAAAACATTAGGTATCACTTGGAATCCTTATGCAGATCATCTTTTAAGATTCAAGGTCAAGAAAACGGAATTAGAGAAGTACACGAAGAGAACTATCCTATCAAAGATGTCGATGTCGTACGATCCCCTTGGACTTGCATCACCACTTACCATTAAGATGAGAAAATCGATGCAAGACATATGGAGGTCAAAATCATTTGATTGGGACGATCCACTTTGTAAAGAAATAGAAGACATTTGTAAAAGTCATTTTAAAGAATTGGAGAAACTTGAAGCTATTAAATTCCCAAGATGTCTTAAGCCGAAAGAGAAAGTAGACGAATCCTCAGAACTACATGTATTTTGTGATTCAAGTTTGACTGCATATGGGGCAGTTGCGTATATTAAATGGCCTTTGTCGCATGGTAACCATGTCCAGTTAATTGCCGCTAAAGCAAGGGTTGCACCAATACGACAGAGTACAATTCCTCGTTTGGAATTAATGGGAGCCTTAGTTGCCTCAAGACTAGCCAAGACAATATTTGACGAATTTCGATTGAAACCAAGTACAGCATACTTATGGTCAGATTCGAAGATAGTTTTACATTGGATCAAGTCTGATTCTATTAATCTAAAGGCCTTTGTAGGCGTTCGGGTTACAGAAATACAATCAACCTGGAATACATCGAAATGGTATTCCGTGCCAAGCGAAGAAAATGTAGCAGACGATCTGAGCAGAGGTTTATCTGTTTATAAGTTGAGTGATCGTTGGATGATTTTTGCAATGTTCCGAAGTTCAGTGGCCAGTTCAAGATGTCGCACCTATTCAAGATGACGTAGAGACAAAACAAAAGTCAATTTATGCATTCAGTATACTAGAGTCAGTCATCGATATACCGCGCTTTTCAAGCCTGTCCAGATTGATCAGAACAATGGCATATTGTTATCGTTTTATCAATAATTTGAAAATTAAGTCAAGAATCCTACCAAATGAGGAACTTGTTCAGATTGGAACAATCACACAAGAAGAATATGTTAAAGCTGAGAATTATTTGGTAATGGTCAGTCAGAACAATATCGGTAATTGGGAAGAAAATTATCGAGATCTCTCGCCATTTATGTTAAATAAGATCATTAGAGTTGGGGGACGTCTTAGACATTCTCCATTGTCTTACGAACAGAATCATCCAATACGTTTACCAAGATCAAGTCATATATCAGAACTCATTATGAAAGATGTCCATACCAAGTTATGTCATGTGGGCGCTGAAAGAACATTAGGCGAGAGTCGGCGTAAATACTGGATACTTCAAGTACGTTCATTAGCCAAGAAAATAGTTCGTCAGTGTGTTATTTGTCGTAAATTAAGACAACCACCACATACTACAATAATGGGCGATTTACCGCCTGATAGATTGAAACCGATGTCATCAATTTTTACAGTTACTGGAATTGATCTCTTTGGTCCTATGCTTTTGAAGTATGGCCGAAACAAGAATACCAAAGTGTGTGGTGCTATATTGACATGTGCCAACGTACGAGCAATACACCTGGAGATAGTACAAGACCTGTCAACGCCATCATTTCTTCACGCGCTACGACGATTTGCTGCAAATCATGGATGGCCATCAGTAATACTGTCTGATAATGGAAGCAATTTTATAGGTGCCCATAAAGAGATCAAGAAACTTTATCAAGAAGGAAATTGAAGATTTTGGAGGTTTTCACAAAGTTCGATGGAAATTTTCTACACCTTTAAGCCCACACCAGGGTGGAATATACGAAAGCTTGATTAAACAGGTCAAGAGATGTATTCAAGTAGTCATTGGACACCAAGTCTTGAATTGGAATGAGTTGTCAACTTTATTTAGTGAAATTAAATGTTTGATAAATAGTCAACCAATAGGTTACAGTCCAGATAATCCAAATGACCTACACGCGTTGACGCCTAATCATTTTGTAATGGGTCGCGCTACAAATGAAATACCTCAAGGTCCCTTAGAGGAAACTAAGAACCTTCATCGCAGATTTGAATTTGTACAGTCATTAGTTCAGCACTTCTGGAAACGATTTATTAGAGAGTATATTCCAACGACGATGAGACGTGTCAAATGGAGAATTCAAAATCGTCAAGTTCAAGTTAATGGCGTTGTCTTATTAGTAGATTATACAGTATCTCAAGGGAGATGGAACTTGGGAAGAGTTACTCAAGTGTATCCTGGTGTCGATAGAGTTGTAAGAAATGTTCAAGTCAAGACGAAATCAGGATCTTATCAACGCTCCGTGCAGAAATGCTGTATTATACTTCAGTCAGAAGACCACACCTAATTCTGGTGGCCCCGACGGTTGGTTTGAGTAATCGTGACACAGTGCCTTTACTGTTTTTGTTTCTGACCTTAATGTTCAAAGGTCACGGAAGATTCGAGGCTTTACATTACGCCATAGCGCACGCTTAATCGAAAGAGCGTCACTCATACTTTATTATATGAATTAATAGTTTATGGTAGTATTATATTGAAGCTGTTCAGAAACTGTACATAGACCAACTCTTCAGTTACATTTAGGAATCTTTTATTGAAAGTTTTATATAGTTTGAAGTACTATATTATATTTGTATCGTGCTTTTGTAGAGAACAGCTGATTGATGTCAGCTCGAAGTTGACCTTTAACCTATGTGTATATCACTTTCTAAGCTACAGAGACCATAGAAATTACCTTGCGCTTTGTCAATATTATTTGATATTATTAAAGTGTTGAATATTGTTCATTTGTACAGTCGCTTAGGTCAAATAATTAGTTGATTATAGTCCCATGTTTAAATTAGTTTAATGAATATGAACATATAGTCATGAGTAATAGACGTTTTATTCTGAGATTGTTTGTCATTATAGTCTTAATTCGTGGAAACATATTGAATATTGTGTTTTATTTTATACTTTCAGAAATATTTATTTATAGTATCGTTCTTATGCGTATGCGAAATATATGTATGTCATATATTCCTGAACAAGTCTTTGTGTTTGTTTTTAATCACTACAATTGATGGGTTCGCAACACTACGCTTATATATGAATTCGGTAACAACCTGTGTTGGTAACTTATTAATCTGTCTCAGCAAATGGTAATAAACAAAATAAAATATAAATAGCATGTTGAAGATAAATGTTTAAAGCAATACCTAAGTTTATTATGATATTGCAGGAGATCTATTTCATACTGACTAGATATTGCAAAATTTTGAAAACTAGGTCATGCATTTATTTTTTTTCAAAATATAAACTTTATTCAAAGGTGGGCTGTAATTTTTACCTTTTTGTAGGCTCAAAAGGAGAAGCATTGAAGGTGGACGGTTATCACTCCAAATGCTATTCTCGCTTCTGTGCTAAACAACGGATCCAGCGTTCAGAAAAGAGAGCCTTGAAAAGGGCAGCACCCGAGACCCGAAACATAGTCCTTCAACTCCTTCACAAAAAAGATCATCTCATCGACCGTTATCATGTACAGTCACATCTTCTACCGGTGGTGTTCTTCCATCTGTTTGTATCATATGCAAGAAAGTCGACCCATATATCAAGCGTGGTGGAAAACGAACCAAAGATTTATTATATAAAACACAGACTTTGGATGCTGGTAAGTAATTGTTTACAATGTGAAACTAAGAGCCCCACTTCTCATTCATGTGACACAATTGCTATGCTGATTAGGTTAGGTAGCACGTCATTTCGGGCTCAGTCTCTCGACTTTTTGGGCTTTATATTTGTAATAACCGTTTTTTCTTTCGTTTTAGGTGATGCTGAACACACATCATTCACGATAATAAAGAAATTAAACATGAAGCTGGACTAATAGGATGCAAATTATTTTAAAATAAATCGATCACCGGACTGATTAAATGTGTGTAGCATGGCAGTCTATCCATTAAAAGCTCAAACTTTCTTAGTATAATTTCTTTTTAAGCTGATGCTGATGATTTATCAGATGATGATATTGATGAATATTGAAATGCAATAATAATAAATTCCATTTTTTGATTGCAAAATCCACCCATAAGCATGCTCAAAGTGCTTTTAAGAGCAATATACCGGGGTACTATGTGTACATACATGTTTTTTTCAATTTTAGTAATTTTTTTTGAACAAATGAGATTTTGATTGTTATGACGAATATTTTGGGGTCTCTCAAACATCGTATTATGCAATGTTATTGTTATGACTGTTTTTTCTAAATTTATCTCCCAGTTGGACTTGTTAGTAAATACAAAATTAATAATATTATTGTCTTTATTATTGTGAATTGCCTTTAAAGGATGTCAATTGCTGTAGCATTGTTTTGCGTATCAAACATAGACATGTACAAATAACAAAGGTGGATCAAGGCTCTGATGGGTCCTAGGCATCTCGACCAGCTGGGCCCTTTGTGGAACTGGTTTCAGAAATCACTCCTTCCTGTTGGTCAGATACTCACTATTTTCGATGATGTTCGTGTTTTCATCGACTGAGCAGTGCATGACCCTGTCCCTGGCCATCGAAAAAACATTGCGAATGTTGTTTGGGCGTAGTTTTAGTTCTCTCGTCTCCCATCCACACCATTGCCTTTGGGTCTGGGTCATATCAACGGGCAACCAGCTTCCGTTGAAATGACGCGGCTTTCACGTAATGAATTCAACATTGAAACAAGATGGCCGACTAGCTGTACACGCTTAAGAGCGAGAGGGAAATTTTACCTTTTATAATGAGATTTCTTGCTTAGAATGCTTTTAAAGTTTGCATAGTTATACATTTAGTGTCAAGGATTATATTTGTGAAATTTGTGCACCTAAATATTATGTGGATCTTCAAAAATTCAAGGAAATAGGATACTTTTGTATATTTAATAATACAGCTCACCTGAGGCTTAGTTGTTTTTGGATCTCAAATAAGTGAGTAGGCATTAAAGTATAAACACGAAGGTCACATACTACATACCGTCCTGTAACATTTATTTATAGTATCGTTCTTATGCGTATGCGAAATATATGTATGTCATATATTCCTGAACAAGTCTTTGTGTTTGTTTTTAATCACTACAATTGATGGGTTCGCAACACTACGCTTATATATGAATTCGGTAACAACCTGTGTTGGTAACTTATTAATCTGTCTCAGCAAATGGTAATAAACAAAATAAAATATAAATAGCATGTTGAAGATAAATGTTTAAAGCAATACCTAAGTTTATTATGATATTGCAGGAGATCTATTTCATACTGACTAGATATTGCAAAATTTTGAAAACTAGGTCATGCATTTATTTTTTTTCAAAATATAAACTTTATTCAAAGGTGGGCTGTAATTTTTACCTTTTTGTAGGCTCAAAAGGAGAAGCATTGAAGGTGGACGGTTATCACTCCAAATGCTATTCTCGCTTCTGTGCTAAACAACGGATCCAGCGTTCAGAAAAGAGAGCCTTGAAAAGGGCAGCACCCGAGACCCGAAACATAGTCCTTCAACTCCTTCACAAAAAAGATCATCTCATCGACCGTTATCATGTACAGTCACATCTTCTACCGGTGGTGTTCTTCCATCTGTTTGTATCATATGCAAGAAAGTCGACCCATATATCAAGCGTGGTGGAAAACGAACCAAAGATTTATTATATAAAACACAGACTTTGGATGCTGGTAAGTAATTGTTTACAATGTGAAACTAAGAGCCCCACTTCTCATTCATGTGACACAATTGCTATGCTGATTAGGTTAGGTAGCACGTCATTTCGGGCTCAGTCTCTCGACTTTTTGGGCTTTATATTTGTAATAACCGTTTTTTCTTTCGTTTTAGGTGATGCTGAACACACATCATTCACGATAATAAAGAAATTAAACATGAAGCTGGACTAATAGGATGCAAATTATTTTAAAATAAATCGATCACCGGACTGATTAAATGTGTGTAGCATGGCAGTCTATCCATTAAAAGCTCAAACTTTCTTAGTATAATTTCTTTTTAAGCTGATGCTGATGATTTATCAGATGATGATATTGATGAATATTGAAATGCAATAATAATAAATTCCATTTTTTGATTGCAAAATCCACCCATAAGCATGCTCAAAGTGCTTTTAAGAGCAATATACCGGGGTACTATGTGTACATACATGTTTTTTTCAATTTTAGTAATTTTTTTTGAACAAATGAGATTTTGATTGTTATGACGAATATTTTGGGGTCTCTCAAACATCGTATTATGCAATGTTATTGTTATGACTGTTTTTTCTAAATTTATCTCCCAGTTGGACTTGTTAGTAAATACAAAATTAATAATATTATTGTCTTTATTATTGTGAATTGCCTTTAAAGGATGTCAATTGCTGTAGCATTGTTTTGCGTATCAAACATAGACATGTACAAATAACAAAGGTGGATCAAGGCTCTGATGGGTCCTAGGCATCTCGACCAGCTGGGCCCTTTGTGGAACTGGTTTCAGAAATCACTCCTTCCTGTTGGTCAGATACTCACTATTTTCGATGATGTTCGTGTTTTCATCGACTGAGCAGTGCATGACCCTGTCCCTGGCCATCGAAAAAACATTGCGAATGTTGTTTGGGCGTAGTTTTAGTTCTCTCTTCTCCCATCCACACCATTGCCTTTGGGTCTGGGTCATATCAACGGGCAACCAGCTTCCGTTGAAATGACGCGGCTTTCACGTAATGAAAGAAAGAAATGAATTCAACATTGAAACAAGATGGCCGACTAGCTGTACACGCTTAAGAGCGAGAGGGAAATTTTACCTTTTATAATGAGATTTCTTGCTTAGAATGCTTTTAAAGTTTGCATAGTTATACATTTAGTGTCAAGGATTATATTTGTGAAATTTGTGCACCTAAATATTATGTGGATCTTCAAAAATTCAAGGAAATAGGATACTTTTGTATATTTAATAATACAGCTCACCTGAGGCTTAGTTGTTTTTGGATCTCAAATAAGTGAGTAGGCATTAAAGTATAAACACGAAGGTCACATACTACATACCGTCCTGTAACATTTAAACGCTCCTGTATTTGCAATTATTTATTACCAAAATGCCAAGTAAAAAAGGCCGAGAAAAGAAGAGACCAAGGGAATCCGACTCAAGCAGCTCACATAGCATAAATTCCTTTTTAGATAGTATGCTGGAATCTAACGATTCAATTAGATTCTTAATTACACAGATTTTGAAAAGAGACGTGTTGGTTACCCATCTGTCAAATGCCATGGCACCTGAAATCATGCAAAGAGCAGAGCAAAAATTTTCTGAAATAATGGATGTCAGATTGGATGAGTTAGAACAGTACTCACGAAGAAATTGCCTAAAATTCACAGGCTTAACAGAAAGAAGTGAGGAAAACACAGACGACATCATCCTAGACATTATAAATAAGCACATACTAAAACCTGAACAAGAACAAATGACATATAGACAAATAAGTAGAAGTCACAGAGTAGGGAAGAGAAATTCGAATTACCCCCGAGATATAATTGTTCGCTTTATTAGTTATAGAGACAAGGCTACCATATACGGTAAAAAACACAATCTAAAGGAGTTTAACGCCGCTAATAAACTTCAAGTCTACGTAAACGAGTCTTTAACCAAGAGACGTTCCCTACTATACAGAGACATAAGATCAGTTTTTAAGCAAGGGTCTGTAAAAAACTGTTGGACCTATGATGGTAGATTATATGTTAGAACACTAGCAGACGACAAAAATGTAGAGATTCGATCACAAGAAAACCTAAAATAGTTTGACACGGCTACAGAACAATATACAACAGGATCTCGACCGAATAAACAGAACGACCGACAAACCGAAACAGCGATACCTGCTTCCGGTTCTGCACTTGATAGAAACGACCCTAATGTGAGTGCTAACTTAATACAGAGGTCATTGTTGGATGTCGGGGTTGTAACTTCTACTCCCGCGCCTTAAAATCATATTGTTAATAACTGTGTCTGTATCAGATTGATAGCAATTACATGTTTCTTAAAGTCATATCCCTTTGTCCATCGTCTACTTAATAGTGCCTATGTACAATAGCAATTTACTTATTACATTATATAAGTACCTAAATTAAATAGGCAGTATTCTGCGTAAATTATTACACAATAATTCTTAACAAGTATTGTCCTAGAGTAACAGGCATTGTTTGACATTAGTCTAAACATTATCATTAAATCCTAACGACGTCATAATATTAAATATAATAAAGTCTTGTAGATTCAGAGATATCAAAAACCAATTAATGCACTTAGTTTTCGCATATGGAAGTATCATAAAAATATGTTTACTATATAAAAATTATATTACATGTATATCACAAATTAAAAAAACTATTTAAAGTGCTTATTTATTGTACATTTAACTACCATAAAGTTATATCATTGACTAACCAATATTTTTGTAGCATTATTCTATAAAAAATTGTTTCACTTTATGAACTTACATTATATCTATCAGATTAATCAAATATCCTATAGTGAATTTAGTTTATGTTTATACAAAACGTAAACAGTAAACATTTAGTTACGCGTTAACATTAGTGATTATAGCTCAAATGAGTATGAGCCAAATTGTTGTATGTGTCATTACAATAATCGCAACTGTCATTGAGATAAAAGAATCGAATGTATTATTGAGAAAGATATTGGCGTAAATTGACCTGATTATGGTGTTAACATATTTTACTGAGAATTATTAACTTATCATAACCCTAACCTATACTACGGTAATCTACTTTCTGACGACTCACATTTGAACCATAAGGTTCTTATATTACTTATTACATAGAAGAATCGTATTTATCATCGTTATAAAACGAATCACCAGGCTATATTAATAGTGCTACTATGATGCTGCTAAATACTCCCATCGTTATAAAAAGAATCATCAGGCCATTCGAATAGCGTTACTTTGATATTTATGATAAATATATATACAGTGGATTCTGTCACATCCGATGTCTGAACACTCCGGATTTCTGTGTCATCCGACATGATTTTCATGTCCCGATTTATTTCCTCCCAGCAAACACAAAACGTTTTGGTAACATTCGAAATTGGTTCTAATATGGTTGCGTTTAGAATGTTTGTTTAAGCACGTTCTCCAAACGTTCAGAAAGGGTTCAGAGATAGACTGTAATTTTTATAAACGTTCAAGAAACATCACCAGAATGTTGTCTTTTGACGTTTTAATTTTACTTTCATTCAACAATGACCGAACGTTATTTTGAATGTTTTCATAATGTTTCATCGGCAAACGTTGCATTAAAACATTAGATTAATGTTTCAACTCTGTTTTTTTATTACGTTTTATCGTTGATACTGTGAGACGTTACTAAACATTAGTTAATATCGTTCTACTGACGTTTACTTTAGAAACGTTCGGATTAGTTGTTCCAAGAACGTCAACTGAACCACCTGATTCAACGTTGTTTGTCAAGCCTGGTCAGACAAACTATAGACGTCAGTAAACTATGTTCTTCTAACGTAACTTTTGTAACGTTTTAAATTAAGATTCTTTGAACGTTGGTAACACTTTTGTTTGGGACGTTATATTCATTATATTAAATTTCAGCTTTTAAAACGTTCTGTTTTCCTAATCTAAAAACGTTGAAATTAAACGAAAAAATAAAACCTTCCGATAATGTTCGTAAAACGTTGTATATCTATTTTACATTCTTTACATCTTACATCATTAGCAAACGTAGCATTACAACATTAGATTAATGTTTCAACCCCGTTTTTTATGACGTTATATCGTCGATACTGTGAAACGTTACTAAACATTAATTAATATTGTTCTACTGACGTTTACTTCAGAAACTTTCAGATCAGTTGTTCCAAGAACGTCAGCTGAACCACCTGAATCAACGTTATTTCCCAAGGCTGGGCAGACAACCTGGAAACGTCATTAATTTATGTTCTTCTAACTTAACTATTTTAGCGTTTTAACTTATGTTTCTTTGAACGTTAGTAATACATTAGACTAATGTTTCAACTCTGTTTTTTTATGACGTTATATCGTTGATACCGTGAGACGTTACTAAACATTAGTTAATATCGTCCTACTGACGTTTGTTTACTTTAGAAACGTTCAGATTAGTTGTTCCAAGAACGTCAACTGAACCACCGGAATCAACGTTATTTCCTAAGCCTAATCAGACAACCTCTAAACGTCAGTAAATTATGTTCTTCTAACGTAACTTTCGTGGCGTTTTAGTTTATGATTCTTAGAACGTTAGTAATACATTAGACTAATGTTTTAACTCTGGTTTTTTTTTTATGATACTATATCGTTGATACTGTGAGACGTTACTAAACATTAGTTAAAATTCTTCTTCTGACGTTTACTTTAGAAACGTTCAGATTAGTTGTTCCAAGAAATTCAGCTGAACCACCCGAATCAACGTTATTTCCTAAGCCTAGTCAGACAACCTGGAAACATCAGTAAATTATGTTCTTCTAACGTAACTTTTGTAACGTTTTAAATTATGATTCTTTGAACGTTGGTAACACTTTTATTTATTATATTGAATTTCAGTTTTTAAAACGTTCTGTTTTCCTAATCTAAAAACGTTAAAATTAAACGAAAAATAAACCCTTCCAATAAAGTTCGTAAAACGTTGTATTTCTATTTTACATTACGTCATTAGCAAACGTTGCATTAAAACATTAGATTAATGTTTCAACCCTGTTCTTTTATGGCGTTATATAATCGATTTTGTGAAACGTTACCAAACATTAATTAATATTGTTCTACTGACGTTTACTTTAAAAACGTTAAGATTAGTTGTTCCAAGAAAGTCAGCTGAACCACCTGAATCAACGTTATTTTCCAAGCCTGGTCAGACAACCTGGAAACGTCAGTAAATTATGTTCTTCTAACGTAACTACTGTAGCGTTTAAACTTAGCACTAATTATAATCGTTCTAGGGACTTTTACTTCAGAAACGTTGGGATTAGTTGTTGTGAGAACGTCAAATGAACAATCTGATTCAACGTTATTTCCTGAGCTTGGTCAGACAACCTGTAAACGTCAGTAAACTATGTTCGTCTAACGTAACTTTTGTAGCGTTTTAGCTTATGATCTTTGGATCTCATTAACATATTTGTTTTTTGTTTAACAAATGACAAAATGAAATGAAGTTCACATTCATCGATTTATTCCAAATGATCGTTAGACTAAGTAAGGCACAGACTGACCATTGTAAGGGTAAAATGATACCCGGGGTCAAACAGCAAAGTTACCACAGCATCACAACAAAGTCAGTAACGGGTAAATCCTCCTCTGTTTGCCAAACAAGCATTGATCCGACGTGGCATAATGAGACGTCTAAGGTCATTTTGGTCCAGATTGTCCCATTCCTGTTGCAACGCAGCAGCAAGTTCTTGGACACTGGCAGGACGTTGTTGACGTTGACGTAACCTCTGTCCAAGCATGTCCCAGACATGCTCGATGGGGGAGAGGTCGGGACTCAGTGCTGGCCAAGGTAATGTGGTGATGTTCTGTTGTTGGAGGTAACCTGTAACGATCCTGGCCCTGTGACATCTTGCGTTGTCATCCTGGAAGATGAAACGGCGGCCATGACGTCGTGCGAACGGCACAACATGGACTGCCAAGATGTTGTCCCGGTAGTACTGGCCTGTAACACGCCCTGCAACAACATGTAAAGCCGTTCTTCCAGCAACAGTGATGCCTCCCCACACCATAACAGAACCACCCCAAAATCGATCATGTCTGATGACGTTAACGTCTTGGAAGCGCTCGTTTCGACGACGCCACACCCTCCTACGTCTGTCCAAAAAATCAACAGTGAACCTTGACTCATCTGAAAACATCACATTGCTCCAGCGTCGATTATCCCAGTGTTGACGATCCCTACACCAACGACGTCTTGCCTGAATGTGATGATCTCTCAAACAAGGGATCACGCGAGGACGTCGGGCGCGAAGGTGACCCCTATGCAGTCGATTTCGAATCGTCTGGCCACTCACTCTCACACCAGTGTCTGTTTGAAGACGAGCGCTGATCTGATTTGCCGTGATGACACGATTTCTCAAGGCCAAGGTACGGATAAATCGATCCTGGGCTTGAGTTGTCGCCCTTGGTCGACCTGAGCGTGGTCTGTCCTGTACAGATTGTGTATCACGGTATCTGGACCATAGCCTGCTTATGACAGACTGAGAAACATTCATCGTCGGCGCCACAACCGCCTGTGTTGTGCCGATCTGTAGCATGCCAAGGGCACGTAACCTTTCATTTTGGGTAAGACGACGCATATCAAAATTTGTTTTCTGGTCACTAAAACAATTAAACTGATGTTTCCACCCTGGAATTCAATGCCACAATGACTGTAACATTCAAAGTCAGAGTCGTGCAAATCTTGGGTTGGACCAACATGATGATCCCAAGCATCACCTGCATTCCATGCGGTAGCTATTGGTGCGTTTGGGCGTCACATGTAACTGGAAATGTTTCTTCTGTTAGGTTCTATAGTGACTTTTTTCGTAGTCATTTGCATATTTTAGTATTATGCCCCCAAAATCAAATATCCCCTATTTTTTTTGAATAGTATATTATGACGTTATTTCGTTGATACAGTGAAACGTTGGTAATATAATATTTGTTTGTGACGTTATATTAATTATATTGAAATTCAGTTTTTAAAACGTTCTGTTTTCCTCATGTAAAAACGTTAAAATTAAACGAAAAATAAACCCTTCCAATAAAGTTCGCAAAACGTTGTATTTCTATTTTACATTTTTTACATCTTACGTCATTAGCAAACGTTGCATTAAAACATTAGATCAATGTTTCAACCCCGTTTTTTATGACGTTATATAATCGATACTGTGAAACGTTACCAAACATTAATTAATATTGTTACTTTAGAAACGTTCAGATTAGTTGTTCCAAGAACGTCAGCTGAACCACCGGAATCAACGTTATTTCCTAAGCCTAATCAGACAACCTCTAAACGTCAGTAAATTATGTTCTTCTAACGTAACTTTCGTGGCGTTTTAGTTTATGATTCTTAGAACGTTAGTAATACATTAGACTAATGTTTCAACTCTGTTTTTATGACGTTATATCGTTGATACCGTCAGACGTTACTAAACATTAGTTAATATCGTTCTACCGACGTTTACTTCCAAGAAAGTCAAATGAATCACATTCATTTCAATCAAGTTCGCAAAAACGTAATACCGTTTCACTTCTTGTCTTACATTTT
Organism: Patella ulyssiponensis; assembly: GCA_963678685.1. NCBI lineage: Eukaryota > Metazoa > Mollusca > Gastropoda > Patellidae > Patella > Patella ulyssiponensis. Next base: position 51,564,994 of record OY783228.1, on the reverse strand, counting down.
ACATCATTAGCAAACGTTGCATTAAAAATGTGCGAGGTAAGGTCAAGTTCAGGGTCATTTATGAAAGGTCATTATATACCATAGGTCAAAACCAAGGGTTCGAACATTTACCTTGAAAAAGACATTTTATTTCGGAGTCATTTTTCATTCAATAGATTTGATGGTCATTTCATGTTCTTTTGACGCATGAACTTGAACCAGACCAAAAGACCCATTTTAAACTGGATATTAGGCCAAACGCAAGTTCAAGGTCACTTCTTGGTAGGCAATTACATGGAGTTTAACACATTAACGTTCAATTTACCTGACTTTACCACAGGTGTCCCAGTAAGGTCGAGTAAGTTTCATTTTATTTTCCATCTTTGAACAATTTTCAAGTTTGATATGACTTTGACCTCTGAGGTAAAATACAACGCGATGTTCTGGTTCACCGTGGACGATTTAGTTGGGATGGCCGGAGTCTTAAAGGTGTAAGTCATCAAATTAAAGATTTTTCCCCAAAGAGCAAATGTTCAAGCTAAATTATTTTAGTCTTGAATTTAACTTTGACTCAAGTTCGTACAGACGCCATATCTTTGGAACCATAATAAGTATCAATCCGAAATTCATTGTGTATCCGAATGGGGCCCGTCACCAGAGGGCCCTAACAATCCCAAGCCACCCTTCAAATAGTTTTTCCTCTAGGCAGCCGGAAAGACAAAGTAATTGTTTAAGAACTCAATCCAGAACTCTAGTCGACCTTACTCCGATAGTAACATTGGTGTGCCAATATTTGTCAACTTCCTTTCACACCCCGGGAGATGCTTATGGTATAAGGTCGGACTTTGATACCGTGGGTAGGCTTCTCCGCCATAATTTTCAAAAGTAGCCTGGATAGATGCGCCGTAAAATCTCAGACGATCATAAAGATAGGTTGCCAGGCAACGAAACATACGCCCACAGCAGCTAAATCGTCCGGGCAGTCAACAAGAATTGTCGCATATTTTAATTTTTTGGTAATGAAACATTTATAATACACTAAAATCTGATTAAGAGTAACAACTCATTAAGTAATTATCAGAAAATCATTAGAATTTGTTTGGCTTTTATAAAGTTCTCCTCCATGCTAACGTTTAGTATACGAAACATTTAATATCAATAAAGTGGGACTTAATGCTAGTGAGGGATCCCGAATTGTAGACAAGTTCTTTGTGGTCGCTATAAAGCATATTCTATTTCTGAACAAAAAAGAGCAAAAAGAAAAATGTTTTGCAAATTTTCTTAAAGACTCGAAAAGAAGCGCGACGTAGAAGAAATTATTTGTTCAACAAATAAAAAATTTTGTGTTGTAAAAAAAGTAAAATTACCAGCCAAAAAACCCCATCAAACCAAAAGGTGTAGAAGTGTTCGCACTAATAGAAGGGATTGTGCGGGATTACACCTCAAATAAAAAATAGCATTCTTATTCAACTTGTTGTATTCTTTTTTATAAAAAAAAACTAAAAAACTAACCGTAAAATAGTGGGCTGTAACAAAGAATCATTAAGCATGGTCGGCGGTAACAAGTATTTGGTCGGCGGCATTGCCCGATTAACCTTGTGGGGGTCGGGACAATTTAGGCAGCGATTTCATTGACGTTTAGAATTCGTTGACAATTTGAGTATTTAAAACAGACTCTTTCTCTTATGATGTTTTCATTTACTTTATTTTAGTGAAATCCGGGATAAAATGTGGGGGGGCCGGAACATTTGTCCCACTTTGCCCCCCTAACCGGGCACTGGTCGGCGGTAATTATATTTAAAAAGCATTTGGGCGGCGGTAGGCGGCGGTAAAAAGTACCACCGGTGTTGAAACACCATCCGGGACATGCATCTACAAGGGCCTTTGCGTTATGAGATATAGCTAAATAAATGTGGGACGTAAAGCCAAGTTCAAGATCATTTATGGGACGTTATTTACAGGTCAAGGACAAGGGGTGGAAAATTGACCTTTAAAAAAAAAGTTTTATTCCAAAGCCAGTTTCACCTATTTGACCTTGGCCTAGGACCTTGGGACAGTTCAGATGGGTTGAAAGTTATTTAATGTTCTTTTGAACCAAGACAGTGAACTTGGCCAAACACCCAATCTTTAAGGTCACAAATAAATGATCTATTTTTTTATTTAAGCAAATGATATTCAATTTTATCTCTAAATTATTTTATTTTTTTTATTCTTGTACCCAACTTTGTTCAAGAAAAAAAAATGTCCAAGGTCATGGAGTTTTACCCACAAATGGGCTCTTTGTGGGTATAGAGATTAATATCACCGAAATATTAAAACAAAATATTATAGGCCCAGAAAAGTGTTAGGTCATATTCATGGCCGAAAAAAACCGAAGTATACCGACTGTCGATTAGGTTCAAATTTGGCGCTATTTTTGTCACAGCCAGTCATTGAGTTAACGGTAAATGTATGGCGAAGACACTGACAAGACAACACGAAAGGAAAATTTATTACCATTAGACGGTGAGTACAATTTATTTATTGTTAAACTATAAGTAGACACTTTGTAGGCACTTGACAGCAACTTTGTGTGACTAGTAGTAAAGTCAGTAGACATAGCCGAAAACACATAATGTGACATAACTATAACCAGCCTTGCTAGACCAGCAGATGATTTATTATTATTATTGTAGAATATTACTCGTCTAGATCTAAGACGAATATTAATAGTTTGAAATCTGTATAAACCCATAAACTGCCCTTTTTGTAGGTTGTTCAGAATGTTGAAAAGTCAATTTTGTTTATAAAATTTCACAGAACTCTTCTTAGAAGTTTTTGTTTTAAAAAAAAAATTGGTTTTGATCACCAGGTACTAGTAGGGCCTGCCAATTAATACCAATTTCAATTTGTAGGCTAGGCCTATATCATGACGCAGGCCTCCAAATCAGTTCTCAATAAATTGTTAATTTTATTTGCAATGATTTGCTTGGCAAGATGACAATCAATACTGGCTAATTCCATGCCAGTGTTCCACATTGGCACAAAAATGAAATGATAAGGAGCATATGCAATACATTTTTTTTTCAATAGAGTTATGTTCAAGTTATTGAAATTGAGTTAATATTTCATCTGCCTCATGCGATTACCAAAATATCAGGCGCTTAAGTTAATGTCTTCTTTTTAAAAAAATATTATGATTTAGCAACCTAACTTTAATTTACTCTGTTGTAATAAAATAGAGGTAGAAAAAGATAATAGTAGCATATTTGTATCACATAAACTAGTAATAAACTGTGCTGTATGTATGATTTCTTTGTGGGTAAGTTAAGGCATCTTTCAAACTGATAATCTTAACAGTAAAATATTGTCCCGTCTGTCACAGAATACATGGAAAAGTTGTTGTATTAACATAAGTGGGCAATATTGAAAAACTTATTAGTAATAGTTATCTCCTCTTTCATATGGCTGATTCAGAACATATGATTAATTAGATCTAACGTCAATCAACAAAGTGAAAATTAGATTTGAAATATACTATTCAAAAAAAGTAGGGGATATTTGATTTTAAAGTGTTGTTAAAGTCACCTAATGAAACTGACGAAGAAACAAATGATAAAATGAAATGAAGTTCACATTCATCGATTTATTCCAAATGATCGTTAGACTAAGTAAGGCATAAGGGTAAAATGATACCCGGGGTCAAACAGCAAAGTTACCACAGCATCACAACAAAGTCAGTAACGGGTAAATCCTCCTCTGTTTGCCAAACAAGCATTGATCCGACGTGGCATACTCCTAATGAGACGTCTAAGGTCATTTTGGTCCAGATTGTCCCATTCCTGTTGCAACGCAGCAGCAAGTTCTTGGACATTGGCAGGACGTTGTTGACGTTGACGTAACCTCTGTCCAAGCATGTCCCAGACATGCTCGATGGGGGAGAGGTCGGGACTCAGTGCTGGCCAAGGTAATGTGGTGATGTTCTGTTGTTGGAGGTAACCTGTAACGATCCTGGCCCTGTGACATCTTGCGTTGTCATCCTGGTAGATGAAACGGCGGCCATGACGTCGTGCGAACGGCACAACATGGACTGCCAAGATGTTGTCCCGGTAGTACTGGCCTGTAACACGCCCTGCAACAACATGTAAAGCCGTTCTTCCAGCAACAGTGATGCCTCCCCACACCTTAACAGAACCACCCCCAAATCGATCATGTCTGATGACGTTAACGTCTTGGAAGCGCTCGTTTCGACGACGCCACGACCTCCTACGTCTGTCCAAAAAATCAACAGTGAACCTCGACTCATCTGAAAACATCACATTGCTCCAGCGTCGATTAACCCAGTGTTGACGATCCCTACACCAACGACGTCTTGCCTGAATGTGATGATCTCTCAAACAAGGGATCACGCGAGGACGTCGGGCGCGAAGGTGACCCCTATGCAGTCGATTCCGAATCGTCTGGCCACTCACTCTCACACCAGTGTCTGTTTGAAGACGAGCGCTGATCTGATTTGCTGTGATGACATGATTTCTCAAGGCCAAGGTACGGTTAAATCGATCCTGGGCTTGAGTTGTCGCCCTTGGTCGACCTGAGCGTGGTCTGTCCTGTACAGATTGTGTATGACGGTATCTGGACCATAGCCTGCTTATGACAGACTGAGAAACATTCATCGTCCGCGCCACAACCGCCCGTGGCACGTAACCTTTCATTTTGGGTAAGCCGACGCATATCAAAATTTGTTTTCTGGTCACTAAAACAATTAAACTGATGTTTCCACCCTGGAATTCAATGCCACAATGACTGTAACATTCAAAGTCAGAGTCGTGCAAATCTTGGGTTGGACCCCCATGATGATCCCAAGCATCACCTGCATTCCATGCGGTAGCTATTGGTGCGTTTGGGCGTCACATGTAACTGGAAATGTTTCTTCTGTTAGGTTCTATAGTGACTTTTTTCGTAGTCATTTGCATATTTTAGTATTATGCCCCAAAAATCAAATATCCCCTACTTTTTTTGAATAGTATATGTCCTGTCTGTCAAAATTGTCCCGTCCGTCACAATTGTCCCGTCTGTCACAAGTGTTTATTTTTCAATAAGATTCCACATAGGTTTTCGAACTGGTAATATCACTAAAATTAACATTCTATCATAGATTTCATTTTGGAAAATTGAAAAATTCCCCCAAAAATATTAATTCATTTTGGTCCAATCAAATGACAGATTTTTATTTTGTGCATTAAACCAGAAGTCAGTTTTTGGCGGGAAAATCAGCCTTGACTTCCTTGACTTTGAAGTGTTGCAAGCATACACTGCTTAAGCATACTCTGCTTTATATTGATAATGGGAACATCTAGTGCAGAAAGACAAAGAAAAAGAAGAGAAAGATTAAAAAATGAAGGAAAATATGATCTTTATAAAAAGAAACAAACAACAATGAAAATGAAGAAAAGATTAGAAGATAGGCAAAATATAACAGAAGAAAAAAAGCTAGATCAAAGAAGAAATGAAAAAGAACGTAAAAGAAGATACAGAGAAAAACAAAAACAAATTACAGAAACAACACCAAGTACACCTCAAACTGAAAATATACTGGTTCCAAGATCAACATTATCCAGATCATTAAACAGAGTTAAGAAAGTACTTCCAAATAGTCCCAGAAGAAGACGAGCAGTTGTTCAAAAGCTGCTTACATGTTTTGGAGGTGCTTCCCAAGCCACAACAAGTCATATTCGTGAGACAGATATATCTTCTGAAACTAAACAACATGTTATCAACTTCTATCAGAAGGACAGTGTGTCTGTTCAAGCCCCTGGTGTCAAGGATTTTAAGATTATCAGAAGCAATGGAACCAAAGAAAAAACTCAAAGAAGATACCTGATGTTAACCCTTCAAGAATGCTTCACACAGTTCAAGGAAGATTATCCAGAAGATAGAATTGGACTGTCCAAATTTTGCGATTTAAGACCTGAGCATGTTTGCTTAAGATCTGAGACCCCCGAGCAAGTCTGTCTGTGTATTTATCATGAAAATGTCCGCCTCTTACTTACTTCTATTTTATCATTGCCAAATTCCACAAATGAATTTTGTAAATCAATAGTGTGTAATGTAGAAAATGAAAATTGTATGTTGCAAAAATGCGATAAATGTAAAGATCTTTTTTTGTTTAATATTTTCTTTGAAAATGAATATGAAAATTTACACGAATTAGTTACATACAAACAATGGATAAAGAATGAAGATAATAAGCTATTACGAGTGACCTTAAGAGATACCATTGAACATGTCCTTTCCTTACTTCACTCCAAGTCTGTAGCATTTTTAAAGCATAATTATATAAAGCATGTTCAATCCAATTTCTTTGACACTCTCAAAACTAAATTACCATATGGGAAATTAGTAATTCAAAACGATTTTAGTGAAAATTACACTCACAAACGACAGCAAGAAATTCAGTCTGTATATTGGGATAACTCTTCCTCAACATTATATACGTGCATGATTTATTTTAATGATTCTAATTCTGATTACTCTATAAAATCTGAGCCGTGTGTTGTGATATCAGTCTACAAATGTCACGATAAATATGCTGTTGCCTGTTTTAATGATGTCATACTTGAACATTTCAAATTAAAACAGGCTGATTTTAAACTTAATTCTATTGATTATATTTCTGATGGTGCCTCACAGCATTTTAAGCAGAAATTTACATTATGTAACATTACTTTGAATGATATACCCACTACATGGCATTTCTCAGCAACATCTCATGGGAAAAGCTGCATTGATGGAATAGGAGGGTCTATAAAGAGACGTGTCAATGAGTATGTCATGGCTCAAAATTTTGATATAAATGTAACTAAGGACTTTGCAGAAGTTGCTCAAAAGGTCTGCCCAAATGTCAATATAATTTTCGTATCATCAGACGTTATCCTTAGCAAAACCAATGAACTTGAGTGTTTGTGGCGCCCAGAGGGCAACACAATTTCAACCATCCCAGGGACACGGGATGCCCATTCGTTTGAAACTGTGAGGCCTTACGTTATAAAGCATAGTATGACTTCTGTAGGTTCATCTAAGTCTGTATTTGCCTTTAAAAATGACAATGTAATTCAAAAGCATAACACAAATTCTAATGAATATGATAACGATAACCTTCAAACATTTCATGTTGGTGCCTTGGTACATGTTAAATATGAAGACAACATTTTCTATGGATTGATAATGGATATAAGAAATGAGGAATATCAAATAAAATGTTTAGAGTTGTCAAGCCAAGGCAAGGCTTATAAATTTGAAGCGTAAAGGGACGCTATATAGTACCCAAAGTCAAAAATAATTTGTCTAAGGACACAGATTCCAACACTCATAAATGCAAGGGGTCTCTATATAAGTTGTAAATGATCAACAGTATTGTTTTAAGAGAGCTAATACAGTTATATGGGAAAACAATCACTGCTTCTAAAGTATTATTGATTTAAGACATTGTTAATTTATTCTTCAATTTGTTATTGTTAAGAGATTCTTCAAGTTGTTATTGGTAAGAGATTTTTTTAATTCTGTAAGTGCCATATTTATTTATTTATTTATGACAATAATTTTAACGAAAATATTATTATTATTCATTCTTCAAGTTGTTATAAATATTAAGAAATTTCTCAATTTTATAAAAAATATTATAAGAGCCATATCTATTTATTTATTTATGTCAATAATTTTAACAAAAATATTATTATTTTGGAATTGTCTATACACTATTATTATATTTGTTTTAAAGTTTGTTTTGAAAAATAAAATTAATTCATGATTTAAACAATAATTGTCGTTTTTTCTGAACAATGTGATAACCGTTGAAGAGAGCTCAGAATGGATTTTAAACATCAGAAAACAAATTTTTTTGTAAGCTCATCATTCACTTCACACTTTATGATTTAAGTTAAGTTTCAATTTCCTCTTGTCCAGAGGAAGAGATTAATGCTACAATTTTATTGTAAAAATTTATTTACTTATATTTATATGGTCTTTTAGCAGTGGGGGGGGGGACCTAGAGAACCTGGAGGAAACCCACGATGGTGGGCATGTGGCCAGCGATGTTGTCATTTACAATTTTGGGATCAAAATAATGATATATGATTCAATGACAGACCTTGTGATCCAAAGCGCATGCATTATACCACTCGACCACACACCTCGCCCTCTTGTCCAAATCTGTCCCGTCTGTCACAACGGCATTGTCCCGTCTGTCACACATGAAAACACACTCCTGGCAGTACATTTTCCTCTTATTACTATCATCTTTGTCCTAGACATTTCCTAATTTATAGGAAACATGATATTATTATCACAAATTTGTTTAATTTTGATTTGAGATAGAATTTTGGTTTTGAATAAATCCTTTGAAAAATGGATGTAAATCAATGTCCCGTCTGTCACGCGCATTGTTTATGTAATGACATCTAGAGATTGCTTTACTGAGATAAGTTTCATGTTTTTTTTTTGATACTATATGGCCTTAGCTAGGAAATACCGTGTTTAAATTCACTTCTTTTCTAGGCATCTTATGGAGAATTGACTTTACATTTTACATGGTCACCTTTCTGTCCCGTCTGTCACGCTGGAATTAGCCTACTACTATTACAACATACTACATATTGTACAGCTAAAAAAAAGTGGAAGTGCAGCTTTGTCTGTTACCACATTGCGGACTTAACTGGTCGCGACTAAAATATTAAATAGTAGGCTAAAATCGTAAGTGCAGCTCTGTGACCACATTACGAACGTGACTAGCTTTGGAAATGAAATGAAATGGAGTTTAAAGTCCTACTGTTCTTGACCCTGTTTCACAAAAACTTAAAATCGTCTTAAGCTAAATTTTCATCTTAACTTAAGATAGATGAGTTTCAGAAAACGATTTAAAGCATTTTAGTTAAATTTATACAATAAATCATTTAAAGGGATTTAAACACCAAAATATAGGAGAATGGTGTATTGACCTTGTCTCCAAATTTAAGCTCAAAATATTGTGTCATTTGGACGTGGACGCCAAAAATGCTTATCCGGACACGTAACCCATTTTAAGATTTTGGGTCATTTTTTTCGTTAGTGACCTGATAATCTGTTCTCGTTCCTTGAGAGGTCTATAATAGTGAATGGCCCATGTGCTGTACTTGATAGCGAACGGCAAATTTCAACTACACATTATTTTTATTTAAAAGTAAGCCTGCATGGTTTTACGTACATGTAGACACCGCAATGATACAGTTTGGGACACCGGTACGACACAGATGGTTAATTCCATGCTACGTCGCTGCACAGCGTGCATAAGAGCCAGTGGAGGAGACAAGCACTACTGACATTTGTCGTACTTTTGGTTTTGACCCCCCTGACTTTGTACCGTTGATTACAGATTAAACATCCATAAGTGTACAAATGTGTTGTTATTGATGTGTTCCCATTTGAAAATTGTTAAACAAGAAGAAGTAAAATAAATAAGATATTTTTACAGGATCATTTTTGTTATATGAAAAACTAAGTGATGCGTTTTCTATGGCGCTCAGTGACTATCCAATGTCGTGAAAAGAGAGCGAGAGGAATGGGGTTTAACGTCCACTCGACACAAACTAGGTCATTTCGGGATTAACATATTGTCTTTAGCAGTGGGAAGAAACCGAAGGACCCGTTGAAAACCCACGAGGTTAGACAGGTGACTTGTCACGTACAACCGGGGATTCGAAACCACGCCAGTTGACTCAATCTCAATGACAGGCTTTATGATGCAACATGTGCGTGCTAACCATCGGCCATCCAACCCACTCCCATGGAAAGAAGCTCAGAACACTCTCATCTATAAAGAAAATATCTTCGTGTACCATGGTTTAATGGCTTTTTTTCTTGATTTTAGAAGGCCAAAAAGGCCTATACTATACTAGACATACATAGTATTTATTCATGCTTTCGGGGGTTATGATTTGCAAAAAGAAAAATCAATAATCACAAATGTGGTTATTGAAAAATGTTATAGCTATTTGGAATTAAATTTTATATCATAAATTTATTATTATTTCTTAATGAAGTCTAACGTTAATAAAACAACATTAATAAGGTAAATTTTAGGAGGCAAAGCTATTTTATCTTGATTGACCGAGAAAGTTCATCCAGATATTCTGGCGTGCTTTCCCCTTGTCAGTGATGCAGGACGGAGGGCCTGACAAGGACAGAGCTAGTCGTTCGTATGGGATGAAAAACCGAGATCTGAGTACACATTGTCGTGCTCGTAAAAGATCCCTTGGCAGTTGGAATTCGATATAAGAGTAGGCTGTATCGCTGCTGCCTAGGCAAAATTTCCCTCATAGCACACTGTATTGTGTGACGCCCGTCTTCATTAGCCCAGGTTAGGAGCAGAAAGTAGGACGTTAAACCCCATTTCATTTCATTTATTTTATCTTGGGGGGGGGGGGGGAAATCATTTGATTGAGTAAGATAAGTAGGCACTGGCATTTTCAAAGTATCATTGAAAGGGTCTATTGGAATGACATTTCAACAAATCAAGGCATCGGAACATTGGCTATTGCCTATTTGTTTGTGATACCATAAAACTACAAATCCAAGCAATTTAGTTTATTGATACACATTATTTCCATTGGAGCCCGCGAGTAAATCAATTGCTAGTGTCACACATCAAATGTCAAGTTCAAGGCCAACCCACCAATACTTTTCGAATCATTATTACGCATTAAACTTTTTTATTTGACCTCTCTACGACTGTTTGACCGTGTGCAGGTGGGTGGGGTGGATGACCAAATGGTTAGCGTGCGCATGCTGTATCATACAGCCTGCTATTGAGTTAACTGGCATGGTTTCGAATCCCTGGTTGCATGGCAAGGAGTTGGGTCGCCTGTCCAACCTCGTGGATTTTATTTTTTGAATAAAGTTGAACCATGTGTTAGTCCCGAAATGACCTAGTTTTTGTTGTTTGGACGTTAAACCCCATCTCTCACTCTCTCTCTCTGACCGTGTGCAAACATTGCCACAACGTATGAAACCGTTAATTCAACCTGTCAACAATTTTCAGTTTCGAAGCGTATTTGCTTTCAAGGTACATGTAAGTACCCTCAGCGGAAATGTGCGTGGGCGCAAGCGATTTTAACTAAAATCTATTAAAATTGCATTTTAAGTTAAAATCAATCTTCGTGAAGTAGAAACGTATAAAATTTAAAATTGCATTTTGATTTTAGTTAGTTAAAATCTATTTTAGTGATTTTAGCTTAAGTGTTTGTGAAACAGGGCCCAGCTTCTAAACTGGGCTACTGAAGAAGGGCATACGCCATACAGTGTGCTATGAGGGAAATTATGCCCGGGCAGAGGCACTACGGCCCACCCTTATATACTCTCCCAAAAAAGAAACGCAAAGTTACATTTCGTCGTCGGTATATCCTCGCTCTACCATCGCCTTGTTGCAATAAGAACCGCGACACGTCGCTGAACCAAACTGCTCTCCAGTGTTGATGTGGCCATATCCTAGGTGCCTGATCCATTAAAGTTGGATTTCAAGGTGTTGGCGTATTTCAAAACAGAAGCTCTAACGAGGACGCCTGCCTCGTTATTCGGTTTCACGTAGGCGTTTACCTACTCTCTGGTACGAGATTCTACGCCGTCCTGGAATTGTTGCTGCGGTAGAGGTCGCTGTTGAAAACCATTTACACCAATGACATAACCGGAAGTGACGACCCAGGACAGGTGGGGTCACTCTTGTTTGGCCTGAGCTAGGGCGGTAACGTGTTAAACTTTGTTGTCGGTACCCATCCCAAAAGCGAGAAATGAAACCAAGAGTAACATTCAGCAGCCTGGCTACATCTGTCTTGGATTCGCCTGCTTGCAAATCGTCCAATAGCGTTGTTGTGTTGGTCTTCGTTCAGATGTGGCATCATTTGGTTCGTTGAGTGTTTACATGTTCGACTGATTTGGAAACCGAGAACCCCAGGATTTTAAAGACCTTAGATCTAGGTTCCACGCGAAAAGCTCGCGAAGTTGTTAAATTCATGTTTCTTGGCGCAATCAAGCGATAACAAATTTCGACAAAAAGGATGACCAGACACAATTAGTGACCCTACCTTTAAAACCAATAATGAATTTCTTTTATCCTTACATAATGGCATTGAAAACAAGTAAGATTTACCGAAACAACGACCTCGTTCAAATTGATGAAAAATGGGTTGTGCGTTTCTTTTTTTGAAAAGTATAGTTATATTGAAGTCCAACTGCCAAGGGATATATTATGTGCACGTCAATGTCAAACGACTTGACACCTGTCATTATCAGGCCTTCGTCCGACATCACTGACTTGGGGAAACCACGTTGGGAAATCTGGATGAATTTTCTCGGCCAATGCAGGGGTCAAACACCCGACCTCCATGCTAGCGAGCCAGCATCTTACCCACTTAGCCACGTGATTCGCGGACGAGCTAGCTACAGGCTTGTAGATTGTTGTGTTTGTCTACTGTACTCTGGGGTGGTCCGTATTAGAACCCACATTAATAATGCTAAAGTTAAAGGTTCACCAATATTAAGGGGGTCACGGTGGCTAAGTGGGTAATACGCTGGCATGCTAGCCAGGAGGTTGATCCCTGCATTGGCCGAGAAAGTTCATCCTGATTCTATTAGTAAGGTACATGCTAAGAGATATCGCTAATATAATCACTCCAGTAACAAACTACATTTTGACTCCAAAAACACTGCTCATTATTGTCCCCCGCCTTTCGAAGAAAGTTGTGGGACTATTAAAATGGGTTTGTCCGTCTGTCTGTCTGTCCGTCACACATTTTGGGACACAATAACTCTCTTCCTAATTGAGCTAGAATGTTCAAACTTGGTGTATGTGTTTATTAGGTCAATGCCTTGATGGAGTTCGAAGATGAGCATTTTCCGCTTAGGGTAAGCAGAGATAAGCAATTTGATTGGTTGATGCTTTGGGACATGATAACTTTAGTTCTAATTAAGTGAGAGTGATGAAACTTGGTGTATAGTTTCATTACAGTAATACCTTGACAAAGTTCAATAATGAGCATTTTCTGCTCAGGGTAAGCAGGGCAATACGCAATTTGATTGGTCGAGACTTTGGAACACAATAACTCCCCTTCTAATTGAGTTAGTGTTCAAACTTGGTGTATATGTTTTATTAGGTCAATGCCTTGATGGAGTTCGAAGATGAGCATTTTCTGCTTAGGGTAAGCAGAGATAAGCAATTTGATTGGTTATATGATTTGGGACACGATAACTTTAGTTCTAATTAAGTGAGAGTGATGAAACTTGGTGTATAGTTCATTACAGTAATGCCTTGACTAAGAGAGTAAGATCGATAATGAGCATTTTCTGCTCAGGGTAAGCAGAGCGATAAGCAATTTGATTTGCCAAGACTTTGGAACACAATAACTCTCCTTGTAATTGAGCTAGAATGTTCAAAATTGGTGTGTATGCTTATTAGGTCAATGCCTTGATGGAGTTCGAAGATGAACATTTTCTGCTTAGGGTAGGCAGAGATAAGCAATTTGATTGGTTGATACTTTGGGACAAGATAACTTAGGTTCATCTTGATTGATGATTTTTATGCCAATACAATGACTGCATTTTCATTCAGTAATGGATTTGACAGTAACAGTGTATAGAAACGATTGACTCGGACACGAGGATCCTTTCCCTTGGCCAGAGGGGCCCTTTTGTCAAGCGTGGGGGCCCTTTTGTCTGCCTTTAGGGTCCCCCTAACTAGGGTACATTTTCATTTTTCTTGTCGGTTTCAGCATTTTTCTTTATAAAACACTTTTGGATGACACTTCGTGTACAGTTTGATTGCTCGATACGTTTGAAAAAAATAAATGTGCGATTAATTAATATGTGTCGTCTATTTATTTTAGGACTTCGGCGGGGGACATCAGCCTCACTGCTGATGAGATTTTGTGAATTGTGTTTGATGTATTTACTTCAATTATACATTCAATTCCTTCGAACGTCATACATGTAGACTTCAATGATCCAGTCTAGTCATTGGAATTCGATATAATAAGAGTAAGCCATAGTGCTGCTGTCCGGGCAAAATTTCCCTCATAGCACACTGTATGGCATATGCCCGTCTTCATAAGTCCAGTTTGGAGCAGAACAGTATGACGTTAAACTCTGTTTCATTTCATTGTGTCTAATGGCCCCTCCAAATTTGATTTCCAAATTCCAAAGTAATTTGTGGAGTTTTTACCAAATCCACTATTATTTCAACTTGTATCACAATTATTTACATGTAATAAAATATTGGATAATATATAAGCTTACTGTTTTTATATATACACATTTTGGAAGTTTCTCACCCTGTGGGTGCTCGACATGTCACAATTTTTATCTGAAATTTTCAAATGTTCTCGATTCCTTTTGAAATTGGCATGTGACGTACAACTTTAAACTATTGTTTAATGGCCACTGATTGCACTGAAAATCACGTTTTTGCTTGGTGGACAGTCACAATTTTTATGCGCCCACATTTACATGTGGACGTATATTGTTGTTGCTTGTCCGTCTGTCCACAATTGTTTGTGAACACTCTACAGATCACAATTTTTATCCGATTTCAATGAAACTTGATGGTTTTATCACCCTAAGATCTCGGTTCGTTTCGACATTGGCACTATCGAACTGTAACTTCGTGGATTATGGCCCTTGATTGTACCAAAAATCATGTTTTAAGCTTGTCAACACCGTCTAGGTCACAATTTTGAACAGATTTTTATGAAACTTGATATGCGTGTTTATAACCCAAAGATCCTTGTTCCTTTTGATATTTGCACATATCGGATCGTAACTCTAAGAGGTCACAATTATTAGCCGATTTAAAAAAGCGTTTGAATATATCACTGTTACACCTTGTTTGTCCGTAATGATGGTCGAGTTCGAATTTCAGGAAAATCGACCAAAACTGCCTAACAAAAAGGCTGCTCTGTCTACACCAATTGTGTAAAAGTATGTAATACCAAGGTTGTGGACTCTCCAGAAGTCGCAATTTTTAACCAATTTTGATAAATCTTGAACTGTATGTGTATAACCCAAAGATTATAGTTCCTTTTCACATTCGCTCATATCAGACCATAACTTCCTGTATTATGGTATGGCCCCTGATTGAACAAAAAGTTGCGTTTTCAGCTTGTTGTGCCTGTGGATGTTATAATTTTTATCCAATTGAGAAAAAAAAAGATTGAATATATCATGGTTACACACAAATGATGGCGGAGTTCAAATTTTGTGAAAATCGGTCTGAAAGTAGACCTACCCTACAAAATGGCAGCCCTTGTACTCAAATAGTGTAATAGTATGTACATGTAGCCTAATACTAAGGTTATTGTGGACCCTCTAAAAGTTGTAAATTTTATCAGGTTTTGATGAAACTTGTTGAAATTATTTGTTTATATCCAAATGATCTTGGTTCCTTTCGATATTGGTGCATATCGAAACGTCACTTGCTGGTTAATGGTCCCTGATTGTACAAATAATCACTTTTTTTTTTAGCTTGTTCTGAGTCCATCTCTTGCAAAATGTGGGCGTGTCTGCCTGTCTGGCATGGCAACCACTTGTTATGCTGAATTGTAACATGCTTAAGGGCGAATCAAGCATTTTGATTGGTCGATTAGACACCGTCGATTGGACAATAACACCCCTCTGTTTTAGCAAGGCGAATAACTGCGTATAAATATTAGGGTACATTTTTTTTTCATTTTGTGCTCAGTCATCTTCCTCAACTCAAATCTTTATTGACAAATATCTTCAAGAAATGTTCCTCGAATGACCATCACACTATTTTCAAACTTCAGCCTTTATCCAAACACATCTCTGAAATACATAAGACAGAAGAAAATCAGTCATAAATTAATAAAAACCGTTTTCAGGCATCGTAAATTATTCGTAACTAAGCAATGTGGACAAATTGGTTTGTGATTTTTGCACTCCACAGTGTTTACTTTAAAGTGGAAATTTTAAGTCAAAGTTTGCTCAAATTCTAAATAACATGATCCGCCTGATAATGCGTCATTAGTCACAAGAAATTGGTTGAAAATATAGTAACTAGGGGAGATGAAATAGCAGCTGAGATGGGCCTAGAAATTATACCAAAATTGACAATGATTGACAACATGTCAGAACGATATACATAGCAACCACTTGAATCCTAGGCATCAAATAGTTTTATATGGTATTTTGAGGGATGTGTGTAAGAACTGCTCTACTCCGAACAAGAACTAGAAATAAAATTGTGTTGACAGTCTGGAAATAAAATAATAAAGGCTAAAAACTCGCCCATGTTATCACAAACTGCGAAAACGAAGCCATCATTGTTGCCAAGAGTTACCCCTTAGTAGTCTCAGTTAACAGGCCGTAACTAATTCATTCACGACTGGCTCTACCGGTCGAAAAGACCACACTTAGGCAAATTTACTAATCTTTTTAAAAGTCTTCAAACGTTAAAAATATTTTATTTCAAATATTCGAATGACCCAAGCCAATCTGTCTCACAGAGAATTACTTACGAATTATCTCTGTAACAGATAAGTGTCCATAGCACGTGCGTTGACTGCTCACCGCGCCAGTCATTGGCCCAACTGTTCGTGCAATGTTTACTTAACACCTAACTGCTTCGGGCAAAATGATGCATTTTACTCATTTTAATACCCATTTACACTAAATAGGAAATATTTTTTAACTTCAAATACTTCAAACGTCTTTATTTATTTTTCTTTTACCTCAAAAAAATGTTTGAGAATTTAATTTGTCGGAGTAAAAAAGTTAATATGCCGTACTTATTAAGCCTCGTCGATGTCATGCTTATCAGTGATTGTAGCGGCCAAGCGAATATTCACTGCGGGATCAGTTTGGACCCAAGCCTCAAGCATTTTAAAATTGAATTATCTTCGCTTGGATTCGACCACTAATTCGACACACCTCGGTAAAAAGGAAGCCAGTTATTCAGTTACGTCACAACGTTTTCTTACGCAGTGACCGCCCTAGACCCTTAAAACCATTAGCCAAATTTTTAGCCAAATCAAAATTTTATTAGCCAATTCAGAAAGTTATAGCCAAATAATATATTTTTATTCATATGTTTGTTAATTAAAAATGAAACTACGTGCTTGTTGCTTTTTAAACGTACCGGTAATACAAGACTCATAGCAGCCGTAGAAAGGAAATAATAAACAGTACAAAATCCTTATGAGTATCCTTTATCTAAATTGCTACGTATTTTTTTTTTTACTTCGTTTTATCTAGTTCACTATATTGTCTGTCAATATATGAGTAGAAGTTTTGGAAAAGGTGGGAAATATCACGTGGTTTGCGCGTGGTGGAATAAAGGATGAAAGTAGGGATATTCCTTTGATGTCACGTAATCACTGTCTAATACATCCCGGCTTCTAGATGCCGATATAAATTTAGAAATAATTTAGTGATTTATATTGTTATGCTTGGTTATTGTATCGACAAATAAAAACTCATAATAAAGATCATACTTTATTAATTAATAATATTATCAACAAATAGGTTCCCATTAGATGTTTTATTTTTAACAATAGTTCTAGAAATGGCGGGAGAATGTCACGTGATAGCCACTGTTGACAAACAGGACATGAAGGTATCGCTTTGATGTCTCATTTCATTACCGCATGAACTAATGCACACGTATAGATATAGATATAGATATAGATATATATATACAGATGCCGTGCCGATTAATGTAAGGAATTATATAATTAACACTTAAAATATGATAATCTCGACCATTAATGATACAGCAAATAATTTAATTCATAATGGATGGTGTATATTTTTGACGATTGCGTAAGAAGCGTGGCCCAATTATTACTTCAACAACACGGGGTTTATGTTGATTCCCGCCGTAAAATAGTAAAAGTACCACGCGTTTCCCGACTAAAATAAAGACAAATATCTACATAGATCATCATGCCATTCGAGACATTTTAATGTGTAATGGTTTTATATCCACCACTATCGGTAATTTATTTGTATCGGCCGATATACTTCGCTGTCAATATCTGATATCGGTAAAACCGATAGGTGTCATATCG
This sequence comes from Patella ulyssiponensis, assembly GCA_963678685.1. Lineage (NCBI taxonomy): Eukaryota > Metazoa > Mollusca > Gastropoda > Patellidae > Patella > Patella ulyssiponensis. Next base: position 51,546,932 of record OY783228.1, on the reverse strand, counting down.
GAACATCGCTACTTGTAGTGAAGCGAATGTACACTCGGCAAGCGGCGAGCATGATAAACAGTGCAGTGCCACACAAAGGGGCGTAATTCTGTTGTATAGTCTCTAGACTCGATCTTTCAGTCGTTTTAATGCGTGACATTGACTGATTTGGGACTTGTACGATTGAGACTAGAGTAATTAATGTACTAAAAATAGACATTCCATTGAATGATCGAAAGAAGCGTTTAACGAAACGATTTCAACTTTAATATTAACAGATTTACAAAATAATTCATTCGCCAAAATTTTCGCCAGAATCATCACTTTATTCGCCAATAAAAATATTTGTCGTCATTGACTAATTGGCGAATGTCTTGGGCGGTCACTGCTTACGTCAAAATTGATTTTTTTGATTTTTACGTCATCTAACCGATTTGCAGTTTGGCGAATTTTAAAGTTTACACAATAAAATAAGTTCTTTTAAAATCCTTAAAAATAGCATGTTACAATGTCGATAAACACCTCCTGTTTCGCATTTAGAGGGGTGTTATTGTCCAATAGACATGTCCTGAGATTTTACATTAAAACCCGCGACGCTAACGCGTCTTGGGTCCTAATGATCTCAGGACATGTCTATTGGACAATAACACCCTCTAAATGCGAAACAGGAGGTGTTTATCTCCTAATTGTCATTTTTAAGGGAGTTGAGTAGGCCTATTCTACGATACGCTCTAAATTTTCAACACCAAACGTATTGAGACTTTTCAGTTTGCATAACAGTCCGACGGTTTGTATTGAGGTAGGCTACAAGCGGAGAGAAATCAGAAGGAATTTGCTGTGAGATGTGATTATCCAGGTTTGCCATCTATCGTGATTGGAACATGGGTGAATTTCATATTGATGATCGAAGATTACTATTTTTGAATGTATAAAATGATTTTTAAAGCAGCAGGGTGGTGCACTGAAGGAAATATTTACTTTTACGTCTGAATTTTTGTATTTTAGAACTTGTTGTGGACGTATTCAACGAATTGTCTGAAAATGTTCAAACTTAGGGTAGGTGTAAGCAGAGATAAGCAATTTGATTGGTGGATGCTTTGGGACATGATAACTTTAGCTCTAATTAAGTGAAAGTGATGAAATTTGGTGCATAATTTTATTACATCAATACCTTGACTAAGTTTGATACTGAACATTTTCTGCTCCGAGTAAGCAGAGCGACAATATAAGCAATTTGATTGGTAGAGACTTTGGAACACAATAACTCTCATTCTGACTTAGCTAGAATGTTCAAACTTGGCGTAGATGTTTATTGGGATAATGCCATGATGGAGTTTGACGATGAGAATATTTTCTGCTTAGATTATGCAAAGACAAGCAATTTGATATGCAAAGATAAGCAATTTGATTGGTTGATGCTTCAGGACAAGATATCTTTAGTTCTAATGAAATGAGAGTGAGGAAACTTAGTGTATAATTTTATCAAATCAATACCTTGACTTATTTCGATAATGAACATTTTCTGTTTTGGGTAAGCAGAGCATTAAACAATTTGATTGGTCGAGAATTTGGAACACAATAACTCTCCTTCTAATTGAGGTAAAATGTTCAAACTTGGTGTAGGCTTTCATGAATGCTTTGATGGAGTTCAGTTTTAAACATTGTCTGCTTATGTTAAGCAGAAATAAGCAATCTGATTGGTTGATGCTTTGGTTCACGTTAACGTTGATTAAAATTAAGTGAGGGTGATGAAACTCTGAATATAGAATTCATCATATCATTACCTTGACTAAGATTGATGATGAAATATGTAATGGTTAACCCTCTAGAGGTCACAATTTTTATTTGATTGTAAAAAAACGTTCAGATATATCACTGTTAAACCCTAATGACAATTGTGTTTGGATTTTCTCAAAATGGTACCAAAACTGCCAGGCAAAATGGCTGCTTCTTGCACATCAATACTGTACAATTATGTAACACCAATTATGTAACCCGATAAAACTTCAAATGCATGTTTATATCCTAAAACTTGTGGCCCCGTCTGTCCGGCAGTCCGGCGTCCACAATTGCTTGTGGACGCTCTAGAGGCTAAAGTTAATATACGATTGACCTTAAATTTATACACAATGTTTAAGGTCATGAGACGAAGAAGCCTATTGTTTTTCAGCGATTTCCGATAATAACTACCAGAGTTATTGCCCTTGATCACTTCAAAAAATCTTGTGGGCGCTCTAGAGGCCAAAGTTAATATCCGATTGACTTTAAATTGATACACAGTGTTTAAGGTTATGAGACGAAGAAGCCGCCAGAGTTATGGCCCTTTATCACTTCAAAAAATCTTGTGGACAGTGGACACTCTAGAGGCCAAAGTTAATATCTGATTGACTTTAAATTTACACACAATGTTTAAGGTCATGAGACAAAGAAGCCTATTAATTTTCAGCTATTTCAAATAATTACTTCCAGAGTTATCTCCCTTGATCACTTCAAAAACCTTGTGACACTATAGAGGTCAAACTTATCATCCGATTGACTTCAGATTGATACACAGAGTTTAAAGATGCCTTCCCGTGAACAAACTGGGTGATTTGATGATATATTTAGACTAAAAACATACTCAAACTAATTAAACAATCACAATTTTGCCTCAAATCCCTCTAACATCACTGCTATCCACGGGAAATACCACAAACGGTAAAATATTTATTTTAAGAAGCCATGTTTGTGACGTGAATTGAACGTCACGGAATCGAGGTAAGCCGAGGGAGAATTCGTTGAATATATGAAAGACGATGTGTCGTTGTACACTTATCTGGACGTGTAAAAGCGGTGAATTTAAGTGGCTGTCAATGCAGATTTTACGAAAGGAGAACGTAATATGGATATTGAAACTTCAATGGTAATTAAATTTTGCTTTATTATTAAGATTTGCATTCCTTCTTGTACATAAATGTGTGGGTACGGGATTTGTGGAGTTAGCCGAAAATACGGTGCCGAAAATATCATTGTCACCGTGCGAGACAGCTTCGCTGTTTCTTAAAAAAAAAAGAAAAAAAAAGAAGATTATCAAGTACGTTATCTTTTTAAAAATAACGAAGAAAAAATATCATGATAGCGCCTTTTCATAAAGTAATGTTATTACTTTAGAAGGACCCGTCGGATATGAATTTCTGCAATCCAATAGTGGCAATAGGCCTATGTATACATGGAAATTGCTTCTATTTTTTTGTTTTAGAGAACTTTTTGTATTCCAATTATAAATCAATTTTCATTCTTTGGTTTATCATTTATAATGTTCACAAGGCTGTAATGTTGACTTCCTAAATGTTCAATATTCCCTGTTGCAATAAAATTTATAGGATTATATTGATACATTTATATCCAAGATTCATCTTCAGCTGGGCAGAGATTTTTCTAGTATGTGTGCTTTAGAGAATAAGGTCTCTCATTGAGTTCAGTGATGTGGTTTCAATGCCTCAAGGAGAGTCGACTATCCAACTTTTTGGGTTTTCTTCGACTCGTAGTACAGTCGACTGTTTAACTTTTTCTTTGGCTCCTCCAACTGCTAAAAACTCTTATGAGCGGGCAAACTATTGAAATAAAATGTTTCTTACAATATTATCATATTCATTGTCTCGTTTAAGAGTTCTGGTTCAAGCGGGGATTCTCCTGTAACAGTAGCTCCAGTAGTAAGAGGCAGGGGAAGAGGCAGACCCCGTTCTAGGGGCAGGGGCCGAGGCAGAAGTATTTCTATAACCAGGGAAAGGGGAAGAGGCACACAAAGAGCAGCGGTTTTGGAGGAAGACAGACAAAGATTAGCTAGACGAATAGAAAAAATAAAAGACAACTTATAGTAAGATTTATATATTTTATTTAACTATTAATTTTACAAATAATCTAGATTTTAAGGTGATAAAAAAAAATTCCAGAATAATTAAACAACATAACATTTTATTTACAGACAACCATAAATGCTGTTGATACAACAAGACTTCGAGAACTTGTCATAGCCATTGCAAATAGAGAACCAGCTCTTATATTTGACCTGAGTCAGAGCGCTAATGCAAGCCCAGAAGATCCACAACCAGCACAAGATAGAGTTTCACCCGACTGGTGTGTTTGTAACCTAACCACTGTGGAGAGATGGAAGTGGATATAGAATACTTCTGATGTGGATGCCAACCAGCTTTTCGTATTTCCAGTAGAATTGTAAGTTTAAAGCATTAAAATATAATAAATAAAAACAGTAACGCCAATGAAATCAAACAATTTTTACAATATGAAATATGTATAAACAAAAATATTTGATGTTAAAGATACATCATGTAAAATTTAGATAAACTCTTATTGCTATTATAGTCGAAGTTATGTAATGTTAAAAAATGAATAATTTCATTCAAATTACTCTATTGAAGATATTAGCCTTTGTTGATCGAAGCTAATGCTCGCTCCTCCATTTTTAAATTAAATGAAAATATGATTGAAACATTCTAGTCTATCAGAGAAATCCTATGCCATTGAGAGTTCATTATGGCCTAGATCAGTTATCTAATAATATCAATAGGCAGATTTAGCTCTAGCATAATGTATGTTTAAATATTATTGTAAATATCTCTTCTGCAGGAAATGGATCAGTTGATTTTGGATCAAAATGTTATAGCTATTTCCGATGGTTACTTCAGGGATATGATGGGTAGACATAATGAAAGAACGGTAAACTATAACAAAACCGCACGCTACACAGCATACATGAACAGAAACTTCACGTTATGGAGACATGGACGTCTTGGTTCAGGCATCAGAAGAGTTGTACCAAGCTGTGTAACTATGCGCATCAGACAAACGTTCCCAAGTGCAACAGGACAATATACCCATTTTAGACACAGTAATAGATATCAGTATAGATAGCTGTATGATTTAAAATGTCGGAAATTCTAATTATAACCCTTGGAATTAACTAACCAAATCTCGATTTTTTTATTGCACAAAGTTCTTTTGTTGGCGGAGATGACACAACTGCAATGTTTCTTTTTATTTTTCTTGGATCATCATCCGAAAGTGGAAATATTTGAGGGATGGGACCCTGGTGATTCCTAATTCTATCCAAAATTCCACTAAGGATATTATCCAGGTATTTGTATTCTTTTTCAACCTTTACAGGAACAGCACTCCAAGTACTTTTTCTTTTAGAATATAGCCTGTGAAACCTGTAAAATTTTAAATTTTGTAGTATATTGTTCTAACTTTGTAATCTATTGTATTAGCAATTAATGAATATATGAGAATAACATTTGTATTTTATTATGTCAAGAATGGGGAGAGAGAATAACATTTGTATTTTGTTATGCCAAGAATGGGGTGAGAGGGGGGAGGACGTTGCACACTTGACACAATTTAGGTCATTTCTTGACTAAAATTTAATAAGGTACTATTTTGTCAGGAGCAGTGGAAGGAAACTTTATTGGGGGATGGGGGGAGTGGTAATCGACCCTACTCCGTATAAAGTCAGCTTCGTATCGAAACCACACAACTTGACTCAATAAACAGACTCGATCTAAATAGCACTTGTTAGATTGTCTAATTGTATATTCAACCGCCACATAAGCTCCTACACCATAACAAGGCAAACTCACCTCGGATTCCTGGCCTTGTCAAGGGCTTGTCCTCTCTCTTTGTGTCGCTGGTAGTCTATAGCTGCCAAATAGTTTTTCTAGCCTTGTACATAGGGTAGCTACAAAGCCAGAATTTAAAGATATGGAACACCATCAAAATAAATTTGGAGATTTATTCAGTCTACATACAAAATTAATGACATACCTATATGAAAAAACATCAAAATAAATTTTCATTTTGGGATTTATTCATTCCAACAATATACAATGACATACCTACATTTATATGAAAATCTTTTGCAGCATACATTAAAATATGTTGGTGGAAGCTTTCTAATTCCCCTGTATGTCTGAAATAAAATAATCCTAATTATATTATAAGCCATAATTTGTCTCATTGAGTCATTGTAAAAACATTTTAAACTTCATTGCATCCAGGCCAATGAAGACAGGCAGTGCAAAAAGCCACATTTTGCCAAGACAGCGGCCCTATGACCTACTCTCATTTTGAATTTCACTGTTAAGTATCCTTTATTTTTACATGTCAATGTGTACACTGACTGCAGACCTACACCAATTTGCCTATAATTAAAAAAATTGATTGATATTCATCAGCACACATTCTACTGTATGTAATAAATTTTGAAAATTAACATCCATACACAGGAATTGTGTCTGCATTTGCAACAAATACATATAGATCTACAATGCATAAAATAAAGATCGCAATATCTTACGAAATTAGCATGGTTTACACACTTACATTTACATTTGATAAACATATTTAGCTTTTGTAGAACTCTGCCCTGGGACAGATCTACCTTTCAGTTCATTCTCTTTGTGTTGGTTCCTAAAATATATAAATGTATATTTTACTTATCTTATATTTATGAAGCTCTGGAAAGTTGGGATATTTGTAACAACTAGTTGCGTTTAAAGAGTGTCAATTAGGTACAACCACAGGCCTTATATTATTTTAACCAGTTGATAGGCCTATACAAATAGCATACATGTAAATGTATATGGTAAAAGTGAAATGGTCAACATGGAATCAAATAGCCCGAAAAGCATTGGCAATGTTTACTTTTTTTTTTGACGCCTACATCTTGCAAAAAAAGAGAATCGTCAACATCATTAATTTTCACTCAACATAAACTATAAACACTAAATGCTCTTTAGAAAATGAAAATTAATATAATTCAATAATTAGGTCTATATCCCAAACGAAACCTACAACCAACTTCAATAAAAGAAATCGAAAGCAGGCCAAAGTAGAAGATAACATGAAAACTTACCAACATTCAATCAGCATATAGTACGATATAGACGCGACTTCCCGATCCCGTTTAAGATTGTATTTCTCTTTAATCGCTGTCCATTTACCATAAATGTCGAAGCCTAAGTAAATTCTTGGATTATCTTCTGCCCATTTCTTTCTCCGCAGTTTAATCTCTGTATCTGTTGTGCGTTTTAGTCTTTCACCTCTTCCACGTCCACTCGCCATTACGCTTGTCAACAAGAGTACACTACACATTGAGTGCTCCCTCTTGTCTTGACCTCATACAACCTGCGCGCGCATCCCTTCGCGTCACGCGTGTGGGAACCACTATTGATCGGGTTGACGATTAAGGATACCCTGAGATTTTCGCCCAGTGCTTGGCCCATGGGTGTTTTTCAGGGAATTCATTATTTTTCTAGTAAGATTGGATGTTTATTCTTTCCATTCATACCAAAATTGCCATACTTTTATTGGAAATAACCACTCGATAAATATTTTACTGGGAAAGAATCTTTAAGCTGTTGAAACGAATAAGTATTTTGATTTTCAATGAATTTTGATAACTGAACAGCTAAATCCATGATATTAAATGTTTCGTATACTAATTGTTCGCCTGGGGCAAAACTTAATGAAAAAAACAGACAAATTCTAATGATTTTCTGATAATTACATAATGAGTTGTTACTCTTAATCAGATTTTAGTGTATTGCAAATGTTTTTTTACCGAAAAAAGTATAAATATGCGACAGCCCTTGTTGACTGCCCGGACGATTTAGCTGCTGTGGGCGTATGTTTCGTTGCCTGGCAACCTATCTTTGGTATTGTCGCATGTCGTACCATATCCTGGATTATCGCCCCTGATTGTATGAAAAATCAGTTTTTGTCCCCCGCCTTTCGACTATTAGAATGGGTTTGTTTGTCTGTCACATTTTTTGGGACTCTTTTTCTAATTGAGCAAGAATATTCAAACTTAGTGTAGGTAGCTCCAAATGCACCCTAACATGAACACATGTTTAACTAATCTTAAATTTGATTTCAGAAGCCTATAGAAAACTACATATAAACAGTACTATTAAAGACATCAATGATTACAGTGGAGATATCCTCAAATATGCTCAGGTAATCAACTTTATCATATTATCAATTTGAAAGAATGCTGTTGCCATTAGTCTGTAAAATTCCAGTAATTGTGAAACTTCATCAGGCCAGAGAAAATCATAAGTTCAAAACTTGTTTTATCTACAGAATTTCTTAACAGACTAAGTGCGAAAATCTTAGCTGTGAAGTATTTAAAACTTTTACTTCATACATTTATCAGGAATCATAACACATATTCAAATGTTATTGCTGCCAGCCATGCTTCTGAAGATTTTTTCGGACATGATTTGCAAAACTGCTAATCAAATGAGGTAAATTTAGGCAATTGATTATCAATTTCTGCTTTTTGATTAGCAATATTTTGGGAAAATTGTGATTAAATAATGTCTACCTGTTGAATTTACAATATAATGCAAAGCTTTATTGAAGTATAAATATTTCAAAAATTATTATTATAAGTAAAGATTTCAAAATTTGCCCACTGCTGTCTATACTTGCATATCTTACTAATACTTTCTTCAAAGCGTGCCAGTTCAGACACTTGTTGTAAGCATATCGAAATAGTTTTGATAAATTTCGGTGTTGATTGGTAGTTTGGAAATGACATGAAATGAAATGAGGTTTAATGTCACAATAAGCACAACCATATTATGTGCTGTCATTCACTCATTAGTTTACTGGATATTTGTATAGACATTTCATGCCAAAGCTAATAACTTGCCTCATTTTGTTTTATTACAGAAAAGTTACCTTACAAGATACAAGTGATAGCTACAAGTGATAGTGATGAGTCATAATTATATATTGATTCTTTGATACTGCATGATTATATGCTGATTCTGTGATACTGTATGACAACATATAAACTGATTCTGTAATAGTGTAGTATGACAATATTTATACTGATTCTGTAATACTGTATGATAATATACTGGTTTTGTGGTTCTGATTCTGTGATATTATATGATTGTATGCATATTTTGTGATTCTGATTACTTTGATAATGCATGATTATATACTGATTTTGTGAAACTATGATTATATATATATATACTGATTCTTACTATATGATTATATGCAATGTACCGGTACTGATTCTGTGGTTCTGATTCTGTGATATTATGATTATATAATATACTGGTTCTGTGATACTATATGAGTATATACTGATTCTGTGGTTCTGATTACTGTGATACTGTATGGTTATATACTGATTCTGTGATTCCAATTTCTATGATACTGTATGATAAGATAGTGATAAGAGAGATACTATGATTATATAGTGATACTTTGTGATTATATACTGATACTGTATGATAATATACTTATTCTGTGACACTTTGTGATTATACATGTATACAGATACTGTATGATAATATACTGATACTGCATGATAATATATTGATTCTGTGATACTTTGTGATTAAATACTGATACTGCATGATAATATTTTGATTCTGTGATACTTTGTGATTATTATATACTGATACTGTTTAATAATATACTGATTTTGTGATTCTGTGATATTTTATGATTATATACTGATACTTTATGATAATGTACTGATTCTGTGATACTTTATGATAATATACTGATTCTGTGATACTTTGTGATTATATACTGATACTGTATGATAATATACTGATTCTGTAATACTTTATGATTATATACTGATACTGCATGATAATATATTGATTCTGTGATAATATACTGATTCTGTGATATTTTATGATTATATACTGATACTTTATGGTAATGTACTGATTCCGTGATACTTTATGATAATATATACTGATTCTTTGAGTTAATACTACGTGTATCATTATACGTGTATACTGATTCTGTGGTACTGTAGGATTATGCTGTGATGCACTGATACTGTAAGATTATTTACCGTTTTTGTGATATTGATGTGTATGATGTCTGATATTGATTTATACTTTTTAATTTATTGTTGTCATTACTTATTAAATTTATTTTTTAAAAATATTCTGGTTAATATTCATATTTTTGATGATAGAATTAAGGTTATGCTTGAATTACACGTTATGTTTAACGTTTAGGGGGAAGAATGTAGTGCATGCTATAGACGTTATAGAGAACGTTTCAGGGGGAGAATTGAAAACCTGCTATAGACGTTATAGAGAACGTTTCAGGGGGAGAATTGAAAACCTGCTATTGACGTTAATAGAGAACGTTTCAGGGGAGAATTGAAAACCTGCTATAGACGATATAGAGAACGTTTCAGGGGGAGAATTGAACACCTGCTATAGACGTTATCGGTAACGTTTTAGGGTTGGGATTAAAGACGTACTATTGACGTTATCGGTAACGTTGGGGCCGGGGTTATTTAACACATGCTATATCCGTTATGGAGAACGTTAACGGAGGGGGTTTCACGCCTGCTATAGACGTTATAGGGAACGTTTACGGAGGGGGGTGTCATGCATGCTGTAGACGTTATAGGCAACGTTTACCGAGAGGATTGTAACACCTGCACTAGACGTTATCTGTAACGTTAAAGGAGGGGGGAAACGCACGTGCTATAGACGTTATCAGATACCGTACAAGGGAGGGTTTAACACGTGATATAGACGTTATCATGAACGTTTAAGGAGAGGAATTTTACACATCCTATTGACTTATCCGGAACGTTAAGGGGGTGAATTTTAACACATGCTATAGACGTTACCAGTAACTTCCCTGGCTTACGTGAAATGAACATTCAAAACTAACGTAAAGTAACAGAATAACTGATGTTGTCAAAACGTTTACATTAATGTTCAGTTAACTTATCCTGTAACGTTTGTAAATAACGTTTGCCATACGACAACAAAACTTTCCTGGCTTACGTCGGATGAACATTCTAAACTAACGTGAAATAACAGAATAATTGATATTTTCAAAACGTTAACATTAATGTTTTCAAAACGTTATCATTAATGTATCCTGTAACGTTTGTAAAAACGTTAACGTCACGACAACAAAACTTTCCTGGCTTACGTCAGATGAACATTCAAAACTAACGTGAAATAACAGAATAATTGATGTTTTCAAAACGTTAACATTAATGTTCTCAAAGCGTTAACATTAATGTTCAGTAAACGTATCCTGTAACGTTTGTAAAAACGTTAACGTTACGACAACAAAACTTTCCTGGCTTACGTCAGATGAACATTCAAAACTAACGTGAAATAACAGAATAATTGATGTTTTCAAAACGTTAACATTAATGTTTTCAAAACGTTAACATTAATGTTCAGTAAACGTATCCTGTAACGTTTGTAAAAACGTTAACGTTACGACAACAAAACTTTCCTGGCTTACGTCAGATGAACATTCAAAACTAACGTGAAATAACAGAATAATTGATGTTTTAAAAACGTTAACATTAATGTTCAGTAAACGTATCCTGTAACGTTTTTAAAAACGTTAAAGTTACGACAACAAAACTTTCCTGGCTTACGTCAGATGAACATTCAAAACTAACGTGAAATAACGTACATTAATGTTTTCAAAACGTTAACATTAATATTAAGTAAACGTATCTTGTAACGTTTGTAAAAACGTCGACGTAACAACAACAAAACTTTCCTGGGTCACGTGCCACAAACATTCACAGGGAACGTTAAATAACTAAAAAATAATGTTTTGAAAACGTTCGGAAAACTAGATTTTGTTAGCTGGGCTTATTACTTCAGCCAAAAAAAATCTGATAAGTCCGGATTCTGTCAGTTCCGGATTTCGACAACAATCAGCCGTCCCGTCATTATAATTTCCATTGAATCGTCACCGTATAATCCGGCCTTAAATCGGTAGGTGTCAAGCAATTACCAATCAATTGTCCGTTAGATTAAAACTTGATGGGTGTGAAGCAACAAAAAATTAACAAGCAATCACCAATCAATTATCGGTAAGATTAAAACTCGCTATCGTCTAGGTCTTTCTTGATTACCTTGATAATTTTATAATCTCTTGTAAGACAGTAATTGTGACAAATACTCAAGAATATCTACGAATTTTCCCACGAATTCGGTCGTACAAATATTCCTAGCACCTGTTAGAAACATTCGTTGCACATGCCGATTGAACCCAAATAACGTAGCCTAAGTTTCAATCTGTTTCACAGAGAATTACTTACGAATTATCTCTGTAACAGATAAGTGTCCATAGCACGTGCGTTGACTGCTCACCGCGCCAGTCATTGGCTCAACTGCTCGTGCAATGTTTACTTAACACCTAACTGCTTCGGGCAAAATGATGCATTTTACTCATTTTGATACCCATTTACACTAAATACGAAATATTTTTTAACTTCAAATACTTCAAACGTCTTTATTTATTTTTCTTTTACCTCAAAAAAATGTTTGAGAATTTAATTTGTCGGAGTAAAAAAGTTAATATGCCGTACTTATTAAGCCTCGTCGATGTCATGCTTATCAGTGATTGTAGCGGCCAAGCGAATATTCACTGCGGGATCAGTTTGCCTAAGTTTGTCCACGTTGAGCTGAAATGAGCGGACGTTACGGTTTATGACCTTGACCCTCATCGTCAATAGCTGCGGTTAACTAAACACAGTGTTTAGGAAACACATTGAGTGTTTAGCCGTTTATGTGAGCGGATGAAATATAACAAACGCCCCGTAGTATTTTAACCATTGACCGCAGCTTTCGCCGATGAGGGTCAAGGTTATAAAACGGCTGCTGAGAACATAACGTCCGCTCACTTCAGCTCAATGTTTGTTCACCCTGCGGATTCACCGAACCGTGTGACGACGACCTTGACATAGGACGACAGATTATCAATGAACACATGATACCAAACACAAGCGTGCGATCAACTGAAGATGACGAAGATGATAATTAACGTCAGACTTGACCTATTCAAAATGCCTACGCATGTTGAATGAAATAAAAATTATGTTAGAAAATTTTGAATGTACAGAAAAGTTTATCATTTTTAAAGGGAATAACGCTCGGGTGAATCGAAGCAACATTATAATAATACTTCCGGTTTTCGAAGTTACAATATTTCCGTTTTTGACAAAACTGGGTATTCCGACACTCTGTGACTTCCGACATAAATCGTCATATAATTTATTTATCAATCGGTTTCTCAAAGCATCAGGGTACTATATTTGCTTGTTGTTGGGATTAGTACAAGTACTTGACAGCATTAGGGACGTAGTTCAAACGATTGTGAGCCGAATTGATTGTTTTTATGTGTAATTGTTGATTCCATACATGAATTGTATCATTAGTTTGGCGCAAATTGACCCTATTTTTGATGTATTTTTACCATAAGTCAGCATTAAATCAGTTTTTTTTTTGTTTTTGTTTTTTTTATTGAGAATTAGCATGACCTTAAATATATACAACGGGAGTCTACATTGTAACTAAGCTTATTTACAGTATATAATAATTTTTATATAATAATATATAGTAACTTTTGATAGGTTTGTTATTTGGTTTTGTTATTTTCTATTTTTTTATCATTCTTTTTAAATATATATATTTATATAAATATATCTTTTTTACTTTGTGTCCTTTTTGTAGGGAAGAGGGAAGGTGGGGGCGGGGGGCGTTCTTAGGTTATGCAAACTATCATTTTTACTTTTTTTTTTTTTCTTTCTTTTTAGGAAAAAGCTCTCATCTGATGCAATAGTTGGTTATTTGACCTAACAGTGGAGATAGCATCACTTCGCTGTAACTTATATTGTATATTACATACTTTCTTGATTCGTTAGTTCTTTTATCGTGTTATAACTTCAATTATTTATATATAGTTATATATCTGTCTAAGAAATATTTTTATTTGTATAATATAGCTAATGCTCTGATATATTTATTATTGTTACTCTCTGGGGATATCAACCCTAATCCCGGTCCACACTCTAATAATTTATCAATAACACATCTGAATGTAAGGAGTTTACGTAACAAGATTGATTTGATATTGGCTGAGTTAGATAGGTATGATATTCTCTCAATATCTGAAACATGGCTGAATAGTGATATACTAGATAGTTCAATCTCCCTTCCATTTTATCATGCACCTATTAGAAAAGAATAACAGACACAAATGGTGGCGGGGTTATTGTTTATGTACGCAACACTTTACTTTACAAAAGACGCACAGACTTAGAAGTTGGTGATATTGAGTGTATTTGGCTGGAGATCCACTCCAATAATATTAAATTTCTACTTGGTACTTTTTATAGACCACCAAATTATTCGGCTTCTAAAAACTTAAATCCTTGAATCATTTCAATTGGCTTTAACCGACGATATCAACAAATGTTTTATACTTGGAGACTTTAATATTGACTTTAATTCTAAAACTAATTCCTTTATACACGATGCTATAAATATGTTTGATTTGACACAACTTATAACTGAACCAACCAGAATTAGCAATTTTGGCAAAAATACTACATTAGATCTCATTTTAACCAATGTTCCCCAATTTATCAAAGATTTTGGCTGTCTTGATAACTTTTGCAGTGACCACTGTCCGATATATTGCCAACTTTTATTTCATAGCCATCACAAACAGTCTTACAAACGACTTATTTGGAACTACGATGAAACTGATCACATCTCTCTGAAACACGCAGTATTAACAACTAATTGGGACACAGTACTAAACCTAGAATCTATAGATGAATCATGCAGTACATTTACCAATGAGCTTATTAAAATTACCAAAAAACACATTCCGAACAAACTAGTTACAATTAGGCCAAGAGACAAACCCTGGATGAATAATGAAATTTAGACGATTGAGTAAAAGGAAAAACAAAATTCATAAAAAAGCTAAAAAGTCAGATTTGGCAAATCAATGGGCAGAATTTCGGAAAATCTGAAACCAGTACAAGAACCTTATAGAAAATAGCAAATTACAATATTATTCCAAACTAGACAACAAAATCAATGACCCAAACAATTTTGGCAAAAAGTCCTGGTGGAAACTACGAAACTCATTTGTTAAAGAGAATGGCTCATCTAAAGACGAAATACCCCCTCTAATAGTAGATAACTACACTGTTTTTACACAAAAAGAGAAGGCGAATGCACTTAACGATTTCTTTATTAAGCAGTCACAACTAAACGAAGCACAACACGATCTTCCTACGACAAAACGCATTAAAGCATCAATTACTAACATCACACTTACAAAAACAGAAGTTAAAGATATGCTTTTATCAATTGATGTTTCAAAAAGCTCCGGCCCTGATAATATCAGTGGAAAGGTATTAAAATCTATAGCTTCCGAAATTTCTTTACCTCTTTGTCAACTATTTAATCGATCACTGCATTCAGAATTATTCCCCACTCCTTGGAAATTTGCTCATGTTTTGGCATTACATAAGAAAAATAGTAAAAATGATTGTTCAAATTACAGATCCGTTTCCTTGCTGTGTTTAATTTCAAAATTTTTCGAAAAATGTGTTTATAAACATGTCTTTAACTTCTTCTTGGATAATAACATACTAACAAATTCTCAGAGTGGTTTTATGAAGGGAGATTCAACTATCTACCAACTTATTGATCTAAATCATTTCTTTGTTAAGGCCATTGATATGGGAAGTTATACGAGGACGGTGTTCTGTGATATCAGTAAAGCTTTTGACAGAGTCTGGCATGCCGGACTTTATCATGAGCTGGATTCTGTAGGCATCAGAGGGGGGCTACTAAACTGGTTTAAAAACTATCTATGCAATAGAAAACAGAGTGTTATACTTAGTGGTGCTTCTTCTGATGCCTCCATTGTTCGTGCTGGTGTTCCACAGGGCTCCGTTCTCGGCCCTATTTTATTCCTTGTTTACATAAATGATATAGTTGATGAACTTGATTCAAACGTTAAATTATTTGCAGACGATACCACATTATCATTACTTATTGAAGATCCAATTAAAAGTGCAGAAGTCTTAAATCTAGATATCGAGAGAATAAATGTTTGGGTAGACAAATGGCTAGTTACTTTCAACCCCTCAAAAACTGAAACACTCACCACTTCTACACGAATGCCTTCTCAATCACCGCCTCTATTTATGAATAATATTAAAATTAAAGAAGTTTTAGAACATAAACATTTAGGCTTTTTTTTCCAAAATAATTCGAAATTTGATGTCCACATTAATAATATTTGTAAAAAAGTTAGTAAACTAGTAAACTGTTTAAGATCTCTGAAATATCGACAAAACAGAAAATCCCTTTATACAATATATACTTCTTTTAGTTTACCTCATTTCGATTATGCAGATGTTATATGGGACGGTAGCACAGAACACCTAGCTAATAGACTTGAGCAACTACAATTAGATGCACTGCGCACTATTTGCGGCGGCGTGAGAGGAACTAGCCATTCCTTATTATATAAAGAAACTGGAATTGTACCTTTAAAAGAACGACGGAAAAGACATAAGTTATTTTTATTTTATAAAATTATTAAAAACCTAACACCTGAATACCTATCTAACTTATGCATTACCAAACCCCAATATTATTCTTTTAGACATACCAATATCCCAGAATTCTTTTGCCGCACTACCTTATTTTACAATTCGTTCTTTCCATCTGCTACTAGATTATGGAATTCCCTTGACTCTACTGTCCAGTCCTCAGAATCACTAGCAAAATTTAAATTACATTTTACTAAATCTGATATCAATGTTCCTATTTATTTTAATTTTGGCAAACGTAAAAATCAAATAATTCATTCCAAATTCAGACTTTCTTGTAGCGACTTAAATTCTCATCTTTTTTTTACGCCATCTCTCTGATTCCCCAGCTTGCATTTGTGGTCATCAAGTTGAAGACGTTTATCACTTCCTTCTTGTTTGCTCCTTACATTCAGATGTCAGAAATAATACCATATTATGTCTACCACCATTATATCGAAATATTAATATCCTTTTATATGGAAATTCCGATATTTCAATAAAAGAAAATACTAAAAAATTTTCAGCTGTTCATGACTTTATTGAAAAATCGAAGCGTTTCAGCCATTGAGTAACTATACTTTTCATCTTAAATTTTTTTCCTAAAAAATGTTAATATATTGCCAAAAAATTTTATTTTATATGAAATGTATGTAATTGTATATTTGTATATATTAGTTTAACTGTTTAACTATTATTTCTCATAATTCTTAATGTATATACTTTTCTTTGTATCGGAGAGGGGTGATATAGGCGCTGTCCTGTTCCCTAATCCTATTCACTAGTTTGAATAAAATATTGTTTAAACAAAAAAAAAAAAAATGAATTCAAGAGAAAATCGCAAAAAAAACATTTTTAAAATGAAAGCAAATCAGGATACCAGGCTAATGGAAGGCGAGCCAGTGACCGTGTGGTTCTTTCCTCATAGTGAACGGCCAACACAAAATATTTTATGGGCCCTATTTTTTCTTTGTCCCTAGGCAGCTGCCTGCCTACACTGCCTGTGGGGGGGGGGGGGCTAATCCGCCCCTGACAAACAACCTGCGGTTAGTCGAACATTCTTCAATCTATGTTAGTTGGCCATGCCCGCACTTATTTTGCAAAATGATGAGAAATTAAATTTTAGCATAGAGGTCTCAATTACATAAAATTATGGTTTGATTGAAATGATAGTTTAGGGACTCACAGGTTGGGGCCACAAAAATCTGTTTAATCAGTTAAGAATTTAGTCAGATTTAGTGTACCTTAGCAGAAATATAACCATCATTCATCAGACCAACTAGAAAGGCTGTCAAGAAATTATCAATCAGAAATTTTCCCCCAATATTCAGATTCATGCTAGTAAAAGGCGGTCGAAATATGTGTTAATTCTCAGCTGAGTAAAAAAAAATATAGGAAAATAAACAATGATTTGTAGCTCTGGGTCAGTTGTCACCAGGCCTTCCCCATAATTATTGAAAACATTATGAAATGAGTGACATGACTAACATCACGATACATATGACGAAATTTGCACTGAGTTTGAAGCTCAAATTCAACATGTCTATAGATATAAGTGTGCTCGATTACCCTGTATCAATTTTGTGTCGATCCTTGATGAAATAGTGTTTACACATAGCCCAAACTATCAAATAACACGCGTAAAACAAGATTCGTTCAGTTGACAGATCGTGGTATTGTTTATAAACAATGATCACGTGACTTATCACATGTCACGATCCGACGATTTTCATTGGTCAATTACATGACCGCGTAGCAGCTTCATGTTATGACGAGAAATATATAGTTCTTATTCAGATAATGTTATAAATATTACTGGCGCTGACATCCACATGTGAAGGTTGCTAGTTTACATCATTTTTGCTGTGTCTATCAATTTCAAAAATCGGAAATGCGGTTACAGGCCTTTTAGCGAGAGTAAAGATCTGAGCCATATAATCGTGCCAAATTAATTAATCGCACTTTTTTTCATATTTCAAGATGGTGGCACTAAGGAATTGACCTACAAACTCTATTTTTTGTGTACGCATCACTAGTGTCGTAGCTAATACAGAAAAAATAATTTACGGTAATCTGACCTATATTTCGTCGATTTTTTGGAAAAAATGGATCCTTAATTTCTCCAAGGGGAGATAAATTAAAAACAGTTCTAAAGTCATTTTTCAGATCTACTACGTACATACCAAATTTCATGAAAATTGCGCAGCTATTAAAGAAATTGTCAACTTGGTCTAAACTTCCGGTTCGGAATCACAGCGACGAATTTTCAAAAAACTACAAAGTTACGACTATGCATTGTCAGTATAGTTGTTCGTAAAACGTTTTGAGCGTATATTTAATCACCACCCCTATTTTTTGGGGAGTAGGTCAAAGTTTCAGAAAGTTTATATAGTTAGATTCTGGGTAATCCGATTTACAGAAAATACACAAAAAATAAAATAATAACTAGATCTGCAAATCAGACATGAAAGCTTTCATATTCACGGTCTCTTCCTGTCACATGTAATGGGTCATATAAACAATCTGAACAAGAAAAAATATTCATTGAAATCGATCAAAAACTTGCGAAGTCAAACTTGAAGTCGCATCGGCAAGATCTACTTACATACTAAATTCCATGAAAATCGTACAACTATTAAAGAAGTTGTCAAGTTGGTCTCAACTTCCGGTTCGAAATCAAAGCGACAAATTTTCGAAATTTGAAAATCCGAAACAGCAAATTCGAAGTAAATCTTTCAAGGTACTCAAAGAAAAAAAGAATAAGTAAAATATAATCCTTATAAGACATATAGAAATAGATCTCACTAAAAATAAACACACTTGTATGGATATACTACTTCTGAATTTTATTGACATGCTACGTTTCAATACACATACAGGTATCGTTATCAAGCAAATAATGATTAGTTAACATAAATGTGGTGCAATATATAGATGGACGCTTTAGAAGCCATTTAGCAGATAAAACAATAACAACTTAATTAACCAAGATGAAAGATGTAATATATAGACAACCAGTAGAAACCATTAAAGCAGAAAAGACAATAACATTAAAGCCAATAACCAATAACAACAATTAATTAACCAGATCAAAGATAACAAGTAGAAATAACAAGGAGAAACGAATTAGGAGGAAAAATAAGAAAGTTATAATATAATGGGGGGCGGGGAATACATGAACTACACAGTTATTAAGGATTAAGGAATAAATAAATCTACCCATAGATTGGGGAGGAAATGTCCTGTGTCTCTATTTAATCTGGGCTTATGTTTTTGGATTTCTAGGGCTTCTCTGAGAACTCTGTTTTTCCACACTGTCAAGTTCCTGGCTAGAATTTCCGTGTTTTCCCATTTAATTTCATGCTGCGGGTTGTTGTGAAGATGTTCTGCAATTGCTGATTTATTGTATTCTTGCTTTCTTACTGCTGTGTGGTGTTCTTTAATTCGTACTGAAATCGGTCTGGATGTTTCCCCGATGTATACGTCATCACACTCGCATTTTATTTTATATATGACACCCTTTGGGTCGTTTCTTAGTGGTTTTATTCTGCCATTTGCGTTTAACATGGTTTTCAGTGTAGTTCCAGTGGAAAAACAGAGTTCTCAGAGAAGCCCTAGAAATCCAAAAACATAAGCCCAGATTAAATAGAGACACAGGACATTTCCTCCCCAATCTATGGGTAGATTTATTTATTCCTTAATCCTTAATAACTGTGTAGTTCATGTATTCCCCGCCCCCCATTATATTATAACTTTCTTATTTTTCCTCCTAATTCGTTTCTTCTTGTTATTTCTACTTGTTATCTTTGATCTGGTTAATTAATTGTTGTTATTGGTTATTGGCTTTAATGTTATTGTCTTTTCTGCTTTAATGGTTTCTACTGGTTGTCTATATATTACATCTTTCATCTTGGTTAATTAAGTTGTTATTGTTTTATCTGCTAAATGGCTTCTAAAGCGTCCATCTATATATTGCACCACATTTATGTTAACTAATCATTATTTGCTTGATAACGATACCTGTATGTGTATTGAAACGTAGCATGTCAATAAAATTCAGAAGTAGTATATCCATACAAGTGTGTTTATTTTTAATAAGTAAAATAGGTCAAATAGTAACAACGATACAGTATTGTAGGTCAAATGCATTCGTTCGTAAAATTCGGTGATTTCGGATTCGTGAAACATTTTGAAAATATATTTAATCAAAGTTCACACCCGTTGTGGTGGGTGGGAGGTCAAAATTTCGGAAAGTTCCTATGGTTAGATTCTGCAAAAATGCGATTAAAAATACACACACACACACAAAAATAATAATAACTAGACCTGCGAATCAGATATTAAAGCTTTCATATTGACAGTGACTTCTTGTCCGATGTTATGGGTCATATAAATAATCTGAACAAGAAATAAAAATCAATAAAATTGGTCGAAATCTAGCGAAGTTAAGACAATTTTTTACTCGTAAACAACGTTGTCAGCACAAAAAATGTCAAAGCCAAAATTCGAAATGGTGATATTTTCAACTACTAAAAATTCGACACTGATCCGGGCTATCCAGAAAAGCATTCATTTTGGAAATAGGAGACGTAGTCTCCAAACTACGGCTTAATGTTTTCGTTTTCATGTCCGCTATCGTGGATTTTTCACCTTTTCTCATATTCAGTTCAAAATGGTGACCATGTGTTGACCGAAATCAAAATTCTCATCCGATAGATTTTTAGGCATTCCTTCAAGGATTCAGAAAATGTAACTCCCATATTTGTACGTAAAATATTGCAAAAGCCTCCATATTTTGTGTACGAATCGGTAATTTCTTATCTAGTATCGAAACAAAATCAGGTCATTCTGACCTATATTTCGTCGATTTTTTTTAAAACATAGATCCTTAATTTCACCATGGGGAGAGAATTAAGAGAATTTCTAAGGACATCTTTGGAGTCGCGTCGATAAGATCTACTTACGTTCTACATTTCATGAAAATCGTACAACTATTAAAGAAGTTGTCAAGATTGCCTCAACTTCCGGTTCGAAACTGCAGATGAAAATGATTTTTTTTCAGGGTACTCAAAGACAAAAGATTTAGTAAAATCGATCAAAAAACCACAAAGTTACGACTATGCATTTTCAGTTTTGTTAATTGTTCGTAAAATTCTGTGATTTCGGAATCGTAAAACGTTTTGAAAATATATAGGTTTGCACCCCATTTTATTTTGGTGGGGGGTAGGTCAAAGTTTTAGAAAGATCCTATAGTTAGATTCGGAGAAATCCAAACTACACAAACTAATAATAATAATAACTAGACCTGCGTAGCAGTTATGACGGATTTCACTGGTGCCACGTTACCTTTGAATTGAACTTATATCACTTTCGTTGCCACGTTACCCTTGAACTCGTATCATTTCCAGTACCAATGGAACAGATAAACAGATTTCCACATGAACATTGCACACATCAAATAAAATGGAAGCAGAATCAACCAAATCCAGAAATTCATTTTATACATTTCTAAGTGATCCTGTCAAAATTACATTACTTCCGGTGATCATAAAAATGTTCAATTAGTTTAACGTAATCAGGAATGGCATAAGGCATTACATGGTGAATATTTTACGTAAATCAAATAATAATTGCCACTTTTATAGACCAAAAACCATGAAAAGTGACTTGTCGAAAATCGTCTATTTCTCGGCAACCGTACAAGTTAGAAATGATTTTGTGGTATTTCTATGATCGTATGGGTTCAATCTATTTGTTGATTGGAATCAAATATCATAATTGTAAAAACATTACATATCAGACTCATTTGAATAAAATATCTGTTGCGATGTCTAAAAATTCAGTTATTGCCTACATGACGTCACTTCCACTGACGGTGAAAGTGTTAAAATGGTTTGACCTAGTCAAAAGTGGCATTAGGCATCAAATGGTGAAAGAACATTGAAAATCGAATTATAATTGATTCTTTTACAGGCAAAATAATTTGAAAAGTGACTGGAATCAAATATCATAATTGTGAAAACATTACAAATAAGACTCATTTGAAAAAAATATCTGTTTTGAAGGTTAAAAATTCAGTTTTTGCCAAAATGACATCACTTCCGGTGATACTCAAAATGTAAAATTATTTCTAAGAAATCATAAAAGGCGCAAGACATCATATGGTGAAAATTTTATGAAAATCGAATAATAATTAACACTTTTATAGCCAAAATAAAGTAAAAAGTGACTTGTGGAAAATTGCCCATTTCTCTACAACCGTACTAGTTAGAAACCATTTTGTGGTATCTATATGATCGTATGGGTTCATTCTATTTGTTGATGTGAACCAAATTTCATGATTCTAAAAATATTACAAATAATATTCATTTGAGTAAAAAATGTATTTTTAAGGCTAAAAATTCAATTATTGCCTAAATGACGTCACTTCCGGTGACATTGAAAGTGTTAAAATGGTTTGGCATAGTCGACTGTGGCAATAGGCACCAAATAGTGAAATAAAATTGAAAATCGAATAACAATTGATTCTTTTACAGCCAAATTAACGTGAAAAGTGACTCATGAAAAATTGCCTATTTCCCGACCGAGAATTGATCCCTGGGGAACCCCGGATTCAACTGTCAAATACGGTGATTGAAAACCTTCAAGTACAACACATTGTTTATGATTTGTTAAATAATTGTTCATCCAATCACATAAATTTAGGCTAATACCATATTTTCGCAGTTTATATATAATTCCCAAGTGCCAGACTTTATCAAACGCTTTAGAAATATCACAGAATATAAAACTAAGCTCTTTCCCTTTATCTAGATTACTTATAATTATATTATATATCTCAAGAAGTTGGTATATTGTTGAATCATTTTTTTGAAATCCTGACTGATGTTTAGATAAAAGATTATTATTTTTAATAAAGTTGTACAGGTGTTTAAGGATAATTTTTTCAAAAATCTTACAAATTGTGCACGTTAAAGAAATGGGGCGATAATTTTCGAGTAACTGTGGATCATCCTTCCCTTTAAAGGCGGCTGTGACATGTGAAGTTTTCCATATGTCTGGAAGTTGTTTTGTTGTAAGGCACAGGTTAAATAGACGAGTTAATGGAATTACAATGGCGGAAGATACGTTTTTTAGGATTAATGGGCTGAGTTCATCGGGTCCTGGTGGCTTTGAACAGTCGAGTATTTTTAATTGATCTTTAACCTCTTGCTCAGTTACGATAAAATCATTCATTGTGATATCCGTGCGTGCATCAAAGGAAGGTAATTCATGCGAGGTACCCAGTTTTGAAACAGATGTAAAGTATGAGTTTAATACTGTCGCCTTATCAAGTGGATGAGAATAAATTTTGCCATTGAGGTTAATTGGTGTTTGATTATTATTGTTTACATTTTCAATTTTCACAACTAGTTTTGCTAATTTCCACCACTGATTTGATGCGACTTTATGATTATTTATTTTATTAGTTATTTTAGATTTAAAATCATCTTTCGCATGACGTATGAGTGAAATTACCTCATTTCTAATTTTTCGGAACTTTAACCAATGGTGTGGGTTATCTGACTTTTTGGCACGCTTATGGGCTCGGTTTCTTTGTCGAATTTTTAGGCGGATGCAGTTGTTAATAAAAGGTTTATCGTTGGGTCTAATTGTGACCAATTTAGTAGGAATGAATATTGATATTTTTTCGTCAAGAACATTTTTAAAATCATTATATAATTTATTTATATCTTTATTATTAAAAACCGTTGTTGACCATTCTATTTATTTAAGAGAATTGCATAAGCCATCAAAATTAGCCTGGTTATAATTTCTGATTTTCCGTTTATATGATAATTGTTTATATGTTTTAAGTTAATTTCTACAGTTATTAACGAATGAGTACTACATATAGGGTGCAATACTGAATATTTAGAAATAAGACACTTTTTATTAGTAATAAACAGATCTATGCATGTTCCAGGAAGGGCGCACAGTTGTCTAAGGCTTTACTTACTATAATTATCGTAGAATGAATCCCAGAAGGAAACTGGCGTGTTTGGTGGACGATATATAACTCCTAATAAAAACGTATTCTTAGTATTACTAATACTGACAAAAATAATTTCTAAATCCTTATAGCGCAGGTCATTTCTTACATGAAAAGAAAGGTTACTTTTTATAAATATTATTATACCACCACCGTGTCTGTTTCGATCTAACCGTACAGCAGGAGTATGATAATCTGGTAAGCATACTCTGGAATCAGAAATAGATTATACATTATACAGATTATACATATAATATCATAATTACTTAATTCTGCTTCAATTGTTGATATTTTTGGTAATATACTACATACATTATTATGAACGATTGATAATTTTTTCGAGACAATTCGTTTTCCGTCTGGTCCTGGGTTCGATTCAATACACCCCCTTAATAATAATGTCTTAATTAGAAGTAAAGATATATTACATACATATGTTAAAATGTTTACCTTGTATGCTATGACATGTGTCGGATTGTCCTGTTGATTTATACTGTAATGATACACTTTAATCGTGTGTATCGGAGACTATGAACATGACCAGGTGTGACAAAGTCATCTCTACATCAAATTGAAATATACAGATAGAACTTTCTGACCTCTGTAATCATTAATGATATTGACGTGTTCAGCCATACACAACTTCTTCAAGGCACGGGCTTATTAAAACATCTAATGTGTTCAATATGTTATTTACGGACTA
Source organism: Patella ulyssiponensis (assembly GCA_963678685.1). Lineage (NCBI taxonomy): Eukaryota > Metazoa > Mollusca > Gastropoda > Patellidae > Patella > Patella ulyssiponensis. The sequence goes on along the minus strand of OY783228.1, from coordinate 51,521,783 downwards.
CACACGAATGGCCTCTGCTCGTTTTGACAAACGGCACTATCTCATTAAATATGCAGTGCAGTTACAGATACTATAATCTCATAAATAAACAATGCCAAATATGTACATCCGCTCGTGTATCATTTTTCTTAATTGGTTGTATGCTTTATAAGTCAGAGTTTACTGTTAGTTTCGGAAGACTTGGAATGGCGCTCCTCCCGGAGTATGCCTATTTCATGCTCTCAATAAAGGTTTATCAACTATGCTGATATTCTGTTATCTGTAGTGTTACAGATATCAGATTTGGTTGCCGTGATCGTCCTGGGTGGTATCAGATTTGGATGCCGTGACTATATGAACCTGGGAGTGAATCGCCATACCATCGGGAAGTCCTTAACGGTGATGATGGGCCAATAATTACAGCCACAGCCAGCAGTCATGGAATCAATGACGTTCGGGTTCGATCCCGGGAGGAAACCCTTGGAAGAAGAAGTTTCCAGTCGTTTTAAGGTAGGTGCATATTTCCTTGTAACTGACAATGGAACCCCAAAAATGACCAAGGGATAATTTTAAAATTGTTTAAAGGTTAGGGATTTGATCAATATAAAATTTTCGAAAAAAATGTCAAACTAGTAAATAATTAAGTTAAGTAAATAAGAGTTAGTTTTACACATGGGTAAATAATTTCTATAAACGTCGGTATAGATAAGAATTCTAAAATTGAAATAGTATAGCTAAGTTAAAAGAAATAAAATGAAGTCTCCGTTCTATAAAGTTATAGATCGTAATAATGTAATGTAGTGTTATGTCCAAGTAATGTATATGTGTTTAACCGAGTATGGTTAAGGTATGAATCTGTGTAAAATCGCGTTTAGGTTTTAGGGTTATAAAGGAAAATGCCCAAGGAAAATTTAAAACTTAATGGCCCTTTGTGTGGGTTGGTATTAGGTTTTAAAAAATGTTTTAAATTGAAACAGGGTGCATTGCAATGTATAGCGAGTAGCTTATGCGGTATAGATGTTTCTGGATTATTCGTGTCGTTTTGTTAAAGAAATATAAAGGAGAATAAGTTTAAAGTATGTGTTCAAACCCCCCCCAAAAAAGTATAACATGGTAAAATGGATAATTTAAAGTTTAATTTGAATGTGCGATTAGCTGTCGAATAAATTTGGAATTCCCTGTTATGTCATGTTAATGGAGAGTATCTATATGGACATCTCACACAGGCACATGTCTATCTTATCTGTTCTCAGCGTGTTAGATAGCCCCCTTGGCTACAAGCTTGTGAGATATACACGAAGCTCTATATAGCACGAATTTTAAGACGGGTTATAATCTTAACCTGTCACTGTCAATTAGTAAAGCAGACTACTAATGAGTTTCAATGTTATTAATGACTTTAGGTGATAAGTACTAATTAATATTGCTAATTTTTACTTAGGGGGCAGATTAGGTTCTATTGTTAATAGTTTATTCAATTAAAAGTAAATAGAATTAAGGATTATTAATACAGGTTATTCCCAATGAAGTAAACACTGAAGTGTAAGAATATGATTAAGTATTATCACATCCAATTAAAATCAATGTTATAAATTAAGGGTAATGTAATTGTAATTGGTCTAATTTAGCAAGTACATTGATCATTTATGGGATTTATTGTACCCTATCTTAACGTACCGCAACAATGAACCAGACAGAGGCATTCCAGTATGTCAAAAGATATGGCCCTCAAGCGCAGTTTGCAGAAGTGCTTACGTTCATCAAATTGGCTGTGCAAGAAAAAAAAACAATTCTAACATGACCTGAACTTATACAGTGGTGGAAACAGTGAAATTATTAACATTGAAAAAGTGTTTTTTGTTGATTTTTTTTTCGGTTGGAACGTATAACCGAGTATTTATATTGAACTTATATTATTGTAGCGAGTATTTATTTTGAACTTATATTATTGTAGCATGTTTATCAATGTAATTGTTTTTTTAGAATTAGGACTTAAATTTGTGATGTCCATATAAAGGCTTTTCAAGTGTTGATATTGATATTGTATTGTATTTAATGTATGTTAGATAACGATAATTAAGGGGATGGTGTCGGCTGAGGACGAGAATACGCTCCATGGAACAGATGTTTCCACACCAGCACCAAGAAATAACCAAGTGTCATTCACTTTGTCATAATTAGTCAAGAGGAATGCCAGAATTTAATGGTATAATGGTATCGTCCTACAAAAGTCTAGGACCTAATGTTCCGGAAATATCATATAACTATATAATCGCGTGTGTTGTCATTACTATTATTACATCTTGTGTTCTTCTTCATTCGTGTGTGATTTAATTTAATTGTGTGTACCTTCAATTGATACAGATGAAGACAGTTTCCTACCTGTTGGACTTGTATTGTCATTTATTTTTGATAAATGACTTTAAGGGTGATGAAGGAATGTGACAAATTTATCTCTACATCAAATTGAAATATACAGATAGAACGTTCTGACCTCTATGATCATTAATGATATTGACGTGTTCAACCATACACAACTTCTTCAAGGCACGGGCTTATTAAAACATCTAATGTGTTCAATATGTTATTTACGGACTACACACGAATGGCCTCTGCTCGTTTTGACAAAAGGCACGATCTCAATAAATATGCAGTGCAGTTACAGATACTATAATCTCATAAATAAACAATGCCAAATATGTACATCCGCTCGTGTATCATTTTTCTTAATCGGTTATATGCTTTATATGTCAGAGATTACTGTTAGTTTCAGAAGACTTGGAATGGCGCTCCTCCCGGAGTATGCCTATTTCATGCTCTCAATAAAGGTCTATCAACTATCCTGATATTCTGTTATCTGTATGTAGTGTTACACAGGGCGGGACAATTCGACACATTACACAGGTTGTATAATTTATAAGTAATAACATTTCCACACACAAAGTAATTGTTTGAGATGTTCGAACATATATACATGAGCTGATTAACAACAAGATTATATTTACAATGGTTTGTTACATTGACACGACACATGGGGTGTCCGATATTGACTGAAGAATCCTGAGAGAGGATTTTATTCCATTATTATTTCCGTTTTTTTCTTCAAAATTTATGTTGTTTTTATGTTATAAAAAGTTGACAATTGATATGACTGAAACTTAATTGAGTTTATAAATACTAATTGTGATATTTAAGTATATTTCAACGTATATTATTTGTTCCTTTTATACAGTAAGTATATTGCACCTAGCCTTAAGCAATAATATGAAAATCATCATATAAATATGATGTATATATACTTGTAATACATATAATGATATGGCTATAGTCTCAAATTACATTTCCAAATAACAATTTAAAAAAGAAAGATGGTTCAGACATGTAGGAGTGACATATATACATTACATCTATAATACGAACATTTATATAATTTATATACATATATAGGCGCACATGTAAGTAGTTAATAAGGAACGCTGAGGGTATTCCGGCAGTCTAGCGATTCGGCAGTCTGAGGCTTTTTGCCGCGGCACCCTGAGGTATTTGACTACGTCACTTCCGGTTTGGCTGCGTCACTTCCGGTTTGGCTAGGGCACGCTGAGGGTATTCCGGCAGTCTAGGGGTTCGGGAGTCTGAGGTTTTTTGTTGCGGCAGTCTAGGGCTGCGGGAGTCTGAGGTTTTTTGTTACGGGAGTCTAGAGGTTCGGGAGTCTGAGGTTTTTTATTCAGACGATTTACAAATGCGACAACGGATGTACTTGTTCATATGGGTTCGCGATATGTTTTATTTGTACGGCACATGAGGTCCGCGTCGGCATGTCGCCCATCGCCGCGCATCGCCCCGCCCCGCGTCTTTTTCACGGCGCCCCGCCCCAAAGACCAACACATGTCCTAAAATCCCAGCCAATTGTATTGTATTTACTCATTTAGTTTTTTATTTCCTCATTTATAATTAATTATCTATAATCTAATTAATTATTCATAATTTAATTACTTTTTTAAAATTAATTATTCATAATTTTTCAATAATTAATTATTTTTTTCAATAATTAATTATTTTTTTCAATAATTAATTATTTTTTTCAATAATTAATTATTTTTTTCAATAATTAATTATTTTTTTCAATAATTAATTATTTTTTTCAATAATTAATTATTTTTTTCAATAATTAATTATTTTTTTCAATAATTAATTATTTTTTCAATAATTAATTATTTTTTTCAATAATTAATTATTTTTTTCAATAATTAATTTTTTTTCAATAATTAATTTTTTTTATTAATTTTTTTTTTCATTATTTTTTTTCCAATATTTTTTTTATTTGCTTTTTTTAAAAAAATTATTGTGATTCATATTAGTTTAGTGAAGTTATTTACCGATTTAACCAATCAAAAAATTGTAGTCATTTGTAGTATTAAGTAATTTGTTAATTAGTATATTAATTGTTTTATATTAATTGAGTTTAATTACAAGCTGTATGTCGTTAAGGCATAAGAAATGTTTTTTTTTAAAAAAAGATGATTGTAGCCATTATCGCATTAATTAATATGTTAATTAGTTAAACCCCAGCGTACTTGAATGATTTATTTTAGCATTTGAAATATATTGAAGAAAAAATGAAAGTGGTTAGTTCTTTAAAAACGAGGTTAAATTACATTATGTATTTAACAGATGTTTTTCGAGGTAGTAGGTGAACTTTCGGCCGATATTCTAAAAAATATATGCTATGAACTTATTTAAATATGCCATTTTTTGTGCTGTTAACGCGTAAAAACAAAAATGACCAGATAATTGTAGTAATTAACGTATGCAAATTAGTATATTAATTGTTTTATATTAATTGAGGTTAATAAAGCTCACGTACTTGTTAAAAGAATACAAGCTGTATGTCGTTAAGGTATGAAAAATGTTGTTTGGGTTTTTTTTTTAAATAAAAAAAAAATACATTATCGTATTGATTAATATGTTAATTAGTATTTCAGTTGTTTTATATTGATTCTGGTTAGTTAATACCGTACGTATTTCAATAAGAATATGTTTTTATTTTAGCATTTGAAATATACATGTGTATTGAAGAAAAAATAAAAGTGTTTAGTTCTTTAACCCCCCCCCCCCAAAAAAAAAAACCAACCTAGGTTAATATTACATTATGTATTTAACAGATGTTTTTACAGATGGTTTGGGGGGACTTTGGTGAACTTTTGACCTATATACCTTTTAAATATGGCAATAACCTCTGTATTCTTTCTATGTAAGTTTTTACAACCAAGATTGGGTTTTAAATACCACCAGTAAAACGAAGTTTAACTATTCAGCACACACTAGCTAATAATGATTAGATTGATATACACGGTTTTTTTTTTGTTTCTTATTATCAGGACTAAAGAAAATATCTACACTTTTAGTTGTTTAGAGTCGTGTGCGACAGAATAGTGTACGGTTGTTATATTTTGGAACTGGAATATTCTCAGATTTAACCAATCAAAATGTAAAAATAGTGCAGGAGTAAGCGAGATGAAAATAACCGTCGAGAGTAAATAACATCTGTATCCTTCTATCTGTATAGATGTTTCATTCATTATTTTTTATCATTAAGTGTTTTTTTATACAGTTTTTTTTAAAAATTATTTTGATTTATTTTAATTTGGTGAAATCATTTACCGATTACTTGTAGGCAGATTTTAATTTGATGGAAAGTGTGCTTATGTAGTCAATTGTTTGAATTTGGAACAATATTTTATGTGATGAGAGTTTTATATTTAATAAAAGGTTTTAAAAAATTAATATTCAAGTTTGAATATCGAATAACGAGTAGCTCGTTTTCGAGATTCGCCAGTATCAAAAAAACAAGGAGAAAGAGCAGTTTTTATGTGAATCCACTGCTCGGGCATCCCCAATTATGATGTATTAAAAAAAAACGTGGTAGCATGATAAATCTGTTCCAAAATTTGAATTATGAAAATAGTATGACCAAGTTTTCACCACCGAAATATGTTCCTTATTAATAGTAAGTGCAGGAGGACCGCACTACACGCAAAACAAAATTTGTACAAGATTAACCTGCTGACAAGACTGAAAACAGATATCAAATCAAGTGAATGGATACGGGGTCCAACCGTAAGCGTCCACTGCGCTGTACAGTCCCGGGCCTGTTATGGTACAGGCTTCACTAAAAATGATATAAAAAAGGCGTAACAGATATAATGCGACCGATCTAGACAGTGGTCGTCTCCCAAATGGCGATAGTGTGACAGTTGTTGACGTAAGGTGTTAGAACATCAAACAATTTCAACAATAAGGGCGATAATCCAGATATAATCTAGGAAAACGCAACATAGTATTTGAGATATGATTTATGTATTATAGCGGTGGTCACTGTGACAAGTTTTAGCTATCAAATTGCAGCACACATCTTTATAACCATTCCGTGTAATTTACTATCTTTGAGAACTAAAGAAAATGTTTTCTGCGAAGAAAATTTGGAGACTGTTTTTAATTAACAGCAATCTTGTAGTTGTGACTTTAATTAACAGCAGTCTTCAAGTTTGAATATCGAAAAACAAGTGGCTCGTTTTTCGAGATTCGCCAATATCAAAAAACAAGGAGAAAGAGCAGTTTTTATATGAATCCACTGCTCAGGCATCCTGAATTATGATATCTTTAGTTCGTTTTAGATCATTGATTTAATAAAATGTGTTTTGGAGAAATTCTGTAGATATACATCCTTCAAATCTTCTTTTATAATATTCAAGTTTGAATATCGAATAACGAGTAGCTCGTTTTTCGAGATTCGCCAATATCAAAAAACAAGGAGAAAGAGCAGTTTTTATGTGAATCCACTGCTCGGGCATCCCCAATTATGATGTATTTAGTTCGTTTTAGATCACTTATTTAATAAAATGTGTCAATTTAGACATTCTGTATATAAACATCCATCAAATCTGCCTTTTTGTTATTCAAGTTTGAATATCGAAAAACGAGTGGCTCGTTTTTCGAGATTCGCCAATATCAAAAAACAAGGAGAAAGAGCAGTTTTTATGTGCATCCACTGCTCGGTTATTCCCAATTATGATGTATTTAGTTCGTTTTAGATCACTCATTTAATAAAATGTATCAATTTAGACATTCTGTATATAAACATCCATCAAATCTGCTTTTTTGATATTCAAGTTTGAATATCGAATAACGAGTAGCTCGTTTTTCGAGATTCGCCAATATCAAAAAAACAAGGTGAAAGAGCAGTTTTTATGTGAATCCACTGCTCGGGCATCCCAAATTATGATGTATTTAGTTCGTTTTAGATCACTCATTTAATAAAATGTGTCAATTTAGACATTCTGTAGATAAACATCCATCAAATCTGCTTTTTTGATATTCAAGTTTGAATATCGAAAAACAAGTGGCTCGTTTTTCGAGATTCGCTAATATCAAAAAACAAGGAGAAAGAGCAGTTTTTATATGAATCCACTGCTCAGGCATCCTGAATTATGATATCTTTAGTTCGTTTTAGATCACTCATTTAATCAAATGTGTCATAGAGACATTCTGTAGATAAATATCCATCAAATCTGCTTTTTTGATATTCAAGTTTGAATATCGAAAAACGAGTGGCTCGTTTTTCGAGATTTGCCAATATCAAAAAACAACGAGAAAGAAAAGTTTTTATGTGAATCCACTGCTCAGGCATCCTCAATTATGATATTCTTAGTTCGTTTTAGATCATTGATTTAATAAAATGTGTTTTGGAGAAATTCTGTAGATATACATCCTTCAAATCTGCTTTTTTTAATATTCAAGTTTGAATATCGAATAACGAGTAGCTCGTTTTTCGAGATTCGCCAATATCAAATAACAAGGAGAAAGAGCAGTTTTTATGTGAATCCACTGCTCAGGCATCCTGAATTATGATATCTTTAGTTCGTTTTAGAAAATGTATTTAATAAAATGTGTTTTGGGGACATTCTACAGATATACCTCCATCAAATCTACTTTTTTGAGATTCAAGTTTGAATGTCGAAAAACAAGTAGCTCGTTTTTCAACATTCGCCAATATCGAATAACGAGCTAGTTGTTTTTCGTTATTCGCCAATATCGAAAAACGAGTAGCTCGTTTTTCGATATTCACCAATATTGAAAAACGAAAAACGAAAATCGAGCTAACTTCACACTGCCTCAATAAGCTTGAGGTCCATCTCTAGATCAGTGTTACATGTTGGATGCAGCATACATTGTGCCGTCCCGTAAATTTGTATGTATTTGCGGAAATATATTTAACCTGTAAAACGTCGATAGAAAAGAAAGCAAAGGTTAGTACATTTTGTTCAAATAGAATTACGTTCTCTATATTTGGCGGTAAAAAATGATGTGCCAGCACTTGTGCGTTGGTGTGACAGTGTGTATGTGTGTATGAATATACAGTCCATATTAACATAGTATTTAGATTGCTCACAGGTATTTTTAGTATAACATTCAAAAGATCATCCACGAGCTAACCACTTTTGTTTTTCTTAAATATATTACAAATACTAGAATAGAAACATCCCTAGTCAAGTACGTTGTGGTCTTACTAACCTCAGTTAAGGTAAAGCAATTAATATGCTAATGAACATATTATTTGATACAAAATTGACTATAATTATCTTCTTTTTTTAAAAAAAAAAATAACATTTCTTATACGTTTACGGCATAATTTTTTAACAGGTCAGACTCAGCAAAACCCCAAATCACATGTGTTGTAGTATTGTGTTAAATATTTCAAAGCGATGGGAAATGTGTAAATTATATGACGGGTATATAATTCGGGCCATATGTAGGTAGTAGGTAATCAAGTTCGTTTGTGTTAACATTGAATTACATTTTCTATATTTGACAGTTAAGATGATTTGTGGTGATTGTGTGTCGGTGTGTCAGCCAATGTGTTTGGTTGTATGTGTGCATCTCGGAGACCGAGTGTGTGTTTGAGCATGCGAGTGTGTGTGTGTGGTGGGAGTGGCGTGTGTGGGTGTGGCAGTCCATGAATGTGTTAGGTGTGTCTATCTGTGTACATGTTAGGTATCGTGTGTGTGTGGTGGAAGGGTTGTGCGTGGATGCGACGGTCCATGAGTTTAGTGGTTGTGTCTGTATATGTGCATGTTGGGACCGAGTGTGTATTTGAACATGTGTGTTTGTGTGTGCTGGGGAGGTTGTGTTTGGGTGTCATCATTTGTTAAGTTGGATTTACTTTATCAAAATCAAATTTTCTTTGTCCAAAATATCTTATCAGCAAGTAATATTTCATCTCCCGAAATAAAATAAATACTTTAAATAAATTAATAAATGATTAAATGTATCATTGATTGTCCAAAAATGAAGCAAATACTTTGAAAACATTTAAACAATTAAAACATCTGGCACAAGGCACTGTTAATAAAAACGCCTGTCAAACTTTCCCACACAAAAGAGACATTTTTCAATTCTAACGAATATCAGATGACTCCAAAGTGGTGTTGATAGCTAAACCATTTGGCTCAGCTAAGACACTGGTTAAAAAACACATGCCAAACTTTCCCACGCCAACGATATATTCTTTGGTTCTCAAGAATATCAAATGACACCAAAGTGTTGCTTCTGTGTAATTTGATAGCTAAACCATCTGGCACAGCTAAGACACTATGGTTATAAAACACATACCAAACTTTCCTAAGATATATTCTGTGGTTCTCAAGAATATCATTTGACGTCAAAGGGGCTTGACTTACTTTGATGATTAAAACATATGTCACAACTACAAGACTGCTGTTAATTAAAAACAGTCTCCAAATTTTCTTCGCAGAAAACATTTTCTTTAGTTTTCAAAGATAGTAAATTACACGGAATGGTTATAAAGATGCGTGCTGCAATTTGATACCTAAAACTTGTCATAATTCCACACAGTGACCACCGCTATAATACATAAATCATATCTTAAATACTGTGTTGCGTTTTCCTAGATTATATCTGGATTATCGCCCTTATTGTTGAAATTGTTTGACGTTCTAACACCTTACGTCTAACACCTTACGTCAAGTCCCCCCAAAACATCTGTTAAAACATCTGTTAAATACATAATGTAATCTTAACCTAGGTTTTTTTTTCAATACACATGTATATTTCAAATGCTAAAATAAAAACATATTCTTATTGAAATACGTAAGGCATTAACTAACCACAATTAATATAAAACAACTGAAATGCTAATTTTAATTACATTATTGTAATAATACAATAATGTCATTTTTTTTTTATTCAAAAAAACCCCAACATTTTTCATACCTTAACGACATACAGCTTGTATTCTTTTAACAAGTACGTGAGCTTTATTAACCTCAATTAATATAAAACAATTAATATACTAATTTGCATACGTTAATTACTACAATTATCTGGTCATTTTTGTTTTTACGCGTTAACAGCATACAGCCTGTAATTTTTTACAACTCAGCACAATAAATGGCATATTTAAATAAGTTCATAGCATATATTTTTTAGAATATCGGCCAAAAGTTCACCTTCTACCTCGAAAAACATCTGTTAAATACATAATGTAATATTAACCTCGTTTTTAAAGAACTAACCACTTTTATTTTTTCTTCAATATATTTCAAATGCTAAAATAAATCATTCAAGTACGCTGGGGTTTAACTAACCTAAATTAATATAAGACAATTAATATACTAATTAACATATTAATTAATACGATAATGACTACAATCATCTTTTTTTTAAAAAAAACATTTCTCATGCATTAACGACATACAGCTTGTAATTAAACCCAATTAATATAAAACAATTAATACACTAATTAACAAATTACTTAATACTACAAATGACTACAATATTTTGATTGGTTAAATCTGGGAATATTTTATTTTGGTCGTGAAATTAAAAAAAATCTGTCACCAGATCGGTAAATAACTTCACTAAATTAATATGAATCAATAAAAAAAAATATTGAAAAAAAAAAATAATGAAAAAAAAAATTAATTATTGAAAAAAAAATAATTATAGAAAAAAAATAATTAATTATTGAAAAAAGTAATCAAATTATGAATAATTCATTAAAAAAAAGTAATTAAATTATGAATAATTAATTAGATTATAGATAATTAATTATAAATGAGGAAATAAAAAACTAAATGAGTAAATACAATACAATTGGCTGGGATTTTAGGACATGTGTTGGTCTTTGGGGCGGGGCGACGACGAAAAAGACGCGGGGCGGGGCGATGCGCGGCGATGGGCGACATGCCGACGCGGACCTCATGTGCGCTACAAATAAAATATATCGGCATACCATATGAACAAGTACATCCGTTGTCGCATTTGTAAATCGTCTGAAGTCACGCCGCCCAATAACTCAGACTACCGCAATAAAAAACCTCAGACTCCCGCACCTCTAGACTCCCGCAACAAAAAACCTCAGACTCCCGCAGCCCTAGACTGCCGCAACAAAAAACTTCAGACTCCCGAACCCCTAGACTGCCGGAATACCCTCAGCGTGCCCTAGCCAAACCGGAAGTGACGTAGTCAAATACCTCAGGGTGCCGCGGCAAAAAACCTCAGACTGCCGAATCGCTAGACTGCCGGAATACCCTCAGCGTGCCTTACTAACTACTCATGTAAGTCCAGTTTCATGTTTGTTCGAAGAGAGTTAAAAAACTCAGAATCGCATTGGATATAATACTACTTAAATTCGCGTTCTTATTTCTGCGTCACTTCTGCTGTATTTTATACTTTAATTTACTAGCAATTTACCATTTAACTATTACGGTCGGAGCTGTTATTAAACTGGTCGAGTTTTTAAGTACAACTTTTACATTCAAGTCATTACAACAGTCACAGATGGCGATGTTTTCAGTATGCTGCATGTTAGGGGAATTTGGCTTGAAGCATGTGACTACCAATAATTTTCGTTGTCTTGTGTTGTGGCGATAAAAAGATGATCACCAAAGAATATGCCGTATATAACAAACATATTATCGTTTACCCTTTGTTTAAGAGGCGAGGCTGGGAGCTGGGGTGTGGTGTTAGAGACTGGTAGGACAAAAAGTGACTGTTCTTATTTGGCCCCGCGAAGCTTCAAACAGCACGCATTATGTTGAGTAATTGGTTGTGCTTTGTCAGCGTGCAAAAATCTGACAAGTCACAAACGACTAGCTCCGCGAGGGCTCTATTACACAGATGGGGTGATTAAACAAATATCAATTACATGTACATGTACACGACTTTTTACTTATCATTTGACAAAACACTTAGAATTGCGTGTATATTATGTTGATAATTTGGAATTATATGATAATATTATTATAACTAGTATTAAGATGACTCGTTTGAATATAGTAATTAAGAAGCTTTAACTCATTCAACGAAGTTCCAACTGCGCGCGTTAGTATTTTATTAAATCTGTCCAACTGAAATATGAGGGACTTTAATACAATTGGGATTATTAAATAAGTATCCAAAAAGTTTGTAACAATAAATGCTTATGTTTACATTTATAATTGAGCCATATCAGACAATATGTGATATTAAATGGTTTAAGTAACAGTAACTATTCGAATGTGTTACAAGATAAGAATACATTTAGTCGTGAAACAAGGAGTTTACACATTACAATGTTTATCATTATTTTGGTGTTGATGTGACGAGTCCGAAATCTAACAGTGACTGTTGTTTCATATTTTCGGTTGTTGTCTGGATTGATGGTAAGTTAGTTAATAAAGCTTCAGCTTGAGTTCCTTCGCCTCCTTTGTCGTTTTCATGGAGAGACGTATCCTCTATCACTTCTGTACCCTGACCCAAAACGTTTACCTCAAACTTCCTAAGATCATTCACATTGTTTATTATATAATTTCGATCATCTGACAGAGGTCTAATATAGATTCTGCCATCAAATGTCCAACAATTTTTTATGATAGAATTGTTATACCAGGACCGGGTTTGTTTATAGAGACCAGCGCGTTTGGCAGTGAGGGCTTCGTTGATGTAAATTTTAGAATTATTGGCGATGTTGTACTGTTTTAGTATCTTCTTATTGCCGTATATAGCAGCTCTATGACGATAACTGATGAATCTAACAATTATATCTCTTGGTCTGTCGCTATTTTCATTTAATTTACCGACTCGATGAGTTCTACTTATATTATATTTGTTTAATTTTAGTGGCCTCGAGAATGTGATTGTTAAATAGATTAATGGCGAGTTCGTCGGTATCTTCGTTTTTGTTCTCCTTTAGACCACTGATCTTTAGACATGTTCGTCTCGAGTATTGTTGTAGTTCGTCTATATCATCTTCTATTTTACTAATGCGATCGTTTAGTGGTCGTATGATCTCAGGCTTCATTAAATAGCATATTTGAGACATAATGATCGGTTGTTTAAATAGTTCTCCTAGGAATTATTTCAAAGAAATGTCATCCTTTAAAACAGTTTCAAAAAATTCACCGTAGCTGGACGAATCGTCAGGTTTGTGTCGCTTCTGGCTTTGCTTTTTTGACATTTAGAGATGTAACAAAATCTAAAAATCCAATTTCAAATTTAATGTCACATCAGCATTCACAGAATATAGATCTTGAATTTAGTATAAAATTGATCATGCCATCACAAGGTAAAATTATAGAGAAGTAGTTATATCCATATACACCTTGTGTTGTGTTTTATTATGAATAGTGATCCGTGCTTCTAGATGTCATTTTAAGAATTAAATAATTTATCAGGAACCGATAAACTGAATTAGCCAATAGCGGCCAAGGAAAATTATCGAGACAAAAAATGTTCACATTGTTGCCCAAATCAGACGACCCTTTAACAATGGGTAAAAGACCATCAAAAAATATTCATTAATAAAAAAGTTTTTTGTCAAAATTTAAATTTTCAAAATTTGGCACCTTATATTTCCGAAGATTTGTCGAAATTCAAAATTCTAGAAATCCGTAGCTATGTGTCATGTCTCTTGGTATGTCAAAAACTATCAAACGTTAAAATCCAACAATTGTTGTTAGGATTACGGCATTATTTCAAAAAACGACAACTTCGGTGATTTCGGACAGACGCATCGCTAAGTCACACCCACTTTCCCAGTAAAACCGACAAAATTGGAATAATCCGACAAGTAGTTTCTGAGATATGATCAAAATGGAAAAAAATAATAAGAAGAATAATAATCCGAACAAAAACAATAGTGTTTCACACAAGCTACGCAGTGTGAAACCCTAATAATAATCTTAACAGAAACAATAAGCTTTCATATGTAATACAAATGAAAGCTTAAAGGCTACGTAAAGTGACACCATTTTGTCACAACACCTGAAATGGGTTTTTTTCAAAAAGGCATTTAAACTGGCTTTAATGCCTAAATGTTGGTATCTTCATGTGTCTGAAATGATACAGAACAATAAAAAAATGGACAAAATTTTTAAAAAAATGTCTACCATATTTACCAAATAATGACGAAAATCCCAAAGCGAATTGCAATATTGCCCCTATGATATGAGTTACATAAAGTTATGAATGTGCTAGGTCAGATCACCTTGAATTTGTTTTTCTATACTAGCTACGGAACTATATGGTTCGTACACAAGAAATGGAGTTTATAGCTCAATCCGGAAGTGCAATAACCTTGTGGTTAAAGGTTTTAGAGACTGAATCAAAATCAGCTAAAGTTAGAGTGCAGTCATCCGCATGTTGGTAAAGAAAGGACGGGCGAGGAGATCCGGGTATGGGAATTCCATGCAGGTCTGATTTTGAGTTCAGAATATCGCTTATCATCTGAGCTGATAGACAGTATAGAGAACAGGAAATTGGGCACCCCTGGCGAATTCCTCTGGTTAGTGCGAAGTAAGAAGAAAGATGTCCGTTAATTTTGACACAGTTTCTTATATCAGTATAAAGGATTTTGATATGTTTAAGGAAGCTATTCTGAAAACCTAGCTTTTCAATGACTTTAAACATATAATTGAACTTAATTCTATCAAAGGCCTTAAGAGCGTCTAATTTCAGTACATAACATGGAATATTTTCGATATCGGTGTAATCAAGTACGTCCCTAATAGATGAGATATTATGGGAAATGTCGCGTCCAGGAATTCCAGTTTGTTCCGGGGAGATAATCCCCGGTAGGACTTTTTTAAGTCTTAAAGCCAAAACTCGAGCGTAAATCTTGTAATCTACATTAAGCAGGCTGATGGGCCGATAATTTTTCAAGTCTGCTTTGTCACCTTTGTTTTTGTAAAATACACTGATTACATCGTTCTTCATAGACCTACTCAGACAGCCCTTATCAAAAACATTTTGTAATATATACAAATAAATGGGTCTAATTACATCCCAGAATTGTACATAGAACACAACGGTGAGTCCATCAGATCCCGGGGACTTTCTTTTCTTCATGCCGTTGAGGGCCTCGCTTACTTCTTGTGATGTAATTTTACCCTCACAAATAGTTGCAGATTCGTAAGTAAGTATATTTTTTTGTGCAGTTGAAAACGTTTGATTCATAATTGAAATTTTCTATTTCAGGTTCAGCAGTATAGAGCTCTCGATAGAAATTGGTGCAAGTAGGCCCTATGGAGTACATCACATTGATCGGTAAGTATGTTTTTATCTTTATCATATATAGAATAGATATAATTGTTTTCTTGATTCCTTTTCTCAAGGTTTAAAAAGTAAGAGGTGCATCTGTCAGTCTCGAGAGCATCTGCAGATTTTGATCTAAGGATAGTGCCTTGGCATTTGTCAAGTTCGTATTCTGCAATCCTACTTTCTAAATCTTGGATAAGTTCAAGGTCGACAGTTTGACCCCTAGAAGCGTGTTCGTGCTCTTTAAGGAGCCTATTTGACAAATCCCAGAGTTCTTTTTTCTCACGCTAGCTTTTTGCCCTAGAGAATTGTATAGATTCTCTCTTAATTAGGAATTTTAGGTTGTCCCACCATATAAGAGGCTGGGTTTTATAAAAATCACAATTAACCTGTTTCTGAATGAGATCTTTGATGATGGCGTTACATTTTTCATCTTTTCAAAGGTTATTGTTCAGAATATAAAGCCCCGGGCCTCTCTCTTTGGTGTCAAAATTTAGCATACAAATAATGAAATTATGATCAGAGAAGGTTGATGGTTGAATAAAACAATGTTGGCAGTAAATTAACAAATTTGAACTTAAGAATATATAGTCCAACCGGCTCATTTTGGCTTCTCCGCCCCTTATTTGGGTTCTTGTATAATGCTTCTTGTCAGGGTTCTTTTCTCTGAAAATGTCTGAAAGGGAATATTTATCAACAAAGTTGTTAAAGCATACAAAATTTTTGATAACAGTTTTCATTTTGGCACATCCGTCTTTAGATTTATCTAAAACATCATTGAAGTCACCGAATAGTCCATTATTTTCGTTTGTGTCAATGTAGTTTGATAAGGTGTTGAAAAAGCGTATCCTGTCGTCATAATCTTTTGGGGCATAAATGGAAAACAAATTAACACTTTTATCACAAATCACTACATTGGCCTTAAGAATACGACCTTGATCATCATGGGATACGCTAATCACAGACTTTTTGTATCTTTACTAATTAGGATGGCTACACCTCGCCTTTGGTTTGTATGGTTATTGTAAAGTATTCTCCCTTTCCAAAGGCTTTGGCACAAGGCTACGAGTTCCGCGTCCCAGAACGTTTCTTGGAGAAAAACAAAGTCGAGATGATAAAACACAAAAAGTGCGAATAAGTTCTTAATCTTTGAGCTGGTCCTTAGACCGTTAACATCTATAGAAGCGCACTCAAGAGCCGTTATGTTATTTCTAATTGGTAGCTTGGGAAAGTTCTTTTACACGTTTGAGTCTTTCATTCACCGATTTTATCAAACTTTCTGGTTTGGGGTTTTTAAACGGCAAATTTCGTCTGGTTAGGGGTGGAGGGGTAGACATACTTTCGTCTACCGATTTTATTATAGAACAGTCGGATACATCTATTTCAGGAACGTCGTCATAATCGATTCTGGTAGATTCATTAGGAGTGACTATGTCTTTCGGTGGGGATATAACAATTCTAGCTTTTTTGGCCGCACGAATTTGTTCGAAGGAGTCGGGTGAGGTATCCACTTTTACTACCTCAACTTCCTCTTCTTCATCTTCCGTATATTCAATACTCGCTTCATTACCTTCTGTCTTAGCCGTCAATTTTACATTCCTTTCTTCAATTTTATTTTCTTTATTCTTTGCTTGTTGATAATCGCTCGTCGTTTCTTCTCGGAATTCGTTCTCCGTGGAATGGTTGGCTATCTTGGATTCGCTATCTACTTGCGTCTGATCTTTTGGATCGTCTTTCTGCTCTAAATTATTCTGTCTCGTATCGCTCTTTAGTTTAGATTCCGGAGAATCTTTGGTATTACTTTTGTTTTTCCCCTCTGCCCTTTCAGTTATTTCTATATCATTATTTTTAGTGTTTGTACACTGAAAAAAAACTTGTGTTGGATGTCAACACAAGTACTTGTGTTAAAACTAATCTATACAAGTTTGTGTTGTTTTGCATTGCATTAACACAAACTTGTGTAGATTTGTAAAAATCTTGTGTGTTTTCATATCAGTAACACAAGTAATGTGTAGGCCTACCGTCAACCAACGATTTTTTTTTTTTTTTTTTTTTTTTTACAGTCAGAATTCGGGAGTTCACAGGTTTAAGAAAAGTAATAAAATAAAAGGCTTAATTCAAATCCCGAAAATTACATGCTGTTCTTCACTGGAAGGGTGTGAGCAATAATTAATCAGACAATTGCCAGGCAGACTTAAATGTTAATTGGTGTTAAGTTGTCTGTAAAGATGAAATGCCTGGTTGTCTTTTTTCATTGATCCAATAAACTGATATATCAAAGGAATATATAGTGTACATGTGATTTTCAGCACCCTTGTGTTTGTCAAAATTGATTCAATGTGCATTGGAAAACAATGAGTAAAACTCTTAATAATGTAATTGGTTGATGTAATCGAAATTGGACAATATATTGGTTAACTAAACAGTAACCAATCAAATTTAATTAATCTTCCAGATGTATCTCATAATTGATTTATTGATACAATGGTTCTCCAAGTTATCTATACTCTATTTGATATTTTATCAGCGACATTCAGTTAGATATTTAACTGTTGGATGCCACGTTTCGTAGTTAGTGTCAATCGAGAGTGATATTTTTAAAAATATAATTGTCACACAGAATACAAGACCGCAGGTTTGTAAAATTTTTAAAAAAAAACCGTATATTTAATTTAGCATTGATTTATTGTTTCTATGTATATTACTAATAATTTAAAACATACAAGTCAGACCAAGATTAGTCTTGGTCACCTAGAACCGCGTAATCTTCAACGTCCGTTATTCGTCGAATATTTTTCTGGATGTTAGAGACTAACCCAGAACAATTAAACCGGAAGTGTGTGTTTGATGGCGGTCAAGGAAAATTTTTTGATTGTTTCTAAAGCGTCCCGGTAATTCAGCAGTCTAACGAATTTGTCTTAATTTTTCTGAAAACGTGCTGAATTAATATTATTCGGCGCTACAACGTTGTTCAAAAACTAAAAAAAACAACCCCAACTGGGACCAGCAGGTAAGAATCTCTCTTCATTTTATTTTTATTCTCGCCCGGCAGCCATCTTTATTTCGGGCAAAATGAGAAATACCTGTATATCAGGCATAGACTATAGCTAGATACTAACTTTTGTACTAGTTTAATTTTCTGTGTAAAAGAAAAAAAACCAAACAAACAAATCAGAATTTTATTTTTATATCAATCAATGTGTAATATATTAGACGTACTAATTCAGAAACTAACACCTGTCGTCTGAAGTTTCTCTATAATTTCGTTTTTTTTTTCAGTCATTGATGTTAGCATATAGGCCTACTCCACAAAGAAAAACTGATAACAATTTCATTTTCTTTTAATATATTTTTTTAATAATATCACTATCAGTAGTAATATCCAGTCAAGAGAGAGGGGAAATCTGGTTTTAAGTTCACTTAACAGAACTGTGCGATATACATGTCCTAGTATTAAATTGGTCGAATCAAGTAGGCCCATGCATGATATATATCCTAGAATCAAGTAGGACAGGTCTTCCATTTCCGCCATTTTCCTGAGCACTGATCATTGTGTATGTTGTGTTTATATTAATTCGGCATAAGCTTTGGAGTTGTTGTTAGTGTTTGTTGCATAAATCCTTTAAACTTACTGGCGCCAGGTAATTTTGAGACTAAAATATGGTTCAATTTTAGTTGAAAGATTTGCTTGCACGTAGGGGTATTTATCAAAGGGAGGAAACAAGCGTTTCTCGAGAAAACACACAAGACTGGTCAGGCAACCTTATTCCTAGTCACATTCAAGCGGTGAATCACATAACAGAATGGTCTATTTCAAATATGATATTTGCATAAGTATAAACGTAAATCGGCAGCGCTGGACACACAAGCAGAAGGATTCTGCTGAATCAATCAGCGCTAAAATTCATGTAGTGTGTACACTGACATTTGCCCAAATCAAACAGGTTTGATATATTTGGCTGAACTATATTTGATTGGTGTGTCCACTTTGTTGAAGCATTCGTCTGGTTTTAGAATTCATTAGCCAATAAGCACACATTCATACCAAGAAGTCACATGAATTTTTAGAAGACAAATGTTAAATCATGCGCGTAGGGGCCTTTAGCAGTGGGAGGAAACCGGAATGTCCGGAGGAAACCCACGAGGTTGAGAAGGCGCCCTTATCTCCATGCCACATGCGCTCACACCAGGGCTCGAAACCACAGCTGCAAGCCAGGGGTGATCGGTCAGCTCGAGGTCGAAGCGCGGCACTCTAGATCACTAGGCCTGGAGTGTCCACTCATTCTGCTGCAATTATGCGCCAATTGAATTTTAGCAAATAATTTGAACACGTCATTCTGGTGTGTCCACAGCTTTACTAGAAAAGTCTATATTTTCTAAAAACCAACAATGGGGCATACCCAGAACAAAAAAGGCCATACCATGCAATCGGGTTACATGCACGCCAATGGGACTGCAGGTTTTTTGTTCCATCGAACAATCCAAAGGCACTACTTTCTCAGGAAAAACTGAGAGCAAACCCGCCACCCCCAGAATAGCAACCCGCACCTTACTCACTCAGCCACATGGCTATCGTCTAATTACTGTGATAGTCTAGTCAAATGACAAACAAGGGTTATTAAAATAGATTTTCACGGCTTATGTAAAATCTTCAGGATTTAAATGGTTTTGGATACCGTAGATATTTTAGTTTCAATTTCATATCACAAAGTTTGTATATGGTAAGATATCTTAAACAGTTAATTACTTGTCACATATTCATATTTTTCAGTTTCCATATTAGATGCCATAGCAAATAAAACATCATATAATAAAATAAGAAAAAAAACAAATATGAGAGAAGAAAGAGCTGAAAAAATGAGGTTTTTGGGGGGTGAGTGTTCAATTCTAATAGAAAAGATTGTTGTTATGGTAATTTGAAATCTCACCATTAAATGTGTTTGGCACAATATAGCCCGGTTGGAGCGGAGGTGATATTAACCTCCATTTCACTTTATTATTTTGAAATATAAAATTCAATTTAGTATAGTAAAAGTATACACATACATGTATGTGCACATATGACTGTCTCATTTGTGGAGAATCGAGGTGGGTAAGACACTGGCCCACATATTTTAAGGCTGCAGGTTTGCTCCCAATGTTGACATAGAAAATTCAGGATGGAGGGCCTGACAAGGACATTTGTCTAGTCGTTCAGATTGAACAAAAAAACATGGTCCTGTGTACACATTGGCATGCATGTAAAAGATCCTCTGGCAGTTGGAATTTGATACAAGAGTATGTCTTAGGGGCGCGGTACCGTGCAAAATTTCAGTCCAAAATCTCAAGACCTTTTTCTGACTTCTAAGGGGGTGGGGGTGAATCGCCGGTTGGATGGCCCAATGGTTAGGACATGCGCGCTGTATCATAAAGCTGCGGGTCCTCCGGTTTTTCTCACTCCTAATGACCCCTCAGCGCAAGCGAATTATTGAAATGAAATTAAACCGTATGTTGGTCCCAAAATGACCTAGTTTGTTTCAAGTGGATGTTAAACCCCATTTCTCTCTTTCTCTGACTCATTTGAGCATTATATTTTGCCTGGGCCTGTAACTGGACAAGACATAAAGAGTGTTACGCAAAGTTGAAACAAAATAGAAACTAAGTCCTGATGTGGCAAAATAAATTGTTTATTTATTTAAACGGGGGATCACGGTGGCTAAGTGGATAAATTGCTGACATATGTTATTGTGTAATACCGGGTTTTCTCCCTTTAACACATATACTAGATCTGTTTGATTCTGATGATGAAGACTTTAATTACGCAAAAATTGAAAAATGTTTTAATATTATTTGTTCGTCTATACCCCCAACTTGGTTAAATATTATTGATAATGAAAGCCATGTGATTCATAAAGAAATGTACTTATGCATCCCTTATGGAGATAGAACTATGCCGGTTGAAAATTGTACATCCAAAATATTTTATACTATATTAAGAGACAAGTTCTATCAGAAACCAACCAGTGAATTTTTTTGGGACCTGTTACATTCTAATATTGTATGGAAAGATGTTTGGACATCTGTGTTTTGTTATTTTAAAAGCAATGAATGTATTGAAAATGACTACAGAATCGCACATAATATTGTATACACTAATGAGAAATTACATAAATACAGACTAATTGATGAACCCTTTTGTACACTATGTCAAAGCAAACAAATTGAAGACATGAATCACTTATTCTTAACATGTTCTAGTACTTTAACATTTCGCGAATATTTAAGATCTAGTCTCATAGATTTTTATCCTGAAGGGTTCAGCCTGTCTGTGTTTCATTCTCTTATTCTGTTTGGTACTAAAGTTATTAAGGGAAATAAAAAGAATAATATACT
This sequence comes from Patella ulyssiponensis, assembly GCA_963678685.1. Classification (NCBI taxonomy): domain Eukaryota; kingdom Metazoa; phylum Mollusca; class Gastropoda; family Patellidae; genus Patella; species Patella ulyssiponensis. Next base: position 51,499,838 of record OY783228.1, on the reverse strand, counting down.
TATTCTCTTACTTTCATTTGCCCGCCTAGCTATAATAAAACGTAGAAATATGTTTGTTAAAACTGGGAAAGTAATAGATGTTATCAAATTATTCATTAAATGTATCGAATCACATTTTCAATACCTTTTGCTTCATTACAATGAAAACCACTTTAGAGAACTGTTCGAGACATCAAATGTATTACGTATTGAGAAAGATGAAGTTAAATTACGCCTTCATCCCTAAAAATAAAAGGAATCGATTGGCCCATAACAACTTATTAAGTTTTGTATTGTAAGAATTAAGTGTAGATGAAAAAATTGTCCATAAAATTTCTTTCGACACCCTAACTTGCCTCGAGAATTTTCGTTAAGTTTTGCTCTCTTGAGGCCCACGTGGCTCGAAATTATTTAAATGGATTTCTTACTTCGGGTTCAGAGCGAAACCTTCTACAATACAGAATTATGTTTTGTTTTTTTTTTTTAACGCCGATCACATATTGATTATATTAACTTATCACAGGTAACTTTTAATGAAACTACAAATTGATATATTTGTACTAATATATCAACTAAAAATATGCTTTTAATTAAGAGGTATGCTGACGAGCATGTAAGTGTGCGGGAGTGTTTGGGTGTGTGTGTGTGTGTGTGTGTGGGGGGGGGGGGTTAATTAGTAATTTTTTTTTTTTTTTTTTAAACTGTAAATATCCTGTGAAATTAATTTTGTAGAATGAAAATAGAATTATGTATCTTATATATTGTATTTTGTGGGAATAAATATATTTAAAAAAAAAAAAAAAAAAAAAGGCGCTGGTTCGCTAGCCCGGAGGTTGGGTGTTCGATCCCTGCATTGGCCGAGAAAGTTCATCTCGATTTTCCGGCGTGATTTCCCCTTGTCAGTGATGCAGAAGGAGGGCCTGACAAGGACAGCTGCCTAGTTGTTCGGATGGGACGAAAAACCCAGGTCCCGTGTACACATTGGAGTGCACGTAAAAGACCCCTTGGCAGTTGGAATTCGATATAAGAGTAGGCCGTAGTGCCGCTGCCCGGGCAAAATTTCCCTCATAGCACACTGTATGGCGTATGCCCGTCTTCCATTAGCCCAGGTTAGGTGCAAAAGAGTAGGACGTTTAACCCCATTTCATTTCATTGTTTATTTAAACATTATGAACCATATAGAGAGTATTCTTATTGCCAATTTTTATTTTTTAGGATGAAGCACCCACGGAGGAGAATTTAATGAATGATAACAACAAGAGAAACCAAGCATCAATTTATTTTATAATTCTGGAAAAGAATGCATTTGACCCAATTTTTAAATATTTATTTTTTATTTTTAATGTTATTAAATATTCTCCGAAAACACAATTAGATTTTAATCCTCTTTAGAAATTTATGTATAATATAGAAAGTAAAGTGACATATAAATCACTTAGAATTTGGTCGGAAATCATAAAAGTATTTAATAGGCATTATCTAGAAACCAAATGTAGATCAGATATACCCAGAATTACAAAAAAACTTGACCTACATTAAGGTGACTTTTCCTTGCTTATGAAACGAAATTAGGTTTAATATCCCACTTTTCTGTGTTATTAGGGTGATTCTGACTTACAGTCTACTCTTATATCAAATATTTCAACTGTCAAGGGTTCATTAAAGGGAACTCAGGGGGTCGAATGGTTAACACGCACACATTGGATCAGTGAGTCAAATAAGTCAATCGTCAAGGGTTCTTTAAAGTGAACACAGTGGAGGTGGCTTTGATCCAGGCTTGTACCCATTTGACCCAGTTTGTGTCAAGTGGACGCTTAACCTCATTTCTATCCCTCTTTAAAATGCATGGCAATGTGTACATTAGATCAAGGTTTTTTGTCCTACCCAAACAACTATATATTGTCCCTTCCCACGTCCTACACTACTGACATGGAGGAACTATGCTTGGAACTCCAGATGAAATTTCTCGGCCAATGCCTTATACTCACTGTGGCTTCCCATTGCTTATGATTTGTAATTGTATATAAATATTTTGTACATATTATTCAATATTTGCCATTGTCTCTGATATTTTTATATTTCAATCCTGCAATCTTCATGCTTTGCTCCTTATATGTACAAAATAATCATTTTGTTTGGGGTTTGTTTTCCTATTGAGGAGAGAGTTCAACACCATTTTATTACTCATGTAAAATAGTGCATTTTTCTTTTGTTAAATTTCTGTGTATGCTAGTTATTTCTAGATTACTCACTAATCACTTGTAATATGACTTATAACACTTTTCACTTCTTGAAAGTAATTCAATTTAGTGAATAATTTGTCTTATTAGTGCTTATTAAATTTAGATATATTTGAATTATATATTTTGGGGGTAAGGGGTATGGGGTAGGGATACTGTCTTTATATGCTTTGTACTTGTTGATGGGTAAAGAAAAATTTAAATAGCTATTTTATAGTTTGTGATTTGGGGGGGGGGGGGTCATTATTTAACACAATTTTATTAATATTATTTTTCTGTTAACATTCCAAATATCATTTTATGAATAAATAATAATTTAACAAAAAAAAATTATTGTTACCTCATTTATCAAACTTTGCAGGTTAAACAGAGCAAAAGGAGGGGTGCTGCATGGGAAAGGTTGCTATACTGGATATAAATTGGGGGAAATACAACACAAGTTTTTGTTGATGGTTATACACAAGTTTGTATATGAAATCACACAAGTTTCAGAAATTTCAACACAAGTTTCAGAAATTTCAACACAAGTTTCAGAAATTTCAACACAAGTTTCAGAAATTTCAACACAAGTTTCAGAAATTTCAACACAAGTTTCAGAAATTTCAACACAAGTTTCAACACAAGTTTCAGAAATTTCAACACAAGTTTCAGAACTTTCAACACAAGTATTGTGTAGATTTTCACACAAGTTTGTGTTGTTTGACAAATGTTAACACAAGTCTTGTGTTGTTTCAGCATTTAACACAAGTTTGTGATGTTTCAACACAAGTTTGTGTTGTTAAATAGTAACACCCAACTTGTGTTGTTTCAACACAAGTTTTTTTTCAGTGTATGAGTGTCATCTTGATTTCCGTGGGTCGTGTTGGCTTACAGGTCGTTAGACGTGGATTCTTGTGTAGGAGGGATTCTTTCATTGTCTTCATTTGGGTTCGGGATATGTTCGGGTATTCCATAGTCAAGTTTTCTACATGACTTGCACCAGATTTTAGGGCATTTATATGAAAGATGCCCATATTCTTTGCATTTTCGACACTGGATTTTGGGGCAGGATTGTTTAAGATGATGTTCATCGTAAACTTTTCGTTGGTTATTTATTATGAATAACTTTAAAGCTCTTGGGGCCTGCAACTGTCCTAAAGTTTAGTGTCCATGGTGGAGAATTTAGACCAGGTGGTAAGCGGCATTTTACGTGTCTGGTCCCGTCCATACAATTGCGAAAAGTTTTATGATAGTTTTTAACGACGGGGCCGCATATTTCGACCTTAAATTCTGACAACTTCTCACACATCTCTTCGTCTGTTGTGTAAGCTGGCAGATTTAGGATTGAAACAACAATGAATGGTGAGTACAACGGTTCACTCTGGTAAACAGTGTTATTAATCACAATGTTCTCATTGGAAAAATAGGTCACATACTCAGTCGAACTCAAAGTAATTTCCAGGGTATCGGGATATCTGGGGATGCAGGCAAGACAATTTCCTAACCCAATTTTCTCTTCTATATAAGCAATAAATTTATTGACATCAGCGGTTTTTACATTTTCCACGTCAACCTTCGCGAGTAACGAACAATGAGCTGGTTTGTTGTTCGGTATTCGCGAATAACGAACAACGAGCTGGATTGTTGTTCGTTATTCACCAGATATGGAGTTAGTAATATAATAAAGGATTAAAACACGGAGCTGGTTGGTTGTTTGGTATTCATCAGGAATTACTAATATAATAAAGGAACTTTTGTAGGGAATATGCCGGGAGAGGGTTTTTATGAACTTAATTGGACTAAAGAACTTCAAAATCTCGAGAAAAAGATTCTTGCAACATCCCTTTCTACCCAAATTAGAAATATAATAAAGAAACATTTGTAGGGAATACGCCGGGAGTGGGGTTTTATGGGCCCAATCGGATTATAAAATTTCAAAGTCTTGGAGAAAAAGATTCTAACTAACTCTCTTTCCATCCGAAGAAAGAACAGTTACATATTGGCGAACAACGAGCCAGTTTGTTGTTCGGTATTCGCGAATAACGAACAACGAGCTGGTTTGTTGTTCGGTATTCACCAGATATGGAATTAGTAATATAATAAAGGAACTTTTGTAGGGAATACGCCGCAGGTGGGTTTTTATGAGCCTAACTGGATTATAAAACTTCAAACTCTTGGCAAATATATTCTAACAACTTCTCTTTCCATCCGAAGAACGATCTGTTTCATATTGGCGAATAACGAACAACGAGCCAGTTTGTTGTTCGGTATTCGCGAACAACGAACAACGAGCTGGTTTGTTGTTCGGTATTCACAAGATATGGAATTAGTAATATCATAAAGGTACCTGTGTAGGGAATACGCCGCAGGTGGGTTTTTATGAGCCTAAATGGATTATAACACTCCAAACTCTTGGGAAATAGATTTTAACAAACTCCTCTTTCTATCCGAAGAAAGAGCTGTTACATATTTGCGAGTAATATGAAAAGGGCAATTTGCAGGAAATACGTGGGGGATAGGTTTTTATGACCCTAATTGGATTATAAAACTTCAAACTCTTGGAAAATAAATTCTAACAACAGCTCGTTGTTCGTTATTAGCCAATATGAAACTGCCCTTTCTTCGGATAGAAAGAGAAGTTGTTAGAATCTATTTCCCAAGAGTTTGAAGTGTTATAATCCATTTAGGCTCTTAAAAACACACCTGCGGCGTATTCCCGACAAAAGTACCTTTATGATATTACTAATTCCATATACGGTGAATTAGTAACAAACTGGCTCGTTGTTCGTTATTCGCCAACATGAAACAGCTCTTTCTTCCTCAGTTGTACTTGACAAGGAGAAGAGTTGCCTGTCCAACCTCGTGGAGGGGCGGGATGGGTGGGTGCATGGCCGAATGGTTAGCACGTGCGCGCTGTATCACAAATCCTGTCATTAATTCAACTGACGTGGATTCGATTCCCTAGTGGTACGTGACAAGGAGTAGGGTCGTCTGTCCAACCTCGTTGGTTTTCTCCGGGTCCTCCGGTTTCATCCGACTGCTAAAAGATCTGTACGCGCAAGCGAATTATTGAAATAAATTAAACCATATGTAAGTCTCGAAATGACCTAGTTTGTGTTGAGTGGAAGTTAAATCCCATTTCTCTCCCATCCTCGTCGGTTTTCTCCAGGTCCTCCGGTTTCCTCCCACTGCTAAAGACCACTATGCACAAGCAAATTATTGGAATTAAATTGAACCATGTATTAGTCCCGAAATCACCTAGTTTATGTCGAGTGGAGGTTAAACCCCCATTTCTCTCTATATATACACTCTTATAATAAGTCTATTTTTTAAAAAAAAAAAATGGTATAATTGATGAAGGTGACTTATTGTTAATTATATCCTTAAGGTCACACGGTATTATTATTTTTGTTTTTGCTTAACATTATATATAATTATTGTACCAACCCAGTATTTCAATCATGCCAAAATCGTTTTCCTGTGTATTTAGTATATATTTCTCTTGGATATTGTTTCACTGAAATAGTTTTGAAAAAATACTTGTTTCCAGTAAATAACAGATTCTTTCAATCATTGGTGCTATTTCTCTACTATTGGCCATATTTATTCCACAGATCTGGGATTAGTCGTTTTCATCGTGTCAATGCAACATTTAACATGTGGTATTATACAGTAATCCCGGCATATTTGCAGAAAAATTCTCTCTGACAAATGTAAACAAACCATCGTGTTCCGTCTCGTAAAAGGTATTCCATGGACTATTTATGGCTAGTGACCCGTAACCATATGACGTTGATTGCTTTTATGTATAGGATATTAACCTACCCAAGGTTGATATGATAGAGAACACGCGGGCGAAGCCCAAGGGTTCTCTATCATATCAATCCGAGGGAGAGTAGGTTTATATCTGACATATACAACGTTCACCCTTAAATTTAATGGACTCTTCTGAAAAAGGCAACAGTGATTGGATAATTGCTCGGTAGTTTCCGCCAAATAGCGAGAATTACCGATGTAATATTGCGCGTGTGTTTGTTTACACGTCGCCATTTTGGCAAATTGTATTGAAAGCATGCAAGAACAAAATGGATAATTTAACGAAGTCAGACGAATAATCAATCCTTTTTAGTCATCATATTGACGATGGAATAGATGTGGATGCAAATATGATGAGGATCTATCCAAAGCCTGAAGAAAATTTGGATCAAAAGGCAATCTTTTCCGATATTTCTGACAATGAACCGTGATTGAAATTTAGGTATGTTCAGAGAAGGATTTGACCGACTCTTTTAAGTGGACTTCCTTTACAAAGGAACTTTTGAGCGATAAATACTTTCAAATCTTGCAGTGTGTGGAGAAATAATGTGGGCGGAAAGAAAATTCTGAAAGATATCTTAGACATGGAGTATGGATAACCGATTTAAATATTCCGATAAGTACACCGTCTATTTCGTTACCGAATGCTACAAACTGTACCATAACTTTTTTTATTGTCAAAAGAATAAAATTTTATTTCTGTGTTCTTTGTATTATTTCGATCATCTACATTATCAGCGGTTGATATGAGCCGAATATATCGACCTTGGGTGACGTCATCAGCGGTTGATATGAAATATCAACCTGTCAGGACGTCATCAGCGGTTGATATGAACCGAATATATCAACCTCTGATGACGTCATGAGAGGTTGTTATGAGATATAACTGCTATGGACATCAAAGAAAAAAACTACTACCAGTTGTATATGGTTTCTGATTGGCTTAGAATTTGTTTTTTCACCCCATTACGGGCACACTTGACAAATATAGTTCGAGGCGTAATTCTAGTGCTATTGTGTAATGTCGGAGAATAAATGTATGCGATAGTGACGGCTATATGGTTAACTTATGCAACAAAACGTCAGATTTTCACCCTGAATTTGCTGGGACGAGGGCGAGAAGTCGAGAAGTCGAGGGAAGTCGAGGGCGAGAGTGCGAGAACACGAGAAGACGTCTTCTCGTGTTCTCGCCCTCGAATTCAGTTAAAGAACATCTACATTAAGTTGAGACATTCTACCTTAATTAAAAGCAGAGCTGTTATGTTATAAAGTCTTGACCGTGCAAATTGCTTATCGCCACTTAGCTTTCAAGCAGAAAATTCTCACCATCGAACTTAGTCAAGGTATTGAAGCAATGAATCTTTACTCGGAGTGCCATCGCTCTGACGTAATTAGAATCAAACTCATCATGTTCCAAAGTCTCAACCAATCAAATTGCTTATCCCTATTTAGCCTTAGTGGAAAATGTGGAACTCTTGTCAAGGCATTCACCTAATAAGCACCGAAAGATTCCAAGTTTGAACATTCTAACCAAATTAGCAGGAGAGTTAATGTGTTCCAAAGACTCGATCAATCAGATTGAAGTCTCTACTTTTCTTAAGCAGAAAATGCTCAGCATCGATTTTTTCAATAGCTTATCGCTTGTCAAGGTATTGATGTGATGGAACTATACACCAAGTTTCACCACTCCAACTTAATTAGAACCAAATAATCCTGGCAGCTACATGTCACAAGCAAACATGAACGGCGACGATTCAAACAGGAGCGACAGACCATACGTCCACATGAAAATTATAATTTAATTATTAAGATTACAAATTTAATTTAACAGTTATATACTTTTATAAAAGAATCTACATATAAAGTTATAAATTCAGTTTTTAAATTTTCAAAATTAAAAAAATTAAAAACTAATTTTCAGAATTAAAAACTAATTTTCAAATTTCAAAATTAAAAACTAATTTTCAAAATTAAAAACTAATTTTCAAAATTAAAAACTAATTTTCAAAATTAAAAACTAATTTTCAAAATTAAAAACTAATTTTCAAAATTAAAAACTAATTTTCAAAATTAAAAACTAATTTTCAAAATTAAAAACTAATTTTCAAAATTAAAAACTAATTTTCAAAATTATAAATAATTTTTTGTTCAAAATAAGAATGTAATTGTTAAAATAAAAACTTACTTATGACAAAATGAACTTAATTATTAAACTTACTAATTGAAAATAAAACTTTTCAAAAAGTGGAAATTCAGTGTACAAATATAAAGTTAATCATTCAAATTAAAAAATTGAGTTGAAAATGTGTGAGAGGTAATGTGTTCCAAACTAATTCAAAATGGTTTGGATTGTTCGTACTTGGTTTTATTTTATTTTATTTCAAAATTAAAAACTAATTTTCAAAATTAAAAACTAATTTTCAAAATTAAAAACTAATTTTCAAAATTAAAAACTAATTTTCAAAATTAAAAACTAATTTTCAAAATTAAAAACTAATTTTCAAAATTAAAAACTAATTTTCAAAATTAAAAACAAATTAAAAACTAATTTTCAAAATTAAAAATTAATTTTCAAAATTAAAAACTAATTTTCAAAATTAAAAACCTAATTTTCAAAATTAAAAACCTAATTTTCAAAATTAAAAACCTAATTTTCAAAATTAAAAACCTAATTTTCAAAATTAAAAAACTAATTTTTAAAATTAAAAAAATAATTTTCAAAATTGAAAACTAATTTTCAAAATTGAAAACTAATTTTCAAAATTGAAAACTAATTTTCAAAATTGAAAACTAATTTTCAAAATTGAAAACTAATTTTCAATATTAAAAACTAATTTTCAATATTATAACCTAATCTTCAAAATTATAAACTACATGTAATTTTCAAAATAATAAATTAATTTTCAAAATAATAAGCTAATTTTCAAAATTATAAGCTAATTTTCAAAATTATAAACTATTTTTTTTTTCAAAAGAGGAACTTAATTATTAAAATAGAGACTTATGAAGAATGGAACTTAATTTTTAAACTAATTAATTGAAAATAAACTTTTAAAAAGTGGAAATTCACTGTACAAATATGAAGTTAATCATCCGAATTCACTGTACAAATATGAAGTTAATCATCCAAATTGCAAAAATTGAGTTGAAAATTACAAATACAAAAAGGAATTATAATTTAGTGCTAGAACAGACATCATAAGCGTATGGGCCTATATACGGACACTGAAAATAATATGACATGGCATTATATATTGAATGAACTGATTTTCAAAACTAAAAACTAATTTTCAAAATTAAAAACTGATTTTCAAAATTAACAAACAAATTTTAAAAAATGGAAATTCACTGTACAAATATGAAATTAATCATCCAAATTGCAACAATTGAGTTGAAAATTACAAACACAAAAAGGAATTATAATTTCGTGTTATAACAGACATCAGCGTATGGGCCGATATACGGATACTGAAACATGACATTGCATTATATATTGACTGAACTGATTTTGAAAATTAAAAACTAATTTTGAAAATTAAAAACTAATTTTGAAAATTAAAAACTAATTTTGAAAATTAAAAACTAATTTTGAAAATTAAAAACTAATTTTGAAAATTAAAAACTAATTTTGAAAATTAAAAACTAATTTTGAAAATTAAAAACTAATTTCGAAAATTAAAAACTAATTTTGAAAATTAAAAACTAATTTTGAAAATTAAAATCTAATTTTCAAAATTAAAAACTAATTTTCAAAATTAAAAACTAATTTTCAAAATTAAAAACTAATTTTCAAAATTAAAAACTAATTTTCAAAATTAAAAACTAATTTTCAAAATTAAAAACTAATTTTCAATATTATAACCTAATTTTCAAAATTATAAACAACATGTAGTTTTCAAAATTATAAACAACATGTAATTTTCAAAATTATAAACAACATGTAATTTTCAAAATTATAAACAACATGTAATTTTCAAAATTATAAACAACATGTAATTTTCAAAATTATAAACTAATTTTCAAAATTTTAAACTATTTGTTTTTTCAAAAGAGGAACTTAATTGTAACAATAGAGACGTATGAAGAATGGAACTTAATTTTTAAACTTATTAATTGAAAATAAACTTTCAAAAAGTGAAAATTCACTGTACAAACATGAAGTTAATCATCCAAATGGCAAAAATTGAGTTGAAAATTACAAATACAAAAAGGAATTATAATTTAGTGTTATAACAGACATTCATTTCAAGTAAAGGAAAGTTATGTTATATACAAGCGTATGCGCCTATATACGGATACTGATATATGACATGGCATTATATATTGGCTGTACTAGGTCGTAACCATGTATCATCCTGTAACGTTTCTCTGGACAACGACCTGGAAATTTATTTTAAAAATGCATTATGTTCAAAATTTGTATTGAAGTGGTAGGGACAACCAAAGCTGAAAACACTTTATTCCCCAAACGACAATCCTACAGCATAACGGGGAATTCTTTCAAATTATATTATGATGTTGATCCAGAACATTTACTAATCACAAAGGAAGATTCGATACAGTTCCTTTTACAAGAACTAACCACCCCTTTCGCAGATTCGCCGAGATAAGAGGAAGTGGACGTTGATAATATTACATTTTTTGCAATAAAACTTACCCATGATTCTGTAATCTTAAAGTTCCTGCATCTAAAATAAAAGTAAAAATGTAATAAGACTGTCGTAGTGTGCAACAAATATATCCACCTCGCAAGAACAAGCGACAACTTCAGTGATTTCGGACATTTGTTTTTTTTTATAAACAATATTTTATTCAGAATGTCTAAACGGGATTGGGGAACAGGCTTAGCCTATGTAAAACCCCTCTCCCTAGATAATATACATACATAATATTAAGACAAAGGAACAAAATGGGTGTATATACAGAGTTAAAATGGCAAACACACACCTAAATATATGTAAATACATATATAATAAGAAAGATGACAATGTACAATATATATTATTGGTTAACTCTTCACGTTAATTAAAACCAATACTGTAAAATAGATTAAATGAGCTAGATTAAATCTATTTGACATGTCAATAAACTTGTGGACTTGATTAAAAATATTGTTGTTTACATCGGTGCAGTAATTTGTGGATCCGAACAAGAGACAGTTTACGTTTTTATGATTGTATTGTAATTTGTCTATGGTTTCCTTACGTGCATTTGAATGTAAAGAGCATTGCAAAAGGTAGTGATCAGGATCTTCAAAGAAGTGACCACAGAGGCATGCGGGACTGTCAGCAACATGTCTTAGGTACTTGTGACCCTGTAGATCAGAACATCGGAGTCTGAGTTTACTATGGATTATTTGGAATTTCCGCTGACCGTTGTAGTAAAAAGATGGAATTTTTATATCTGATTTGGAGAGATGATCGGAAAATATTTTAAGAGTTCTTGAATTTCTTACAGGGGGGCTGAGTTTATTCCACTCCTTTATACTGGATGGGATAAAGAATTTAGAAAATATTTCAGTACGACATCGAAATTCTTTAATTTTATCTTCGTTTCGAAATGCATATGTATTTGCTGGTTCCAGATTTATGAGATTCTTGAGATAGGGTGGGGTTAGGTTGTTTATAATTTTGTATAGTAATTTTAATTTGTGCCGATTTCGTCGTTCTTTGAGTGGAATAAACCCAGTTTCCGCGTAGAGGGAAGCGTGACTAGTACCTTTAACTGCCCCACATATGGTGCGTAGTGCATCAAGATGAAGGGATTCGAGATTATTAGATAAGTAGTCGGTGCACCCGTCCCAGATTACATCGGCATAGTCAAAGTGTGGCAGAATAAATGAAGAATATAAGCGATTTTCTGTTTAAGCGATATTTAAAGGAGCGTAGACAGTTTACTAATTTTGACACTTTACTAATTATACTATCAACATGACTGTTCCATTTACAATTGGTTTGAAAAATAAGTCCAAGATGTTTGTGTTCAGTTACTTCCTTTATTCTTATTGATTTCATTAATAGGGGTGGTTTCACAATGTTGCGTTTAGTTGTGATGGTTAGGGTTTCTGTCTTTAGGGGATTAAAAGTCACTAGCCACGCTTCCGCCCATGCATTGATTTTTTGTAGATCTTTGTTTAGGGTAACTGCGCATGCCTCTGGATCGTCTATTTTTAAATAAAGAGAAGTGTCATCTGCAAATAGTCGAATGTTTGATTGTATATCATCAACAATATCGTTGATATATAATAAAAATAATAGTGGTCCCAGTACACTGCCCTGTGGGACACCAACAGGGATGCCCCTGGAGTCCGAGGAGGTTCCATCAGTTACGACGCATTGGTGCTGATTGTCTAAATAATTCTTGATCCATAATAATAACCCCCTCGGACCCCAGCAGCACCCAGTTTGTGCCAGACTCTGTCAAAGGCCTTGCTTATGTCACAGAAGATGATCCTGGTGTATTTATGATGATCAATGGCTTGACAAAAATAGCGATTTAGATCTATTAATTGGAAGATAGTAGAATCACCTGGTAGGAAACCACTTTGCAGTGTTGTTAGTATAGAGTTGTCCTTGAAGAAATTAAAGACGTGTTTATATATTATTTTCTCAAATAGTTTTACAATAATACCAAGGAGTGAGATGGGACTGTAATTGCTGCATTCATTCGGGTGACCTTTTTTGAAGATAGCCATAACATTTGCAAATTTCTATAAATTTGGAACGGTGTGAGTTTCAAGTGATAGGGGATCACTAATTTCATTTACAATAAATTTTAAAATTTTCGAACTTACTCCGTCCGGTCCGGAGGCTTTAGTTGTATCTAGACTGTTAATTACGTCTTTAATTTCTCTTGGTGTTGGTATAATCTTGTCTAGACAATTAGAATTCATTTTGAGAGGTGGAAGAGATTAATTAGTACTTGGTAATTCAGTTTGCTGTATGAAATAATTATTAAGGGCATTGGCTTTGTCGGTGAACGTAAACAATGTATCATTTTCAACTATTAGTGGAGGGGGCTCGTTTGATGATGCAGCATGTGTCGGACATTTCGCATTGGTTGCTCTAATTGCCCATTATCTGTGGTACCTTGTGGGGGGTTTGAAAACGATATTAGGAAAGGAACCATTTAATGAAGAAATTTTACAAACAGTCTTTACAGAAGCAGAAAGCATAGCCAACAGCCGACCATTAACTATAAATTCTGCACATCCAAGGGACTTAGAACCGTTAACTCCAAATCATTTTTTAAATATTGATACCATCAATGTTGATACCATTTGGCATTATAGACGAAAGGGACAAATTCAGTAGAAAGCGTTGGAAACAGGTACAATTACTATCAAATCATTACTGGAAGAGATGGTTACATGAATACATACCATCATTACAACAACGACAGAAATGGCAGAAGGAACATCGAAACTTATCAGTAAATGATATCGTGCTTTTGGCCGAAGATAATATTCCGAGAAACCGTTGGCCATTAGGGCGTATTATAAATGTTTTCCCCGGATCAGATGGATTTGTTAGAAGTGCCGAAGTGAAAACAAAGGATTCCACTTATAAACGACCAATCAACAAAATGTGTTTGTTGGAAGCCAGTGATTGTGAGATTTAAGAAAACTTAAGATAATTTAAAGGGACTGTTTGATAAATCGAAATTAACAAGTAGGACTTATATTTAAGGATGACATTTCTTGTGAATTGTTATTATTTGTTATGAACAATTTTATTGATTATAATTGTTCATGCCGGGCGGAATGTTGAAATGATTTCTATGTTAATGTTTTTTGTTATCACAAGTCAAATGTTGCATGAATATATTAAAAAGTTCCTTCCAAATTCCCATCATGCTAAGCAGCGTGACGCCATTTTTTGTAGAATTCCTTAGCATTTTTTTTAAGTACTCTTAAATACTTTGTAGAATTTGTAAGAATTAATGAATAGAATAGAGTTGAAAATAGCACCATTAGTTGTAAGTAGATTTAGAGAATCATTTGTAGATATTAATATGTATTTTCATTTAGTTTTTATCGTAAAAAATGTAAATTAATAAATAGGTCGTAGTTGGTTGCTCTAATTGCCCATTATCTAAAGGTACCTTGTGGGGGTTCCTGCCATAGCGTAATTTGAGCCTACTTAGATTGGAGACAGGAATGTATATTCAAGGGAGACAACTACATTTAAAGCCCACATGTAAACAAATCGAAAGTAGTAAAGGAAACGGTTGAATTTGTATGAATAGTTAGATAATATGTTGTTATTTCTTTATTGTAGTGAATCGCAGCATATTGAGTTGAATCGCAGCATATTTAGTTGAATCACAGTATACTTAGTCGAATCGCAGTTTACCAATTACCAGATTTATTAGTAGAATTGAACTTTGTAGAAAATAGATAGAATTGACATTTTGAAGAATAGTATTGTGGAATATATATAAAGCTGTGAATATAGACTTTTGGTGTTTTTATTCAGTATAAGTGTATACGCAGAATTTAACGTTTACCGTTAACACACACGAGTGGTTATTTTATCGAATAACACAATATGGCGCCCATGTGGCTGCACAGTTAAAATTCTCTCAAAATTTGTTAATTTGTGACTAAACTGCTGGATTATCATTCTTACTTTTTGGATATCGTGTGACATAAGGACAGTAGGACTATTAGGACGAAATATTATAACCTAAAAGTTTTGTAATTTGCCTGGAATTTGAAGAAACTTGTAACAATTTGAGATTTTGAAATAATCTCAAGAGAATCTTTGTGACATTAGTTTACTTAACTAGATTCAAAGCTGTCTTGATAAATCTACTTACTTAACTTTTACTCTCACACTATCTTGGCTGTGTTTAGTTTAGTATGATTACATACTCAGTAAAGCATCTCATGGATTTTAATCACTCACCTTCTGTTCGGAAAATACCTAACTCTACATTTGAATACATTAAAGATATTGGAATACTGAAGGGACTTCGCGGAAAACGCTCTGGAATCAAAAAAAAAACCCAAAGTCATTTGTCTCAAAATGTCTCAAATTGGGTCTTTTAAACGCAGGGTCTATTAGGAATAGAACAGCTTGCATATTTGATTGCATTCCTGACCACAAATTTGATATACTATATTGATTACTGAAACATGGTTGTCTCTAGTTGGTGATGCGGCTAAATGTGTCGAAACTACACCGCCTGGTTACACTTGCATTCACTCTCCTCGACTCACTGGAAGAGGTGGGCGTATAGCTGTTGGTTTTAAGGACAAGCTGCAACTTAAAACTCAGAAAAAACGCTTTCTTCATTTGAAAACTTGACAGTCACTACAAAATCAACATCACAGACGTTAAAACTCGTTTGTATTTACAGACCACCCCTTTCAGCTAGAAATCATTGCACTGATGCAGACTTGTTGATGACTTCTCTGTGCTATGTGAAGATCCTTACCAGGACGGAAACACCCTTATTGTTATTGTCGGGGATTTTAATGTATATTTTGACTCTCCGAACAATGTTTTCACTAAACGTGTCTGTGATCGTCTGAACATTTATGACCTTAATACAATTAATTACTTTGCCGACACACCGCTCGTGCCACACCCTTGATTGGGTTTTATGCCTAAATGCTAATCTTGTACAAAACCTGATCTCTGACCATTCTCTGGTATCTTTTGATGTTATCTTTCCAGAAAGTGTGAAGTGTGCAAAAGCAATACAATATAGCAACTATTAATCTATAAATTTGGACAAGTTTACTGATGACCTTAACAAGAGTTCACTATTCAGGAACTTAACAGCTGATGATGTTGATGGTATGGTGGATTTATTCAACACAACTATTTCAGATCTCGTTGCAAAACACGCACCGATTCGCACCAAGACCGTTAGCCGCTCACTGAATACTCCATGGTACGATGAATCAGTACAAGATATCAAACAAAAGCGTCGACAAGCGGAACGGAAGTGGTACAGTACTGGACTGGTTGTGCATAAACAAATTTATATGCAAATTTGTAGAGATTTTCAGAAATGTGTTTCAAAAGCCAAATCACATTACTACAACACAAAAATATCTAATTGTGGTGTTTTTCTAAACTCTGTATAGACTTCTGGTTACAGAAAACAAGGTGATTCTTCCCGATGGAGAGGACAGTATTGTGGCTCAAGACAAAGTATCCAAGATTCGTGAGGGTATTGGTTCTTCGTCTATTAACCGTACTGAACAGCCCATAGTTTCAACACAGCCAGAGCAGCTCAAGAAAATAATTCTTCAGTCCAAACCTACACCATTCCTCACAAAGATTCTAGAGAAGGTTGTCAAGCAGCAACTAATTGTCTACCTAGACCAGTCCGGGCTCTTTGGCGAGTTTCAGTCAGCCTACCAGCCCGCACACAGCACTGAAATAGCTTTAGTTTGTGTCTTTGACACTTTAAAATCATGCGTCGATTCAGGAAGTGTCAGCGTGCTACCACTTTTAAATCTGTCGGCTGCCTTCGACACAATCGACCATAGTAACCTACTTAACCGACTGAGGACTGGCTCCGGAGTTACTGGATCTTCTCTACAGTGGTTCGGCTCATATCTAACCAGTCGATATCAGTATGTTGGCATTAATAACTCTTCGTCACAGCAAGTGCAACTATCCTGTGGGGTACCTCAAGGTTCAGTGCTGGGACCCCTTTTATTTACACCGTGTAAAAAATCCCTTGGAAACCTCATCGGTAGTTATAACATTCAGCACCATTTTTATGCCGATGACACACAGCTAATCGATAAATTTAACATCAACACTGTCAGTCAGCTCTCCACAATTGGTAATTTTGAAAGTTGCCTAAACTGTATTAAGAACTGGATGTCCGCGAACATGTTAAAGCTTAACGACGACAAAACTGAGCTTCTTCTTATTGGACCTGATCACAGAATTAATACTTGCATTGTGAAATCCCTCAAAATAGGCAATTCAGATATTCCAATATCAAATGTTGTAAAAAAAATCTTGGCGTGTTCTTAGATTCAAACCCAGTTTTAACTCTCACATAAACAACATCTGCAAAATTTGCCATTTTCATCTTCGAAGAATATGATCAATCCGTCATCTTGTATCTGAAAGTGCAGCTGCTGCACTGGCTCGATCATTCGTGCTGTCCAGAATTGTCTACTGCAATGCCATACATTCTGGAGTAACTGATGAACAAATTTCCAAGCTGCAAAGGATCCAAAATCGTGTTGCACGCATTGTCACTAAAGCCAGGTCAAAATCACACATCACTCCCATCTTAAATATTCTTCACTGGCTCCGAGTGCGCGAGAGAATTAACTTTAAAATTTTAACCCTGACTTCTAAAACTGCAATACTATATAACGGAAAACACCAAAAAACCACGGGAAAACACCGGAAAACAACCGGAAAACACCATGTTATACTGAATACCGGAAAACACCGGAAAAAACACTAAATACCGGAAAACACACTTAATACCGGAAAACACCCTAAATAGGTAGCCCGGAGCCTGATCCTCTGTGTGCGTGGGTAAGGTTTAAGAATTTGGGGAGAGGTTATGTAGTGTTTTTCCGGTGATCCGGTGTTTAGTATAACATGTTGTTTTCCGGTATTTTCCGGTTGTTTTCCAGTGTTTTCCGGTTGTTTTCCGGTGTTTTTTGGTGTTTTCTGGTGTTTTCCAGTATATAGTATAGCCCCTTATAAATCATTAAATATAACGGCACCAAGATATCTTCAAAATCTCTTGACCCACTACAAACCAAAAGATCTGAGAGTAAATTATTGTTAGATGTACCAGTTTATAAGATGAAGAAATTTGGTTCAAGGACTTTTCAGTATAATGCATCAATTCTATGGAATTCGCTACCACCTTCCATTCGAAAATATGAAACATTGGCCATCTTCAAATCAAGTGTGAAAACCTGGCTGTTTGTTTAGTCACTATAATTAATCCCGTATAAACACTTTCATGCGCTTAGAACATCCCCAAAGGGGATGAATTGTTGTGTAATATAAATTTCGTTATTATTTATCTATTTATTATTATTGTATTGTGTAATTCAATTATTATACAATTACTGTTGTTTTCATAATTGCATATTTTCATATTTTCGTAATTGCATAATTGCATATATTGTATAATGATGATAATTATCTTTTGAAGACATTAAAGACATTATGTATTAACAACTTCTTCTTATCATTATGTAACATTGTGAGAACTAGTGACAAATAACCCAAGGGTTGCGTCAAGTCGTCCAAGACAGAATAAGGGCACGTTCTCAGTTGGTAGAGGTCATTCGATCCCGAACATTCTAAAGAACAAAGAATAAATACCAGATGTCAAAACAGTTGAAGACAAAGGTTTTTTTTTTGTACGGATTAAGAAGCGGAAACGGAAATGACCAAAACACAGAAACAACAACTGACTTGAATACTGATGTTGACGTTGAAATTGCTACTCAATCGGATTCTTCGGTTAGCCATACACATAGGCGTACGGGCTGGATGACAGTTAGGGGGGGGGGGCTGAACCCGAAATGCCCGAAAAAATTTCGGGTTTATAGAGAGTAGTGCGCCAGTCTTCCCCCACCCCCACCCCTTAAACACGATTTCAGCCCGCGAACAAAGCAATGTCAAAGCGGCACTACAGACCAATAAAGGTGGATGACTCGAATTCCAATCAATCGTTTACAGTCCACGAAGACGGGACCGTTGGGAGAAAATTTAACTGCAGCAAACGCGCTTTCCTCCTATTCCAACCTGTGAATACAGCAATTCGTTCGTTCGTTACCGGAGTTGAACGTCCACTTCCACCTAGGGTGATATCGTAGACAAAGTGTTTCCTAAGAAACTAGCCTGTGTCAGCCACAAAATATAGGGCCGGGTTGGCTTGTTGGGTAAGACATAGTGTCTTTGCAGGGCAGCAGCCAGGATAGGTCTCACCCGTGGGGGAGGCTCCGGATATCAGAAAGGGAGGAATGGCGCTTGGTCGCAGTCTGGTCCACTTTGCCATGCATGCTAGAGTGCTTGGGGTGATGGGATTAGGGCGTGACTATCGGTGGGCGTAGGGGCCAACCGGATACCGATCCTAAGTTAAGGTGTGCAAGTAATGTCCTCATGGCTGGGCGTTGTTCAGCCCTTGGCCCTCTTCCACCGATAAAAAACGGTCCACTCAGGGTCCTAGACGTTCCTTCACGTAGGGACGTCCAACCAGCGGTGCCCCTCGGGGTGATCACTTGTGGATCCCGCCCGTCGGGTCTTGGGTTATTACCTCAAGTCTTCACAGAGTAGAACACTCTTTTCGTACCTGTGGGGTCACGTTATCATACATAGGATACCAATCTCACACACGAAATCGTAGATTAATTCAAAGATCTCGTGTTTATTTACTTTGGGGTAGAGTAAACTTGGAACACCGAGAGCCGTGTTAGGGGAACTCAGTTTATTCGCGAGAGGTTTTCTTTCGGCTGCAAGGCGATCACAGTCTACTAGGATATGGGCTGGAGACACGTCCGTGCCGCAGCTGCACCTTATAGGCTTAAATGTACGGTGTCTGAGCGTTTCTTTCACCTTTAGCTTTGTTATTAACCGGCAGATTTTTCCGCTGGGATGATTTACAGATAACTTAGCGTTGAAGGACTCATTGATCTAAATCTATATGTGTCGAGTTCCGTAAGGGAATTTTCCCATTCAGAGCTGACGCGTAACCCGACCATACTTTTGAATTCGTGGAAGCTGTAAGGGAGCTCGACACCCGGTTCTTCCAGTTGTGACCCTTTTAGGCCGAGCCTCTCTGCCTCTTCGTTCCCTCTTAGGTTGATATGCGAAGGGACCCATGTCAATACTACCTGGTTGCCTTTTGCCAGCGACTTTTCGTACTCCAGGTAGATCTGGGTGAGCAGTTCGGGACGGGCGTCCGACCTCTGATTTCTTATAGATTCCAGGCAACTTAGCGAGTCGCTAAGGACAACAAAGTTTGATTTCCTCTGGCAGGATATCCACACTACAGCTTCTTTGATCGCATGCATTTCCGACGTGTACACGGAGCACATGTTTGGGAGTCTATTTGCTGCCTGTGACTCCTTCCCCCGGATATAAATCCCGAAGCCCGTCGTACCATTTTCGGGGTTGTGCGATCCGTCTGTGTATATGTGAGTCCAGTTAGACCAGTTATCCTCGATGTGAGCTAACGAGGGAGGTATCTATCGGGGTACTGGAAGGGTCCAGGGGTCCCGAATCGGAACTCCTACACTATTTATGGTGAGCTTATCGATACCTTAGTCTCTAATCATTTCGCCGACTGCCTGGCCGTACGTCTCCCGTGTGTTGTCCCTGACATTTCTGAACCTCGAGATTTCCTTAGTGTGACAGGCCTTGCATTTAAGAATGCCATGCATCCGTATTCAAGTACAGGACGTATTAGAGAACGGTAAATCGTCATGAGGGCAACACTGTTCGCACCCCATTAATAACCCGTAACTTTCCTCATAAGGTTCAATAAGCTTTGAGTGCGTGTTTCTACGTGTTTGATATGCGGCCTCCATGTCACTTTTCTATCAAAGATTACACCAAGGAACTTGGTTTCGTCTTTGAATTCTATGTACTGACCATTGAGTTGCAGGGACATCCGAGAAACCTCGGGATCCCCGCAGACTCACATGCCTACAGTTTTGGGAGACGAGATCTGGAAGCCCTAATCATTTGCCCATTTGGTGAATCCGTCCAAGGCTCCTTGCATGCGTTTTTGTATCTAATAATCTAATAATAATAATAATAATAATTATCATAATAATTATTTATTTATAATGTGCCTATTACCAATATAAAATACTGCTCAATGGCGCAGTTAACATTTTGTGGATATCACACATAGAAAAATAAAATAAAATCAAATTAAATGGATGATAAAATAAGTAAAAATGCTATACGATAACAATCAAAATATGGTAATAAAGCTTATAATAAGATATGACATGTAAGAAACAAATTAAAATAGCTAAAAGTAATATAGGATATAATAGAACATCGCCTAAAACATAATAAAATAAACTCGAATACATGTATTAAAACCCATAGTAGTCAACAAAAAGGTGTGTTTTTAAATTGCGTTTAAAACTTTCAATGCTATCAGATAGTTTAATTTTGAGTGGTAAGGTATTCCACAGAAAAGGAGAAGCATAGGAAAAGCGTTTGCCATAAGATGTAAAAGGATAAAAATGTGTAAGCAAGTTGTTATTTTGAGATCGGATTGTACGGGATGGAGTATATAGGGAGATGAGAGATTTAAGGTAATCTGGCGAATTATCTGAATGTAATGTAGAGTAAGTAAGTGTAAGTATTTTGAAAGTAATACGGTGTGATATAGGAAGCCAGTGTAGATCATGTAGAAAAGGGGTAATGTGATCGGTGGGTTTAGTTCTGGTAATGATTCGTGCTGCTTTATTCTGAATTTTTTGGAGGAGGGATAACTTATTTGCAGGAATTACAGTAATCCAAACGAGATGTAACAAGAATATTCACAAGCATTTTACAGGTTTCAGTGTCAATGAAGTTTCTTATCCGGCCAATTTTATACAGTTGAAAATTTATTGATTTACACATTGACAATATATAGTGACCCATGTTAAATTTACTGTCAAAATAAACACCTAAATTTCTAATATTATTAGCAGGAGACACTTCACAACTACCAACTTGAACTTTATCAATGGACAGTTTTTCTAGTTTTTGATTTGATCCAATAATAAGCACTTCAGTTTTATCGTCATTTAGTTTCAGGAAATTGTTTGTCATCCATTCTTTTATTGCTAAAACGCAGTTTTAAAGGTTGGAAATATCACTGGATAGCTAAATATAGTTGTGTATCGTCGGCATAGCAGTGATAGTCTAGATTTCTAATAATATTACCTAAAGGTGTAGTGTAGGCTGTGAATAAAGATTGCCCTTCGTCTACAGCGTACTGTCATCCGCAAATGTGGCAAGTGAAATATCTTTGTCAAGATATTCTTTGATATCGTTCACCATGATATTGAACAGGGTTGGGCTTCTAATTGAACCCTGTGGAGTTCCGTTATCTAATTCGGTCTCTTTACTGAGGTAGTTGCCGATTGTTACCCTTATTTGTCTGAGACAAAACTCTTGGTTCAATTATACATGTTGCCATGTACGCCAACCAAGGAGAGTTTGTACAACAATCCTTCCGTCCAGACAAGATCGAAGACTTTTGACAGGTCAACAAAGACGAATCAGAGGTAGGATCCGCCTCTCGAGGACGCCGTCATAGCATGTTGGAGCCTGGCAATGTGGTCGTAAGAGGGGCGGCCTCGGCGGAAACCGCTCTGGTTCTTGTCTAGTAGCTGGTTACTCTCTAGGAAATACATTAACCTATCGTTCACCAGGGTTTCAAGAGTCTTACATAGCGTAGAGGTGAGACTTATCGGGCGATGAGACTCCGTTGCCTTGGGTGGTTTCCCCATCTTGGAGATGGGGACCACTGTAGCAGCACGCCATAGACATGGTATCTCGCTCGTCCGCCAAGAGAGGTAGAAGAGGCCAAGGGCAACTTTACTGGCGCTGTCAGGCAGGTTTTTTAGCACTGAGTACTTGACCCGATCCGGCCCTGGGGCACTGTCCTTCTTAGAGGACAGGGCTTTTATATACTCTTTCAGGGAAAAGGGAACATTCAGAGCTGATTGTCCAACAAGTTCTCCGCCATGCTAAATTCGGGCGTTAGGTTGCTATTGCTACTGGCCATAGCAAGGGTTTTAGCCAGAAGTTCGGCCTTTTCAACACAGATCTGAGCCACTTCTGCTTGGGCATGTCGTTCTGGCCTTACCATTCATAGCGTTAATCTTCTGCCACACCTCTTTGGAGTTTGAATTTTCATTCAGCGACTTACAGTAGGCGTGCCAGTGTTGGGTTTGACATTGCTTGTTGACGTCTCTTGCCGCATACTTTACCCGTACGTATGTGGACCACGAGGATGGGGATAGGTGGCGCTGGCATTTTTTTAAGGCGCCTACGACGTTCTCGAATTGCGACTTGACAAGAATGGGACCACCAAAGCTTTCGAGGTTTTTCAGATTTACCGCTGGAAATAGAGGACTCAGCTGCCTCTATTATGGCGTTGGTAACATTCGTGGCATACTTTTCAGTATCCTCTGTTGCCAGTTCCTCTTCCTTCCACTCTAGACAAAGTAGACTGAAGTGGCCCCAGTCGGCCTTTGCCATTCTCCATGTTTTTTGACTTTCAATATTGTCTCGGTAAGGCGATCTGCCCAGAAGGATCGTGATCGTAATATGATCACTTCCGAACGTATCGTCGTTCCTGGTGGTCCAGTCGCAATAACTGGTTATCGTAGGTGTTGCCAGCGTCAGGTCTATGTGAGATGGTTCACAACCCGGTTTAAAGCATGTTGGACTACCGTTATTCAGGACGCAGAGACCATTGTCTTCCATAAAGCTGTTCAGTTCTCTGTCGCCGTTATTTGGTCCCAGTTTTGTGTCATCGTCATTTGGAACCGCTTTCGGGCCAGTTCCAGTCGATGCAAATCGTTAGGACCCCGATTCCGGCATCGGGGTGCTTTCCGGGGTGTCTTGTCTTCTGGGGATTCGGCCGAAGCGGGGTCGCCCTCATCCTCAGAAGTCGTTTTGCGTTTGAGAGGCGTGGGCCTACTCACTGACTTTTGCGAGTTAGCTATTAGGTCTTTCTCATTTGTGTGCTCTTTCGCGTTCAACACCAACAGCGTGCAAAAATGCACAAAACCCTTCTCGCTCTTGAACTGTGGGACGAGTTCACCCACAGCTTTTGGGACTTTAGTGGTTACCGGGGGTGCCAGTGGCACCTGTCCTGTTTCCTGGGTAGGCGGTGGAGGTGTTTTTCCTTGCTTTGTCCGGGCGGACGAGACAGGGCCCGGGGCCATTTGAGGGGCAGGGGCTTGCACCCTCTTCATCCTATTGCGACGGCGCTTCGTAGGCTTTACCGCTTTATTCGTCTCGAGGTCGAGCTGACCTCTGACCTCCACTTCTGCCTCCGGGTAACCTATTCCCACTTTGTGTTGGTTCCTGAGCGTCCGGTTCGCTATGATGACTTTAGGGCATTGTTTGGAACTTGCCGTGTGGTCACCCTGGCAATTCCTGCATTTTATGTTCGATCCCGTGCACACCGAGCTCTTGTGGTCCTTCCCGCAGCGACCACAAACGACCTTGGAGGAACAGAACTTATGACCTAATTCTGACAGTTTTTACACTGCCGAATTTTTTGGACATACGGGTGTGTTTGTCTACGCATGTAGACGATGTCAATTTGGCTGGGAGATTTTCCCTTCGGGAAGGTCAGGACGACCGTTCCGTGTTTGGTACCTTCTCTGATCTTAAATCTATGAGTCTCCTGCACCTCAAATCTTCGGTAATCTATTCGGAAGGGATTCCGTGTATCACACACCTCTCAGAGCTGAGGGAGTGTGGTAGGGAAACAGACACTTTCATACCCATGAGAGTATCAAAGGAACGAGTCCGTTCCCGGTCTACCTCGTCTCTGAAAGCTAAGCGGAGCTCTCCGGTTTTCGCTACCGAAATTGTCAGGAGGCAAGGTATTTACCAGATATCTTTGATCTCCCGTCCAATTATTGTAGCCTTCTTACCCAAGAAAGACGACCAATTCATGGCCTTTACTACCAACGGGTGTTGGTAGGGAGCGGGTGGGCTTTTCCGGCGGAAAGCCGGCCACAGGTATCACGGTGCTTTTGAAAGACCGAACCTGAGGTATGATAGGTGGGAGGACCCACCTTCAAGAACCTCTACTCCCTCCATACCGGTGCTCGTGTTAGACATAGCTGTCGGATATGTGTCACAAGAATAATAAGTTTTTTAAAAAAAGAGGAAGGGTTGGGTCAAGGGGAAGGCCGCAGAGCTCAGAGAGAGAGCACTAAGTTAAACTGTATCAAAATTTGAGCGGAGTTTGTAATCTCAGCACCTACAGTGGAAGGACAATAATCAAAGTAAGACAAGTACTGAGCACGGACCTATGAGAGAACACTCACTCGGTTACATATCGGCGGGTCAGGATATGTGTTGAAGTAGTCACGTGACCCTCGCTAGTAAATCTAGGGAGAACCTACAGACACAGGAAGTCCACAGCAGGCGAACTATATCGAGAGAAGGATAAGTTTGTGACCTAGTTTTTGATACCTTATTGAACGGCTCTCTAGTCGCAGTGTTCCAGGGAGTGGGTTTTTCTGGGATTTTCAACTCTACAGATCAGTCGAGTTGAGAAAAGACAAGATGGCCGACGCGTCCCTGGTGACCTAAATAATGATCAAGTGAGAAGAGCCAACTGTGTTTACCCAACAGGTCAACAGCAGGTCAGGCACAGAGGTTAGGCAGGAGTTGGAAACCGTGTTATCCTCGCTATATAATATAGGAGGACCCCCGTAAACTCTCGTCTAAAGCCTTGCCGGAGAACGAGTAGTGATAATGCTTCTCCACTGCCGTCAAAGTGTTCCTAACTTAGAAGGGGGCACGGTTGGCGAATAGTGCTTGGGGAAGATGGAAAAAATATAAAAGTCGTGAAAAATTTATTATAAAAATACGATCGCCCACTCGTTTGAGTTTGATTGGGGGGGGGGGGGGGGCGGGGGTGTCAGCCTGAATACAGCAACTTCAATTTGGTCCTATATAGCCTACCTGGCTGACCCGAATTTCAAACAACCAATCAATTGTCGCTGGGTTTGGGGGAAAATTTAACCACCGCAAATGCGTTTTCTGCAAAACCAATCGCTGGTAATGATATGAAAATGGGATATAAACGAGCCAAACAAAATAAAAGACAGAACCAAAGACACCCGATGGCTGATCAGCAATCTTTCTACAATCAACAGCCCTAGTATAATCAGCAGCACTACCAGAGTCAACGAGACCACCAGAATCAACAGTCTTACCACAATCAGTAACGAGCGCGAAAATCAAGCTACCGGCATCAACCAACAGAACATTGTCGTAGTTGCGGTAAGGTTGGGGGATGCGTTCCAAAGTATAAATGTGATTATTGTAATTATAAATGTGAAAAGTGTATGTGGGTCTCCTGGAAGACGTGTCCCCAGCTCTCAATCAAATAAGATGCCTAGTTCATCGTTTTTGAACAGACACAAGAAGAGCAGAATAGTGCAATTAATATACCCCCTAGAGCGCAATACTATATCTGTTAGTGTAAACGGATTAGAACAAGTGCATTATTGGACAGCGGAGCTAGTGTGTCATGTTGTACACTAAGCTATTTAGAGAAAACAGGAATTTCAATTCGTGAACTGAATAAAAGACAATTCAATAATATTGTTGGTGTAGGCGGCGAAACTCAACCAATATTAGGCACTAAAATAATTTCCGTACGAGGAGGGAATGTTAACTTTGAGCAAAAGTTTCATGTGTTTACTAAACTCGACCAGCCAACGATTTTAGGTATCGATTTCCTCACCGAGAGCAAAGCACAAATCGACTTTAATAATCGCACAGTTTCACTAAATGACGTCCTTTTCCATGTTGCACTTATTGAAACAAATGCAGGCTTAGCAAGGTCACTAACTTCGTGCAAACTGGCACCTAGACAGGAATATGATGCCCCCATAGTACTATCAAGAGTATATGCAAACTCAGTATTACTACTAGAACCTTTGGTTACTGAACAATCACGATATCTGAGTGCTTTAAATGCGTAGTCCAACCCAAGGACAAAACATCCTTAATACGTATTCTTAACCCAACGACGTAGTCCAACCCAATTTTTTACTAGCATTAATAATTCAATTTCATGACTAGCAACTTACATCTCTCACCACTACCAAAAACATGCATGTTAACCACATTGATCATACCAAGCAAACTGACATTAACTTTGATTTAGCAGACTCAGATCTTTCCCAAAAAGAAAAAGATCAATTGAGTTA
The DNA here is from genome assembly GCA_963678685.1 of Patella ulyssiponensis. Taxonomy (NCBI): domain Eukaryota; kingdom Metazoa; phylum Mollusca; class Gastropoda; family Patellidae; genus Patella; species Patella ulyssiponensis. Next base: position 51,472,886 of record OY783228.1, on the reverse strand, counting down.
TCTTGTACAAACGCAAAAAATGTGTTTGCTAAATCTTGTGATGAATTGGGAGAAACAGGCATGCATCAACACAGAATCGAAACTGCAGATGATGTAACTGTGAGGATGCCCTTTTACCGTCAGTCAATACAAGTAAAAGAAGAGTGTACTAAGCAACATCATCCAAGAAAGCGATTCTCAGTGACATTCTCCGGTAGTTATGATAAAGAAACAGGATGATACTAACAGATTCGCAGTGAATTGCAGGAAATTAAACGCAATCATAAAGCCCATTTATTTTCCTATTCCCAGATTTGACGATGTCATCGACTATGTGGGACAGCCTCAAGCACCGGATCCATTCCCTCTTTTTGAATTGTTTGTTTGTTTTTGGTCTCTAAGTAATGCGTCTTGTCAATATATTTGTTTTTGTGTAAACTTGTGTGTGATGCAGTCCCCCTGCACTTCATGTTAGACTGTGCTAGTGGATTTTGGCAAATTCCATTAGATCCAGAAACAAAGCACAAATCTACATTCATCACACACGAAGGCGTCTTTTGAGTTCAATCGTCTACCGTTTGGATTGAAAAACGCCCAGGTAACATACCAATCTACTATGTCCAAAGCACTTCGACAGACGAACTGGAAATAAGTCCTGATATACATAGATGGCAATATAATATTCTCCAAGAGCTTTCAGGAAGACCTGCATTATATTTATATAGTCTTTGCGAAACTTCAGGAAGCGGGCCTAGCAAGTGTCGTTTTGCGGCTAGGAAAGTCGCGTATCTTTGACACATATTTAGCAAAGAAGGAATCCACGCAGATCCATCCAAGGTGGAAGCAGTAAATACCTTTCCAGCACCAAATACACAGCAAATGTCGATGAAATGTAAAAGATCTCGAGTGATTTATGGCAAATAAATTGACTTTACATTTTTTTTAAAAATCTGAAACGTGTGTTCTTATCGAAAGAAATATATATGGAAAGAAACTGGGTGGTTGATTTGTATTGTAAACCAATTTTATTCACTATTTTGAAGTAAATAGCGACCGAGGTATCTCACGTAAAAAGATAGGTCAACAGAAAAGTGTCTTACCTTTCTCTTTTATAAATACATCAGAAGGTATTTTTTTTAAAATATGAATTACATGTTTGATAGTAAACATTATATCATTTAGCATCAAATATGGATAAAATAAGACTAAAAATTTAAAAAATGTTCAGAAAAAAACTGAAACTCAAAAATTTTGAAAAATCACATAGACTCTATTATTATAGGTCTGGTGTACCATAGTAATAAGGGCGTTCCTGTCCCCATGTACCTGTGGAAATTTCATGTTGAAAATTCATACTTAAAATGCCAAAACAGTGATATTCCATATACGTTACAGTGTTCCCCTTTCACAGCCAAGCGAGTTCGAAGAATTTCTTCACAACCATGTGCAGTGAATATTGTAATTACGAGCTCCTGAATATCACTCGAGAATAATTATTCATCTTTACGCGTATGTTTACTATGCCCCATCCCCTGGCCGGATCTTAGTGTCAAATGTATTCCACCTACATAACGGAACAAAAAGCAAGGGACAGATGTGGTTAGTAGACCCATTACTGAATAAATTCTAACAAAGCTAACAACCAAATTATAATTAACTAAAATCACCACGAAGAGAATACCAAGGTCATTACATATTATATATTAAGAATTTTCATTAGTCTATTATTCATGACAATTCTGTTTAACACTGTTTAAATAATTGACATTGTTGGTGTCCACCAATTTTACGTATGTGATAGAAGTGGTTAAACACATTCAAAATTTAATTGTAACATATACATCGTTGTTACCGTTGATCGGTAATAAATATTTGAAGAATTGGTAAGTGACCCAAATAAAGGAAAGCTGTTATCGTTATTGACTACACAGGCGATTTTTAGCTAATTGGTAATTAGTGCAGTCAATTTGTGATTTTATGAACATGTAAAATTTAATATTTGTGGGGTCATTCTTTCATTTGTATATATTTCCTGTGGTCTTCACTCGTCCTTTAAAGCGGTAAAATCTGTTAAAATCCAACATAACTGACATTTACCTAACCAATGTCAACAAAACAATCCTCAGACCCAATCCAAAATAATCAAAAATTCAGTTATTATTTGTCCATATCTTAATTTTTTTTCGCACCTACGGCGATCAATTTCATAATTTCATCATTCTTCCACTCCTCTATGGTCTTACACTATCTTATCACTATCATATTTATGGTTATAGTGAATTCACCAGTTAGTAGTACGACTAGTGTGTGGGTCGTTGAAGACGACGGACTGTAGAACTGGTAGAAGTAATAGGCAGGCCCCGAGATTATGGAAGACCAAACATCTCTTTATTCAGTGTTCTTAGATCTTAGTTCTTAATTCATAGTCCTTAATTCTTACTTCTTCATTTGTTGTCGTATTTCGACATTTGTACACTAAAATTAACATTTGTAACTTAAAATTAATATTTGTTTCACAAATCAGACATTTGTCATATCAGATTTGTAAAATGTATTTTAATATAAGATAATTTTTTTTTTTTTAGAAAATTAAAAAATTAATCTATGTTTACATTTCATCAGAGAAATACAACGAAAAACAAATCTCGAACAACAAATTTCAAAATACAAATCTCTAAATACAAATCTTGCAAAACATTTCGCCAAAAACATTTCTCCAAAAACATTTCTCCAAAAACTTTTCTTCAAAAACATTTCTCCAAATACATTTCTCCAAAAACATTTCTCGAAATTCATCGAACCGGAACATTAAGACGGCATACAATAAGTCACCATACAATAATGGGAATCGGGTATAAGCACATGTACAATAAGAACAATCGCTCGGTGACCGCAACGCTAGTGAAACGCCCCCTTGGCAGTTGGAATTCGATATAATAGGATCATTATGACGACAATGGAAATCAACCTGGCATACAATAAGTCACCATACAATAAAGAAGAGTCGAGCAAGCATACAACAAGTAAAATCATACAATGACAGTGATTTCAATGAAAGCACTTGCGTGTTATGTTTCTATATATAAATATATTGGTTAATACAATCTAACATTAAATAAAATAAATTTAAAATAGACATATGTCGTTGGATCAATGATTATCTCTTCGGAATCATGTAATCATGAATGTCCCAGTAAAATAGCCGATACTCGCATATTCAAAGAGCGATAGACAAATACTTTCAAGAGAAGCATTACACGACAACTGGAATTTCGTGTTATGGCCTGTATTTTGACGTTAAATACCCGCTCCACCCCTCATTTTTTAGTGCCAGTCAATTGTTTTTCTTTTTGCAAGTTATGTAAATATAAATTTACATTTTGTAGCAAGCAAAAACATACTTTTCAGTGGTATATGAACAAATAACGAGAATTTCTTACTGAGATCGTTTTTCGAAATTTAAATCCCCTCCACCTCTCCTCACTTAATAAATGAAATGAAAGGAAACGGAGTTTAACGTCCTACTATTCTGCTCCGAACTGGACCAATGAAGACGGATATAGGCTATACAGTGTGCTATGAGGGAATTCTGCCCGGACAGCGACACTACGGCCTACTCTTATATGGAATTCCAACTGTCAAGATAACTTTTTAGTGCACGCCAATATTTACACGGGGCCTCGGTTTTTCGTCCCATCCGAACGACTACACAGCTGTCATTGTTAGGACCTCCGTCCTGCATTACTGACAAGGGGGAATCACGCCGGAAAATCTGTATGAACTTATTCCCAGACATATTCATGAAAACATGATTTAGAAGAGGTAAAACACTCTTTCGTTTGAGCAAAGAAGGGGGGGTCGAATGAAAAGAACGTACGCGCTTTATCATAAGGTCTGTCATTGTGTCAATTGGCGTAGTTTCGATGTTCGTGACAAGGAGTAGGGACGCCTTTCCAATCTCGTGGGTTTTCTCCGGGGCCTCCGGTTTCCGCCCACTGCTAAAGACCCTACGCGCAAGCTAATTATTGAAATAAAATTGAACCATGTGTTAGTCCCGAAATGAGGGGTTGGGATGGCCTAGTGGTTTAGAGTGCCGCGCTTCGACCTCTAGCTGGCCGGTCACCTCAGGTTTGCGGTTGTGGTTTCGATCCCTGGTGTACGCGTATTTGGCATGGAGATAGGGGCACCTTCTCAATCTCATGGGTTTCCTCCGGGCACTGCGGTTTCCTCCCACTGCTAAAGACAACTACGCGCAAGGGAGTTATTGAAATAAAATTAAAACCATGTTAGTCCCGAAATGACCTAGATGTGTCGATTGGACGTTAAACCCCATCTCTCTCCTCTCTCTCTCTCTCTCTCTCTCTCTCTCTCTCTCTCTCTCTCTCTCTCTCTCTCTCTCTCTCTCTCTCTAGTTGTGTCGAGTGGTTGTTAAACTCCACCCCTCCCTCTCCTTGAACAAAGGAATATGTCGCTATCAGACAAAGCATAATTTCTGAAAATAGACTGCTTTCAATTTATTTTCGTTATCGAAGGCCCGGTCCGGTTAGCCGTTCTAGGCACGTGGTTTCGCCAGAGAAATGAAATGAAATGGGTTTTAACATCCTACTGTTTACTCCTAAACTTGGCTAATGAAAACGGACATACGCCATACAGTGCGCTACGGCCTTTTATATCGAATTCCAACTGCCAAGGGGTCGTTTCACTAGCGTCGCGGTCATCGAGCGATTGTTTTTATTGTACATGTGCTTATGCTCGATTCCCATTATTGTATGGGCTCCGGTTCGATGAATTTCGAGAAATGTTTTTTTGAGAAATGTATTTGGAGAAATGTTTTTGAAGAAATGTTTTTGGAGAAATGTTTTTGGAGAAATGTTTATAGAGAAATTTTTTACAAGATTTGTATTTAGAGATTTGTATTTGGAGATTTGTATTTGGAGATTTGTATTTTGAAATTTGTTGTTCGTTGTATTTCTCTGATAAAATGTAAATATTGATTAATTTTTTGATTTTCTAAAAAAAAAATATCTTATATTAAAATATATTTTACAAATCTGATATGACAAATGTCTGATTTGTGAAACAAATATTAATTCTAAGATACAAATGTTAATTTTAGTGTACAAATGTCGAAATACGACAACAAATGAAGAAGTAAGAATTAAGGACTATGAATTAAGAACTAAGAACTAAGAACACTGAATAAAGAGCTGTTTGGTCTTCCATACGAGATTATGTCCCATTTCTTATCCCCATGCCCAATCCAAAATAATTTAAAACTGTGTTATATATATCCATATCTGAAATCTGTTCTTATCCCCTCATGCATAAGAATTTTGATATTAAATTTGAAAATCAAAAATGGCGAAAATCCAAGATTGTAGTAATATTTCCACAAATTTCATATACGTTGACGTTTTCTCAGTGTTTAACTTTAACAACCTGTCCGTCATTTACCGTTACATTTTCTTTCTCATAAAACATTTTATGTATACTTACCTGCATACTCGCCTATATTTGTCTATAAACTCACCTACGTTTGTCTATATTCTCACAGATTTGTGCTTATTGTGTGTGCTTGCAAACTAAAGTAATACCGCACTGACTCCGCCAAAACTTAAAGAAACTCACTCTGTGGCGCGAAAACTGTTAGGGGAGAAATTGTAAATAGGAACAGCTGGATTTGCCAGTGGACTCTTACCCTTCAGACAAGATATCGTAACTTATATGATGTATCTAATTAGACAAACTCGGGCTGGTCAAAGCGGGCTTCTAACAATGATACAGCTCTAGTTTTAGCATATGTTCTTGCAGAACACTGGGTATCACTACCAAACATATCAAATAGAATATATTAACTCTTTGCACAAGATTCCAAAATCTCACACAAAACGCACCAGACAAGGAAAAATAAAAAATATATAGAGAATGTTAAAATATTTAAAACTGCATCTTCTGAACTGTTTGATATATAATGTTACGACACAGAGATAAGACAGCCATCTAGAAAAGTTTTGTGGTGTGAAAATGGCTTCAGTTGAATTTGATTTTTTGGAAGATGAACGAGGTGAGAGGAAAGTTTAATGTGAAAACTTCATCCACTGATCATCAAGTAAGTTTCCACATACCATTCAGTGATAGTTTAACTTTCTCTTTATAATATTCATCTTTCCTTGTCTGACGCTTTTGGGTGAGATTTTCGACCCTTTTGAAGGGAATATATTCATTTTGATTTTTTTGGTAGTAATAGTATAAACCTTCCAAAAAATCCAGCGTTCTGCAATGACATATGCCAAAACAAGAACGCCCACTTTGACCAGGCCTAGTTGGTCTGATTAGATACATCATTTTAATTACATCTTTTTGAAAGGTAAGAATCCACTGGCAAATCCAGCTGTTCCTATATATAATTTCTCCCCTAACTGTTTTCACGCCAAAGAGCCCGTTTCTTTAAGTTTTGGCGAGGTCATTACGGTATTACGGTTTATAAAGAAAAAATAAGTGTATGTAAATATGTATACATAAAATTTGTTTTACAGACAAGAGAATGTGACAGTAAATGTTAGACTGGTCATTAAACACTAAAAACATTCAACACCAATGAAATTTGTGGACATATTGCCGTCTTCTTGGATTTACGCCATTTTGGATTTTTAAATATCAAAATTAAACATAACCAATGAATTCAGCGACTCTGAAATCCCTAATATAGAATCGATATGAGGTTTATTCAGGGTAAAATAATGAAGATTTTTTAATGGAATCTAAATAATCACCATCAATACGTTCATACATGAGTAGGATAACTTCAACTTTTGGAGGGGGCCCCGAATAAAATCATTTTTAACACCACCCCCTACTATTAGAAAGTGTTCAAACTGGAACAGGTAGAATAATAACTGGCTTTAGAAGAAATTCATCTAAAAACATTTTATACACAGAACTTCGTTGGGAATCATTGTCTTATCACAGAATAAAACGCAAATTAATCTATTTATCAAAAAAGAGAAAAACCTAGGTTCCACTTATCTGTCTGAAGTCTTTAAAAAATTTGAACTGTCAGTATCAAATTATAACCTTCGTAATGAAAATCTCAATCTGAATCTACCACTTTGTCAAACCAGTTTTTTCCCCTGTGCAATTAAACTTTGGAACAACTTACCATTTAAATTTGGCCTTTCACGTATATATCCTTTAATTAGAACACTACTATAATATATTATTGGAAATAGGAAAGAGAATATGATCCATTTTCCAATTAAGAAATAGAGCTAATAAATTTAAATAATCACTTATTCTACAATTTTATTAGTGAAATAAAAATGTGGCCTAGGTGTAATTATGCAGACGAAGATAATAACCATTATTTTTTCAAATGTCCAGCATACTCTGCCCCAAAAACAATTCTTTAAAATAATCTATACCACTTTAAACAAAATGATGCAATTGACCTGATTTTATATGGCAACCCCGCTCTTTCAGATGATACCAATTTGAACATATTTGAAATAGTACAAAAATTCATAAAAGACAACAAGAGATTTTAACACTTTAAGATTTAAAACTTAAATTCACACTCCAAGAAATTTATATACATGTTTGTAACTCACTGTACATATGTCCACGATTTTAGTGTAAACATAAGATTTAACTATTTTATTTGTTTGGAGAGAACGTATAGGCATTTACCTGTTGTTCAATCCAACCAGTTTATTGAATAAAATATTGTTTATACTAAACATGCACAAGAGTCTAAATATTGATGTGTAACAGTGGTTTTATAAAATAAGTCGGTTCTAATTCTTCCAGCGGATAAAAGCCTTACAGACACATTTAGAGAGTTGAGACTGGTTGTGCTATTTTCGATCGTGAAATTTAAATTTTTGTTCATCGAATTGAGCAGGGACTGGAGTTGAATAAGGAGTTCTTGCAGATTTGATAATGTTATTATACAATCCTCCAGAAATCTCCTCCATGCTGCTTCAATGAATAATTGTGTTTCGCGACAAAAATTCTACCCAATTTCAGTAAACCACAATTCTTCCAAATATCCAATAGTAAGCGTTGCATATGCTGGACCGACTTTTGTGCCCATAGCTATCGCTTTAATTTGATCATAAAATTACCGGAAAACACACTAAATACCGGAAAACACCCTAAATAGGCAAAAACTCGGAGTCTGGTTCTCTGGAAAACAATTTCAGTATACCACAATTCTTCCAAATATCCAATAGTAAGCGTTGCATATGCTGGACCGACTTTTGTGCCCATAGCTATCGCTTTAATTTGATCATAAAATTACCGGAAAACACACTAAATACCGGAAAACACCCTAAATAGGCAAAAACTCGGAGTCTGGTTCTCCTGAAAACACAAAAAAACTAAACCTAACCCTAACCTGCAACGGAAAAACCTAACCCTAACCCCCGACACACAGCGGATCAGGCTCCGGGTTACCTATTTAGGTGTTTTCCGGTATTAAGTGTGTTTTCCGATATTTAGTGTTTTCCCGGTGTTTTCCGGTATTCAGTATGGTGTTTTCCGGTATATAGTATTATCGAAAGTGCCCAGCAAATTAAAAAAAAATATTATTTGACAGGATAATTTAAGTGTTGCTACAACAAATGACTTTGGTAATGTTTTGACCGAATATTGTAATTCTGAGTATTTCTTATGTATTCATCTAAGTGTGGGTCCTTACCTGTATTTGTAGCGAACGTTGATTTGTTCGCTAGACAAAAGAGGTTAAGTCAAACAATACTTTCAAGGAAAGAAAGAGTTTTAATATTACAATACAACTAACATTGGTGACCTCAGAACATTATAATCCTTCTCAAGAAAGAGGGTTGTCCATTGCAAAGGGGCGGTTTGATACTTTTTAAGAACAATAGCCTAAATAATTGAAAAATTGTAAATAGTGTAAAACAACCCCAAAATCTAAGAAGATTATTAACATCATCAAAGTTTGGTTTGATATTTTGGTATCCCGTGTATCCAAGTGTGGGGACCTACGATGTTTTACATGTTCCGGTATAATTATTAGAAGAAACATTGTCCAAATTCTTAAAGATGTTAAATTCTATGTTAAGCAATTGTAATAATAGTTGTAATGACAAGTACATAGGAAAAACTACTGATCAGTTGAATTTAAGAATTAACCATAATATAAAACTCACAAGAAATAGAGTCTTGCCGATGAGCGAACATTTGGATATTTTTTGTAATGGTCAATTCAAGATTTTTCCCATTGTACAAGCTCAGTACAATGATCTGTTGAAAACAGAAGAAGCAACTCTATCGCTAGATTTATTTTTTAGTGTGTTTTCTCTGATAATGGAATTTTACTGAATTAAAGAAAGACAACAATATACTAATAAATTGACGGCTAGCGCTTTCTGCTCGTACTGAATATCTTCAGGCAATTTTTATTTATGAAGAATTACGTAGAACAATAGATGCAACGTCATGATTTTACTTTAAATATATCAAGTGAACCATTGAATAACTCGAGCGGTATTCAACGGTCATTAAGTTCTTTTTGTATTCTATTACTGTCCTATGCAACATACACTGTCCTGTGCAGAATATCAACAAAAAAAATCATTAGCAATAACGTTAAAACCGCGTGGTAGAGACGCTGCGACTTCCGTTGAGGGGAAGAAACCATCGTGGCTGCCATCTGTACGACAGTGTTTTGAGTTTTGGAATAACAGAAAATCAAAACTACCACTTCAAAACCGACAAACTATGTCCGAAATAAATATTTGAAAGTGCGTAAGTGATTTTTTTATTGATATTAATTGTTTTCAGTAAATATTTCGTTCGTAGCATTTTATCGTTAGGCCTTTAACAGTTGGAACGGTGACAGTGTAAATGAAATGGACCGTACACTGTTGCGATATAACACTTATTTTCTTACCCGGAAGCGAAATTGTATTTCCAAATCAAAACAAAATAATTCAAGAAATAAAGAACCATTAATCATAAAGTGACCTCGCTAAGGCATACAATCGAGTTCCAATGAGTGGTATCGATAGTTCGATTGGTGTCCAGTGAATGGTATCTATGTGTCGATCAGGCAAGCAACTTTTACTCGTTGGTGAAAATCAGTAGCAAAGAATCTTATTCTCATCTAGTCGGTGATTTAGTGTACCAAGTACCAGTAGAGATGGAAGAACTAGCAATCTTGTGTGATATAAAAGCTATACTTTACCAGTTGTCGGCAGTTCGTCTGGAAAAGTGTTGTGGACAACTGCAGGTGACCGTAGATGGAAACACAAAGGGTAATAGATTTGAACTTATAAAACTCCTTGAGAAATATTTGTTGTCTTTAACTGGCGATGAAGACGCAGATGATCTTCGTCCATTACGAGATATGTTAAATGTGTTGAAGGGACAATTAGATAAACAAAATAGGTCAAAGAAAGGGCAACCAAAAACAGAAACTGCTGAAAATAGTCTGATAGCCGATGAATCAGAAATTGTAATCGAACCAGAGATTGAAAATGAAGCAGAAAAACCGAATGTTATAGACAATAATAATAGAAAAGAATTTAAAATTGTCGGTGTAATAAACGGAAAAGATGGAATCAGTTTCGCAAACATCATCAGACAAATAGAAGCTGGAACACAGAGGGGTTATCCAGCTAAGGAAATCGTATGGGCTATAGTTCGTGCGATACATACATCAGAAGGACTCAGAGGGTACCTTGAGGGTAAATCAGATCTTACTCTCCCAGTGTTACGGAAGTTACTGCGGACATATTATAAAGAACGCTCTGCCACTGAACAGTATACAGAGTTAACTGAAGCTATCCAAGGACAGAAAGAAGACGTTTTGGATTTCGTGTGGCGTGTACTTGATCTAGGTCAGAAAGTTTCTTTCGCATCTGAGGAAGAGAACTCTAGTCTGAATTATGATAGAAAGTTAGTTCGCCAAATGACTTTAAAGAGTATTCATTCCGGACTGAGGGACCCCGCAATTGCAATGGAAATGAAGGATATTTTAGCAAAAGATCCCTCAGACGAGTTCCTGACCGAATCCTGTAACAAGATAGTTTTGGAATATGAGGAGCGCACTAAAAAGTTCAAAAATAAAACACGAGTAAACGTTGTTAATTCAGAAACTACAAGTAGCTCAAACTCTGAGATAGACCAATTGCGATTGGAAGTTTTATCATTAAAAAGAGAACTTTCAGATGTTAGGACTCAAAAGTTAAAGCCTTTTTGTTAGAAAAAAATGTGAAAAGTGTAAGCTGGACAAAGTTGAAATCTGCGGACATTGTTTCATATGTGGTTCTGAGGAACATTTCCGCGCAGGGTGTAAACAACGCAGGAATCAATCAAAAAACGTACAGGGATCCGGGCAGTGGGGAAACCCCTGATCCACATAAACAGTAATCCCCAGTACTCTCAAAAGTTAGCTTGTGTCAACTGTGGACAAAATGCATGTAAACTCTTTTCTTGTGGAAGATGTCTAGTTGTGAGGTACTGTTCGAAAACTTGTCAACAACGCCATTGGAGAGATCACAATGATGTCTGTAAAACTTTAAATAAAATACAAAACTCTGATTACAATACGTTAAAAGGACAATCTACCCTGTCTCCGAAAGATAATGACACTCTGATTAAACTAATTGGAAAACAATGTGATGTTTTATGTCTGCTGGACGATATACAAACAGAAGTATTGTGGGACACAGGTGCACAAATCTGTATTTTGCCCCTGAAATGGTTAAAATTGAACATGCCCAAAAAGGAACTTCGACAAGTTTCAGAATTAATTGACTGTAATTTGAGTGTTAAGGCAGCAAACGGTGGGTCTATTCCATTTTTGGGATATGTAACATTAAAGTTCCAAATAGCCAAAAACAAATATTCAGCTGATAAACAATGCATTGTTCCATTTTTAGTGACCAATTCTGATGGAGTTGACAAACCATTAGTAGGCTACAATTTAATTGAACATTATATAAATAACATTGACGATAATTGGAAAGTTATGGTAAAAACAATTCAGTCAGGACTTCCGAATGTAAAAGCGGAGACGGTTGAAGCATTAATAGGTTTCATCAAAGAGTCAAAGACTGATGACATAAGTAATGTAGCTTTAGGACGATCGAATATTAAAGTGCCAAAGCAGTCAACTGTGAAGATTAAATGTTTAGCCAGAACAAGCTTAAGTGAAAAGACACTTGCATTGTTTGAACCTTCAGAGTCTGAGACTATACCGGAAGGAATTATTCTTTCTGGGTCGCTGTTGCACTTAAGGAAGGGTTCTACATCAACTGTAGTAGTATATGCTAGTAACGAAACTAACAATGATATTTCACTCCGTAGCAAAACAGTCATTGGTAGTCTTCATGCCATACAGTCAGTAGTTCCAGTCACTATACCAGAAATCAAGGGAGATAATCTAGGGCCAGATTTATCTTGTCAAACACAAATAAATAGTATTAATAAGCAGAAGCATAATGATGTGAACAAGGAAGTCTTGAAAGAAGAAAAAAAATGGTATCCGCCCGTTGACATCTCACACGTAGGTTGTTCTGAAGAAGAAAAGAATAAAATTAGGCAGTTACTGTATGAAGAATCATCCGTCTTCTCAAAAGATGATGATGACATTGGAAATGCCCAAGAATTGCGACTGAAAATAAAATTAAAGGATGAGGAACCCACCAAGAAAACATATATTCCTATACCTCGTCCATTGTACGAAGAGGTTAAGACGTATCTGAATGACTTAATTCGCAAAAACTTTATTGCTAGAAGCAGTTCGTCATATGCTAGTAGTATGGTCTGCGTGAGGAAAAAGGACCAAAGTCTTCGTCTGTGTATCGATTTTCGTAACCTGAATGCAAAGACTATCCCTGACAGACTGCCGATACCAAAGATTCATGACATGTTGTGTGGCCTGGCTGGTAAATCATGGTTTTCTCTACTGGACCAAGGTAAAGCCTACCATCAAGGGTATATGGACGAAGAGAGTTGTCGTTTAACTGCCTTCACTACGCCTTGGGGCTTATACGAGTGGCGGTGGATTCCATTTGGACTCATGGGAGCCGCTGGTCAATTTCAACGTTTTATGGAGGAGACCTTAAGTGACCTTCGTGACAGATGTTGTTGCCCGTATTTAGATGATGTTTTGGTATTCTCCAAATCATTTGATAGTCACTTAGAGGATTTGAGAAATGTATTTAGAAAACTAAAGGCAAAGGGAATAAAACTGAAGCCGAAGAAGTGCGAGATATTTAAACGACAAATTAGATATCTAGGGCACCTGGTGTCGGAAAATGGTTACCAGATGGATCCAACGGACAAGAAAGCTGTGGCTGATTTAAAGACCAGAAAAATCAAAACTGTAGGCGATATACGTCGAATGTTAGGTTTTATCAGTTACTATAGAAAGTATCTGCAGAATTTTTCAAGTCGTAGTAAGCCGCTATATGATTTATTAAAGAAACCTGAGCAGTCAACATCAGAGACACCTATAAAGAGTAAAAAGACTAAACAGTTTAAAGGTCAAGTTCCTTCCAACCACAGAGTTAATTGGACCACTGATCACCAAACAACTCTCAACAATTTGATTGATGCATTACTATCATCAGAGGTAATGGCTTATCCTGATTTCGAGAAAGATTATGTAGTGTTCACAGACGCATCACAAGATGGTTTGGGTTGCATTCTCTACCAGGAAGGACATGATGGCAAATTAAGAGTTGTGGCATATGGTTCTAGAACATTAACCCCAGCTGAACAGAAGTATCACTTGCATTCTGGGAAACTAGAGTTTTTGGCACTCAAGTGGGCTGTTAGTGAACGTTTCCGAGACTTTTTGTATTATGCAAAGCATATTAAAATATATACCGATAACAACCCCCTAACATACATACTAACAAGTGCAAAACTGGACAGCACAAGACATCGTTGGTTAAATGAACTTTCAGACTTCAACTTTGAAATCAAGTACAAACCTGGGACCAGTAATAAAGCAGCGGACGGTTTGTCTAGGATGCCGTTGGATATTGAAAAATATCAAGAACAGTGCACAGAGACGATAACCAACGACTTTAAGACTGCAATCATACAAGCTGAAGAAGCCACATATGACGGTGATACTTGTTGGATTTCCGCAGTAACCATGGATGTAGATCGACTGGAAGATGTCGACGGGTCAGTTTGTCCAACTATGATGTATGCCTCATTGACAACTGATGAAATCAGGAAAGCTCAGGAGAAAGATCCGATAATAAAACCGGTGCTACGTTATAAGCTCATGAACAAAAAACCTGTATTGAATCGAGCAGTCATTGAGATTAGTCCTTTAATGAAGGAGTTTAGTAAACTAACATTAAATACTGAAGCTCTATTAGTACGTAAATGTGTTCTACCGGGAGGAGATTCCCGTGAACAATTAGTATTACCTGAGAAATTTAAGGATCTGGTGTTACGGGAACTGCATAACAACATGGGACACCTTGGGTGTGACCGGGTGATAGCACTAGCCAGAGACAGATTCTTTTGACCGAAAATGAGGAGTGACATTGAAACTTACATTACAAAACAGTGCACGTGTATTAAGGACAAGATACCCTCAAGACAAACTAGGGCACCGATGGTTCCGGTAAAGTCATCTGCACCATTGGATCTTGTATCTATCGATTTTCTGCACTTGGAAAAAAGTTCAGGTGGTCACGAGTATATACTTGTTATAGTGGACCATTTTTACTCGTTTCGCGCAGGTGTACCCAACAAAGAACAAAAACTCTAGGACAGTCGCTGATAGGATCTTTAATGATTTCGTACTTCGATTTGGATTCCCGAAAAGACTTCACCATGATCAGGGAGGCGAATTTGAAAATAGGCTGTTTCGTCGTCTACAGAAGTTAAGTGGAGTAGGACATAGTAGGACTACACCATACCACCCCCAGGGAAATGGCAAGGTGGAAAGATTCAATAGGACGCTTCTTTCAATGCTTCGAACGTTACCCAGTGATCATAAGACACGGTGGAATGAACATGTAAATAAAGTTGTACATGCATACAATTGTATCAAAAATGATTCAACTGGTTTTGCTCCTTTTCATCTTATGTATGGAAGAACTCCCAGGTTAACCATTGATTTAATCTTTGGAAAACGAGAACAAGAATTCAAGTCATCTAAAGAATTTGCTGAAAAGTGGAAAGACTGTATGACTGAGGCCTATCGCTTAGCGTCAGAGTACGCCATAAGTCAATCGGATCGTCAGAAGTTGAACTATGATCAGAAGAAAATCAAGGCCACAGAATTACTTCCTGGTGACCGAGTTTTGTTACGTAACTTGTCAGAGAGAGGTGGACCCGGAAAGTTACGTTCATATTGGGAACACAGTCCCTATACTGTACTCGGAACTATGAACGAAGACAGTCCAGTCTATAAAATTAAATCCTCAAAAGATGGGAAAACTAAAGTAGTCCATAGGAATTTGTTACTCCCTTGTGACTATCTCCCCATAGAGGCAGAACCAGAACCACATAAGCCAATGAGTAAACCTAGTCGTCAAGAGAGACCGAATCAACAGGATCAACCCGCACCAGATTCAGAAAGTAGTGATGACGAAGAGTATGGTTATTTTCCAAGGCAAATAAATACTCAGAGACCTGAGACCAATACCAATACTCAACTAGAATTCGTCAACCGCCAGCTCATTTAACCTACAACGTGGATGGGAGTATGAACGAGTGGAGACAAACGCCTCCAGTAATTAGATATCTTCAAGTGAATCCATGTTTGCAAGTTTGGAATGATCCACCCATACCAGTGCCTGTCTATTATAATGGTCCAAGATATGTTCAGATGATCTAAAATTTCATAAACTACAAAACTTTCCTCGTGAGGAATGTGTGTTGTCAAGACAGTGCTACCATATTACTCGTACATGTAGTAGCGTTAATTAATGTTTGTCAAAATTTTGAAAAGTCTATTCTAGTTTATTTTCAAAATGTAATTTACAGACCTTAAAAATACCTTTTTGAGTTGTGCTTTAAATCTTAACTTTTATAATGTGATGATCATATAAAACAGAATGTGATTATATAATGTGAGCCTGAAAATGTAATATGGAAGATAATATATAACTAATGATAGTGAATGTTCATAATTCCGTGGAGTACAAGATTAGGATTAGTAGATGTGACTCAGGGGAAAAGGATCTGTCGTCGAGGAATTGGATGCCTTTCATAGTTGAGTAGTAGAACATTAGAACCCTTATTTAGATTTGGGATGAAGCATGAATAACTGGCCACATTCATGTTTCTAATTCTTGGAACTGTTAAAGATTAACCAAGTGTAGTTTCTCTAATGTTTGAAATGACTGTTATCTATTTTAAGACATTCATTGTTTATTAAGATCTAAGGGTTTTTATTATTTTCTTAAATGTTAAGTATAACATTTAATTTTGTGGGGAAGTGTGTAAGGTACAGGGTAATCGTGTTTATTTTGATTCTTGGAGTATATTCAAACTGTGTATAAATTTGTCCATCCATTATACATTTTATTATGTGACCAAGGTGACATAGGTTAGAATCTCCATTATTATAAGTTACTTTTCATAGTCATATCCTTCGGTGCATATAATGAGAGTCTGGATGTTCTGTGCATATAATGAGAGTCTGGATGTTCTGGTATGCAAACGTTAGTGCAACGATTAGTAAATCCAGTAATTTGATTGGCTAGTTATGCAAGAGGAAACACGAGTTTTGCCATACTCTTTGAAAGAATAAATGTCTCGTAAACTTTCTCTGTTTTGATTCACACTTCAGGTCATAAGAGACTGATGGGGTTAAGAGTGCTACAAAAGCTCCATTAAAGGTTTTATTTACGAACCAATCCAAATTATTTTTTGAGATCTGCATGCTGTAGCATAGTATATAAGGTAGAAAAGTCGAAAGTTTCTATTGATTTTGCATTGTCTCTGTTATTGATTTTATCTAGAGTATCTACTATTGGTTTATTTTTATCAATTATGAAAAAACTGTTAATTCCAGTATAATGCCTGTATTCAATTGCTGTATTCAGTAATATTTGCTTGTATTTGCATGTAGTTATAGAATAATATTTACATATTTCTACATGTCATCTCTTATTATAATATTCGCTTATTTAATTCTGGTTTGTACTTTTTGTACGTGTCACCGGATCAAAACTATTAAAGTGTCGTTGGATAGTCTCATCGATGTTCTATCATGTGATATCCATTGGTACGATTCGATAGTTGAAAAATAAATTATGGTATGTCGAAAATCTAGTATTTTCGAAGTTGGAGTCTTTTGAAACGCTTTAATCTCGAAAACTACGCTTAGTGAAAAACGTCATTGGTAAGTAAGATGTCACCGGATCAAAACAACTTAAATGTCGTTGGATAACACGGTGAATGGATTTTCGTATGATTCCTTCCGGTCTGTTTCCTGAACCACGTAGGTTTTCTCTGGGTCCTCCGGTTTTCTCCCACTGCTAAAGACCCTTGCGCACAAGCGAATTATTGAAATAAAATAATAAAACCTAGTTTGTGTGGAGTGGGCGTTAAAACCCATTACTCTCTCTGTCTTTCTCCCCCCCCCCTCTCTCTCTCTCTGTTTTCTGAAAGCCGGTTCAATATTGCCATACGGGTCTAGTGTTTATTTTGTTTTAAAAACCGTTCAAATATATCACCGTTACACAATAATTACGGTTCGGTTTGAATTTCGTGAAAATCTGACAGAAACTTTTCATCAAAATGACGGCTCCCTTTACGCAAATAATGTAAAAGCAAGTAATACCACAGTTGTTGATCTTCTAAAGGTCACATCTTTTATCTGATTTTGATGTAACTTAATGTATATGTTTATATCACACATATCTAGATTCCTATCGCTATTGGTAGATACCGAACTGTAACTTCCTAGATTCACGAAATTCGGAGCGAAATTTCCAGTCAATATCGCTACACCACTTTACGCAAATATTGTAAAAGCATGAAATCTCTTAACGTCACAATATTTGCCCGATCAGATGAACGTCTGAAACGATCATGTAAAGTTCAATTTTCTTTGGCATCGGGCCTTCCGTGCTGGAGGCAGGCCCGCTGCCGTTTTTGAGAAATGTGAAATATGTACACAGTCATAGCTCAGGGTTGTTTTTTTTTACACAAAATGTAAAATATGTACGAAGTTTGAACACACACACACATCCTCCCCTTCAGAGGCTCCAGCAACGTAAAATTGGAGAGAGAGAAAATATTCCAGAAAACCCGATCTTTCGTTTTTGTGTAGTGTACGAACGAAAACTCGAAATAAAAATGGTTATTTGCAAGATACATATTATTCAATGTGCAGTACACAATGGTCTTATCAGGATTTGTACTTATTTATGGTGACGTTAAACGAAAATAAACAGAACTTACCACATCTATCATCCAAACTTCTTGCTGTATTAATACGACTGTAATGCGCTTTCTGTAATAAATTGGGGGAAAAAATATTGCATTATATATAGCAATTCTACTCAGGTCTTTACAAAAAGTTAATCATCAACAGTCATAACTTTTTTTTATACGCCCGCATTCATAATGTGGACGTATTATGCCGTCGCTCTTGTGTGTGTATGTGTGTGTGCGTGTGTGTCACCTACAGGGCGCAATTCTTGCTGGATTTTCTTCAACCTTTGTATACTTATTCCTTATACCCGAAGGATGATCCCTATTGTTTTTGGTGCATGCCCGACCCCCAGGGACAGAGCCACGCCCATTTCTTGTATTTGTTTGTCGTCTACAGGGCACATTTCTTAATGTATCATTAATGAAACTTTGCATACTAATTCTTTGTACCCTAAGGAACATCCCTATCGTTTGGGGTGCATGTCCAACCCCCAGGGGGCAGAGCCACGCCCATTTTCTTTTAGTGTGTCTGTGTGTCGCCTATAGGCCACAGTTCTTAATCGATCTTCTTGAAACTTTACATACTTATTCTTTATACCCTTAAGGATAACCCCTATTGCTATGGGAGCATGCCCGACCCCTGCGAAAGAGCCACGCCCATTTCTTGTATTTGATTGTTTGTCGTCTACAAACTGCATTTCTTAACGTATCATCTTGAAACTTTGCAAACTTATTATTTGTACCCTAAGGAACATCCCTATTATTTGGGGTGCATGCCTACCCCCCCCCCACCGACAGTGCCACGCCCATTTCTCTTTGTGTGTCTGTGTGTCGCCTCCAGGCCACAATTCTTAATCGTCTTGAAAACTTATACTTATTCCTTATACCCTAAGACTAATATTTTTGGTGCATGCCCAATCCCCTGGGACAGAGCCACGCCCAATGTTTGTGTCTTGTGTTTCGCCTACAGGATGCAATTCTTAACAGATCCGTTTAAAACTTTTCATACTTATTCCTTATTCCCTAAGGATGACCCCTATTGTTTTTTGGAGATTGCCCAACCCCCACTGGCCATACCCATTTTTACTTCGTGTCTGTGTGTGTTGCCTACAGGCCACGATTCTTAATGGATCGTCTTTAAATTTGGGATATGTATTCCTTATAGCCGAAGGACAACTGCATGTCCCGACCCCCATAGGCAAGCCACGCCCAATTTTTGTCGTTTAAAGGCCGCAATTCTAAATGAATCAGCTTGGTACTTGGCATATGTATTCCTCATAGCCTGAGAGCGTCCACTATTGATTTTAGTGAATATCCCGACCCCCAGGGACAGAGCAACGCCCACTTTTTGCCTATAGCGCCTGAAAGCCACAATTCTGAATAGATTATCTTGGTATACTTATTCCTTACACTCTAAGGACGGCAACTATTGATGTACGATATCAATTAAAGCAGGAATGTGGACGTATATTATAGCGTTATCGTTATGTTTAAAACTTGTCTTTGCATTCAATAACCGTGAGAATGATAAACGTAAATAATTATAAATGAAATAGTTTTTAAAAAGATCACATCCAACAAACTAACACCTTTTTAGTACAGGGGTAGGAATACCTAAATAAATTCCTCAGTAAAGTAACCAAATTGTAGCAAGATAATTCAAGTAACCACTTTGGGCTTATAAAACAAATGTTTTTACCAAAATATAGTTAAGCGTTCGATGTTGGAGGATTGATGGATGTTGCTATTCAATATGCAATCTAAATGAATTCAAATGAAATGGGGTTAACGTCCTACTGTTCTGCCCAACTGGGTACATATAGTGATAAAATCCAAAAACATTCGGAAAATTCAGAAAAAAAATCCAAAAATACCGAAGAAAAAAATCGAAAAAACGTTTTTGAGACTTACTACAGACAAAAATCCGAAAAACCCTTAGTATTAAAAGAATCTCTAAATCCCGAAAAAAAAAACCCAAACGACATTAATAACCGAAAAAAAAACTAGACCACACATGTAAATTGTTATGTGAGTCATAGGTCAGGTTAGGCCACCTATAAAAATTTTTAGGGACTCTAGGTAAGGAAGATGGTATGTGCCCCAGCCCACCACAGATGGTCTGTGTATCTCAGTCCACAAGAGATGCCATGAGACACAGTCCACCACTGATGGAAATAAATAAAATGAATTGGAGTTTAACGTCATTTTGCTGTTCTGCGCCGAGTGGGCTTATAAAGATGGGCATATGCCATACGGTGTGCTAAGAGGCAAATTGTAAATTTACAGCGACACTATGGCTTACTGTTATATGGAATTCCAATTGCCAAGGAATCGGTTACGTGCACACCAATGTGTACGTGGGATCTCGGTTTTTCGTCCCACCAGAAGGTCTATACATTGTCCCTTGCCATGCCTTCTGTTCTGCACCACTGAAATCCCGAGGAACTGTTTCGGGTAATGTATTGATCGAATATGCGACACCTAGCTTAGCGAGCAACGTCCTGGCGCTAAGCCACTGTGGCTCCGGCGGGACGATTTACCCAATACTACCCAATTCTACCCAATACTACCCAATACCACCCCAGTACCACCTCAATATCACCACATACTACCCAATACTGCAACATAATACTGAAAAATGTATATATCAATTGAATTTTTTCAAAAATAATTAGTTATACCGTGGGAATTGTACTTCAAATGCGATTACCGATGGGTATCGTCAGGAGGTATGTCCTTTAATAACAATTAACAAACAGAAAACAACTGCATATGTTTATATTTATTTTTTCATGTCAGCTACTAAGTTATTGCATATTTACTCTCAGTTGAAAATAAACGTAATTTGTTTTTTTTAAAAATGTATAATGCTCTACTCGTATATACATTACACCTTACTTAACTATTAATCAACGGGGTTAAGATTGTTGATTGGGTAATTAAGTTCTGCTTTATTTATTTTATCTCTCGATGAAACTGCTACCAAATAATACACTTGGCGATTTTCTTTTGTCAATATTGGTTTTAGCCTCTTTATGTTGTATATTGACTCTTCATAAAGTAATTGGGCAAAACGCGTCAATTATGATTGACGTCGTCTATAAAATTGCTGTTGATGCAAATGCACTGGCTATGATTGTCAATCCGTCTATATACAGTGTTATCAATGTTAAACATGTGGCAAAAAAACCGGTCAAAGAAAACGTCAAAAAAACGTTTTGCGGTTAATTTTCCCTAAATGGATCTGGTGGGAGAATATTCCTTTTGGATGTTTATCGTTATAAATGAATGTTTGGAACTATTTTATGAGTATTAGAACCAACAGACAAATAAAAAAATTCTCCGGGCAAATTTTCTTTATAAATATAAATGT
Organism: Patella ulyssiponensis; assembly: GCA_963678685.1. Classification (NCBI taxonomy): domain Eukaryota; kingdom Metazoa; phylum Mollusca; class Gastropoda; family Patellidae; genus Patella; species Patella ulyssiponensis. Next base: position 51,451,144 of record OY783228.1, on the reverse strand, counting down.
AATAGAATAACGTATTGAGCGTTGATAACAAGGTATACAAATTCACATTCCCTTTTTTACATTATATATATCATTTTACAGATAATAAAATTAACTGCCAAACCACTCGTTACCCCGTCGGGTAGCGCATTCGTGTTTCTAACGTTTGGGTTTGGCAGTTAATTTTACGAATTGTTTATATTTAATGAATACTGTTTATAAAAGGTAGTCAAATTAACTACCAAGCGACTCATAATTTCAATTGTTATTATATACTATGTAATAGATCTTTTTTAATTTTATAAACTTATGTAACAAAATACTTGTTTTTCTTATTTTAATTTCGTCGATTTTGAAACCATCTGCAACACAAAAGAAGATGATTAATCTGCATAGCAATCTAAAATCTATTTAACGGTTGTAAAGGGAGATAACTGCATATTCATTTCCATTCTCTACGAATTATCGAATATTCGTCGCAGTAATTAAACTAATGTTTTGCTATTAGACAATACAAGGTTGTTATTAGATGATAGTGGGTAGTACGTGATAAGTATTTGATAGTATTGGGTCAGTTTTTGCTTCTTTTAGGTGATATAGGGAGGCAAATGGAACAGCCAGACATCGGTAATCGCATTTGAAGTACAATTCCCACGGTATAACTAATTATTTTTGAAAAAATTCAATTGATATATACATTTTTCAGTATTATGTTGCAGTATTGGGTAGTATGTGGTGATATTGAGGTGGTACTGGGGTGGTATTGGGTAGTATTGGGTAGAATTGGGTAGTATTGGGTAAATCGTCCCACCCCATACTACCCACTATCATTAAATAACAACCTTATGTTGCCAAATAACAAAACATTAGTTTAATTACGGCGACGAATATTCGATAATTCGCAGAGAATGGAAATGAATGTGCAGTTATCTCCCTTTACAACCGATAACAGGATTTTAGATTGATTTGCGGATTAATCATCTTATTTTGCGTTGCGGTTGGTTTCCAAATCGACGAAATTAAAATAAGAAATGCAAGTATTTTTTGTGTATATTTTAATCATTGTGTGTAATTAACTACTGTATTATTATATAAGATGGCCAGCAGTCTATAAATAACTACATTTATTTAAACCCTTCCATGGGTATCGTCAGGAGGTATGTCCATTAACAAATAACAAACAAAAAATTCGCTTGTTTCTGGGGTTTAACGTCCACTTCCACACAGGGTGATATCGTAGACAAAGGCGTTTTATAGCTGAGGCGCTGGAGGCGCCAGCCTCCTCGCGAAAAAAATCAAAGAAATTGGAAAAGTAAAACGGGAGAAAAATGCTAAAACCGATGAGAAAAATGAAAATGTACCCTAGTTAGGGGGCCCCTAAAGGCAGGCAAAAGGCCCCCACGTTTAACAAAAGGGCCCCTCTGGCCAAGGCAAAGGGCCCCGAGTCCTAGTCTATCGTTTTCTATACAATGTTACTGTCGCGTCCATTACTGAATGCGAATGCAGTCATTGCATTGATATAAAAATCATCAACCAAGACGCCCCCACCCCCGCGAAAAGGGCTCTCAAAATAGTATAGCCTCCACCATGATAAACCTTAAAACGCCCCTGGTCGTAGACAAACAAAAAACAACTGCACATGTTTATATTTATTTTTTCATGTCAACTACTAAGTTATTGCATGTTTACTGTCATTTGAAAATAAACGTAATTTGTTTATTACAAATGTATAATGCTCTAGTCGTATATACACCACCTTACTTAACAATTAATCAACGGGCGTTAAGATTGTTGATTGGGTAATCAAGTTCTGCTTTATTTATTTTATCTCTCGATTAAACTGCTACCAAATAATATAGTCCGGGAGCTAGGTGGGTTTTATTCAACATGAAAGGTGCGGAAGGTTTGGGATGCTAGTGGTGTATGACTGTGTTAGGAGACCACAGAAACACAATTCTTAAGTTGCACTAGTGGTGGGTGTGATAGGAGGAGCCACCACCCATAGTACCCGCAAAAATCGGTTTATTCAACATGCAAGGTGCGGGACCCACTTCAGTGGCATTTGATAAAGGATTGTGTCCTGAACCAGGAACTATAACTTAAGAATGGAATTTTTGGTGGAAAGGTATATCACCCTGTGAGGAAGTTGACGTTAAACCCCAGAAACAAACGAATTTTAAACATGCAATAACTTAGTAGTTGACATGAAAAAATAAATATAAACATGTGCAGTTGTTTTTTGTTTGTCTACGATATCACCCTGTGTGGAAGTGGACGTTAAACCCCAGAAACAAACGAATTTTTTGTTTGTTATTTGTTAATGGACATACCTCCTGACGATACCCATGGAAGGGTTTAAATAGTTATTTATAGACTGCTGGCCATCTTATATAATAATACAGTAGTTAATTACACACAATGATTAAAATATACACAAAAAATACTTGCTTTTCTTATTTTAATTTCGTCGATTTGGAAACCAACCGCAACGCAAAATAAGATGATTAATCCGCAAATCAATCTAAAATCTAGCTATCGGTTGTAAAGGGAGATAACTGCACATTCATTTCCATTCTCTGCGAATTATCGAATATTCGTCGCCGTAATTAAACAAATGTTTTGCTATTTGACAACATAAGGTTGTTATTTGATGATAGTGGGTAGTATGTGATAAGTATTTGATAGTATTTGGTTAGTTTTTGCTTGTTTTAGGTGATATAGGGAGGCAAAAGGAACAGCCAGACATCTGTAATCGCATTTGAAGTACAATTCCCACGGTATAACTAATTATTTTTGAAAAAATTCAATTGATATGCACATTTTGCAGTATTATGTTGTAGTATTTGGTAGTATGTGGTGATTTTGGTGATTTTGGGGTGGTATTGGGTAGTATTGGGTAGAATTGGGTAGTATTGGGTAAATCGTCCCACCCCTGTGGCTCAATGCACCACTGATGATCTGTGTTTCCCACTGTACCACTGATGGTCTGTCTGCTCGAGTGGACCACTGATGGATTGTGTGACCCAGTCCACCACTGAGAGTCTGTGGATCAGTTCACAACTGATCTTCTGTGGCCCAGTCCACTACTGATGGTATATGACCTAGTCTACTACTGACGGTACATGACATAGTCCACTACTGATGATCTTTGGCCCATTCCACGACTGACGACCGGTCTCCCATTCCATGGCTGATGGTATGTGATTCATTCCACTGATGGTTTGTGGCCCAATCCACCAATGATGTTATGTGAACCAATCCACCAGGGATGATCTGTGTGATCCAATCCACCACAGATGGCATGTTGTCCATTCCATTGATGGTATGTGTATCAATCCACCACTGACGTGATGTAGCCTAATCCATCACCGTAGGACGTTAAACTCCATTTCATTTCATTCCCATCCATCACGGATGGCCCGTGTGGACCAGTCCATCACTGATTGCCTGTGTGGACAAGGGGTGGATTGCCTATCGTGTCAATGCCCACCACCGATGATGGCCTGTGTGGACAGGGATCGATTTCTTATTGTGCCACAACCCACCGCTAATTGTCTATTGTATCCCAGTCAACCAATAATGGTTGCCCAGGATCAACATTTTCAAAAAGATCAACGACATGTAGGTCAGAATTCCTTGAATTATTTTTTTTCTGTACTAGCTACGACACTAGTGATTCGAACACAAAATATGGAGTTTGTGGGTCAATCCGGAAGTGCCGCCATCTTCAAATATGGAATATCCATAAGGCCTTTTTGATATTTTACTGACAGACAAAGGAATTATATTTTCTGGATCCTTGAAGGAAAGCTCATAAACTATAGGACTCAGATTTCTGATTTCTGGCGAATGATGGATGCCATTTTGAATTGAAAATGAAAAATAGTATCAATTTGATTGGCCGAAATTTTGGAACACAATAAATCTCCTTCTAATTGGGGTACAATGTTCAAACTTGGTGTAGGCATTCAGAAGGTCAATTTCTTGATGGAGTTCGAAGATGAGCATTTTCTGTCTAGGGTAAGCGGAGATACACAATCTGATGGGTTGATTCTTTAGGGCACGAAAACTTTGGTTATAATGAAGGGAAGGCGATGAAACTCTTGATATGGATTCATTATATCATTACCTTGACTAAGTTCGATGGTGAGAATTTTCTGCTTAGGCTAAGGAGCTACAAGCAATTTGATTGGTCTAGACTTTGGAACATACTTGATGTAGATATTCATTAGGTGAATGACTTGACTGAGTTCAATGTTTAACATTTCGAGCTAAAGCTAAGCAGGGCTAAGCAATTTCATTGGTCGATGCTTTGGGACAAGATACCCTGATTCTATCTGAAAAAGAATCGTCTATTTATTTCGGGATTTCAGCGGGGGACATCAGCCTCACTATTGACTTGTTTAAAATAGTAAAACGAAGAATCCTATTAGATACCAGCAGTTTCCTGAATTACTTTTAGAGTTGTGGTCCTTGTTTCACTTTGTTGAATCTTGTATAAGATTTAACACCCGATCTTTGTGAAATTTATATGCATTATTTGAATTAGAGAAACGACGAATCATATTGAATTTCAGCATTTTCCGTTTATTACGTCTAGAGTTATGGCCCTTGTTTCACTTTGCACCTAGTTATCTGTCGATCTGTATGAAATTTATATGCATCAATTAAATTAGTAAAAAAAAAGAATCCTATTGAATTTCAGCAATTTCGTCTGGAGTTATGGCCCTTGTTTCACTTTGTTGAACATTGTAAAAGTTCTAATGCGATCTGTATAAAGGTGATACGCATCATTTAGATTAGCGAAACCACGAAGCTCATTGTTTCAGTTTGTAGAACCTTGGGAACCCTCAGACGACAGTGAAACTGTCTTGCAAATGGATCCAATTACATACAAAATAATAAATATTCAACAATCCTTGTCGACTTCTTGGATGATTTAGCAGCAATTTCAGTCAATTACGTCTGGAGTTATGGCCCTTGTTTCTTTGTTGAACATTGCAAAAGCTCTAACGCGATCTGTATAAATTTGATATGCATCATTTACATAGCGAAACCACGAAGCTCATTGTTTCAGTGTGTAGAACCTCTGGAACCCTCAGACGACAAAAAATCTGTTCTGATCTGTATGAAACTGTCTTGCAAATGCATCCAATTACATACAAAATAATAAATATTCAACAGTTCTTATCGACTTCTTGGACGATTTAGCTGCTGTGGGCGTATGTTTCGTTGCCTTGCGTCGTTTCCCCTTGCCAGTGGTACAGAACGGGGGCCCTGACAAAAACAGCTGACCGATCGTTCGCATGGGCCGTCTCTGAATCGGAGTCCACGTTAAAGATCCCTTGACCGTTGGAATTCGATATAAGAGTAGGGCAAAGTGTCGCTGTCCAGGCAAAATGTTTTAGTTTTTTCCTGCCATTTTCATTTCTCATCTGTCCCGTTTTTCAACATTTAGATCTGTATTTTAAACTTCTGGAGCCGAGAGTAAATTCGATTACAGCAATACAAGTATCAATTATTTCCTAGATTTGTTTTGCCCGTATTCAATTTTACTAGCTATATATACGCATATATGGTTTTGATCGATTTTAATAATTCTTTTTTTTCTTGTTGAAATTCTTTGTACAACCCATGACATGTGAAAACATTGTGACTTTTTAATTTATTTTATTTTAAAAAATATTTCTTTTTGAGTACCTTAAAACATTTACTTTATTTCCGATTTTCGAACTGGGAATAATACGTCATTGGCATCTCATCCAGGAAGTAAAACAACATGACAACTTCTAGCATATTAGTACGATTTTCGTCAAATTATGAATATAAGTAGATGTTGTCAACGATGTCATTAGAACTTTTTAACTTATCTCCCCTTTTTAAAACAAAAGCTGCTGAAATTTGAAATCAGGTCAAATATTGGTCGCAAAGGATTAAGTTGGACATTGGGTGCCTATTTTGAAAGTTTTATCGAAATCGGTTGGTAACCAAAGATTCTATTTGTTTTTCAAATTGATGTCATTAACGATTACTTCAGCTAGTGGGAGCGTATTTTTAAAGTTTTGTAAAAATTGGTTGCTAACCAAAAGTACTGCGCAAATTAAACTGTTAAAACTGAAAATTTTGCCCGGTTGAAATGTTTACCCTGATTACCTAGTTAAAATTTCTGACAAAATCAATAACATCCGATGGGAAGTGAGGCTTGTTTGTTATGACTTAAGACAGTTTTTGATCGATTTAATTCGAAACAAATAACGGTAAATTTTGTCCGGTGGAAATGTTTCTTCTTATAACTCAGCGAGTTTATGGCCAATTTTAATAATTCTTTTTTCCCTTTGACATTCTTAATATAACTCATGGCATGTGACAGAAACTGATCATGAATATGCAAGCTTTAATATCTGCCTACAAGATCTAGTTATTATTTTTTTGTGAATGTTTCCTGCAAATCGGATTTCTCAGAATCTAACACTCTGACCTTCACCACAAAAATGCGTGGTGAATATTGTATAAATATACTTTCAGAACGTTTTAAGAATTCGAAATCACCGAATTTTACGAACGAAGAAAATAACAATGCAGAGTCGTAACTTTGTGATTTATAAACCTTTTTTACTAATTCTTTTTTCATTGAGTACCTGGACGAAAGCCATTTTCACATGCAATTTCAAATTTTCGAATTTCGAAGATTCGTCGCTGTGATTTCGTTCTAGAAGTTTAGACCAATTTGACAATTACTTTAATAGTTGCACGATTTTCATGAAATGCAGTATGTAAGTAGATCTTACTGATACGACACTATTGATTCGTACACAGAATATGGAGTTTGAAAGTCAATCCGGAAGTGCCACCATCTTGAAATATGGCTTTTATGATATTTTACTTACATACAAGAGAAGTATATTATCCATCCTTGGCAAATGATGGATGCCATTTTAAACTGAAAATGAAAAATAGTAGGATTTTGATTTGCCGAGAATTTGGAACACAATAAATCTCCTTCTAATTGAGCGGGAATGTTGAAACTTGGTGTAAGTGTTTATTTTGTCAAGGGTAAGCAGAGATAAGCAATTTGATTGGTTGATGCATTGGGACACAATAACGTTAGTTTTAATTAAGTGAGAGTGATGAAACTTGGTGTATAGCGTTATTACATCAACACCTTGACTAAGTTTGAAATGAGCATTTTCTGCTCAAGGTAAGCAGGACAATTTGATTGGTCGAGAATTTCGAACACTATAACCCTCCTTCTAATTAGAGTACATTGTTTAAACTTGGTGTATGCGTTCACCAGGTCAGTGCCTTGATGAGCATTTTCTGCTTAGGGTAAGCATAGATAAACAATCTGATTGGTTGATTCTTTCGGGCACGATAACTTTGGTTATAATGAATTGAGGGAAATAAAACTCTAGATATAGATTCACTATATCATTACCTTGACTAAGTTTGATGGTGAGAATTTTCTGTTAGGGCTAAGGAGTGACAAGTAATTTGATCGATCAAGACTTTGGAACATACACGAGGTTCATTATGTGAATGACTTGACCGAGTTCAATGATTAAAATTTTGAGCTAAAGCAAAGCATACTCCGCGCAGTGTTTCATTTGATTAGACCTAATCCCACTACTGTAAAGAGCGAACATTCTTGTTCTAAATTATGATTGGTCAGTAGTCCCATTAACAACCAGTCGCTGACAGCGTTACAAAGGCTTTACCTTTAAAACAAAGCGCCAAATTGGACCAAACATGTTTACATAACGTTACGTCATGGCTCACGATTTTATTATACTCAATTAACCAGTGCATAGCAGAATATTGCAGTAAAACCAATTGCGTGACAAACAAGGCCTCAAATCGATTAAAATGTAAACAATACTGTTTGGAAACGAACATACTTTCACCGTTTTTAAAACCTTAAATCACTGTCCAAAGTTTTAGGGAAGACCCAGATTAAACTAAGGACTGTCACGTGGCTATACTCAAGCGATAGCTTTGATTGAACGGGAAGAATAGACACACTCCCGCAAAAGTTCAAGAATCAAAAGCTAATCCAGCAATGGCCAGAGAGGGATTTCTCGGGCCATTGCTTCAGGAATATGAAGCAAAGCAGAGCTAAGCAATTTCCTAGGTCGATGCTTTGGGACAAGACAACATTTATTCTATCTTATAGTCAGTGATGAAAATAAAATTAGTGTTTAATTTTATTTCTCGATACTTTTGAAAAAAATAAATATGCGATTAATTATTATGTGTCATCTGTTTATTTTGGGATTTCGAGGGAGGACATCAAACTCACTGTTAGCTTGGTTAAATTAGTGAAATGGAACAGCCTATTGGATTTCAGCAATCTTCGTTAATTATGCCTAGAGTCATGACCCTTGTTTCACTTTGTTGAACCTTGTATTCGCTCTAATAGTGTGGTATGGCATGTCATCCCGTAGGATTTGTATGCTAAAATTGATTTTTTTGTCGTTTTTCGACCCCTTGAATCTCCCCCCGCCGCCGGGACAGGCATTTTTGAAATCGGGATCCCTATAAACGAGGACGTGGCTTTCTCCGGCAATAATGATTGGATTTTCATGATCTGCAGTTCTTTCTCGTGTGTTTTCATCATCTGAAAGCGTTGGATGTAGTTTTCATTGACTTCCGGTGTGGAATACCAACTTACGGTATCAAACGCGGATTGATTTCAGCCAATAATCTTTGGATTTTCATGATCTGAAGTTTATTCTGGGTTTGTTCATCATGCCGACGCCATATATGATAAACTTAAAGCGAATGGAAATAGTGTCCATTGACTTCCGGATGGAAATACAATTTCCGGTGTCAGACTCAAATTGATTTCAATCGATAATTTGGGGATTTTCATGATCTGAAGTTCATTCTGCGGTTTGTTCGTCATGCGGACCTCATTCTAGGGTTCCAATTTTGCGACTCTTGACGTCTCTGGGAGGGGCTTTTGAAGCATGGTCACTTCTGGGTGACTGGAATGTAATGTCATGAGATTCAAGACACTTTGTCATGTTACGTTGCCAGAAACGAAACAAAAAGACCCTATCTTGGAAATAAATAAATCAGTTATTTATCATCCTCGTCCTCCTGCACATCCCTAATCCTATTGGTACGGCCCCTATCAAAACACGAGCAAAGATTATAAGGCAGACCATTTTTGCTGTAACTGTATAGCCTGTTTTACAAGCACATTTTGGGAGTTCAATTACAGCAAGAATGGCAGGCAGATCAAGATTTGGCACGGAAACATAAATGCTCTTGTCCAACTGCTAGGCGCTTTCTTTAAATAGCAGGAAGGTTTGGGGATCTGGTTAGGCGCGTATCACGAATAGAATGACACGCTCATACCTCACCAAGTCCTTTCATCTGTAACTTATGGTGATGTTCTGACAATTCTCCTAGACTTTGTACCTCGAGGACATCTCAAGGCTTTAACTGCGGTACCCGCAAAATACAGAGAAATACATGTGATCAAACGATTTACATGTCATTGGAAGTCACAAGTGCCAAGGCCCGATTGATTTCACAACCTCTCGGTGCTGACTAGGAAGGTAAGTTTACGGGCACCACAAAAATATTGGTTTGTGCATGCGTTAAAGGACAATATTGGTGCCAGTCATTATCACATATGTGATAGAACTGATTAAACACTTTCCAAATGTAATATTAACACAGAGATCATCGCTACGATAGAGGAGTAATAGGGATTCATGAATCGGAAGTGACGAACGCCAAAGGAAAACACGAGTTATTCCTCTATATAACTAACTGAAGTGACTAGTGATAACAGATACATGGGCGAATATCTGCTCACTAATAATTCCTTCGAAGACCTAAAGTTGCTGTGTGACACTGTGGGAGAATGAATATCTTACAGTTCATAAAAAGAATTGACTGCCACTAGATAAGAGAACACGAAAGAAAAACAGAAAAGATAGGCTGGCACTGCCAGGCAGGATACGCCCACATTTTCGAGAGATGGATAGAGAACAAGCAATACTGAAAGTGATTTTTCCTATTTCATACTGTATTGGGAGCAGCCATTTTGTTGGTCAGTTCCAGTCTGATATTCATGAAATTCGAAGCTGACAATGATTATGGTGTGACGGTACACAACCTAGAAATGTGTACAAACGGCGGCCATTTTGTCTGGCAATTATGGTCCGATTTTCTCGAAATTCGAACTCAACCCTCCGTAGGGTGTAACGGTGATAGAGTCAAACGTTTTTTTTAAATCGGATAATAATTGTGACCTCCAGAGGGACCATAGGCGATTTTTCGGACAATCAGGGGCCATAATTCAGGAAGTTACGATCCGATATGCACAAATAACGAAAGGAACCAAGATCTTTGGGTTATAACCATGCATTTCCAGTTTCATCAAAATCGAATTAAAATTGTGACCTATACAGGGTCCACAACCATGATATACCATTGTTTAACAGTATTCGCGTACAAACGGCGGCCATTTTGTATGGCAATTTTGGTCCGATTTTCCCGAAATTCGAACTCAACCTTCCTTACGGTGTAACGATAATATAATCAAACGTTTTTTTAAATCGGATAATAATTGTGACCTCCAGAGGGACCACAAGCTAAAAAAAAGGCGATTTTGCGTATAATCAGAGGCCATAATTCAGGAAGTTACGATCCGATATGCGCAAATATCGAAAGGAACCAAGATCTTTGGGTTATAACCATGAATTTCAAGTTTCATCAAAATCGAATTAAAATTGTGACCTATACAGGGCCCACATCATTGATATACCATTTTTAACAGTATTCGCGTACAAATGGCGGCCATTTTGTATGGCAATTTTGGTCCGATTTTCCCGAAATTCGAACTCAACCTTCCTTAGGGTGTAACGGTGATATAATCGAAAGTTTTTTTAAATCGGATAATAATTGTGACCTCCAGAGGTACTACAAGCTAAAAACGGTGATTTTTTTTAAATCGGATAATAATTGTGACCTCCAGAGGTACTACAAGCTAAAAACGGTGATTTTTCGGACAATCAGGGGCCATAATTCAGGAAATTACGTTCCGATAGGCGCAAGTATCGAAAGGAACCAAGATCTTTGGGTTATAAACATGCATGTCAAGTTTCATCAAAATCGGTTCAAAATTGTGACCTCTATAGGGTCCACAAGCTAGAAACGTGATTTTTCGTACAATCAGGGGCCATAATCCATGAAGTTTTGATCCGATACATGTCAATATCGAAAGCAGCCGAGATCTTTTGGGGATAAACCTTCGTCAAAATCAGATAAGAATTGTGACCTGTAGAGAGTCCACAAACAAATTGTGGACGGACGGACGGACGTCCGGACGGACAGGGGCGACGACATAATACGTCCACATGAAAATGTGGGCGTATAAAAAGTCCGTGCATTCCCATGTTTTTATAATGTAGGGGAGACATTGAACCACCATGGATATATCCTTTATAAGTAATACTATACATCCCAACACTATACAGAAGTGAGATAACTTCTTAGAGCCATTTCTCCATCAATAAGCAGTAGCCACATGCTGTGAATTTTTCAAAAAAGCGCTTAAAAGAGAATTAACATACATGTTAACTTCTTAGCCTAGGAAATTCTTGTACTTAAAATCAGTTCATATATGTCTAATCTATACAATCCAGATAAACCGGGGATTGATCCATATACGAGGGCATATTGATTTTTTTTAAATTTTGATCATGAAACTGTGATGGGGCAGATTGAACCACTGACAACGGGGTACTTTGAATCATGGTTCAATGTACCCCAGTGAATTATAGACTATATATCATTTAATAATTTGTTTAGCCTAAAAAATTCTTGTATGTGTAATCTACAATCCATATAAACAAGGGCTTGATCCATTTTGAATTTTTTAAAAATATCTTTGAAAATAAAAACAAAATATTTAGAATATCAGTTTATCCAACTCTGTAGGCCTATCGATAAAAGGAATTAAACTTGTTCGAAACTTGGCTGTGTCATGCATGGGCGCAATGGGTCTCCCGGACTAGAGTCGCTCGTCAGCAAATCAGGCTGTCCGAATATTGGACAAATTTTGTTTGAATCACTACAAAAGTTGAATTGATCCCACCAAACTGCCAACTTATGTGCATTTTACGGCGATTTGTAGGAGCCTAGGGAATCCAGACTCCTGCTTGTTTCGATCGTTGCACCGATGTCAAATCTGTGGATATTTGTTTTGAACTATACACTGATTGTTTGCAGATTCATTAGATCACTCCGAAACAAGTGAGTAGGTTTAAGATCTAAATCCAGATCTATGTTAACATGGAATTTTTATCGGTGTTCAATTTGCCCAATTATTTGGTTAAACCTGCCCCGACTATTTTGTAAGAGGGATACACTGAACCATTACGGTCAAGTGGATTAAAATATGTTTTTGTTTTTGAAAAAAAATAAGTTAAAGATTAATTCAACTGAATCTGATACACGATAGCAACTATGATATGTCTTTAAACAATACAGTAACATAAAGAGATCTTCTAATAAAAACATTTGATATGAAATGAGGACAAACAAATATATGTGAACAAAATGGTTCAATGTGCCCTGGTCTCCCCTATAGAATGAATAAAAACAAGGGGCCGTGTATTTCTATTTTTCCCCGTGTTCTCTTATCTTATGACACTTAATTACTTTATTGAATCGTCAGATATCCTCTTGCGGTCCCATAACAACTTTTTGTCTTCGAAGGAATTATTAGTGAGCAGAAATTCGGTCGTTTATCTGTCATCACTCGTCACTTCAGTCATTCACATAGAGAGATAACTCGTGTTTTCCTTTGGCGTTCGTCACTTCCGATTCATGAATCCTTTATTACTCCTCTATGGTAGCGATGATCTCTGTGTTAATATTATATTTGGAAAGTGTTTAATCAGTTCTATCACAAATGTAATAATGACTGACACCAATATTGTCCTTTAAGCGTGATGGTGACGACACTGTAATCAACTGCTTTAAGAAGTTTTCAAGGATAATTACTGAATTGGTGTACTTGACCAGATCCTCGAACCTTCCTGCCATTGAGCAGGATGGGCGAGGCGTGACCGTTTTGGGGAATAAAGAAGACTAAAATACAAAAGAATTCAGTTTATATATAGTACAATATAAATATATACTATTCAAAAAAAGTAGGGGATATTTGATTTTGGGGGCATAATACTAAAATATGCAAATGACTACGAAAAAAGTCACTATAGAACCTAACAGAAGAAACATTTCCAGTTACATGTGACGCCCAAACGCACCAATAGCTACCGCATGGAATGCAGGTGATGCTTGGGATCATCATGGGGGTCCAACCCAAGATTTGCACGACTCTGACTTTGAATGTTACAGTCATTGTGGCATTGAATTCCAGGGTGGAAACATCAGTTTAATTGTTTTAGTGACCAGAAAACAAATTTTGATATGCGTCGGCTTGCCCAAAATGAAAGGTTACGTGCCCTTGGCATGCTACAGATCGGCACAACACAGGCGGTTGTGGCGCGTACGATGAATCATAAGCAGGCTATGGTCCAGATACCGTGATACACAATCTGTACAGGACAGATCACGCTCAGGTCGACCAAGGGCGACAACTCAAGCCCAGGATCGATTTATCCGTACCCTGGCCTTGAGAAATCGTGTCATCACAGCAAATCGCTCGTCTTCAAACAGACACTGGTGTGAGAGTGAGTGGCCAGACGATTCGGAACCTTCGCGCCTGATGTCCTGGCGTGATCCCTTGTTTGAGAGATCATCACATTCAGGCAAGACGTCGTTGGTGTAGGGATCGTCAACACTGGGATAATCGACGCTGGAGCAATGTGATGTTTTCAGATGAGTCAAGGTTCACTGTTGATTTTTTTGGACAGACGTAGGAGGGTGTGGCGTCGTCGAAACGAGCGCTTCCAAGACGTTAACGTCATCAGACATGATCGATTTGGGGGTGGTTCTGTTATGGTGTGGGGAGGCATCACTGTTGCTGGAAGAACGGCTTTACATGTTGTTGCAGGGCGTGTTACAGGCCAGTACTACCGGGACAACATCTTGGCAGTCCATGTTGTGCCGTTCGCACGACATCATGGCCGCCGTTTCATCTTCCAGGATGACAACGCAAGATGTCACAGGGCCAGGATCGTTACAGGTTACCTCCAACAACAGAACATCACCACATTACCTTGGCCAGCACTGAGTCCCGACCTCTCCCCCATCGAGCATGTCTGGGACATGCTTGGACAGAGGTTACGTCAACGTCAACAACGTCCTGCCAATGTCCAAGAACTTGCTGCTGCGTTGCAACAGGAATGGGACAATCTGGACCAAAATGACTTTAGACGTCTCATTAGGAGTATGCCACGTCGGACCAATGCTTGTTTGGCAAACAGAGGAGGATTTACCCGTTACTGACTTTGTTGTGATGCTGTGGTAACTTTGCTGTTTGACCCCGGGTATCATTTTACCCTTATAATGGTCAGTCCGTGCCTTACTTAGTCTAACGATCATTTGGAATAAATCGATGAATGTGAACTTCATTTCATTTTGTCATTTGTTTCTTCGTCAGTTTCATTAGGTGACTTTAATAACACTTAAAAATCAAATATCCCCTACTTATACAAAATAACAATTTTACGAAGTTAAAATTGTCTACCCATCGGTAAGACTGATCACCGACGATACCATTTATCAGCGACTATTCATAGTCGATGCCATTCATAAAGCAAACTGTCCACGCATCGGCAAGACCATGCATCGACGATACCAATCCAACTGTCATAATCCATCTCCCAAACAAGCCAGATTGCAAGGTTTATATACTACCTGGGCGACCTTCGGATGTAGACTATGGTCGCGACTACAGTCTGAACCAGCAACCGAACGCAAATGGCCTTAGCTATTGACTATACAATATGGTGGCAACCATGTCAGTTGTTCCCCCTGCTATATTTTCTGCTATTTACTCACGTATTTTTAAAAACTGGTTAATTTTCCATACTGCGATATGAAAGCAGGCTTAAAATAGATTACAAAAAGGATTAGTCAATATCAGAATTTTTTTTTGCATTTGATTTATGTCACCCAAGATCATTTCACACGTACAGTTTTTCGTCGTGGGCCTATATATATTCGAATATAAGAAGATCCTAATCTGTCAAACTCATCAAAAAAAGACGAAAAAAAAATCAAACATAAGATCTATACTCCAATGCCCATTCACTAACTTTCAGGTGATGATATGGACCCTATAATACCGACCAAGGTGTAAATAACGCAATGGCAGTCGGCAATTTTATTATATTTTTCAGAAAATCTTCTCAAGTGTCAGTTTTGGCAGCCATCTTTGAACTATCCCGACCGTGCTTTATCGCATGGTACGGCTGGTCACGACCACTGGTTGTACTAAATGTCATTCGGATGCAGATGGTTCGACTATAGTACGAAAATACGTGCAACCGAAGGTCGCCCTGTATGCACGTGCATTGCATGCAGACAGTTTGGGTGAGCCTTAATATATTACAGGTAAACAGTTTGGGTGAGCCACGTGGCAGAGTTTGGGCGACCGATAGTGATAGTGATACAGCTGGACAAAGGCATGTGTGTACCTGCGCAGAGTCTTACTCTGCCTGACCCTCTTGCTTTAACTTAACTAACAGAAAGTGGTTGTAAAACCGGCTGCACGGGGCGGTGCAGTTTCAGGAATAATGTTTGACTTGTACATATGTTTTAATATGGTGCGTACCAATTTGTCCAGGGGTGTTCAAGGGGACGAGGATGATGCATCGCTGATGCCGTGAACTGCATATTTATTTCCAAGATAGGAATTCGTTGTTTTCGTTTCTTGCGACTTCTGGTTTGTTAGGGTTTCACACTGCGTAGCTTGTGTGAAACACTATTGTTTTGTTCGGATTATTCTTATGAAAGCTTATTGTTTCTGTTAAGATTATTAAGCTTTCATATTTCATATGAAAGCTTATTGTTTCTGTTAAAGTTATTATTGTTTCTGTTAAGATTATTATTATTTTTTTTTGTGTGCATTTTCTGCAAATCGGATTTCTCAGAATCTAACCGTAGGATCTTTCTGAAACTTTGACCTACCCCCCCCCCACCAAAAAAAAACAAAATGGGGTGCGAACGTTGTTTAAATATATTTTCAAAACGCTTTACGAATCCGAAATCACCGAATTTTACGAACGAAAAAACTAACAATGCGTAAATTTGTTATTTATTGACCTATTTTACTAATTCTTTTTTCTTTGAGTACCTTGTAAAAAAACATTTTCATCAGCAGTTTCAGATTTTCGAATTTTGAAAATTCGTCGCTGTGATTTCGAACCGGAAGTTTAGACCAACTTGACAACTTCTTTAATTGTTGCACGATTTTCATGAAATTTAGTATGTAAGTAGACCTTACTGATGCGACTTGAAAAATGGCTTTAAAATTTTTCTAAATTATTTCCCCTTGGTGAAATTAAGCATCAAAGTTTTCAAACAAATCGTCGAAATATAAGTCAGAATGACCTAATTTTTTTTTTCTATACTAGACAAGTAATTACCGATTCGTACACAAAATATGGAGTTTGCCGATCGAACTGGAAGTGCCACCATCTTAAAACGTGAAAAATCAATAGAACTTTTGCGATATTGTACATACAGACATGGGAGTTATATTCTTTGAATCATTGAAGGAAGGCCTAAAAAACGTTCAGAGCAGAATTTTGATTTAGGTCAACTGGTGGTCGCCATTTTGAATTGAAAATGAAAACTAGTAGCAATTTGATTGACCGAGACTTTGGAACACAATAACTCTCTCCTTAGGCCAATGTCATGATTGAGTTCAAAGATGAGCATTTTCTGTCTAGGGTAAGCAGAGATAAGCATGCCGATTTGTTGATTCTTTAGGGCACGTTAACTTTGGTTTTAATAAACGGAGGGCGATGAAACTCTTGTCAATGGATAGACTAATGAAAGGGGGGGGGGGCGATGAAACTCTTGTCAATCGAGATTCTAATAGCTAGCCTGTTGTGTAAAATCATTGTATCATTTTTTTAAAATGTCCTTGGTAGCCGAAAAAAAAGAGATCGAAAATCCAAAAAGTCGTATTTTTACGATTTGGAGCATGTTTAGAGGTCTATTTTTTACAAAGAGTCTTATCGGTAGTCTTTAATATGAAAACATCGATCAACAGTCCAAAATATCAGGAGCAGGACAACAAAAGGATCGAAAATTGAAAACGGCACCCTTTCATTGTTAAGCGAAACATGCAGTGTGGGTGACTACAATCTGCACATTTAGTCATCGTATAGAGCTTATTCAACAGTATCGAATTCCAACTGCTTAGGGATATTTTACGTTCACTCCAATGTGTACACAGGACCTTGGATTTTCGTCCCATCCGAACGACTAGACAGCTGTCCTTGTCGGGCCCTCCGTTCTGCCTCACTGACAATGAGGAACCACGCCGGAAAATCGAGATGAACTTGCTCGGTGCAGAACTTTCAATTCAGGCCAAACATTTATTGCAAACGATTAAGCTGGTCAGTGGGAGCTGATTTTCAAAAGTTCTGTAATATTCGGTTGGTAATTAAAGGTACCGTGCAAATTAAACTGTTAAAACAGGAAATTTCGCCTGGTTGAAATGTTTCTTGCTATAAGTCAGCAATTTGCCAATTTTAGGGAGGCTGAATGGCTGAATGGTTAGCATGTGCGCGCTGTAACGTCTGTCATTGAGTCAACCGGCGTCGTTTCGATTTCCAGGTTGCACGTGACACGGAGTATGGTGTCCAACCTCGTGGGTTTTCTCTGTGTCCTTCGGTTTTCTCCCACGGCTAAAGACCCCTACGCGCAAGGGAAGGTTTTAAATAAATTAAAAACCATATGTTAGTCCCGAAATGACCTAGTTTGTGTCGAATAAGCCGCATTTCTCTCTTTCTCTTTTATTTTTAAAGTTTTGTAATAATCGGTTGGTAATCAAAGGTTCTGTAAAAATTAAAGCGATAAAACAGAAAATTTCGCACGGTTGTAATGTTTCTCACTTTAAAGTCAGCAATTTGCCGATTTTAGGGGGCAAACGTATATTGCGAACGATTAAGCTGGTCAGGGGGAGCTTATTTTTAAAAGTTTTGTAATATTCGGTTGATAATTAAAGGTACCGTGCAAATTAAACTGTTAAAATAGAAAATTTCGCCCGGTTGAAATGTTTCTCGCTGTAGGTCAGCAATTTGCCGATTTTAGGGAGGTTGGATGGCTAAATGGTTAGCACGTGGGCGCTGTATCGTAACGTCTGTCATTGAGTCAACTGGCGTTGTTTCGATTTCTCGGTTGTACGTGACAAGGAGTATGGTCGCCTGTCCAACCTCGTAGGCCGTAACGCCGCTGCCCGGGTAAAATTTCCCTCATTGCACACTTTCTGGTTCTAGCAATTTTTTAATTGATGCATAGAAATCTTTCTTTGAACATTTCTTTTTATTGCAGAGTGCCATTCTTGTATATTGCAGTCTATGACCCTTTGTTTAAAACATGCTTAAGAAGTTGTCACGATTTCCTACTTATAACCAAATATATTGGAAACCATAATTATATAACATATCTCTAATTTTGGAAGCCCGATTACAGCTATGCAAGTTTCAGTGGCCCTGCTTGATTTATCCATACCGGCTGACCACATTTCGACAGTTTCCCCGGCGAGGTTACTTGATTTAACCGGAAGTCGACAAAAGTTCGGCCGCGGCGTACGCCGAATGCGCCGCTTTTTCGACAGCGGCGATCACCGGCGCAAGATGGTGAACATTTCAACGAGATAAAATTCACGTTAGATAGGAATGCCATTAAACACGAATATTAAAGCATTAAAATTAAACTAAATGCTTTGAAGTTGAATTAAGGCTTCGTAAAACCACATGTCATTTATTTTTTTCGGTAATACTACAAATAATAATTGTCTGTTTATTTCAAAATTTATACAAAGTGCTAAAGGTCAAGAGTCGAAGAATTTCCGATAATAACTGCCAAAGTTATGGCCCATGATCACTTTGAAAAATCTTGTGGATGGTCAGGGGCCAAATTTATCATCCGATTGACTTCAGATTGAGGTCTTGAGACGAACAAGTATATTGATTTTCAGTGAATTTTGTTAACTGAACAGCTAATCCATGATAATGTTTCGTATACTAAACGTTAGCATGGGACAGAACAAGTTTTAATTATTTTCTGGTAACTACTTAATGAATTGTTACTTTTAATCAGATTTTAGTGTATTATAAATGTTTCATTACCGAAAAAAGTAAAAATATGCGACAACTCTTGTCAACTGCCTGGACGATTTAGCTGTTATGGGCGTATCTTTCGTTGCCTGGCAACCTATCGTTATTAAAACATGTCATGTAACCTGTTTAATATTTTCCAACGCCAAAATTTTTATCAGCCGGGTCACTTGATTTGCTCTGATACGGTAACCTGACCGGCGTACGCCTTGTACAATCGGCGAACAAATCAAGCAGCCCCAGTTATTTCCCTTTAGTTTAAAGATTATTTTTTTGCCCGGGTGCAATGTTTCTCGCTACATTTAAACTTGTAACTTTGTGAGATTTTGACGGATTTTGATAATTATGTCTTTCCAATTTTCCAAATTTACATATTTAACGTAAATATTCAAACAGTCGAGGTCAACTTGATTCAAGAAGTATTAGTTCCGTTCAAAGTTATCTCATTCCGATGTTTTCTTACCATTTTCATTTCATTTTTCTGAAACTTTTGAAGTGGGAAGTCATCCCAATTACAGCAACAAAAGTCTCAGTTATTTCCCTTTAGTTTTCAGATGATTTTTTTACCCGGGTGCAATGTTTCTCACTATATTTAGACTTATAACTTCGCGATTTTTTTCCGATTTTGTTATTTGCGTTTTCTTGTACTTCAATCTTTTAAGATACTTGATATAATCCATGCCACGTGACTATGAATATGAAAGCTTTCATATCTGCATGGGACAGTAGCAGATCTACTTAAGCTTTCATATAACATATGAAAGCTTATTGTTTCTGTTAAGATTATTATTAAGCTTTCATATTTCATATGAAAGCTTATTGTGTCTGTTAAAGTTATTAAGCTTTCATATTTCATATGAAAGCTTATTGTTTCTGTTAAGATTATTATTAAGCTTTCATATTACATATGAAAGCTTATTGTTTCTGTTAAGATTATTAAGCTTTCATATTACATATTGTTTCTGTTCAGATTATTAAGCTTTCATATTACATACGAAAGCTTATTGTTTCTGTTAAGATTATTATTATTTTTTTTTGTGTATTTTCTGCAAATCGGATTTCTCAGAATCTAACCATAGGATCTTTCTGAAATTTTGACCTACCCCCCCCCAAAAAAAAATGGGGTGCGAAAGTTGTTTAAATATATTTTCAAAACGTTTTACGAATTCGAAATCACCGAATTTTACAAACGAAAAAACTAACAATGAATAGTCGTAACTTTGTTATTTATTGACCTATTTTACTCATTCTTTTTTCTTTGAGTACCTTGTAAAAAAACATTTTCATGTGCGGTTTCAGATTTTCGAATTTCGAAAATTCGACGCTGTGATTTCGAACCGGAAGTTTAGACTAACTTGACAACTTCTTTAATAGTTGCACGATTTTCATGAAATTTAGTAAGTAAGTAGAGCTACCAATGCGATTTCATATGATAACAAACTTTCTGAATTATCTCCCCTTGATGAAATTAAGGATCAAAAATTTCAAAAAAATCAACTAAATATAGGTCAGATACTAGATACTAGACAAGTAATTACCGATTCGCATACAAAATATGGAGTTTGTCGATCGAACCGGAAGTGTCACCATCTTGAAACGTGAAAAATCTTTTCCCTTTTTAAGATTCTTTATATAACTCATGAGATGCGACAGAAACTGATCGTGAATATGAAAGCTTTAATATCTGCTTAGCAGATCTAGTTATTATTATTTTTTTTGTGTGTGTCTTCTGCAAATCGGATTTCTCAGAATCTATCCATAGGATCTTTCTGAAATTTTGACCTACCCCCCAAAAAATGGGATGCGAACCTTGATTAAATATATTTTCAAAACGTTTCACGAATCCGAAATCACCGAATTTTACGAAAGAAGGCATTTGACGTACAATGCTGTAACTTTGTGACTATTTGACCTATTTTACTAATTCTTGTTTCTTCGAGTATCCTAAGACATTTACTTCAAATCTGCAATTTCGGATTTTCGAATTTCGAAACTTCGTCGCTGTGATTTCGAACCGGAAGTTGAGACCAACTTGACAATTTCTTTAATAGTTGTGTGATTTTCATGAAATTTAGAATGTAAGTAGGACTTACCAATGCGACTTCAATGCTGATTTTCTAAATTATCTCCCCTTGGTGAAATTAAGGATCAAAATTTTCAAAAAAATCATCGAAATATAGGTCAGAATGACCTGATTTTTTTTTGGATACTAGATAAGTAATTACTGATTTGTACACAAAATATGAAGTTTGTCGATCGAACCGGAAGTGCCACCATCTTGAAACATAAAAGTAAAGAAGGCTTTTTTTATATTTTACTTACAGACATGGGAGTTATATTTTCTGAAACCTTGAAATAATGTCTAAAAAAGGTTCGGAGCAGAATTTTGATTTAGGTCAACTGATGGTCGCCATTTTGAAGTGAATATGAAACATAGTGAAAAATCGACATTTACGGACTTGTAAACAAACACAATAGGGCATAGTATGTTCAATGCGTCTCCTATGTCTGAAACATAGATCGTATATAATATGGATAACTGACCCTGCAGTATCTGTCATTGGACGATGAATTATGTTGTACATCGCATGCGCGAAGTCAATAGCCCCAAAGTTACTTCCGGTCGAAAGCTTTGCTATTGTTTATAATGAAGCCGAGTCGTGTGAGCTGATATTAATGTTATTACTTTGTAACAATTGTAATTGAGATAGCGACTGGAAATTTTGAGACAACGTTCCTATATTTATGAAGCTAATAATAACACGAAGACTGTATTTTTTACTTCAGTATTTATATTTTTAAAAAGTACTTAAATATAGATCCCATACTATGGGCCATATAGCAGTAGATTGCAAAGCCTATGCGTGAACTGATATTTGATGTTATTATTTTGTAATAATTTTGAAATAGCGACTGGAAATTTTGAGACAACTTTCCTATATTTATTAAGTTAATAATAACATGAAGACTGTATTTTTTTACTTCATTTTTTATATTTTATCGATCTACAGATTTTCTTGAATTTTTTGTAAAAATAAAAATACTGTTTTGTTTTGGGTCCATTATTTAAGGATGTAAATATCATGTGTATTTTTGTAACCAAACTGGTTCTTTAAATCTATTTTCACAGAAAAAAAGAGATGCACTTAAAATATTTTCGTTTATAAATAATTTTTTATATTTTATCGATCTACAGAATTTCTTAAATATCTTGTTAAAATTAAACTACTTTTTTTATATCATTTGTATTTTTGTAACCAAACTGATTCTTCAAATCTATTTTCACAGAAAAGAAAAGATGCACTTAAAATATTTTCGTACCAGAAATAAAAATCTTGATATTAGAATCATTGTCTTCATACTTGATCTTTTTAATTCAAATTGATTCATTATAATTTTTTCCAAAGAAATAAAATACCAATCTGAATATATAAGGATTATGTATGCTGGTGTTAGTCAATAGAGTTCTCCAGCATTTTGCAGCATGGTTTCTCCCAGTCGGTAGTGTAGGAGAGACAGCATGGCAAAAAACAGTGTCTAGTTGTGTAGATGGTACAAAAAACACAAGCTCATTTGTACACATTGGCATCATAATTTTGTAAACAAATTGATTCTTCAAAACTATTTTCAATGAAAAAAAGTTGGAAGTTAAACCCCATTTCAATGACTCAATTGGTAGAAAATTTGATATGACGTACAAAAAAATAGAGAAAAAGTAATCATGAAATTCTAATTTTAAATCAATAATGCTGTTATGGCGCTATGAAATTGTATATAATCCAAAACATATATATGGAATTGGGTTTTAACATTATCTTAACACATGCAATCCTTCAGTATTTCCTTACGATGACATATGGTAATCTTTATTCTATGACTATTTGCAAAATGCAAGGAAGGGGAGTTTTGCCCGGGCAGCATCTTTCTGACATTTAGACTTACATTCATGCAAATTTTATAATGTCAATACGACCAATATTTAAAGGGATTATCCTAATTTGAACATAGTCGCAAAAATAAAAGTCTGGGTACGTATGAAATTTCAACGTAAAATATAGAGCAATGGTGTATATACCTTGTCTCAAAATTTGAGCTCAAAATATTGAGTTGTTTTGACTAAGAATGGCTAAGTTGCTTATTCGGACACGTAACGCTTTTAAAATTTCGGGTCATGTTTTTTCGTTGGGTGACCTGAAAATCAATTCCCGTTACTTGAAAGGTCTATAATACAATGAATGGCCTATGTGCTGTACTTGATAGCGATCGGTATTTTTCATCTACACATTATAATGTTTTCAATATTAAATGAGGGCTTAGAAACAGAACATCCATTCAAATGATTTTTTTTAAAAGTTTACCTTGAAATTTCAGTGTGCAAACATATTGTTTTAAATTACTGATAGCACATTTGAAATTGACAAAATGCTGAGACCATTCATTAAGGTCTAAATTTTATAGAAAATTTCCTTAGAATATTATTTGATTTTTCCTACATATTTAATTGATAAAGACATATTTTTTATTTATTTAAACACGTAAAGATGTATACGGTATATCTAATAATAAAAACAGTTTTTCTGACAATCTAAAACTAAAAGGAAAATTTTAGCTATTAACCTACTTTTTTGGGGGGCGGGGGGGCTATGAAGACACCTTGAAGAAATGAATATTGATACACCAAAAAAAAACAAAAAACGTAGGCCTAAAGTAAAGTGGGTATATAGGCCTGTATAATTAGAAAATTGTAGATTCTAGACTAGCTGCACAGTTTTTATTACGTTTCACGAAATATTATTATATCAAATAGAAACAAATTTAGGTTTTATAATACAATAGAGTGCGTCCTGGAAGCATTCGCACTGAAAATGATTATTCAATAACTTGTCATACTTTTATGTGTTATTGTTGTAAGGCCTGTGTCGGCTGTGTACCGTACGGTCCGTAGTAACCTATCCTTTTAATTTTTAGACGAACGAAACATGTACTGACAACTAACCGTATTGATACAAAATAAATTACACATGGTTAAACATTCATTTCGGATATATCTTGGTAATTGGAAGTTGTGCAGACGACGTTTTTTTTTTATTTTATTCCGAAGCTCACAGGACTCCATACGTATTTCTTCAGGGTTTTGTTTAACCGGAAGTAACTTGGGGGCAATTGACTTCGCGCATGCGATGTATAACATAAACCACCAGTCGGACTTCCTTTCTAGTACTGTTCTATGTCTGAAATTAATACATTTCAGGATAGCCAGGATACGGGTCGAATTTTTGGTATTTGAATATTTGAAAAATTCAAATTTTGCCTTTGATGTTTTTCGTGCCGGCAAAGTTGTTTACGAGTGAAAAATCACATTAATTACACTAGATTGTGACCGATCTTAATGATTTATTTTTATTTTTTCTTCTTCGGATTATTTATATGACCCATGACATGTGACAGGAAGTGACTGTGAATATGAAAGCTTTAATATCTGCTTAGCAGATCTAGTTATTATTATTTTTTTTTGTGTAGTTTCTGAAAATCGGATTTCTCAGAATGTAACCATGGGATCTTTCTGAAACTTTGACCTACCCCCCCCCCCCCAAAACTGGGTGGCCGTTTTTGATTAAATATATTTTCAAAAAGTTTTACGAATCCGAAATCACCGAATTTTACGAAGGAAAAAACTGACAATGCATAGTCGTAACTTTGTTATTTTTTGACCGATTTTACTAATTCTTTTTTCTTTGAATACCTTGAAAAAAATCATTTTCATCTGCAGTTTCACATTTTCAAATTTAGAAAATTCGTTGCTGTGATTTCGAACCGGAAGTTATGACCAATTTAACAACTTCTTTAATATTCGTACGATTTTCATGAAATTTAGTATGTATGTAGATCTTACCTATGCGACTTCAAAAATATGATTAGAAATTTTCTAAATTATCTACACTTGGTGAAATTAAGGATCAAATTTAAAAAAAAATCGTCGAAATATAGGTCAGAATGACCTATTTTTTTTCGATACTAGACACGTAATTACTGATTCGTATACAAAATATGGAGTTTGTCGATCGAACCGTAAGTGCCACCATCTTGAAACGTGAAAAAACAATAGAACTTTTTGCGATATTGCACTTACAGACATGGGAGTTACATTTTCTGAATCCTTGAAGAAAAGCCTAAAAAACATTCAGAGCAGAATTTTGATTTAGGTCAACTGATGGTCGCCATTTTGAAGTGAATATGAAACATAGTGAAAAATCGACATTTACGGACTTGTAAACAAACACAATAGGGCATAGAATGTTCAATGCGTCTCCTATGTCTGAAATTAATACATTTCAGGATAGCCGGGATCCGGGTCGAATTTTTGGCATTTGAATATTTCAAAAATTCGAATTTTGCCTTTGATGTTTTTCGTGCCGACAAAGTTCTTTACGAGTTAAAAATCACCTTAATTTCGCTAGATTGTGACCGATTTTAATGATTGATTTTTTCTTGTTGGGATTACTTATATGACCCATGACATGTGCCAGGAAGTGACTGTGAATATGAAAGCTTTCATATCTGCATGGGACAGTAGCAGATCTAGTTATTATTATTTTTTTGTGTGTGTGTGCTTTCTGCAAATCGGATTTCTTAGAATCTATCCATAGGATCTTTCTGAAATTTTGACCTACCCCCCCACCCAAAAAAATGGGGTGCGAACCTTGATTAAATATATTTTCAAAACGTTTCACGAATCCGAAATCACCGAATTTTACGAAGGCATTTGACCTACTATGCTGTAACTTTGTGACTATTTGACCTATTTTGCTAATTCTTTTTTCTTTGAGGATCCTAAGACATTTACTTCAAATCTGCAATTTCGGATTTTCGAATTTCGAAACTTCGTCGCTGTGATTTCGAACCGATAGTTGAGACCAACTTGACAATTTCTTTAATAGTTGTGCGATTTTCATGAAATTTAGAATGTAAGTAGAACTTGCCAATGCCACTTCAATGATGTCCTCAGAAATTTTGTAAATTATCTCATCTTGGTGAAATTAAGGGTCAAATTTTAAAAAAAATCGTCGCAATAAAGGTCAGAATGACCTGATTTTTTTTTTCTGATACTAGATAAGTACAGTGGACTCTGTGAAATCCGACATCGTACGGGATCGTTACAATATGTCGGAAGTCACAGAGTGTCGGAATACCCAGTTTTGTCAAAACCGGAAATATTGTAACTTCGAAAACCAGAAGTATTATTATAATGTTGATTCGAATCACCAGAACGTTATTCCCTTTAAAAATGATAAACTATTCTGTACATTCAAAATTTTCTAACATTAATTTTTATTTCATTCAACATCCGTAGGTATTTTGAATAGGTCAAGTTTGATGTTAATTTATCTTCTTCGTCGTCTTCAGTTGATCGCACACTTGTGTTTGCTATCACGTGTTCATTGATAATCTGTCGTTCTATGTCAAGGTCGTCGTCACACGGTCCGGTGAGTTCTGTAGGGTTAACAATCATTGAGCGGACGTTACATTCTCAGTGGCCGTTTTATGACCTTGACCCTGATCGGCGAAAGCTGCGGACAATGGTTAAAATACTACGGGGCGTTTGTTGTACATTTCATCCGCTCATGTAAACGGCTAAACACTATGTTTAGTTAACCGCAGCTATTGACGATGAGGGTCAAGGTCATAAACCGTAATGGAAATTATGTGACGGGACGGCTGATTGATGTTGTAATCCGGAACATACAGAGTCCGGATTTACAAGAGATTTTTTGGCTGAAGTAATAAGGAAATAAATCGGGACATTAAAATCATGTCGGATGTCACAGAGATCCGGATTTATCAGAGATTGGATGTGACAAGTGTCCACTCTAATTACTGATTTGTACACAAAATATGGAGTTTGTCGAAACATAAAGTGCAATAAAACTTTTGCGATATTGTACTTACAGACACGGGACTTTCAGAGTAGAATTTTGATTTAGGTCAACTGATGGTCGCCATTTTGAAGTGAATATGAAAAGTAATAGCAATTTGAAGGGCCGAGAATTCGGAACACAATAACTCTCCTGCTAACTGAGCTAGAATGTTTAGTCTTGGTGAAGACGTTCACTAGGTCAATGTCATGATTGAGTTCAAAGATGAGCAATTTCTGTCTAGGGTAAGCAGAGATAAGCAAGCTGATTTGTTGATTCTTTAGGGCACGTTAACTTTGGTTATAATAAATGGAGGGCGATGAAACTCTTGTCAATGGATAGACTAATAGCTAGCCTGGTGTGTGAAATAATTGTATCATTTTTTTAAATGTCCGCGGTAGTCGAAAAAAGAGATCGAAAATCCAAAAAGTCGTATTTTTACGATTTGGAGCATTTTTAGAGGTCTTTTTCTCGTAAAGTAAACATGATATTTTTTTGGGACTTCTTCTACAAAGAGTCTTATCAGTAGTCTTTTATATGAAACCATCGATCAACAGTCCAACATATCAGGAGTAGAAGAACAGAAGGGTCGAACATTGAAAACGGCACCCTTTCATTGTTAAGCGAAACATGCAGTGTGGGTGACTACAATCTGCACATTTAGTCATCGTATAGAGCTTATTCAACAGTATCGAATTCCAACTGCTTAGGGATATTTTACGTGCACTCCAATGTATACACGGGACCTTGGTTATTCGTCCCATCCGAACGACTAGGTAGCTGTCCTTGTCAGGCCCTCCGTTCTGTCTCACTGACAAGGGGGAACCACGTCGGAAAATCGAGATGAGCTTTCTCGGTGCAGAACTTTCAATTCAGGCCAAACGTTTATTGCATACGATTAAGCTGGTCAGTTGGAGCTTATTTTCGGTTGATAATTAAAGGTACCGTGCAAATTAAACTGTTAAAATAGAACATTTCGCCCGGTTGAAATGTTTCTCGCTGTAGGTCAGCAATTTACCAAATTTAGGGAGGTGGCGTGGCTGAATGGTTACCACGTGCGCTCTGTATCGTAACGTCTGTCATTGAATCAACTGGCGTTGTTTCGATTTCTTGGTTGTACGTGACAAGGAGTATGGTCGCCTGCCCAACCTCGTAGGCCGTAACACCGCTGCCCGGGTAAAATTTCCCTCATTGCACACTTTATGGTGTATGCCGTCTTCATTAGCCCATTTTAGGAGCAGAACAGTAGGACGTTAAATCCTATTCAATTTCATTTCATTTTCTCTATGTTGCTTATTTATTATAGAGGATAAATATTTTTCTTGTTCTAGCAATTATTTAATTTCTGCATAGAAATCTTGCTTTGAACAGTTTTTTTTTATTGCAGAGTGCAATTCTTGTATATTGCAGTCTATGACCCTTTGTTTAAAACATGCTTAAGAAGTTGTCACGATTTCCTACTTATAACCAAACATATTGGAAACCATAATTATACAACATATCCCTAATTTTGGAAGCCCGATTACAGCTATACAAGTTTCAGTTATTTCCCTTTAGTTTAAAGATTATTTTTTTGCCCGGGTGCAATGTTTCTCACTACATTTAAATTTGTAACTTTGTGAGTTTTTGACCGATTTTGATAATTATGTCTTTATAATTTTTCAAATTTACATATTTAACGTAAATATTCAAACAGTTGAGTTCAACCTAATTCAAAAAGTATTAGTTCCGTTCATTTAATTTTTCGATGTTTTCTTACCATTTTCATTTCATTTTTCTGAAACTTTTGAAGTGGGAAGTCATCCCGATTACAGCAACACAAGTCTCAGTTATTTCCCTTTAGTTTTCAGATTATGCAATGTTTCAAACTATATTTAGACTTGTAACTTCGCGAGTTTTTGACCGATTTTGATATTTTGTTCTTCTTATCCTTTTATTTGAGATACTTGATATAATCGATGACACGTGACGATGAATATGAAAGCTTTCATATCTGCATGGGACAGTAGCAGATCTAGTTATTTATTTTTTTTTGTGTATTTTCTGCAAATCGGATTTTTCAGAATCTAACCATGGGATGTTTCTGAAACTTTGACCTACCCCCCCCCCCAAAAAAAAAATGGGTGGTGGCTGTTGATTAAATATATTTTCAAAACTTTTTACGAATCCGAAATCACCGAATTTTACGAACGAAAAAACTGACAATGCATAGTCATAACTTTGTTATTTTTTGACCGATTTTACTAATTCTTTTTTCTTTGAATACCTTAAAAAAATCATTTTCATCTGAGTTTCACATTTTCGAATTTTGAAAATTCGTCGTGTGATTTCGAACCGGAAGTTTAGACCAATTTGACAACTTCTTTAATAGTTGTACGATTTTCATGAAATTAAGTATGTAAGTAGACCTTACTGATGTGACTTGAAAAATGCCTTAAAAATTTTCTAAATTATCCCCCTTAGTAAAATTAAGGATCAAAATATTTAAAAAAATCGTCGAAATATAGGTCAGAATGACCTAATTTTTTTTCCGTGCTAGACAAGTA
Organism: Patella ulyssiponensis; assembly: GCA_963678685.1. Lineage (NCBI taxonomy): Eukaryota > Metazoa > Mollusca > Gastropoda > Patellidae > Patella > Patella ulyssiponensis. Next base: position 51,421,423 of record OY783228.1, on the reverse strand, counting down.
ATTATTGATTCGTACACAAAATATGGAGTTTGTCGATCGAATCGGAAGTGCCACCATCTTGAAACGTGAAAAATCAATAGAACTTTGGCGATATTGTACTTACAGACACGGGAGTTATATTTTCTGAATCCTTGAAGGGAAACCTAAAAAACGTTCAGAGCAGAATTTCGATTTAGGTCAACTGATGGTCGCCATTTTGAAGTGAATATGAAACATTGTGAAAAATCGACATTTATGGGCTTTTACACAAACACAGTAGGGCATAGTTTGTTCAATGCGTCTCCTATGTCTGAAATGAATACATTTCGGGATAGCCGGGATACAGTCCGAACTTTTAGTATTTGACTATTTCAAAAATACGAATTTCGCCTTTGACGTTTTTCGTGCCGACAAAGTTGTTTACGAGTGAAAAATAACATTAATATCACATTGACTTCACTAGATTGTGACCGATTTTAATGATTTTTTTTTCTTGTTCGGATTATTAATATGACCCATGACATGTGACAGGAAGTGAATGTGAATATGAAAGCTTTCATATCTGCATGGGGCAGTAGCAGATCTAGTTAAAATAGCATTATGCAAGAGCAAAATCTGCTTATTACAGGTCTTTTTTTTAGGCCTGAGATGTTATCTAAATAATGAATTAGACATTAATTAGCATATCCAGACCATAATAAACTCTCTATGTCAAGGCTAGCTTTCGATGTTCGCGGATTAAATTCTTATATGCCGCTTAATGGCCGTTGATAATTAAATCAATCAAGTTGATAATCGAGACTATGCTGTTTATATTAATGATTTGAGTAATGATGACCGAGGCTATGTGAATATTTCAAACGCTTTTATCTCGGCTAATATTGGATCAATTTGACTGAAATTTTCAGCAAATTATCTTTACACTATCTAGTTTTTAACTATTATAGTGAGAACTGCCATCTCTTTATCTTATCTCCCATAATGTAACTTTAAGCTTTCATATTACATATGAAAGCTTATTGTTTCTGTTAAGTTTATTAAGCTTTCATATTTCATATGAAAGCTTATTGTTTTTGCTAAAGTTATTATTAAACTTTCATATTTCATATGAAAGCTTATTGTTTCTGTTAAGATTAATATTATTTTTTTTTGTGTGTTTTTCCTGCAAATCGGATTTCACAGAATCTAAGCATAGGATGTTTCTGAAACTTTGACCTACCCCCCCCCCCCCAAAATATATTTTCAAAACGTTTTACGAATTCGAAATCACCGAATTTTACGAACGAAAAAGCTAACAATACATAGTCGTAACTTTGTTATTGATAGACTTATTTTATTATTTCTTTTTTTGAAAACCTTGACGAAAGCCAATTTCACCTGCAATTTGAAATTTTCGAATTTCGAAAATTCGTCGCTGTGATTTCGTTCCGGAAGTTATGACCAATTTGACAACTTCTTTAATAGATACACGATTTTTATGGAATTAGGAATGTAAGTAGATCCTATCGATGCGACTTAAAAAATGACTTTAAAAATTTTCTAAAGTATCTCCCCTTGGAGAAATTAAGGATCGAAATTTTCGAAAAAATCGACGAAATATAGGTCAGATCAACTTGAATTTTATTTTAGGTACTAGCTACGACACTACTGATTCGTGCACAAAAAATGGAGTTTGTAGCTCAATCCGGAAGTGCCACCATCTTGAAATGTGAAAAATCCAAAAGGCACCATTTTGAATTGAATATGAGAAATAGTGAAAAATCGACATTAACAGGCATGTAAATAAACAGAATAGACCGTAGTTTGTTGAATTCGTTTCCTATTTATGGAATTAATACATTTGAGGATAGCCTGGCTCATTGTCGAATTTTTGACATTTGAAAATTTCAAAATTTCAAATTTCGCCTTTGATGTTTTTTCGTGCCGTCAAAGTTGTTTTCGCGTGAATAATTCCGATTAACAGCTTGAAAATACTCAAATAAATGACAGTTTCGCGATTTCGTCTTAAGTTTGGGAAAACAATACATTTCTGGGTGGTGGCCTTGGAATCAATATATTTTCAAAACGTTTTGCCAAACCAAAATCGCCGAAATTAACTGATGAAAAAATTGGCCTTGTCAGCCGTAACTTTGTGTGATTTGTGATCTATTTCACTTAATATTTTTCTTTGAATACTTTATAACATTTACTTCAAATCTGCTATTTTCGATTTTTTAAATTCAAATATTACGTTATTGACATCCTATCCCGGAAGTAAAACCAACATGACAACTTCTTGAACATTAGGACCTACACGAGTTGGAAAAAAAAGGTTTACAAAAAACAGTTTCCCAAATCGGACAAAAAAAGGAATCATATGTCTAAGACAACCAACTACCAAAAACTAAACGATAATAACCGGCGTTGGTTCTATATTTTTTACGAGTTAATAAACGAGACGTCCTTATAAATAGCCGTGTCGGAGCACTTTGTTTTTAATGGTATCAAGAAATGACGTTATGTAGACAAAGTACCTCGTACAGAAATTCTACAGCTAAATGTTACTTACTCAAATAAGTTATTTTCACTTTAGAAGCACCAATCGCATATTTTGGTTAACAGTAAAACACCCGTTGTTCAAATATTGCAATTTTGAAAATTCCATTCTATTATATGCTTTATACGTATGGAAAACGTTTCAATTATGACCATTTCGGACTATTGTCGATTCTAGTGCCATATTTTGCCATCGATAAAATATAGGTCAGATTTCCTTGGATTTTGTATGTACTACCTTAGAAATTTCTATCAGGTCAGATGTTGATCGCGACGTCAGTTGCTTATTTTGGAAGTTTTATCAAAATCGGTTGGTAACGAAACGTTCTCTACAAGGCGATGCCTTGTTGAAATATTACTCAGTAAGTTTTTGGCTAATTTGTTTATCAAAGTGGTACAATTCAGTGCAGAACTTTCAATTCAGACCAAATGTTTATTGCAAATGATTAAGCTGGTCAATGGGAGCTTATTTTTAAAGTTTTGTAATAATCAGTTGGTAATCCAATGTACTGTAAAAATTAGTGTGATAAAACAGAAAATTTCGCCCTGTTGTAATGTTTCTCACTATAAGTCAGCAATTTGATGATTTTAGTGAGGTTGGATGGCGGAATGGTGCTGAACTTTCAATTCAGGCCAAACGTTTATTGCAAACGATTAAGCTGGCCAGTAGGGGCTTATTTTTAAAAGTTTTGTAATAATCGGTTGATAATTAAAGGTACCGTGCAAATTAAACTATTTAAACAGAGAATTTCGCCCGGTTGAAATGTTTCTCGCTATAAGTCAGCAATTTGCCGATTTTAGGGAGGTTGGATGGCTGAATGAATAGCACGTGCGCGCTGTATCGTAACGTCTGTCATTGAGTCAACTGGCATGGTTTCGATTTTCTCGGTTGTACGTGACAAGGAGTATGGTCGCCTGTCCAACCTCGTGGGTTTTCTCTGTGTCTTCCATATTCCTCTCACGACTAAAGATCCCTATGCGCAAGCGAATTATTGAAAAAAATTCAACCATGTGTTAGTCCTTATTAGTCTTAATCTGCTTAAATCTACTCTGTGTTGTTGTGGCTAAGTGGGTAAGACGCTGGTTTGCTAGCCTGGGGTCGGGTGTTCGATCCCTGCCTTGGCCGAGAAAGGTCATCCAGATTTACCGGCGGGGTTTCTCCTCGTCAGTGATGCAGGGCGGATCTTATGACATCTATTTGGATATTTATGTGGTGTTGGATGGCTGAATGGCGCAGAACTTTCAATTCAGGTCAAACGTTTATTGCAAACGATTAAGCTGGTCAGTGGGAGCTTATTTTTAAAAGTTTTGTAATAATCGGTTACATGTCATATCACACTATAACACCAAAAGTATCATCCGATCATTGTAAAATTGATATGCATTATTTGAATTAGAGAAACGAAAAATCCTATTGAATTTCAGCAATTACATCTAGGGTTATGTTCCTTGTTTCACTGTGTTGCACCTTGTGAAGGACATTACATCTATCTGCCGAAGTGCTTGAAATTTATATGCATCAATTGAACTAATAAAAAGAGGAATCCTATTTAATTCCAGTCTATTATATCTAGAGTTATGACCCTTGTTTCGATTTGTTGAACATTGTAAACGTTCTAACGCCAAAAGTTATCATTAGAGCTGTGTGGAATTGATATGCATCATTTAGATTAGTTAAACCACGAAGCTTATTGTTTCAGTTTGTAGAACCTTGGGGACCCCAGACGACAAAAATTATGATCTGATCTGTGAAACTGTCTGGCAAATGCACCCAATTACACACAAAATGAAACATCCCTTGTCTACTCCGCGGACGATTTACCTGCTGTGAGCGTATGTTTCGTTGCCTGACGTTTTTCCCCTTGTCAGTGGTACAGAACGGAGGCTCTGACAAGAACAGCTGTCTAATCGTTCGGATGGGTCGATCAACTGAGGATTCGTCTATAAATTTTTGTCCACGTTCAAGATCACTAGGCAGTTGAAATGCGATATAAGTATAGGGTATAGCGTATGCCTGTCTTAGTTAGCTCAGTGGAAGAAGAATAGCCGACCGTTAAAGTCCATTAGATTTTATAGTAATAACTGTATAATTTTCCAAATGATCATCCGACGACACAATTTTGAGTTATTTATCGCAATTTTCATTTCATTTGTCTCATCTGTCCCGTTTTTCAACTTCCAAATCTGTATTTTAAACTTCTGGAACAAGGAGTAAATTCCAAAAATTTAACACTGCATAGTCGTAACTTTGTTTTTTATTCGTCGCTGTGATTTCGTTCCAGAAGTTAAGACCAATTTGACAATAGTTACACGATTTTCATGAAATTTAGTATGTCAGTAGAATTATTTTTTCTGTATTAGCTGTGCCAATACTGAGTCGTACACAAAATATTTAGTTTTTAGGTCAATCCGGAAGTGCCGCCATTTTGAAATGTGAAATATCCCGAAGCCTTTTTTGATATTTTACTTACAGACAAAGAAATTATATTTTCCGAATCTTTGGAGGAAAGCCCATAAATTGTGCGACTCAGAAGTTTGATTTCTGGCAAATGATGGATGCCATTTTGTATTGAAAATGAAAAATAGTAGCAATTTGATTGGCCAAGACTTTGGAACACAACAACTCTTCCTCTAATTGGGATACAATGTTCAAACTTGGTGTAGGCTTTAACTGGGTCAATGCCTTGATGAACATTTTCTGCTAAACGTAAGCATAGAAAAGCAGACTGATTGGTTGATTCTTTGGGGCACGATAACTTTAGTTATAATTACGTGAGGGCGATGAAACTCTTGATATAGATTCATTTTCTCATTACCTTGACTAAGTTCGATGGTGAGAATTTTCTGTTAAGGCTAAGGAGCGACAAGCAATTTGATTGGTCAAGACTTTGGAACATACTTAATGTAGATGTTCATTAGGTGAATGTCTCCACTGATAGACCGACATTGCAGCCCGCACCATCGAACCCCAACGAAGGAGATACCAAAGTCCATCTATAGCATTATTAAGGGTTCTTTACCTGTACAATAAAAGTGGAAGTCTGTCAGCTTATATCATGGGCCTGACCTCAGTAGCCCCCTAAACTGACCCCTAAAACATGTCTTGGTCCAACATTAGAGGTACTAAGTAAAACCAATTTATACATGATGAATGAGGTGTTTTTATTATGGAAACAGTAATGACAGACAATATTGGGGGTAACTCCCCTCTGACAGACATGCCCTAAAGGAGGATCTGTATGGGTCTAGATCCTATATTGGAGATACCAACTAAAAATTTGTCAGATTAAGGACCATTTAATGGTAAATCATCTACTAGGAACGGCAGACACTTTACACAGAGCTTGTCCCCTGACAGACACCCTCTTGTGAGGAATATTGATGTTGGAGCCATTTCAATGTTTGAGATACCACACCAAATTGATTTCTATATTATCTTAGTGTATTTTGAATAAGAAAGAACAGTTGTTGACAGACGTTTTAAATGGTGCTTGCGCCCCGACAGACATCTCCTAGTGAGCAATATTTATGTCTTTAGATCCCCATCTAGACGTCATCTGCGATAGACAAGAATTGTTTGCTGCGTTTCTCCCATTGCATAGTTTCATTTGAATGAATAAAAAGTCAAATGTCGCTATAAAATGTCGCGATGGCCTATATGGAAAATAAATAATTATGTGATAAAAAATGAATTATTTTTCATGGCTAACAAATTCAGGATAGGGCGTTTGTAAATATTTGCATATAGGCTGGGGAAAAAATCCGAAACAAATGATTTTTGCTTTTTTTTGTAAGGAGGTCTGTATCTAGCAAAAAAATCCACCGCTACATATTATATGATATAATATGTTGTATAATAAACAAATGTAAATGACCAACATGTTCTATAATCTATAGCTTAGTTAACCAGCGTATAAATATTTCCTATATTTTGGGGTTATGAAGTAAGTATCAATAATTTGAAAGATAACAATATTGTTTAAACATACATTATGCAAGAGCTAAATCGGATTATTGCAAGTCTTTATTTAGGCTTCTGATGTCATAGAAATTATAAATTATATCTTTATTTAAACAATAAGCATAAAATCAACTCCGTAGACCCACGGATGGCTTGGATTGAGCTTGGATTTAAACAGTATTTCATTGATTGATTTAATTTTAAATGGCGTCGCGAGAGGAGATTAACCGTTACGTTGACGTCATACTCCAGATCAAGGTTAAATGATAGAGTGTACGAAGCGAGGCCGTTGTTGAGCGAGGTAATTAGGTCAACACGCTGTCGATCGGTAGTATACGCTCTTTTGTCACTTGCGTTTACAGTAAAATTATGGAAATTGATAAACATCACAGCTAACATCACCCAGCTGAATTGCAGCCCCATCGGATCACTGTTTTCTGTTCGCCTGCTTCGGGAGTTACGTAGGCCTACCTAAAGCAATTATTTACAATACTGCCTCATTGATTCGGTCCATTCCTTTCAAACTTTAAAATTCGGTTGCCGACTTTCTCTTCTTATCTATATATTAAAATTCTAATTTGTAGTAGAAAATAAATGTAATACGAGTTGAATTGCAGCCCCGTCTCAAACCAAATAGGCTAACTGTACCGCAGTCATTGAGAACATTACTTGATAATCGAGATTGTGTAGGTGGAGTTAACGCCTGTCAATCAAACGATTGGCCATCGGCGAAGATGGAGTTATATACTATTTCTAGTCAAAAATAACAGTGGTGATAACTATGTTCAGAATAAAGTAATTTGACTGAAATTTTCAATATATTCTTCTTTCATCATCTATTTTTGTACTATTATAGCAAGAATAGCTAACTCCTTATAAAAATCTCCCATAATGTATCTTTAAGCCATCATATTTCTCCATTCTTTGTCTTTAAACCCATGTCTTGTTATTGTCACATTATTTCGTAAACAATTAATTTGCGTTCCAGAATAAACTTATACCATAGCTAACATTATTTTTAATATGTGTTTTTAGTACACATCCCTGCCATCCATATAATCCGGGAGCCCAGTGAGATTTAGTCAAAATGTTGAGTCCAAAAGGGTTGAGGTCTACAACACATATTTTACCCCTAGATCATTTTGGAAAGGCAAGTCTTAAGTTTTGTTAGCCGTGCATATACCTGGGAGCGCTCCTCCTAACCCTCCCAAATTTATTGGGAGTTAATATTCAATGTCCATCCACAATTCTTTTGCAAATGTTTCATACGTAACACTAAGAAATAGAATGCATGACTTAAGAGCATAAAAATGTTGTGCTAATGCTACGTAAGAGCTTAATTAATTAGCACTAATTAGTAACCGTAATTAAAATGAAACAAAAGCCTAAAAGCTAGCTAACCAAGTCAGGAAACCCAAAATATCACTTAAGAGCGACAAAAGTTGAACACACCTTCTTAAGTGGGGTTCTAAGGTGACAAAGATCACTAATTAGTGACTGTAATTAAAATTTAGAGCCCAAAAACGGAAACAAAGCCTATTAGCAAGCTAAACAAGCCAGGTAACGAAAAATGTCGCTCACCTTTCTTAAGAGTGGTTCAAAGGTCAAAGGTCAAATTTAGAGTCACATAATGACATTCAAGTGGATTTGATTAAATTGTCTTGTCCGCAGGGCTCACACTGTCGGTCGCCAAAGTCGCAATTTGCGATAAAAATATGAAAGTGGCGATTAAAATTTGATTTTTGCGATAAAGTTTTACGGTACTGGCGATTCTTTTTGAGAACTGGCGGAAAAAAAATCTTAAAATTCTAATCGTATTTATCCTGTACATTATTGAGTGTCAATCACGAGGCTAAACACAATAATAAATTAATCAACTGGCTGATAATCCGGATCGCGTCGACGAGTAATACTAATCAATTGTCTCGGATTAATGATTAGTTGATTTATAATTGCCAATGATGTATATTATTAAACCTATCTCAGGTCACTATTTAATCTTCATGATTAAATTAAGCGGTGATTATTTGATGTTTCGTTTCGTCTTAAAACGAAAAATGGTAATACATGTAACCAAAATGGCCGACAGTTCTATCGAAAAAAAGTAAATATTGTGATAGTTCAATTCCCTTTACTGTGACATCATATACGGCATGTAAAACATACAAGTATGCCTATTGGATATCATTATTTAAAATCATCTCATCACCACTGGTCGAAAACGTGCGAACTACTTGAATATCGGCGATTCTTGAGCGAGAAAACGGTTCGCCATTTGTATCATATTTATCGTCGCTAAAATGTTTTAAAGGTGAACGACGGGTATAATTGTAAGCATCTCTTACAAATTTAACTGAAGTACATATCATTCTATCAGAGATTCAGATACCGTTACGGTACCAGAAAATTACAATAGGTTTATTGTACACGCAATCCTTGGACAAGATTTGACGTGTAAATACTGAATATATAGTGCAATACGACTATGTTCAAATAGCCTGAAGTTACCAAATATAAAATCCGATCTTAGTAAACCAAAACTGTGCTAAATGTATTATGCAAAGACAGATTTGTTAAAAGTTGTTGTATATTGTATTGTATATATCGGTAATCATTTTATAATAATCCTAGTTGAAACGTAAAATTGTTAGATATTGTATAATTTTTTATCACATATTTTTGGCGGATAAAATATTCAAGTTGGCGGAAAAAATATATGAACATTTCTTTACATAAAAATTATCATCCATATTGGCGGAAAAAAATTGAAAGCCAGTGTGAGCCCTGCTTGTCCGGGATTATTTTTCTTTCTAACACAATTTCTATGAGTTTCATTGCACAAAATGACTGCTTAAGAGCATGCGACATGGTGTAAATTTTTATGTTGAAAGTTAGCTAATCTGGCTATAAAGCCTAGCTTATGTCGCCCTACGACGCGATAAAACTGACGGCGACCAGAAATCGGCGACTGGTTTGCGATCAAGTGGAACTGATCAGTCGTGACTACTTGGGCGACCTGAGCGCTTTTACGACTGGTGTGAATCGTACGGCAGCCAGTCGCCGTCCAGTTGTCTCCAGAAGAATATATTGAAAATTTCAGTCAACTTATTTTATTCTGAACATAGTTTTCACCACTGTTATTTTTGACTAGAAATGGTATATAACTCGATCTTCACCGATGGCCGATCGTTTGATTGACAGGCGTTAACTCCACCTACATAATCTCGATTATCAAGTAATGTTCTCAAAGACTGTGGTACCGTTAGCCTATTTGGTTTGAGACGGGGCTGCAATTCAACTCGAATTACATTTTTTTTCTACTACAAATTAGAATTTTAATTCAAAGACTTTTAATATATAGATAAGAAGAGAAAGTCGGCAACAGAATTTTAAAGTTTGAAAGGAATGGACCAAATCAATGAGGCAGTATTGTAAATAATTATACTATAGCCGACTTCTTCCGTTGCCTGCGTGCATTCTTGTACTTTAGGTAGGCCTACGTAACTCCCGAAGCAGGCGAACAGAAAACAATGATCCGATGGGGCTGCAATTTAGCTGGGTGATGTTATCTGCGATGTTTATCAATTTCCATAATTTTACTGTAAACCCGGTGACAAAATAGCGTATACTACCGATCGACAGCGTGTTGACCTAATTACTTCGCTCAATAATGGCCTCGCTTCGTACACTCTATCATTTAGCCTCGATCTAGGAGTATAACGTCAACGTAACGGTTAATCACCTCTCACGACGCCATTTAAAATTAAATTAATAAATGAAATCCTGTTTAAATCCAAGCTCGATCCAAGCTATCCCTGGGTCTACAGAGTTGATTTTATGCTTGTTGTTTAAATAAAGATCTAATTTATAATTTCTATGACATCTGAAGCCTAAATAAAGACTTGCAATAATCAGATTTAGCTCTTGCATAATGTATGTTTAAACAATATTGTTATCTTTCAAATTATTGATACTTACTTCCAGGGCTCACACTGGCTTTCAATTTTTTTCCGCCAATATGGATGATAATTTTTATGTAAAGAAATGTTCATATATTTTTTCCGCCAACTTGAATATTTTATCCGCCAAAAATATGTGATAAAAAATTATACAATATCTAACAATTTTACGTTTCAACTAGGATTATTATAAAATGATTACCGATATATACAATACAATATACAACAACTTTTAACAAATCTGTCTTTGCATAATACATTTAGCACAGTTTTGGTTTACTAAGATCGGATTTTATATTTGGTAACTTCAGGCTATTTGAACATAGTCGTATTGCACTATATATTCAGTATTTACACGTCAAATCTTGTCCAAGGATTGCGTGTACAATAAACCTATTGTAATTTTCTGGTACCGTAACGGTATCTGAATCTCTGATAGAATGATATGTACTTCAGTTAAATTTGTAAGAGATGCTTACAATTATACCCGTCGTTCACCTTTAAAACATTTTAGCGACGATAAATATGATACAAATGGCGAACCGTTTTCTCGCTCAAGAATCGCCGATATTCAAGTAGTTCGCACGTTTTCGACCAGTGGTGATGAGATGATTTTAAATAATGATATCCAATAGGCATACTTGTATGTTTTACATGCCGTATATGATGTCACAGTAAAGGGAATTGAACTATCACAATATTTACTTTTTTTCGATAGAACTGTCGGCCATTTTGGTTACATGTATTACCATTTTTCGTTTTAAGACGAAACGAAACATCAAATAATCACCGCTTAATTTAATCATGAAGATTAAATAGTGACTTGAGATAGGTTTAATAATATACATCATTGGCAATTATAAATCAACTAATCATTAATCCGAGACAATTGATTAGTATTACTCGTCGACGCGATCCGGATTATCAGCCAGTTGATTAATTTATTATTGTGTTTAGCCTCGTGATTGACACTCAATAATGTACAGGATAAATACGATTAGAATTTTAAGATTTTTTTTCCGCCAGTTCTCAAAAAGAATCGCCAGTACCGTAAAACTTTATCGCAAAAATTATCGCAAAAATCAAATTTTAATCGCCACTTTCATATTTTTATCGCAAATTGCGACTTTGGCGACCGACAGTGTGAGCCCTGCTTACTTCATAACCCCAAAATATAGGAAATATATATACGCTGGTTATTTTGATACATTAACTAAGCCATAGATTATTGAACATGTTGGTCATTTACATTTTTTTTTATTATACAACACATAACATTCTTCTTTTTACTAATTGATGCATATAAATTTCAGATAACTTTAGATGTTATAGCATTCACAAGATGCAACAAAGTGAAACAAGGTTCATAACTCTATATGTAGACGTAGGCTAATAAACGGAAATTGCTGAAATTCAATAGGATTCTTCGTTTCTCTAATTCAGATAATGCATATAAATTTCACAAGGATCGGATGATACTTTTGGTGTTAGAGCGTATAAGGGTTCAACAAAGTGAAACAAGGGTCATAACTCTAGAAGTAATTAACGGAAATTGCTGAAATCCAATAGGCTTCTTTGTTTCACTAAGTTAAAAAAGCCAACAGTGAGGTTGACGTCCCACAAATAAACAGATGACACAAATGAATTAATGCCATCTGATGAGTCCGATTTTACACAAATTTAAATCTGATCTGCTGTTCAACAATGCTTGGAGATTAACTGTAAAAATGGATAAGTGAAACTTGTCTATTATCGTTACAAGAGTAACAATGACAACAACTGAGGCTACAGTGTTATTGAAATGAGTTTTTTCTCAGCCAAGAGTTAAGCAACTTTGCTGAAATTCTCAGCATATTCTCTTTGTATTATTTATTATTTAACTATTATAGCGGGAAATGTCAACCAAGAGTTAAGCAACTTTGCTGAAATTCTCAGCATATTCTCTTTGTATTATTTATTATTTAACTATTATAGCGGGAAATGTCAACTCTTTAGTTTTTCTTTCACAGTGACTCTAAATAATTGATTAAAACATACAATAAAACAAATTCAAAATTGGGCATATTAAATAACATTTGCTTTCCGATCCACTTTCGTCTATCCAAAAGAATAAAGCTAATCACCCTTTAAACAGTTCACTCAGGTAAATTTTGAACCAAGTGGTTTATGTCCCCCAAAATACATTTACCCCACCCCATTCCCCATACAATGGTAATCTTATACACATATTTAGAGATGTGCAGTGGAATTAAAAAGTAATGTTGTTACCAAGCTCTAAGAAAATCATCATTCAAATCAACGTGAACTCATTTCCCCCACCCCTTCCACACACGCACACCTGTTAACCTCCATCCCAGAAATCAAACAGTTGTCCAGGGCATCACAAACACGTATTTAGAAATGGGAAGTTCCAGAAACTTATGTTTTATTAATATATAACATCATCATTTATGTCAACACAATAACACACCCCCACCACACACACACACACACAAACCTACACTTGCTATCCCCACCCCACCTCCCCACAAATCAAAATAGTTGTCCAGGGAAACATGAATACGTGTGTTTAAAGATGGGCAGTCCTAGAAATTTATGTTTTATTAATATATTATGTCAACATTACATTCTCCTCACACACACGCCTATTCACTATAGAGACTAGGTACCAAAAACGGGCTAAATTTTGGATGTTTGTCTTGTGTCCAGTTCACTGACATTTAATTCGCTGGTATGTTATATCTAAACAACATGTCCCACTTGATAGCATTATTACCCTGTTAAGTGTTGACAACTTTTAACCTGCCTGCTATTGAGAGTATCAAATGACAACATTTTGATTTAGAAAATAAAAAGCTCTTTACTATAATTGGTATTTCTTGTCCAATGAAGGGATCGAACATGCAGCCTCCAGCCAGGCTAGCGAGCCAGTGTCTTACTACCGTGGTTCTCAACAATTTAAGATACTGATGATGAATAGAAATTTTGGAATGTTTAGGATCTTTTGTATACAATTTGTTCATGTCTTTGTAAAGTTGTGTATCTTTGTATAATTATGTACATGTAAACATATTTATCTTGGCTTATTGCGTGTATCTTTCTTTTATTTCTATTTGTATATGCACATGACCTTATAATTTTTTTTATGCAATAAATTAAAGCTTCTTCAATTATCTTATTTAAAATACATGTATCATAAGCTTAGTAGTATAACCTTATGTAATATTTGTTGAACCAAATGTAATTTTTATTTATTAAATATTTACTTTAATTTCTTTTTTTTTTTTTTAATTTGAATGTGATTTGAAAGTCTTATAGAATCTGACCCAAAAGGCTTATAACTTGAACAATCTAAATATATAGAGCAGTGTAATATGATACATAACATGCCCTATACACCACATCATCACAAGGTATTGTCTTTGACAACTTGATGACAGGATTCTCTTTAACAAAACTGTATTGTCTGTGGGGGTCACATTCCAAAATTTGAAGAAAACTGGCTGATTTTCACCTAGTCCCACGACTGTATTGTAGACATTTGACACCCTATATCTCGAAAACGCCTGATCACCACCCATATTCGGAATCTACACAAAAAACTGACCTAGGAAAACTTGGTCTCATAAATTCACAGCTCGGGTGGCGACCCCCCCCCCCCTTGTCAGCCACCGGACTAGAATGAATTTAATGTTTATTTTTGCCCGGTTTGTAAAGGCGAACATAAAGTGTTTGAGTGTCCTGTATTCAAGAGTTTTACCCATTCGCAACGAATAGATAGAGTGAGAGAGCTTAAGCTATGTTTTTCTTGCTTACATTAAGGGTACAGATGGTAGATTTAAACGGACATGTAAGCATAGATGGTTGTGCTAGAGTTCACAATAGACTTCTTCATGTTGACCCACCAACTAGTGGCGGTGTTTCTACATTAGACAGAGCAGGGAGTCTTCCAGTTGTCAGAGTTAACTTCAGATCACCCAACGCTCTATCGAATTTTTGATACATGTACATGTATTTGAAAATGTAACAATTTCGAATTTTTCCTGTGACGTTTTTCGTGACAACAAAGTTACCGCATATCGGATTTTGACCGATTTGAATAATTTTTGTTTTTGTTGTTCGGATTATTTATATGCCATGCGACAAGAAGTGACTGTGAATATGAAAGCTTTAACATCTGCTACGCAGATCTAGTTATTATTATTATTAACAACTGATGGTATGTGGCCCATGACACCAATGATGGTTTGCGGAACGTCCACAACTGAAGGTGGTTTCTCCTTGTCAGTGATGCAGAACGGAGGGCCTGACAAGGTCTCTTGTACACATGGGCATGCACGTAAAAGATCCCTTGACAGTTGGAATTCGATATAAGAGTAGGCCGTAGCGCCGCTGCCCGGGCAAAATTTCCCTCATAGCACACTGTATGGCGTATGACCGGCTTCCATAAGCCCAGGTTAGGTTTCAGAAGAGTAGGACGTTAAAATCCATTTCATTTCAATTCCACAACCGAAAGTCTGTGGCCATTCCACCACTGATGGCTCGTGTATCCACATCTGCTACTGATGATCTCTATGGGCCGGTTCATCTTGAATTGTTTATTTTGTCATAGTCCAATAATGAAATCTGCGTGTCACAGTCAACCACTGATGGTCTTTTCATTCCAGTCCAAAACTGATGGCCTGTGTTCCAGTACACCAATGAAGGTCTGTGGCCATTCCACCACTGATGGCTCGTGTATCCTAATCTGTCACTGATAATCTGGATTGCTTTTTTTGTCATACTCCACTAATGATGGTTTGCGTGTCACAGTCAACCACTGGTAGTCTTTTCATTCCAGTCCAAAACTGATGGTGTGTGGTCCAGTTTGTGTTTCCCAGTCCACAACTGGCCGTCTTAGGCTCATTTTACCACCGATGGTTTGCGCCAACGTTCACAACTGAATGCCTGTGTACATCAGTCCACCCCTGATGGTCTGCGGCCTATTCCACCACCGATGGCATGTGCGTCCCAATTTACCACTGTACGGACCAGCCAACCTTTGACTGTCTATTATGTCAAAATCCCCGTTTTCACTTGTCCGCGATAAACGTGCCTTGCTTGGCACGGTACAAGGCGGCGATAAATTTCAAGAAATATTCCCGTTTACATTACTGGTCATTTCGGGACTAACTTATGTTTTAATTCTATTTCTCTATTTCAATAATTCAATTCCGCGTAGGGGTCTTTAGCAGTGGGAGGAAACCGGAGGACCCGGAGAAAACCCACGAGGTTGGACAGTACAACTGGGGATTCGAAACAACGCCAGTTGATTCAATGACAGGTTTTATGATACAGAACGCAAGTGCTAACCATCCCCCCCCCCCCACCGAGTGGGCCAGATTGGCACGGTACCAGGAACAGGCGACTTTACTCCGTGCCACGTACAACTAGGGATTCGAATCCACGCCAGTTGATTCAATGACAGGTTTTATGATAGGTGCTAACCCTCTCCCCCCCCCCCCCTCTCCAAAGAGTGCGCCAGACTGGCACAGCAGTAGGAACGAAACGCTTATGCCTGACTCGTTTACAATACAAAAAAAACCCGACCTGTGCCGTACCTGGCACACTTATAATCCACTAATGATGGTCTATGGGTCCCAGATGATCTGTGTTCCTACTACAACACTGATGCCTGTGTGATAGTGAACCTCTAAACATCTAACACTGATGATCCAGTGCGTTATATTCCACTACAGATGGTATAATGTGTCATAGTGAACCCCTGATGGCATGTTGCCCAGTTCATCACTGATGGTCTATGTGTCAATTTGGGGTTGCTGATTGCATATAGCCCAGCCCACAAATGCCAAAGCTGAATACTGCGTCAATTGACCCCCCCCCCCCACACACACACACACACCCATTAACCACAATGTTAATCCATGTCGCTTTTCCCAGTCGCATCTATTTTCCATTTTTTGCGTTGGGCTGAACGTTTTTCAATACAGAGCGAGCAACAAATGACCATGCCTTTGTTGCATATTTTGTATGAAATTTCGAGATACACTAACTTGAAGTAGCATATTAAAGACATTTAACTGTCCGGTCAAAAGCCCCCCCCCCCCCCGCCATATGATATTTGTTCCGTCTTCATAAGCCCAGTTGGCACAGAAAAATGGGACGTTCAACCGCATTTCATTTTATTTCTTGATGTAAAATGTTAGTTAAGTTCACAAAATCTTACCGTTATATTGGGGGTCCATGGGTACATTTCTAGCCATTTTTTTCTGTCTTGTAAATCATATCGATCATTTGTACTTGTACTTTGTACTAAAAAAAAAACAAAAAAAGCACAAACCATTTACAAGCATTATATCTTAGTCCCCAGTAGAATATGTTTTCCATTTAGACAAAACAATCACATTGTTATACAAGTAAATGTGTATGGATAGTGTTGCGTTATTGAAGTCCATTATCTATCTTCAATACATTCCATCCAATTTAATTCATCTTGAATATAAATGGTGGCATTGGTGTTCCAATGTGGTACCTGGTGTTCTTTTAAGAGTAAGCCTCGTAATAGCTAAAATTACTTGATCAAAGACTTGAACATAGAAGATAACCCCACGGCCAAATGCTTCGATACCATCACGTTTTATCAAAACGGGTGTCCGTGGATAAACTATTGATTTACATGAGCAGCAATTTCAAGATGTTAGTATTTACTAAATGGCCAAACTGCCGTTTCAGTTGATCAACACTAATTGATTTTTAACAATTTGGTTTGATTAAGGAAAAGAGTTTTTTGTTTGCCTCTAAAATCAGTTTAATTGACAATTTTGTCGGAGTAGGTAATCTTTTAATTGCTTTAGTCTGACGAGTGCACACTCTTGCAGCTAGACTAAACTATATATTGTTTCCAAATGTCGCGATGAAAGACGTTCAATTTGTAAAATGAAAGTCGAAGGAAGCTACATTAAAATAAATGCATCCAATGATTTCCACGAACGATTTACTTGAATGTAAAGAAAATTATTTCATCAAAGAGTTCAAACCAGAATTAAATAAACGGATATTATACTTTTATAGTAAGAGATGAAATAAGTCTCTTTTTATTGATTATTTACTAAATGTAGAAATATACTATTCAAAAAAAGTAGGGGATATTTGATTTTTAAGTGTTATTAAAGTCACCTAATGAAACTGACGAAGAAACAAATGACAAAATGAAATGAAGTCCACATTCATCGATTTATTCCAAATGATCGTTAGACTAAGTAAGGCACAGACTGACCATTATAAGGGTAAAATGATACCCGGGGTCAAACAGCAAAGTTACCACAGCATCACAACAAAGTCAGTAACGGGTAAATCCTCCTCTGTTTGCCAAACAAGCATTGATCCGACGTGGCATACTCCTAATGAGACGTCTAAGGTCATTTTGGTCCAGATTGTCCCATTCCTGTTGCAACGCAGCAGCAAGTTCTTGGACATTGGCAGGACGTTGTTGACATTGACGTAACCTCTGTCCAAGCATGTCCCAGACATGCTCGATGGGGGAGAGGTCGAGACTCAGTGCTGGCCAAGGTGATGTTCTGTTGTTGGAGGTAACCTGTAACGATCCTGGCCCTGTGACATCTTGAGTTGTCATCCTGGAAGATGAAACGGCGGCCATGACGTCGTGCGAACGGCACAACATGGACTGCCAAGATGTTGTCCCGGTAGTACTGGCCTGTAACACGCCCTGCAACAACATGTAAAGCCGTTCTTCCAGCAACAGTGATGCCTCCCCACACCATAACAGAACCACCCCCCAAATCGATCATGTCTGATGACGTTAACGTCTTGGAAGCGCTCATTTCGACGACGCCACACCCTCCTACGTCTGTCCAAAACATCAACAGTGAACCTTGACTCATCTGAAAACATCACATTGCTCCAGCGTCGATTATTCCAGTGTTGACGATCTCTACACCAACGACGTCTTGCCTGAATGTGATGATCTCTCAAACAAGGGATCACGCGAGGACGTCGGGCGCGAAGGTGACCCCTATGCAGTCGATTCCGAATCGTCTGGCCACTCACTCTCACACCAGTGTCTGTTTGAAGACGAGCGCTGATCTGATTTGCTGTGATCACGCGATTTCTCAAGGCCAAGGTACGGATAAATCGATCCTGGGCTTGAGTTGTCGCCCTTGGTCGACCTGAGCGTGGTCTGTCCTGTACAGATTGTGTATCACGGTATCTGGACCATAGCCTGCTTATGACAGACTGAGAAACATTCATCGTCCGCGCCACAACCGCCTGTGTTGTGCCGATCTGTAGCATGCCAAGGGCACGTAACCTTTCATTTTGGGTAAGCCGACGCATATCAAAATTTGTTTTCTGGTCACTAAAACAATTAAACTGATGTTTCCACCCTGGAATTCAATGCCACAATGACTGTAATATTCAAAGTCAGAGTCGTGCAAATCTTGGGTTGGACCCCCATGATGATCCCAAGCATCACCTGCATTCCATGCGGTAGCTATTGGTGCGTTTGGGCGTCACATGTAACTGGAAATGTTTCTTCTGTTAGGTTCTATAGTGACTTTTTTCGTAGTCATTTGCATATTTTAATATTATGCCCCCAAAATCAAATATCCCCTACTTTTTTTGAATAGTATATATAGATAGAACTCAATGACCATTGAATACCGCTCGGGTTATTCAATGGTTCAAGAGAGTGTATCCCTGTGGCAGGGATACACTCGAGTGAACCATTGAATAACCCGTGCGGTATTCAATGGTCATTGAGTTCTGTTTTTATTCTATAACTAAATGCAAATCTCAAAATACACGGTACTATTCAGATTATCAAAAAAATCATCATCAATAACGTTAAAATTCATCATAGGTTCCGCTCTATTTTCTTTCCTTTTTACAAAAATTGTCGTTGCTAGTGGTGACGTCATAAAAGTTTGACGTAATTATGAAAGTGACGTCATTCTGGGCAAAAGTAGTACGTTTTCAAGCCATTGAATACAACTATACGTTATTCAATGGCTGTATTCAATGGCTGTATTCAATGATATTTGCTTGTATTTGCATGTAGTTATAGAATAAATGTAAATATTATTATATTAGATTTATATTTATTTACAATAACGTCATGGCGTTGCATCTATTGTTCTACCTAATCTTTCATAAACAAAAATAGCCTGAAAATTTTCAGTATTATTAGGCTTTCACCATTTTCGCTATTGTTATAACTAAGATTAATATTATTATTATTAGGCTTTCAACATTTTTAATGGTGAAAGGCCATTGTTATTACTAAGATTATTATAAGCTTTCATATTTCATATGAAAGCTTATTGTTTCTGTTAAGATTATTATTATTTTTTTTTTGTGTGTTTTAAATTTGTCCACAAATCGGATTTCTCAAAATCTAACCACAGTATCTTTATGAAACTTTTACCTATCCCCCCCCAAAATGGGTGGTGGCTGTTGATTAAATATATTTTCGAAACGTTTTTCGAATCCGAAATCACCGAATTTTACGAACAAATGTATTTGACCTACATTGCTGTAACTTTGTGACTATTTGACCTAGTTTACTAATTCTTTTTCTTTGGGTACCTTGAAACATTTACTTCAAATCTGCAATTTCCGATTTTCGAAATTCGAAAATTCGTTGCTGTGATTTTGAACCGGAAGTTGAGACCAGCTTGACAACTTCTTTAATAGATGTACGATTTTCACAAAATTTAATATGTAAGTAGATCTTACCAATGCGACTTCAAAGATATCATTAGAAATTTTCTAAATTATCTCCCCTTGATGAAATTAAGGATCAAAGTTTTCAAAAAATCGACGAAATATAGGTCGGAATGACCTGATTATTTTTTCGATACTAAATAAGTAATTACTGATTCGTACACAAAATATGAAGTTTGTCGATCGAACCAGAAGTGCCACCATCTTGAAACGTAAAGTGCAATAAGGCTTTTTTGATATTTTACTTACAGACATGGGAGTTCTTTTTTCTGAAACCTTGAAGGAATGCCTAAAAACGTTCAGAGAAGAATTTTGATTTAGGTCAACTGGTGGTCGCCATTTTGAAGTGAATATGAAAAATAGTGAAAGATCGACATTTACGGGCTTGTAAACAAACACAATGGTCCATAGTATGTTCAGTGCGTCTCCTATTTCTGAAATAAATACATTTCAGGATAGCCGGGATCAAGGTCGAATTTTTGATATTTGATTATTTCAAAAATTCGAATTTTGCCTTTGATGTTGTATACGAGTGAAAAATGACATTAACTTCACTAGATTGTGACCGATTTTAATGAATTATATTTTCTTGTTCGGATAATTTATATGGCCCATGACATGTGACAGGAAGTGACTGTGAATATGGAAGCTTTAATATCTGCTTAGTTATTATTTATTTTTTATTGAGGGAAGCTAGATCTCAGCAACTATAAGAGATAGAGGTTTGAAGTTTGGTTTTCTCTGGTGAAAATGGGTGGTGGTTAGTGCTTAAATGTAAAACCAAATTTGTGCGCTTATCCCAAATGCGTCAAATCTTTAACGGACACGCAAATTGAAAATCGAAGATAATTCTGCTAATTCTCAACCGATTATTCTGATATTTACATTTTTGGATAGCTGGAGACATTTCCGAGTAGATAGCAGTTCAAAGATGTCGAATTTAGAAATTTCGTCGTTCTAATTGTTTTGGCGAAAATTGGAAAATTTTCAAAATTTTGAAATTTGACATATATTTTGGGATAGCTGACATCAATCCAATTCCAACAATATAAGTTTGATTCTGAAATGTTAACATTGATTTTTCACTTTTTTTTGCATTTTGGTCAAAACGTAGAGATCGTAGCCATTTTGAACGGCTCCAACGATTTTTCTGAAACTTCAGGAATATGAAGTCGAAGGACCAGAAATGGCCAAGAAAAGTACCCAAACTTTGACAAAATCCTGAAAAATGGGTGCCTGTGCGCAAAAAATGCGATGTGTCAATTGTGTTTTTTCCCAATAGTTAAAGTTTTATATCGTGTAATAGACAATTGAATTGTCTATCAGAAAGTACTAAAGCGATAAGTTTCTATTAAACATTGTAAAAGCTATATGACTTTGAAAAGTAAGGATTTTTACAATTTCGAGCAATTTTAAACGCATGTTTCTCGGAAACGCCTCCAACGATTTTTTTAAAACGTTCTCAATCGAAAGTCTAATGGGTAGTGTATTGTGTGATGTCATTGTACATTTTTTCGAATTGTCATGGGTAGCCGAAAAAAGAGATCGAAAATTGAAAACGGCGTATTTTTGCAATTTGGAGCATGTTTAGGGGCCTTTTTCTCGAAAAGTCATCGTGATATTTTTTTGGAATTTCTTCTAAAGAGAGTTTTATCGACAGTCTTCTGTATGAAACCATTGCGCAGCAGTCCAAAATATCAGGAGTATGAGAACAAAGGGATAGAAAATTGAAAACGTCACCTTTCATTGTTAAGCGAAACATGCAGTTAGAGTTGATACAATTTGTACGTTTTCTCAACGTTTAGAGCATATTAAAAAGACCTTTTTTCTTTCACAGTGACGATATTTGAGCTAAATGTATTTCAACTGTGAGTGTTTAGTTCTATTCAAAATATGGGTTTAGTGATCCTGTAACAGAAGTAATTGATTTCTGTGTGTGCTAATTGGTCTTTGAATTAATATTGTTTCTTCTTTGTCAAAATTACCTCATAACCGTAATCATCTCCACAAAAATCGACGGCTCGCGTTGTTTATAAGCATGTCCAATTATTTAAGAGTTTTCAGTTGTATCTTCAGTTGTACCTGTGATAGAAGGCATGATGTAGTTTGAGCATGGACTCTATCTGTAATAAGTAGTACATTTTTATATGTTAGTGACGTCAAATCTTTAACGTGCACGGAATCAGAAAATTGTCGATATTTCATTGAATATTCAATCAATTACATATTTGAGTAGCTGATATGAAAGCGATTCCGAAGTCCCGTGTACACATTGGTGTGACATCGACAAAAGTCGGAATTGCTCATAATTGGAACGTTTTGCATACGTATAAAGCATATGTAGAGGTTTTTTTTAATAGTGGCAATATTTGAACTGAGTGTGTTTTAATGGTAACAAATATCTGGTACTGGTGCTTCTAGAGTGAAAATAATTCATTTTAGTAAATAACAGTTACTCCTGAAGTTAATATCCCTGGTTTTTTGTCTCCATGACGTCATCATTTGATACCAGTGAAAATAAAGTTTGATTTTCTCATGGGAAAATGGGTAGTGTTTACTCCTTAAAACTATTTCGAGATTTGTCCGCATAGTGGAAATGCGTGAAATCTTTAGAGTGCACAAAAATTGAATATCGGCCATAATTAAGTCGATTCTCAATCGGTTTTTCAGATATTTATATTTTTGGATAGCGGGAAACATTACCGAGCAGATAGCAGTTGAAAAAGTTTGAATTTGGAAACTTTGTCGCTCTTATTTTTTGGTGAATATTGGAAAATGATTACAATTTTTCTAAAATTTTTATTTCATGGAATATAAAAATTCTAATTATATTTTTGGATTGCTGCCGTCAATCCAATTCCACTTTTTTTTCGCTTTGGTCAAAAACGGTAAGCCTTATTTTTTTTAAAACCTCTCCAACGATTTTTCTGAAACTTTGGGAAGATGAACAGAGATGTCTGAATTGTTCCTTAAACTATAAATGAAAATGCTCTAATTACAGGAAGTGGTCAAGAAAGGTGTCTAAAGTTTGACAAAATTCTGAAAAATGGGTGCCTGTGCTCAAAATGCGATGTATCAATTGGTTGTTGATAGGGTAGTTAAAGTATTATGCCGTTTGCTAGCCACACGACTTATCTACAAGATGGTACTATACCAACAAGACTCTATTGCAAACTAAAAAAGTTATGGGACTTTGAAAAGTAAGGTTATTTACGATTTCGACCAAGTTTAAAGACCACATCAAATGATTCAAAAAGTTTTTACGTACGGGTACTCAATAGTTACAAAATCCATTTTACGGCAAGTTCAAACTAATCTGATTAAAATTAATTCAGATATTTACGTTTTAGTATCCGACTGCCAAAAACGGTTTTCAAATTTTCAATTACAACCTTAATCTGGTTGATTGGCTGGTGACGTCACAGGCACTACACATAGTATACACATCATCTGTACAAAATATCACACAGCCAGTTGACACGTGTGTATTTGTCGGTCCAATAAACATTTGACTGGCGTAATCATTAACGCATAATTATTTACACGTAAGTTACATATCACTATATCAGTCAAAGCATTTTCAAAAGCCGACCTTTCTCGTCTTGGGTTGTAATAGATTATATATTTGTGACTAGAATATTACCGAGTGTATTTCAAGATGCCATATTACCGTTGTGTTATTGAGAGTTGTGGAAATCCCAGCAAGGGAAAGGGGAATAATGTACCGGCGTTTCATAAATTTCCCAACAATGAAATCGTACGGAAAAATTGGAAAGGTTTGGAAACAATTCAAATCCTGATTGGCAACCTACAGTCACAACAGTGATATGCAGTGAACATTTTACGAACGATTGCTTAATTACCTATACACACACGTCGTGTGTATTTATTAACGCCTGACTGATTCCTTAATCCCCCTAATTAAATAAAACAATTGACTACGGAATAATTTGTTTTGTAATACATTTTAATTCAAGATCCATTTTAAAATTTGTTTCATTATGTACGGCCGTTCTGTTTTCTCACGGCAGCGATTTTAATACAATCTACCATCGTGTGCAGTCCAAACGATTCGAGATACATTTTCGTCAGTATTGTGGTTCTAATTTAGAAGGGTAAATATCATTTTTTGTTACGCCGGCCACATCAATTTGTAATAATGAATATCAAATACACTTGATCAAATGTGGAGTTCCTGGTGCCGTTTGGTGAGTGATTAAACTGTCAATTTAATTGTAAAATACTTGTATTCTTTATAAAAAAAGTTAAATGATGTTAGACATTATAACCTTATCTTAGATGTTGTTTAAACACCAATCAACAAATAATACGAGGCTACTTTATTACAAAAACATCGGTGAGCAAAGAAAAAGATAATTACCTAATCAACATTCTTAATTACTTTACTGTTAAAATTTAGTCTGATTGATTAATGACAGGTACATGTATTAACGACACTACACTTGCGATACACATAGATAGTTAGGTGATCCTTCTCAATCTGTTAATTCTAGCGTATATTGAGATATTTCTTCGTATTTCATTTTTACGGTCTATTTCAGAGTAATAAAGTCAAATTCGCAAGCAGAAATAAAGGCGCCGTACGTCGATAACGGATCGGTCATTTACAAATCGCGTTTCAATCACGTTTGAAATTTATGATATATTTTGCGTGACCACATCTTTTTACTCCTATACTCTTTTACTCGGGGAAATTCGAACCACAATACTCTTCTGACGAAAATATATCTCGAATAGATGGGACTGCACACATAGGAGAGTGTATGACATCGCTGCCGTGTGAAAATGAACGACCGTACATTATGAAACAAATTCAAAATTAGAACGACGACACTCTTCTGACGAAAATGTATCTCGAATCGTTTGGACTGCACACGATGTAGTAGATTGTATTAAAATCGCTGCCGTGAGTGAACAGAACGACCGTACATAATGAAACAGATTCTAAATTCGAACAATAAACTTCTGACGAAAATGTATCTCGAATCGTTTAGACTGTACACGATGGTAGAGTGTATTAAAATCGCTGCCGTGAGAAAACAGAACGACCGTACATTATGAAACAAATTCTAAATTGGATCTTGAATTAAATTGAATTATAAAACAAATTATTCCGTAGTCAATTGTTTTATTTAATTAGGGGGATTAAGGAATCAGTCAGGCGTTAATGAATACACACGCCGGCTGTATATAGGTGATTAAGGAATAAACATTCCGAATATGCATTCGGTCACTGTGACGTCACTGGCGTCTGAGGAGATTAAGAGTGTTTTCAATAATTGGCAAAGTCGTTTTTACGGGAGGTCTATTTTTACGACTTTGAATGAAGATAGCTGATTTAATTTTAGTGGGATTGATGTGAATTTGCCGTAAAGTGGATAAAATAACCATGGACTGTTCACATAGAGAAGTTTTCAGGGCCATTTTATGTGCACTTTAAACGCATGTTTCTCGGAAACGACGCTAACGATTTTTTTAAAAACTTTCTCAATCGAGAGTCTAATGGGTAGTCTTTTATGTGAAACCAGTGTCCAATTTTTCTAATTGTCATGGTTGACCGAAAATAGAGATCGAAAATTGAAAACGTTCTTTTTTTACTATTTGGGGCATTTTCAGAGGTCTTTTTCTCGGAAAGTTAACATAATACTTTTTTCAGACTTCTTCTACATAGAGTCTTGTTGGTAGTCTTTTATATGAAACCATTGTACAACAGTCTGAAATATCAGGAGTAGGAGAACAAAGGGATCGAAAATCGAAAACGTCACCTTTCATTGTTAAGCGATACATGCAGTAAGAGTTCATACAATCTGTACGTTGTTAAAACGTATAGAGCATATTAAAAGGTGCCCTTTTTTCTTTCACAGTGACGATATTTGAACAATAATTATTTCAACTACGAGTGTTTACTTCTACTCAAAATATGGGTTTAGTTATCTTATAACAGAAATAGTTGATGTCTGTGTGTAATAATTAGTCTTTGAATTAATACTGTTGCTTCTTTTTCAAAATTATATCATAAACGTAATCATCTCGGCCGAATCGACAGCTCACGCCGTTTATAAGCAAGTGCAATATGGTAGCACTTGTGACAGAATGTTTAATGTTGTTTAAGCATGGACTCTATCTGCAATTCGTAATAAATTTTTACATGTTAGTGACGTAAAATCTTTAACGTGCACGAAACCAGAAAATTGGCTATATTTCAAAGAATTTTCAACTAATTTTTGAACCAGTTACATATTTGAGTGGCTGACATAAACGCAATTTTAAAGTCCCGTGTACACATTGGTGTGACCGCAAAAGATCCCTTAGCAGTAGGAATTCTGTATGACAGTAGATTAGCGCCGCTGTGCGGGCATGTTTAGAGGTCAAAAGTATCAGGAGTAGCAAAAAAAAAAATTGACACTTAGTCTTAACATCGACAAAAGTCCAAAATGGTCACAACCGAAACATTTTGCAAACGTATAACGCATATATAGAGAGCTATTTTTCAAAGTGGCAATATTCGAACTAAGGGTGTTTTACTGTTAACCAAAATATGGGATTGATGCTTTTAGGGTGAAAATAAGTTATTTTAGTAATTAACAGTTAACCCTGGAATTAATATCCCAGTCATCCTATCTACATGACGTCATCACATAATACCATTAAATAGATTATAGCTCTCCGATGCAGTTTTTTATAAGAAAGTTGGCCCACGTTGTTCCTTGTGAATAAATGATGGTTGTCAATATCATTTGATGTTTTGGTTGTTATCCGAGATAACTGTCTGTGTATTTCTTTTGCAATTCGCGTAGATCTCTGAAACTATAACAGATAAAGTTGCGAATATTGATTTTTCCATGATTTAGACCGTACTTATAAATAATGCGAAAGTTTTGGACAGACCGGAAGTGATGTAAATCTTTCACGTGCACGAAAATTTAAAATCGGCCATAATTATGTCAATTCCCAACCGATTTTCGACAAAGTTATATACTCAGCCAAATTAAAAACTTGACACTCGGGATTTTTGGAACTAGATTTATAATATTTGGTTTAAGGCAACTATTTTAGTGTTATGTTGTGCACAGACGACCTTGACATCAACAGAAAGCAAGAATACGTCTCGCCGAAAGTCCTCGACATTGGTAACGTTCGTGATGTCACGGTACCTCCCAAAATGAAATTCACAGACTTGGAGAACAATCGGAATAAACTGTTTAGTAACGGTTGTGGCCTCCTCTAGTGTCTCGTACTACCACACAACGTCTTCTCATGGATCTCAGAACATTAGTAAACACTACCCGAGGAAGACGTCACCACTGCTCAGCAAGAGCATGTTAAAGGTCCTGCAACGTCAGTGGTGGATTCACTTGCTGACGAACACGTCGACTCAGTTCGTCCCAGATGTGTTCAATAGGATCGGGGTCGGGGCTAAGCGACGGCCAAACCAGGACCTGGACACCAGCATTTCTTAAAAAATTCTGGGTAGCAATTGCCGTATGGGGTCGAGCATTGTCTTGTTAAAACGTTAGTCCAGGCCCATGTCTCTGCATAAACGGAAGAACAGGTTGCAAAATCTGATCCCTGTACTGGACATCATTTAAGTTCCCTTGGACAACAACAAGAGGAGAACGTCCATGTGCACAAAAAGAACCCCAAACCATGACGCTGCCGCCACCAAATCGGTCAACTTCTCTGACGCATACTTGAGCGTAACGTTCGCCTCGTCTGCGGTACACTCGGACCCTGCCATCGGCAAATCTCAAAGTGAATCGAGATTCGTCAATAAAGACAACCGAATTCCACTGTCTTTGAGTAAATCTTATGTGTCTTGTGGCCCACACAAGTCGGTTACGGCGATGAAGAGGTGTCAATATTGGTCCATAATCGTATTGCTTGATCTTCCTGGAGTGACGTCACACGTGGCGCTCCCGCCCTTGGGCGGTCGGCAATAGTTCCAGTTTGAAGCACTCTCATTCTAAGATTGATTATTGTCTGTCGTGAACAATTAAAGGCCCTTGCAACAGTGACCACAGACTGACCAGCATAGAACCTACCTATAGCACGTAGACGTTCTACATTTGAAAGGCTTGGCATTTTCTAAGAAATATGAAAATAACAATTTTAATTTGTTTTTCTAGTTCAGATTACGTGTGCGTGTTCAGTTTAAGCAACCTTGCATCGATTGACCTCACGAGTTTGTGTTTGCACGTGTTTTTCAGGATTTTCATCTTTATATGCTCAAAAGTCACGTGATCCACGTGACTTTACAATTTCATGAAATTAAAGGCTTCTTACTACTTACCATCGTTATAAACACTTTAAAATTTATTTGACTTACCAGAAATTTTTTTTTGTTGAAATTCATCAGTGTCAAGTTTTTAATTTGGCTGAGTATATTTTTGTACAGCCGGGGATATTGTGATGCGATAACGGTCGAATTGAGATAACCATGTCGCTCTAAAAAAAATTTCAAGTTTGAAAATCTACTAAAATTGTTATTTCTTGGAATTGTGACTTTTCAAATACATATTTGGATTTTTGACGTCTGTCCAATTCTACTGATCTGGTATTATTATGATGCGAATTGTTCAACTTTATTTTTCTATTTCCTTCTATCGTTGTCAGAGCTGTCTTTGGGGAATCAATGTCCTATCGCTACTCGGTCTCTCCCGGAACGATATATTACCTGTCACTCTATCCAGTGCATTGGGCTTTCTTAGAAACATCCACAATAAAAGGATCACCATTCAATGTGTAGTCGATACAGGTTGTCAGAGCTGTCTTTGGGGAATCAATGTCCTATCGTTACTCGGTCTCTCCCGGAAAGACCTATTACTTGTCACTCTATCCATGCGTGCGGCAAATAGTGTCAGCATTAACATCATTGGAGCAATCATCGTACGCATATCCGGCACCAATGGAACTCAGCGAAACACCAAGCAAATAGTATTACATTACAGACTTTTCAGATAAATTTGATCTCAATCGCGAAGGCTGCCTGAGACTGGGCATCATTAGTTCGAACTTTCCTACAATTGGAGAACAATCGTCAGCACAGCTATTCAGCCCTGCTCATGTCCAGCCCGACAGCAACCATCCCTTAGACCTACCAAACTCTCGTATCCGCATATCCGCCCACTGAGGAGAACAGAGCACGCCTCGAGAAGTGGCTACTCAACTTCTACTGTTCATCCACATTCAACACGTGTGAACACACCCCACTACCTATGATGGAGGGTCCCGCACTCCGCCTCTTGATAGACCCAGACAAGGAACCAGTAGTTCACCATACTCTCATTCCGGTCCCTATCCATTGGAGAGAGGAAGTTAAAGCAAGCCTTGACAGAGACGTCAATCTAGGTGTTATTGAACCCGTTCCCGTTGGCACGCCAGTCACCTGCTGTCACCGAATGGTCATCTGTGCCAAAAAGAACGGCACAACACGACGCTCGGTAGACATGAAAGCCCTTAATGCCAACGCAACCAGGCGAAACTCACCACACACCATCTCCATTCCACTTAGCCAGATCAGTTCCACCAAATACCAGAAAGACGGTAAGCGACGCTTGGGATGGCTACCACAGCGTTCCGTTACCCGAGAACGTCCACCACCTTACAACATTCATTACTCCTTGGGGGGATATCGTTACAAAGTATGTCCACGAGGGTACATCGCATCTGGTGATGCTTATACACGCCGTTTTGATGAGATTACAGCCGACATACCCAATAAAGCTAAATGTGTCGACGACACACTGCTATGGTCGAATTCGACCGAAGAAAGCTTCCACCAAGTGGCTGGAGACATGCGCAAACGCTAGTATCACGCTAAACCCTAAGAAATTCCACTTCGCAGATAACTTGGTGGAATTTACAGGCTTCGACTTTCCAACACCTACTTCTTTTACCGATGAAAGAAATCAAATACTTACAAGAGTTTGATGTGAAAACCAGCAATATTTATTGTTTACCCAAGATTCACAAATGTAAAGAAATACATACAGCATGTGTAAAGCAAAATTCGATATATACTATTCAAAAAAAGTAGGGGATATTTGATTTTTAAGTGTTATTAAAGTCACCTAATGAAACTGACGAAGAAACAAATGACAAAATGAAATGAAGTTCACGTTCATCGATTTATTCCAAATGATCGTTAGACTAAGTAAGACACAGACTGACCATTATAAGGGTAAAATGATACCCGGGGTCAAACAGCAAAGTTACCACAGCATCACAACAAAGTCAGTAACGGGTAAATCCTCCTCTGTTTGCCAAACAAGCATTGATCCGACGTGGCATACTCCTAATGAGACGTCTAAGGTCATTTTGGTCCAGATTGTCCCATTCCTGTTGCAACGCAGCAGCAAGTTCTTGGACATTGGCAGGACGTTGTTGACGTTGACGTAACCTCTTTCCAAGCATGTCCCAGACATGCTCGATGGGGGAGAGGTCGGGACTCAGTGCTGGCCAAGGTAATGTGGTGATGTTCTGTTGTTGGAGGTAACACCTACTTCCCTTAAACTAAATTTCAATAATGTTATTCTAACTGACGAAAACACCCATAAACATCTCGGCGTTTATTTCAGTAATTGTTGTACTTGGGATATCCACATAAACCACATGGTAACTAAAATTAGCAAAACCATTAACTGCTTTCGTTCACTAAAATATCGACTAAAACGTAAAACCCTTGAAATTATCTTTAAATCTTTTATCCTACCACTTTTCGACTACACTGATTGTGTCTGGAACAACTGTACTAAAGAAAAAAGTGACCAACTAGAATCGCTACATTTAGACGCTATTCGAACTATTACAGGCCTTCCTCGTGGTACTTCTCATAATTTTCTTTATAATGAATCTGGATTCCCCACTCTTTTAAAAAGACGTTTCGAACATAAAATGGTTTTATTTTTCAAAATTATTAATCTTCAAACTCTATTGGATTTAGTCCCCTTATCTATAGCGTCCAGTAAACCACTCAGAAACTCCAATAATCTAATGAGTATTAACTGTAAATCTAATCTTTATCAAAACTCGTTTTTCCCATCATCAGTACAAGAATGGAATCGTCTTGATGAAAACGTCAAAACTTCAAATTCAATCTCTTCATTCAAATTTCAAATTAGAAAAACATACGGCAAACCTAAATACAATGATCTCTTCAATTTTGGCGACAGGTCGTTACAAATTATTCTTTCTAAATTACGCAACTCTAAATCTGACCTAAATCATCATAAATACCTCATGTATGTATCTGACGATCCATCCTGTTTATGCGGAAACAGATGTGAATCTAGTGAACATTATTTCTTTCAGTGTCGCCTTTTTATAGACCAACGCAGTTTCACTATCGATACATTGGACGACCATTACAAGAATATTAATTCACTTTTGTTTGGGATTGACAATCTTCTTAAAATTAAAAATGTGTCTGTAGTAGTTCACCAATATATAGCTCTAACTAAACGCTTCAAATCTCGGAAATGAATGTGCTTCCGCTCTGTGCGAATCACCATTACAACTTGTATATGCGAAAAATGGTTATTACTAGCTTGATCACCTCCTAATCCCCGTTGCACAATCCATAGGTAACCCAGGGTCACGTGAGAAATATGTAATCAATAACATTGAAACTGCTACAATAAAAGTATTCTTTACAAGCTTTTGGTGCGTGTTAGGCTTTTTGGGTTTTCTGGCGTTGCATCCCAAACTACTTTCTAATTCAAATTTCTATGCAATCCCCCCCTCCCCCTATATTAATGTCCCTATCCTTCGCTTCAATTTTTCTTTCTCTTATTTTATTCGATTTTCCTTATTTTTTACTTAACACACTTTCTTCTTTCCACCTTTAACTAAAACCCTACTCTAGATAATAATTTTTATTTTATTACATTGCCAGCTGATCATTTAAAATTTATATTCAATACATACTATTCTGGAAGCAGTTTTATATAAGCATTAAGTAGCTTGTTACTGTATCCAATTTATTCATATTATTCCCTTCATCGTTGTATATAAGAATTCTGAATAAATACTTTTAAATCGAATAGTGTCGAACTTCTGTCCTGGAGTTATCCCTTCTCCGGAAACTTTGTGAAGGCGAAAGAGGCTATGGTATTCAAATGTGAAACATTTTTCCTGGTCTTGCAAAATGTGTGCGTACCTTACAAGGCAGTCGCTTGTTTTCTATTGTAAAGTATGTTCTATCGTTTTATATTAACCAAAATCAAACTTACGTCTTAATCCCCTCAGTGTTTCTTCTTGTTGTTTTAATAATGTTGCTTGTTGCCATTCTAACTTTTTATTAGTATAGGGTACCTCTGGAAACATGCCCCTGAAGACTTGTCTATAAGGCATATCTGTTTCGGAAAAGAAAGATAAAATTCATCATTGTGTTTATTGCATAATGGATGCCCCATGCAGACAAGCAAATACAGCGGATTCTGTCAATTCCGACATCGTACGGGATCGATATAATATGCCGGATTAAACAGGAGTCGGAATACTTAAATTGCCCCATTACCGGCAGTATTGTACCGAAAGTATTAGTGCGAGCTTGTTTTATTATTGCATCGACAAAAGAATTAAACCGAAAGGTCTAACAACTTAAACATCTCTTCGAAAGCATTATTGCCATTTTCCACACAAGTCTCGCCATTCGACTCACGCACTACACCGGCTGACCTAGAGGCAATTGGTCACATGATTAAATACCTGACGAAAATGTCGTCTATCAGAAAAGTTCCATGTTGAATTTGTTGTCAATTTTAGGAGAAAATGTTACCAATTACTACCCCTTCTTGTGTAAATGTATTAGTCCTTACGATCGCGTTCTAAAGGTAAACAGATCTACGTGTATTGTATTCTGAATTAGCGCGGCGACATGCGCAGTTTGTATTCAAGACCATTTAACCCCGTTATCTTACGCGAAAGAGTATTTGTAAATACTTTATAATATTGCAATAAATGCGACCTTATTTCTATTTCAATATAGTAATGGTAGTATATGTATTATCAGTTATTTGGTATTCATAAATTGCAAAGGAAGACAACTCTGTTTGGGAGATTGTATTTTTGTACTTTCGAATACCGGAAATATTATTATAATGCATCCTCGAATAAAAAAAATGATAACGGTCGGACGATCGCTCGAAGGGCCGTTCGTACAAAAAATGAAAAAAATAATTTTGTCCAATTCGTCTAAAAAACCCCCACCTTTTGCTGCTGAACATTATATGGGAGAGGGGGGTGTTGGACCGGCCATGGAGCCATGATAATCATATTCTGGGTGTGGTTCCGAATTTCAACCGAAAATTTCATCGGATTCACTCGACAAATTTACTAATCATTAAGTCACCTGCACCCTGTTTATGGGGATACGCCAGAATCCAAAATTCAAAAAGAAGCTTTCATGATTTCCATTTTCGTCACTCTGTACCAATGTGTCTGGTGGCTTTCCATCACAGTAGGAATCAACTAGCGCTCCCGGCATCAAAAATAGGACATTTTCAATGAAAATATTCCTGCTGATTCAATATTACTAACTGGTTAATCAAACGGTAAACATTTTCTCAACTAGTCCCATTTTTTAGTCAGTTAAATTGGCTCTTGGCGATACAATGATAATACGTTAATTAATAATTTGACGATATGATAATTTCACAGTTTGATGGTTGTAAATTACTTGCAGGTCGGGGTTTTGGCCTAAGTTAATCGATTTATGAAATATATTATTTGATAGAGA
The DNA here is from genome assembly GCA_963678685.1 of Patella ulyssiponensis. Classification (NCBI taxonomy): domain Eukaryota; kingdom Metazoa; phylum Mollusca; class Gastropoda; family Patellidae; genus Patella; species Patella ulyssiponensis. The sequence goes on along the minus strand of OY783228.1, from coordinate 51,387,489 downwards.
TTATAATCAGATATGCCACCAATACAAATCGCATATTTGGGGTTCATTTTTCAAAAATTTCCAGTGGGCACCCCCACCCGGGCTCCGCGGTCAGTAAAAAGGGCCGCTCCGATACGGGAGCCCGGGCCGCTTCCCGGCCTCTAACCGCCCCTGGATAACGCTTTCTGTATTTGGTATTCATCGCATTGCTTATCATTGTCTGTCAACACCAAGAGGTTAGTGTAAGCTGCAAGGGGAGACTACTGTTTGGGAGATTGTGTTATTGTACCTTCGAATACCGCAAATATTCATCGTATTGGTTATCATTGTCTGTCAACACCAAGAGGTTAGTGTAAGCTGCAAGGGAAGACTACTCTGTTTGGGAGATTGTATTATTGTACCTTCGAATACCGGAAATATTGTAATAATGCACCCTCGAATTACGCCGAACTTAAAATATGATAACGCTTTCTGTACATTCTGTACAATCACACATTATGAACACAATGTTATTGCTATAGTACATATTTCATATACATGGAATTTCTTGTCTAAATTAACTAATTGCCTTAAAGTGGATAAGTTAATCTTACTCCGAACCCTGATTGTTCTAATATGAACGCACTGTCTTATCTAATTAATTTTTCTGAACATCCATCTTAAAATTATTTTAAGTGGCATTTAGTAAATGGGAAGGTAAATAAACCATAAACATACTTATGGAATTGGTTCTAATATGGTTGCGTTCAGAATGTTTGTTAAAGCACGTTCTCCAAACGTTCAGAACTGGTTTAGAGATAGACAGTACTTTTTATACGCCCACATTTTCATATAGGTTTATCCCCATAAGATTTCGGCTGCTTTCGATATTGGCATTTATCGGATCGAAACTTCATGGATTATGGCCCCTGATTTACGAAAAATCGTGTTTTTAGCTTGTGGACCCTATAGAGGTCACGATTTTGATGAAACTTGACATGTATGTTTATAACCCAAAGATCTTGGTTCCTTTCGATATTTGCGCCCATCGGATCGTAACTTCATGAATTATGGCCCCTTATTGTCCGAAAAATCGCCCTTTTTAGCTTGTGGTCCCTCTGAAGGTCAAACTTATTATCCGATTTACAAAACCGTTTAATTATATCACAGTTACATGATAATGAAGGTTGAGTTCGAATTTCGTGAAAATGGTACCAAAATTGACGGACAAAATGGCCGCCGTTTGTACGCGAATAGTGTGAAAATATGTTATATCAAGGTTGTGGACCCTATAGAGGTCTTAATTTAGAACCGATTTAGATAAAACTTGACATGTATGTTTAAAACCCAAAGATCGTGGTTCCTGTCGATATTTGCGCCCATCTGATCGTAACTTCCTGAATTATGGCGCCTGATTGTCCGAAAAATCGCCCTATGTAGCTTGCGGTCCCTCTTGAGGTCAAATTTATTATATGATTTAAAAAACCGTTTTATTATATCACCGTTACATGGTAATGAAGGTTGAGTTCGAATTCTAGGTGTTGAAAACGGTTTTATAGCCATGGCTTCATAGAATGTGCTAGACAGTCGTTTGTCACACAAGCAAAAAACTACCAGTTGAGCCATTGGGTACCAGAGGTGTCTTCTACTGGAGACTAGGCAAGTATTGGCCACGGCAGATTTGTAGTTTCAGTGCTTGTACTCAACTGCTACAGCCCGTTAAGCCATGTTTTGAACACCTAGGCCTCAGCTCAATCCAGGAAGACGCAAAATTCAAGAAATAAACAATGAAACAGATTGTCTTTAACCCTCTTGGCCTCACCGAATCACAGGAATGAATGCAGGGAGAAATTTCCTGAGTTTCGAAAATTTCTAAGCTTTGTTGAGAACACTTTAGCTCATCTGCATTATTAAATGACTTTTGTAACCATTTGAATGGTTTCTGTCTATCTTGCATGATCAAATATTCATCGAGGACAACCCGTATAACAAATGTAGTTCATTATTGTTCTCAATTTGTGTAGGTAGCTTTGTTTGTGACATTTTGTTGGTGTTTAATCATCGTAGTCTTAACAAATGCTACAGAAAAAGAGTTTTTTCTAAAAAATGCCAAATGGCAACCCTCCTTAATTTTGATGTTAAAATTATGAAATAAATCTGAGATCATCTTTGTGTCTTTTCTATGCATTGTGCTAAGTTTTATCTATCTACTGTAACGGGAAATATTTTTCCGACCTTTTCAAAAAATTCACATTGAGTCATATTTTGCGAAAAATTTGAAAAAGGCGGTGGGAAAATTATAATATTCGCTGGTGATGAGTTTGGACCCAATTGGAAACACATGGCACATGGTAGAGTTCAATCGCGAAAAAAAGTTCAAATATGAAACACCCTAATGAACACGCATCAGTCTTGAATAGATTCCCAGAAAATTGACCTCGAATTTGGTTTCAGACACAAATTTTTGAAATTGTCTCATATTTTCGAGCCGATATGACCCAGTAGATGAGGACCTAAAAATCTGATTATAGTTTGTAATTGTAGTTTGTGCTAATGTCTTCAACATTATTGAAAACCATTCTTGTCGCGGGCCATTTTGATATTTTTTCAATTTTTTGAAATCTGTGTTTTGGGTCATTCCATGTCAATTATCACCCAAGGAGATAAACAGTACCCTTTCGATTTTGCCGAAATTTATTTTATATGTCTTTTAGGGCTGAAAAAGCTGATATTCCAAATTTTAACTTTGTCCGACTAACGGTTCCTAAGATACGGTCCACCAAAATTTGGAGATTTTCGGCTAAAATGGGTTTGACCGACATTATTCAAATGACCATAACCCAGTAACCAATAGGTTAAAATTGCTGGAATAAGTGTTTTTGCAATGGGAAAGATAATGACGTGCTGTTTGAATCATAGATATCGATCTTTAGGAAAGTCTGAGCTGAAGATTACTATGTATCCTCAGAGCTTATCCATGAAGACAATCCTGCTTTAAGTGTGAAGCCACTGATTTTCAGTCTCGCGTGTGAATATCTAACTTGATTTTACATGCTTATAAAAGATATTATCACCCAATAACACATTTGACAGTAGATATCGCTCGTGTGATAAAATATATAATCTACTGCGATATCTCCTTACATGAATTTGATTGGTCAATCAAAAAGAAACTAGAAATCACTTTTTTTAGATAAAAGGTAACTTATTATTTCTTTAAAAGAAACTGTTTTTATTCAATTGACCTTGAAAGAAATACTGGGTCAATATATAGGACTTTGCAATAGTTAAACTGCTGTTAAAAAATGATGTATCACTACGCTTCAGATTCAGTAAAAGTGAAATTTATACCAAAGAATTATATTTATTTATTTGTGCATGTAAGAAAGGTTTGGGTGATAAATAAAATCTCCAACTCGTCTTTTTTGATATCAAAAAATATCAACACTCGTTGATAAAGTAAAAAAAAAACCGGCAGAGCCTCGTTTTTTTTACTTTATCAACTTGTGTTGATATTTTTTGATATCAAAAAACACTCGTAGGATACTCTCTATTTATACCTCCAGTTGTTTAACATCGTGTAGAAAACATGTTGAGTTAAACTTTTTCATGCAAGTTCATCTCAAGGTCACATGGTCGATAAAGTCAAATTCAAAAGGTCTTCACTCTTTTAAAACACACCGATTGTCAAAAATAAGTGTAGATTTAGAATTCTTGTGGAATTCCCATCCTTGGAAGACATATTCCAGCAATTTTGACCAATCGGTTACTGGGTATGATCATTTGAATATGATCATTTTTGCCGAAATTCCTCCAAATTTGTTGGACCGTATCTCAGGAACTGTTAGTCGGATCAAGCTAAAGTAAACATGTAAACCAAATTTCATCAAAATCGAAGGGGATTCGGTTTAAGTCATTGGGTGATAATTGACAAGGAATGTCCCATAACACAGATTTTGAAAAAATCTTAAAAATATTGAGATGACATGGGACAAGAATGGTTTTAACATATGTTAGAGACATTAGTACAAACTATAATTCCACCAAGTTTTAGATTTTTAGGTCCCCATCAAACGGGATTCAATCGGCTCCAAAATAATGATTGTTGACATAGATTAACCCAAAACACAGATGTTCAAAAAATATCAAAATGGCCCGGGACAAGAATGGCTTTCACATAATGTTGAAGACATTAGCACAAACTATATTTACAAACTATAATCAGATTTTTAGGTGCTCATCTACCCGGTTATATATCGGCTCGAAAATATGAGACATCTAGATTTTAGATGTACAATAACATTTATTTTTTCCAGATTTTTTCGAGGGGGTCAATTTTCCACCCTTGGCCTACTTGATATCGAATGACCCCATTGTCTTGCTTATACACATAATATGTCCATTAGCGTATTGCAAGGTTCTTTCAATGTATCTTCTCGTAATTTACAATCTGGGTTGAAAGGTCAAAAATCGGGCGTCTAGAAATAATAGAAATGAAATGTCAATGATCAGATGAAAGATGTCATTTCTTTTCTCTTCTTACGAACTAGTTAGCGCCAGGTGTCTAGACCATTTACTGTAACTGAATACGTTGCCAGCTGGCTTGTCTTTGGAGGGATATATTTCAGAAAGCAAACATGCCTTTCCATTTCATGCTAATCTTACTTACTGCCGGGTAAATGCAGATTGCGCAATGAGCAATGTAATGTGTACTAGGCTACAATTAGGCCTAGGCTTATTCCAACCCTTCCAAAGAAAACAAACGACTATTAAAATGGTTATGTCTGTCCGTCTGTCATACTTTTTGGGACACACTCCTCAATAACTCTCCTTCTATGCAGCTTGGGGTTGAATGCTTAGCTAAGCATGTTTATATAGCGTGGTGAATGTCGTAATGCAAAAACTTTTTTAAATTTTGAATCTGACTAAAATTGAATATGAGTTAACGAATTAAATTCCACTAGATTTATTGATGAAAATGACACCGTGATAAGTAAAGTAGGCTGGAGTAGAATGTGAATAAATATAGTAAAACAGGAAGTGACAAAGCTGTATCATATCTTCCATCCAAACCAAGTAATGGTAGCTGCTACATTCACCAAACACATTAGGAGGTTTTCATTTGTAATTAAATAAATTAACAGAATAATATAATATCTTTAAATTCCTGCTAAATTATTTTATTTATGTGAGCAGTGGTTCCAAAACTGTCGCCATGAGAGCCTCAATCATGAGATACGGACTGATTGACACTGCATCACGGTATTTTATTAACAGCACTATATAAACTATCTCAAAAGGACACAAAGAAAGATACAAATAAATTAAAACTGTTTGATTATGATAGACAAAATAATAAAAGTATTTATATTATCATGATGCCATGTGCCGATGAGTTCAAAGTTGAAGACAAGTAACAGACAGGCCATTGCCAATGCCCTTTTACTATCTTCCATCACAACTAGAGAAACGACCAAGTGTGTAGTAAATTCTTTGGACAGACATGTTATATAATGTAACTTTCTGATTTTGTAGCTTTACTGTATTACGACTCCTTCAATTTATTATAGACAATATTAGTTCAACGCTAGCTTAGGGTAGGCTCGCGAATTCCTTGCGGGAAGCATGGCAAAACACAATATATTCTTAGCGAAACACAGCGAATTCCTAGAGAAACACAGTGGATTCATAGCGAAACACGGTGGATCCTAGCGAAACACGGATTCCATGCGAATCTTAGAGAAAAATCGTTGCAGAATGAAGAGAAATTTCACGCGAAATCTAAGAGAATTCGGAAGTTTTTCCGTTGCATCGTGGCGATTTCGGTCCAAAAAATTTGGGAGGAACCGTAGGTCAATACCTTGATGGAGTTTGAAGATGGACATTTTCTGCTTACTGTAAGCAGATATAAGCAATTTGCTTGGTTGATGCTTTGGGGCATGATAACTTTAGCTACTTAAGTGAGAGTGATGAAACTTTGACTAAGTTAGATAATTAACAGGGGTAAGACTTTGGAACACAATGACTCATTCTAATTGAGTTAGAATATTCACACTTGGCGTAGGTGTCTATTATGTAAGTGCCTAGATGGAGTTTGAAGATGAGAATTTTCTGCTGAGGATAAGCAATTTGATTGCTGGATACTTTTATAAAAAATAAATTTGTGAAAAATTAATGTCATCCATTTATTTTCTAATTTTGGTTGGGGACATCAGCCTCACTTTTGGCTTGCTTGTGTCTGATACATGTAGATTTCTAAGAACAAATCTAGGCCTCGTAATATTGATAATTGAACTAGGGCCTAACTCAAAAAATTTGAGTTCACTGTTTGGGTTTCGTAACGAGTAACGACCCTATGGCCCAAAATTTATATTTTATTAAATTAAGTGACCATATCTTTGTCCATTCTTGCCCACCCAGTCACAGCATGCTTTATAATTGTCCCCCGCCTTTTGAAGAAAGTTTGGGGACTATTAAAATGGGTTCGTCTGTCTGTCCGTCTGTGTGTCCGTCACACTCTTTGGGACACAGTAACTCTCCTCCTAATTGGGCTAGAATGTTCAAACTTGGTATTGGTGTTTATTAGGTCGATACCTTGATGGAGTTCGAAGATGAGCATTTTCTGTTTAGGGTAAGCGGAGACAAGCAATTTGATTGGTTGATACTTTTGGGACACGATAACTTTAGTTCTAATTAAGTGAGGGTGATGAAACGTGCTGTATAGTTCCATTACACCAATACCTTGACTAAGTTCGACAATGAACATTTTCTGTTCAGGGTAAGCATAGCGATAAGCAATTTGATTGGCCGAAACTTTGGAACACAATAACTCTACTTTTAACTGAGCTGGGGGTAGGTTGGCCGAATGGTAAGCGCGTGCTGTATCATACGGCCTATCATTGAGTCAACTGGCATGGTTTCAAATCCCCGGTTGGATGTGGCAAGGAATAGGGTCGCATGTCCAACCTCGTGTGGGTTTTCTCCAGGTACGCCGGTTTCCCCCACTGCTAAAGGACCCCTACGCGCAAGCGAATTAAACCATGTTAGTTCCGAAATAACCTAGTTTGTGTCGAGTGGACGTGAAACAAATGATTATGTTGAAATTAACAAGGACAGTGAGGTGGTAAAGCCTTCTGTTACTGAAAGTAATGTTAATGCAGCTAGTGCTACTGTTTAAAACCATGTAGTGCAGAGTTATGTAGGTTCAGAAAATAAAGTAAAAAATCTAACTTTGTCACAGCTTGACAAGTATTTTGATTTTCAAAAAAAGCAGAATTTGTTGAAAAGGAAGAAAGCTCATGCTGTCAATGTAGGCAAAAGTGAATATTGGAAATCCTATAAACAATTAAAACGAAAAGATTCTCAATATAAAGCAAATGAGATTCAACGAGAAAGTGAACTCAGAAAAATGAAGAGATTAGACCCTGTGTACCAGGAATCTGAAAAGATGAAGGAAACCTCTAATAGAAAGGTAAAATGATTAGATCCTGTATACCAGGAATCCGAACAGATGAGAGAGACCTCTAATAGAAAGATAAAGAGGATAAATCCTGACTATGGTTCTAGAGACAAGGAAAAGCACTATAATTTCCTGAAAAGGAAACGTCTAGAGACAGAGTACAGAGAATCAGAGAAGATGAAGGACACTTCTAGTAGAAAGGTAAAACGAGTAGATCCTGGATACCAGGAATCTGAAAAGACGAGGGAAACCTCTAATAGAAAGATAAAGAGGATAATTCCTGACTATGGTTCTAGAGATAACGAAAAGCACTCTAAATACCTGAAAAGGAAACGTCTAGATCCAGAGTACAGGGAATCAGAGAAGACGAAGGTAACCTCTAATAGAAAGTTAAAAAGATTAGATCCTGGATACCAGGAATCTGAAAAGATGAGGGAAACCTCTAATAGAAAGATTAAGAGGTTAGATCCTGACTATGGTTCTAGAGATAAGCAAAACCACGCAAATTTCCTGAAAAAGAAACTGAAAGAGATGAAATTGAAAAAGTTAAAACGATTGAAATCTGTCAATAGAATTAATCAGAATAAAAAAGCATCCATTAGTAGGCGTGAGAAAAGGGTAAAATTGAACTCATTGGACACAGAGGAATTAATTTGTCTGTTCCATCAGAAGGTAAGCAATGGGCCAACCTACTCTTGTGAAAGTTGTCACCAATTATGGTACAGACACAGTGTAAAAAGGTCTAATGCAGTTAGTAAATTGAATGATTCTGCCATTAACTGTTTAACAGAAGATGGTAGTGGATGGATATGTGGCACTTCTGAAAAGTATATTAAAAAAGATAGGATTACACCGCTATCTATCTATAGTGGTAATGCCTTTCCAGAGCTACCAGAAGAGTTGAAATTGTTCCCATTAGAGTGGAGACTGTTATCACCAAAAATTCCTTTTATGAAAGTGTACGCAGCTCCCTCGTGGTGGACAAAAGAAAATCAGAGGAAATGTTGTAAATGTTGTTGCTAATGTGTAGAGTACCATCAGTTCTCTTCCCAGAGCTCCAGATGGAAACTTGAAACGGCAACTCAAGTACAACAATGCTGTCATGATTGAAAATATCAGACCCTTTAAGATAAGGGAAGCTGTAGCGTGGTTGGAAGCAAATGGTGATCTCTTCCATAAAGAGGGTGTTCACTTTAATGAAGCAATTATACCAAATGATGCAGATGACGAACAAGTGGTCAAACATATTGACCGCTGTGATGAAAGTAATGTAGTAGATCCAGAAGTGAATGATGTAAATGTCATGCATGCTGACAACTCTGATGAAACAAATGTTTTATCGGAGGGAGAGAAAAGGGGAACAGAAAGGGATGTCACTGTGAATGACAGCCCAAGAAAAGAAGCCACTACTTCGGGGAAACCCGAAGATGACAATGTTGGTGATTGGAGTGAGGATGAAGGTGAACAAGCTCCTCCCCTGACTTCATTGAAGATGGTGAAAAGGAGAAGGTATACTCGTTTGTTCCAGGGCAGGGTAACATTCCATTAACTATTTTTATGGACAAGATCTGTCATTTCCACAAATATTTGCAGGAAATTCAAGAGTAGATCCAGAAAAAATGAAAGCGAAAGTCTACTATAGTGAGCTTTGTAAGTCTGGGTTAAGAAGGCACGATAGAAGAGCTGCAAATTGTGTTGACGATATCTTTTTCAAGTTGAAAAAGCTGCAAATGAAAACTATGATTGGTCAAGCAAATATAGCAGTTAGAAAAAATAAAACTGCTAGTAAACATTTGACGGCTGGTAATCTCCGGACACCTGGTCACTTAGAGAAATTAGTGCAATTTGATGATGGCTATATGGTATTGAAAACATTGAGAGGTTCGCCACCATACTTTAAAAAAGCCAAATCCGATCTATTCGGGGTGATAAGAATGTTGGGAAAGGCCACTTACTTTTGTAGTTTTAGTGCCGCTGAAACAAAGTGGAAGCATTTGCTTAAAATATTAGGCAAGTTGCAAGATGATGAGGAATATACTGATGAGGAAATAGACAACATTGACTGGGAGAAAAAGTGTAAGCTTATTTCGTCAGACCCAGTTACATGTGTTAGACAGTTTGATTACCAGGTCAATCTGTTGTTCAGAGATGTACTGAAAGCAGAGAACTCACCCTTGGGAAAAATAACTGAGGCTCGCCTCACATTCATGCTATGTTATGGGTTGATGGGGCTCCTAAATACAAGTGCAGTGGAAATGAAGAAATTGTTGAGTACATTGATAGCAAGATATCATGTAGAAGAATTGTGGATGACGATGATTTGCAGCCACTAGTGAATTATCAGAAACATAAACATTCTCATACATGCAGAAGGAAGAACCGAAAGATTTGGAGGTTTCGTTTCCCATAACCACCAATGCCAAACATTGTAATTCTAGAACGGCTGGATTCCACGGTTGGTGAGAATGTCATCAATTCACATAAAAGTGATTATGACAAAGTGAAGGTAGTTTTAGATGAAATGAAAGAGGGTGAAGACATTTTTTTTTTTTGAAGATTCCTTAGGAAAGGTCTCCATCACTTATGAAAAGTATATTATGGCAGTACGTTCATCAATTAGATCAGCCATTGTCTTTTTGAAAAGAGCGCCGAATGAATTGAGGATTAATTCCTATAATCCTCTTCTTCTGAAGGCATGGAGAGCAAATCTCGATATCCAATTTGTGCTTGATGTATATGCATGTGCTATGTATATAGCCTCATATATAGCCAAGTCACAAAGAGGTATTAGTGATTTGCTTAGGCAAGTAATGGAAGAAGTAAGAAACGGTAATTATGGCATCAGAGACCAAGTTAAGAGTTAAGGTAATTGGCAATAAGTTTCTGAATAATGTAGACGTTAGTGCCCAGGAAGCTGCATATATCATACTGCAACTCCCTATGAGAAAAGAATCGAGAGAGGTTGTGTTTATTAACACATCTCCTCCGAGTGAAAGGTTATATCTGTTGAAATCATAAGATCAACTAGATAACCTTGATGATGAAGACGAAAATATCAAATCGAGTAATTATCTTGAAAGGTATAAGAACCGTTCAAAGCAGTTAGAAAATGTAAGTCTGACTGAATTCATTGCTTGGTACGATAGAAAAAATACCTATATTAAACTATCAAAACAACTAGAAAACGACCAGACATTAGTTGAAGACCAAATGGAGCACAACTCTGATTGGGATGATGAAGACTTGAGAGGGAAATCTTCTCAAGCAAAGAAAACAAATAAAAAAATATATGATAAAGAAAGGGGCAGTGGCAAGAGTCATTAGATATGTCAATTTTAATGTTGACAAGGAGCCCGAGAAAAATTACAGAGAACTCCTCATGTTGTATTCCAACTGGAGGGATGAAGAAGTTGATTTATTGGGAGGATTTGATTCCTTCCAAAGCAGATATGAACAAATGGAAGAACAAATAGTTGAGCAAATGAAGCAATATGATGCAAATAGGGATGCTGTGGATGCAGCTATTCTTGCTGAAGGTCAGAATTTGGAAGATGCCTGGGATGAACAGGCACCTGTTACCCAGCAAATTGAAAAGGAAGATGGCGGAGCTGGTGTAGGCAAAAGTTTTGTAACAACTGCTTTGTATCAAAGTTTGTTGAGGTATTACAAAACTGAGCAGGTGATGATTTTGAAACTATTAAGCAAATATTGTTGGCTCCGATGGGCAAGGCCGCTTATAACATCATGGGTAGTACTTTACATATCGCGCTGAAGATCCCTGTGTGTCAGTCTTTGCAATATAAAAGCTTAGATAGTAGCAGATTAAATACGTTAAGAAGTAGCCTTGGAGGTTTGAAAGTTGTCTTTATTGATGAGATATCCATGGTAAGAAGTGGAATGATGAATTTTGTCAATGAAAGATTTCAAGATATCAAAGGCAGTCCACTGTTATTCCGTCGATGTCATGTTATCTGTGTTGGAGATCTGTTTCAGTTGAAACCGGTATTTGATGGCTATATATTTGAAAATCTCGACAGTGCTTATGGGCCATTGGCGAGTAATATATGGAAAGATCATTTCTGCATGTATGAAAATCTCGACAGTGCTTATGGGCCATTGGCGAGTAATATATGGAAAAATCATTTCTGCATGTATGAACTTACAGAAATTATGAGGCAAAAAGATAGCAAAGCCTTTGCTGAACTATTGAATAGATTAAGAGAAGGCAATTACATAGCGCGCTGAAGATCCCTGTGTGTCAGTCTTTGCAATATAAAAGCTTAGATAGTGGCAGATTAAATACGTTAAGAAGTAGCCTTGGAGGTTTGAAAGCTGTCTTTATTGATGGGATATCCATGGTAGGAAGTGGAATGATGAATTTTGTCAATGAAAGATTTCAAGATATCAAAGGCAGTCCACTGTTATTCGGTGGATGTCATGTTATCTGTGTTGGAGATCTGTTTCAGTTGAAACAGGTATTTGATGGCTATATATTTGAAAATCTCGACAGTGCCTGTGGGCCATTGGCGAGTAATATATGGAAAGATCATTTCTGCATGTATGAACTTACAGAAATTACGAGGCAAAAAATAGCAAAGCCTTTGCTGAACTATTGAATAGATTAAAAGAAGGCAATTCTATATCTGAAGAACAAAAAATGTAATGATATCAACATTCTTAAATCAAGATTGTTGAAAGTTAATGAAGAGAGTGAGTATCCTTTTGACATACATCTCTTTTTAAGTAATGAAAAGATGAAAAACTTTAATGATAAAGTTTTTGATAACATGGTTGGTGAACGATAGTATAGTTGGGTCTACTTCGCAAGCTGTGGACAAAACTATACTAGAGAAAATTCCAGAAGATCCGAGAAAAACCATGCAATTACATTCCACATTAGGATTGGTAATTGGCTTGAGGTGTGAAATAGCTTTAAATGCTAGATTGGAAGATGGGTTGACAAATGGGCGTCTTGAGTGGTAAAAAAAATCCAATCAGGCGCGTCCAGATCAGCAAGTAGCACCATAGTCTGGGTCCAGTATGAAATTCCAGATGTTGTGAAGTTAACTAGAAAAGATTATAAAAGTCATTTCAGTGCAGAAATTGGTCCCCTGTGGACACCTATTCTGGCTGTTTCACGACAGTTTAGAGTTGGGAAATGCAAGAATGCAGATACCTTTGACACCAGCTGCTGCTAAAACTGTTCATCGATCACAAGGGGATACTTTAGAAAGCGTGGTCGTTGATTTCGAAGGTAGGAAAACTCCACAAATTCATTATGTTGGATTAAGCAGAGTGAAAACTATTGACGGTTTACACATCATAAACCTGAACGAAAACAAAATATCAGTCAGTAATGATGCCAAAGTAGAAATGAATGAATTGCGTACAACACGTGTGCAGAAAGCGAGATTTGAGTTCTGTGAGCTCAGATAAAATAATTGTGATTCATCACAATGTTAGATCACTGCAGAAATATTTTGAAGATGTAAACGCAAGTCTGTAAAGTAAATGCTACTGTCGTCATACTGGCAGAGACAAGAGTAAAAGCAAATGTCAAGTCAGATATGTATAACATACCTGGTTATACTTTGTATAGAAATGATGCTTGTACAGAAAAAATTAAAAACTATCATGACATGGCTGTATATGTCAGTGATCAAATGAAACTGGAAGAAGTGATTGTTGAGCGATTCAATATGAATGGTATTGAGACGAACGTTATAACGTTAAATATTGAAATAAGCAATATAAAGAAATCTTGAAAGATACTTGGGATATATAAACCCCCTAAAGTGTCTGAAAGTCAGTTTAGTTCAACTGTTAGAGATGTGAACAAAACGTCAGATAAAACTGATTTCACTATAGTTCTTGGTGACTTAAATATTCAATTTGAAAAGTTTAAGACCTCTAGGGTCGAGGAAGTGTTGAAGGACATGAATCAGTTGATTGATGAGATTACCACTGATTCAGATACAGTGATAGAATTGATATACACTGATCTACCAAAAGATCACACAAGGTCTGGAGTTCAGGAAAATTACTTCTCAGACCACAAAGTGATCTATCTGGTGATAAGTAACGAAAAATTTAGTAATGATGAGAATGACGTCGACAACAACATTCCGGTTGTCTGTAATGTTCGAAATGAAAATATGTGGAAACCCCACGGTGTTAAGGAAAACGGACAAAAATATTCCCTCAAAAAGAATTTCTAAAGAAATGAGAAAGACTGGCATCCAAAATGAAATGCAGATTGATGATGTAATAGTCAGAAAGTATGGCTATCAGATAACTAGAAGAGATCTAGCAACTCCTGCTCCAAGACAGTGGCTAAATGATCAACTAATAAATGTGTATATGAAATACCTGCAAGAAAGAGAAAGAAATGAAGGCAACCAAATATTGGATGAAGAGATTTTTTGTTACACCAGAATACAAGGACATTTAAGAAATGCAGTAGAATTCTACCGTAGTCGAAATATTCTACAGTATGATATGATACTACTTCCAGTGTACACTGCAAGTCACTGGAGCTTATTGGTAGTATTGGTGAAATCAAAGACTATCAAGTACTTTGATTCACTTGGAAGTTATAGTAGAGGTGCTGTATGTTTGAACACACTGCTCAGTTTCATTAATGAGATTGAGACAGTACGATCAAACACATGGAAAACGATAATGGAAAGACACATAACTATACAAGATAATGGTTATGACTGTGGTGTTTATGTATGCATGTTTGCAGATTGTATTCTTCCGGGTTTATCCTTGAAGAACAGAAAGAGAAACGCTGTTGGATATCGCCAGCTCATGCAGGAAATAATAATGATGTGAAATACTGTGGTAGAAACTATGTACATCCTCCACTAGCCATATCACTGTGGCCTTGGTGTGTAATAGTATAGAAAAAAACAAATTGGAAATACATTGTACAAAGCTCTAATGCACTGATTAAAGTGTATAAAGCATACGCTATCAGCTTTTGATATGCTCTGGTATTATTGGCAATGATATTGTAAGATTGCTAAAACAGGATATGTATTAGCATGACAGGTGTGGTGGAGTCAGGGGAACCTGTCCATTGCATACAAGAAAAGATAATGTAAATCCTCCACTGGCCATATCACTATGGAAAGATAAAGCTCTATATACACTTTTACTGTGTATAAAGCTGGAGATATCGGCTATTAATACCATTGTATTATTGGCAAAGATATTGTAAGATTGCCAATGAATTAGCATGACAGATGTAGGGGAGTCGGGGGGGGGGGGGCTGTTCATTATCAGATAAGTATTTATATGAAAATTACGTTTGATGATCTAATTCTTCAGATTTTCTTTGGAGAATAGAAAGAATAAAAACTGTTGGTTTTTTACCAGCACAAGAAGGAAGTGATAGATAGAGAACACTTTGTACATGTATTAGTGTAAGCAAAATGAAATTTGGAAAGTTGGGGCTCTAATGCACTGTTTACAGTGTATAAAGCAGAAGATGTCAGCTTTTAATACTACTGTATTATTGGCAAAGATGTTGTTGATAAACTAATACCATGTATTAGTGTAGAAAAATGAAATTTTGAAGGATGGAAGCTAATACACTGGTTACAGTATATAAAGCAGAATATATTATCTTTGAATACTATTTATGTATTTGACAAAGATATTGAAAGATTACTAATACCAGGTATTAATGTAGCAAAATTCCACAAATGGGTAAGCTAATTACTTTATAAATATTTCATGTAATTTTTTGATGATGTAACTTTGAAAGTGGAGTATGAGATTAGTTTGCTTGAAATATAATTATGAACATAAATATGTAATAATGTAAGGTAATATTGTCAGAAATAGTGGTAAAAGTATATACACAAATATAATGGCAACTATTGTATGTATTTTCAGGGCAAGCATAAAATATGTTTGTGTGTCATCATAATTGGTATTTAATGGTTTTATCGTTTATGGTAAAGAAGATTGAGATAGATTAACCAGCATCTGTTTACCCGATTTTTCTCTTATGGTAAAATCTGTAATGTGTTTGTGGATTATATAAACTTATTTAAAACACCTTTCTTTTTTTATACGCCCACATTTTCATGTGGATGAATTATGCTGTCGCCCCTGTCCGCACGTCCGTCCACAATTTGTTTGTTGTCTCTCCAAGGTCACAATTCGTATCCGATTTCAGATAATTACTGCCAGAGTTATGGCCCATGATTTTAGTGTATTATACATGTTTCTTTTCCGTAAAAATTAAAAATAAGCGACAACTCTTGTTGACTGCCCGGACGATTTAGCTGTTGTGGGCGTATGTTTCGTTGTCTGGCAACCTATTTTCATAAAAGTTCCAGAAACATCGCCAGAATGGTGTCTTTTGAAGTTTTAAGTTTACTTTCATTCAACAATGACCGAACGTTTTTTTGAATGTTTTTATAATGTTTCATCGCCAAACATTGCATTAAAACATTAGATTAATGATTCAACTCTGTTTTTTATGACGTTATATTGTTGATACTGTGAGACGTTACTAAACATAAGTTAATATCGTTCTACAAACGTTTACTTTAGAAACGTTCAGATTAGTTGTTCCAAGAACGTCAACTGAACCACCCGATTCAACGTTATTTGTCAAGCCTAGTCAGACAAACTGTAGACGTCAGTAAATTATGTTTGTTTGTAACGTTTTAAATTATGATTCTTTGAACGTTGGTAATATATTTGTTTGTGACGTAATAGTGATTATATCGAATTTCAGTTTTTAAAACGTTCTAAAATTGTTAAAATTAAACGAAAAATAAACCCTTCCAATAAAGTTCGTAAAAACGTTGTATTTCTATTTTACATTCTTTACATCTTACATCATCAGCAAACGTTTCATTAAAACATTAGATTAATGTTTCAACCCCGTTTTCATGATGTTATATCCTCGGTACTGTGAAACGTTACTAAACATTAATTACTTTAGAAACGTTCAGATAAGTTGTTCCAAGAACGTCAGTTGAACCACCTGAATCAACGTCAGACAACCTGGACACGTCAGTAAGTTATGTTCTTCTAACGTGCCTATTGTAGCGTTTTAACTTATGATTCTTTGAACGTTAGTAATACATTAGACTAATGTTTCAACTCCGTTTTTTATGACGTTATATCGTTGATACTGTGAGGTGTTACTAAACATTAGTTAATATCGTTCTAGTGACATTTACATTAGGAACGTCAACTGAACCACCTGATTCAACGTTATTTCCCAAGCCCAATCAGACGACATGTAAACGTCAGTAAGTTATGTTCTTCTAACGTAACTTTCGTAGCGTTTTAGCTTATGATTCTTAGAACGTTAGTAATATCTTTGTTTGTGACGTTATATTGATTATATTGGTTTTCAGTTTTTTAAACGATCTGTTTTCCTAATCTTAAAACGTTGAAATTAAACGAAGAAAAAAACAACAAAGTTCCAATAAAGTTCGCAAAAAGGTATTACCATTTTCCTTTATTTTTTACATTATACATCATTAGCAAACGTTGCATTAAAACATTACATTAATGTTTCAACTCCGTTTTTATTTGACGTTATATCGTTGATACTGTGAGACGTTACTAAATAATAATTGATATTGTTCTAGAGACGTTTACTTTAGAAACGCTCAGATTAGTTGTACCAAGAACGGCACATGATTCAACGTTATTTCCCAGGCGTGGACAGACAACCTGTAAACGTCAGTAAATTATGTTCTTCTGACGTAACTTTTGTATCGTTTAACTTATGATTCTTTGAACATTATTAATATAATTGCTTGTGACGTTATATTGATTATATTGAATTTTTGTTTTTAAAACGTTCTGTTTTTCTAATCTAAAAACGTTGAAATTAAGCCAAAAAAAACCCCCAAACTTCCAGTAAAGTTCCTGTAATTTAACAATGACCTGATGTTATTTTGGATTTTATTTTAATGTTCCTTGGTAAACGTTGCATTAAAACATTAGACGTTACTAAACATTACTTAATATCGTTCTTGTGACGTTTTCGTTTAGAAACGTTCAAATGAACCATCTGATTTAACGTTATTTCCCAAGCCTGGTCAGACAACCTGTGTAAACCACGTTATTCTAACGTAACGTTTGTAGCGGTTCAAATTATGATTAATTATTATCGTTCTAGCGACTTTTACTTCAGAAACGTTGGGATTAGTTCTTCCGAGGATGTCAAGTGAACCATCTGATTCAGAGTTATTTCCTAAGCCTGGTCAGAGAGAAGAGAGAGAAATGGGGTTTAACGTCCACTCGACACAAACTAGGTCATTTGGGGACTAACATATGGTTTCAATTTTATTTCAATAATTCGCTAGCGCGTAGGGGTCTTTAGCAGTGGGAGGAAACCGGAGTGCCCGGCGGAAACCCATGAGGTTGAGAAGGCGCCCCTATCTCCATGTCACATACGCTCACACCAGGGATCGAAACCACAGCCGCAAGCCAGAGGTGACCGGCCAGCTAGTGTTCGAAGCGCGGCACTCTAGACCACTAGGCCATCCCAAGCCCCAAGCCTGGTCAGACAACCTTTAAACGCCAGAAAATTATGTTCGTCTAACGTAACTTTTGTAGCGTTTTAACTGATGATTCTTTGAACGGTATTAATATATTTGTTTTGTAACGTTATATTGATTATATCCGATTTTAGGTTTTAAAGACATTCCATGTTCTTAATATAATAAACGTTTAAATTAAACGAATAAAAATAACCGTCCAAAAATGTTCGTAAAACGTTTTATATTTAAATGGGTTTTTTTTTAATGTTTTACTGACAACTGCATTTAAACTTACGATTAACGTTTCAAGCACGTTTTATTTGACGTTTCGTCGTTGAAACTATGAGAAGTTACTAAACATTAATTGGTATTGTTCTATTGATGTTTACTTTATTAACGTTCAGATTAGTCGTTTCAAGAACATCAAATCAACCATCTGATACAAAATTATTTCCTAAGCCTGATCAGACCTCCTGTACACATTAGTAAACTATTTATTATAAAATAAAGTATGTAACGTTTTAACTTATAATTCTTTAAACATTATTAATATATTTATTCATGACGTCATATTGATTCTATTGGATCTTAGTTTTTTTAAACGTTGCGTTTTCATGATCTAAAAACATTAAATTAACTTTTGTAACGTTTTAATTTATGATTCATTGAACGTTACGAAACATTAATATGTTCTATTCACGTTAAAAAAAAACCCCCAAACTTCCAGTAAAGTTCCTGTAATTTAACAATGACCTGATGTTATTTTGGATTTTATTTTAATGTTCCTTGGCAAACGTTGCATTAAAACATTAGACATTACTAAACATTACTTAATATCGTTCTTGTGACGTTTTCGTTTAGAAACGTTCAAATGAACCATCTGATTTAACGTTATTTCCCAAGCCTGGTCAGACAACCTGTGTAAACCACGTTATTCTAACGTAACGTTTGTAGCGGTTCAAATTATGATTAATTATTATCGTTCTAGCGACTTTTACTTCAGAAACGTTGGGATTAGTTCTTCCGAGGATGTCAAGTGAACCATCTGATTCAGAGTTATTTCCTAAGCCTGGTCAGAGAGAAGAGAGAGAAATGGGGTTTAACGTCCACTCGACACAAACTAGGTCATTTGGGGACTAACATATGGTTTCAATTTTATTTCAATAATTCGCTAGCGCGTAGGGGTCTTTAGCAGTGGGAGGAAACCCATGAGGTTGAGAAGGCGCCCCTATCTCCATGTCACATACGCTCACACCAGGGATCGAAACCACAGCCGCAAGCCAGAGGTGACCGGCCAGCTAGTGTTCGAAGCGCGGCAATCTAGACCACTAGGCCATCCCAAGCCCCAAGCCTGGTCAGACAACCTTTAAACGCCAGAAAATTATGTTCGTCTAACGTAACTTTTGTAGCGTTTTAACTGATGATTCTTTGAACGTTATTAATATATTTGTTTTGTAACGTTATATTGATTATATCCGATTTTAGGTTTTAAAGACATTCCATGTTCTTAATATAATAAACGTTTAAATTAAACGAATAAAAATAACCGTCCAAAAATGTTCGTAAAACGTTTTATATTTAAATGGGTTTTTTTTAATGTTTTACTGACAAGAACTGCATTTAAACTTACGATTAACGTTTCAAGCACGTTTTATTTGACGTTTCGTCGTTGAAACTATGAGAAGTTACTAAACATTAATTGGTATTGTTCTATTGATGTTTACTTTATTAACGTTCAGATTAGTCGTTTCAAGAACATCAAATCAACCATCTGATACAAAATTATTTCCTAAGCCTGATCAGACCGCCTGTACACATTAGTAAACTATTTATTATAAAATAAAGTATGTAACGTTTTAACTTATAATTCTTTAAACATTATTAATATATTTATTCATGACGTCATATTGATTCTATTGGATCTTAGTTTTTTTAAACGTTGCGTTTTCATGATCTAAAAACATTAAATTAACTTTTGTAACGTTTTAATTTATGATTCATTGAACGTTACGAAACATTAATATGTTCTATTCACGTTAATTTTAGAAACATTCAGAAAGAATGTAAAAAAAAAACCATATTCCTCAAAGTTATAATTCTTTGAACGTTATTGATTTTTTTTTATTTAGTACGTTCTATTATTCTGTTGAATCTTGGCTTTTTAAACGTTCCGATTTCCTGGTTTGAAACGTTTAAATTGAACGAACCAAAACAACCCCCCAATAAAGTAAAACGTTTTTTTCCCCATTAATTTGACCATGACTATGAATAAACGTCATTTTGGGTGCTTTTTAATGTTTCATTGACAAACGTTGTATTAAAGCATTATATTATTAATGTTTCCACCCTGTTAACAAACATTAATTGATGTCTTTCTATTGGCGTTTACTTTAGAAACGTTCAGATTAGTTGTTTTTAAGAACATCGAATGATACAATGTTATTTCCCAAGTCTGATCAGATCGCCTGTAAACGTTAGTAATCTATTTTGCTCGAACATAAATTGTGTAATATTTTAATTTATAATTCTTTGAATTTATTGAATCATTCATTCCATTCATGACGTTCTGTTGATTATATTAGATCTTAGTACTTTGAACGTTCCGTTTTCTTTATCTAACAAAAAATAATCCTCCAACGATGTTACATCTTAATTGAAAAAATGTTTTTCTGAATGTTTTACTAGATTTTGAAACGAAACAGTCAAAAGTCAAAAAACTTCAGTGTTTAATGCTTTATTTGAAGTTAGTTGATACTGTGAAACGTTACTAAACATTTATTAATATCGTTCTAGTGACATTTGTAAACTTTTAAAACGTTCACATTTTATCTCCGGGTGAACCATCTGAAAACCTACTATAGATGTTATCGGTAATGTATTAGGGTGGGGATTTAGCATATGCTATAGACGTTATAGAGAACGTTTCAGGGGGAGAATCGAACACCTGCTATAGACGTTATCACTAACGTTTAAAGGCTGGGATTAAAGACGTGCTATTGACGTTATCGGTAAATTTAACACATGCTATATCCGTTAACGAGAAGGGTGATTTCACGCCTTCTATAGACGTTATAGGGAACGTTACGGAGGGGGATGCCATGCATGCTGTAGACGTTATAGGGAACGTTTACCGAGAGGATTGTAACACCTGCACTAGAAGTTAAAGGGGAAGACCAACGAATTTCAACAAGGTTTCCATAAATCTTAAATATATATTCAGAAATAATCCCCTTTGTAACACAAGCAAAAAAGTTTTTGTAACCAAGAAATTAATTTTTATTAAAACCGGAAGTGACATAGTTGGTTCAACACGCTCACTGGGCTCTATAGTAAGCATACAGATTTGACATGTGAGACATAATATAGTGCATTTTGGCACATAATGTCGAGGTGAACGGCTTTTCCTTTTCCTCTTGAGAATGGGTGGGCCCGAATGTTTATACGAGTACACCAACAGAAGAGATATTTTATTTTCCAATACGTTGGTGTCTGAGTCTGACGTCTGGATCGGTTTCGGGCGGGATGGTCGAGCACATGAACCTGGTAATTTGGCTTTGCTGTGGTTGTGTCTTGCTTTTTTAGGTTGCTGCCTAGCTTACCAGATGACAATAGGAGTTCTGTCTGTACTGGCCTGGTCCCTCCTCGAGGTAGACATGGATTTTATGCTTTTAATTGATAAAATGTTGACCTTTACATAAACGTTATGTACCACAAAACTGTAGTTAGTTACTGATCTCATGTAAACAATTAAAGAAAAAAAGGCTGCTGCCATGTATGACTGCTGTTGTTAGTTTCTAGTATTTGTAGAAAGTTCGTAGTTCAACAGCAGAAGATAGAATTGTATTATATCTTAAGTATTTCATTGTAGTAGATTGCTGGACCATTTTGACAGCTTGTAACACTATAGACTTAGTGTTCTGTTTAAAATAGAATTCTTTACCTACATGATGTATGACGAAAACTAGGGTAATGAAGTAGCTTGCATTATTTTACTACTATCTTAGACTAACTCACAGACAGTTATGTCAGTATCCATTTCTGGAAAGTAGGGTACTATCGTCCAGTCCCCAGGTGCACAGATTCGTACAATTAACTAGAATAGTGTTGATGTAAAACTGTGCCTTTACGAAACACTTACCCATAAATGGTAATTGTCCCGCCCTAATAGATGACGCATTATACATTCTATATAGGAGAGAGTTTGTTTGATTTACGCTCAGACAACATTCGAGATAGCCAAGGGGAAGTTCACCCCGGGAGCTGGCCTGGCTTACTGGCCGGACGCAGCCGTCATGATGAAACCGTAGACAAGACATTATAGAAGTTCAGAGGGAGACGGTTGGAGACGGTTAGGCGAAATAGCCAGGGTAGACAACATAGGCTTCATAGGTTTTAATCGTGGTTAACGTTTATATACCTAAAGAACAATAGTTGTATCTGTGCTGTAGAATATAGTATCGTAACATATAAAGAATATCTCAAGAGTACAGAAAAGAGTTGAATTGTTATTGATCACAGCGTCAAGTCCTACCTAGACAAACGACAGTGTGACACAGAAGATTTGGCCGTGCGGACACACAGTACGTGTCTCCAGAGTGTCACAGTCGTCGATTTGGTACCGCGACACAGGATAGTGTCACAGTCCCACAGCGTGAAGTCCGAAGAAAAGCCCTAGACGACATTATCCTACCCGTAGTGTCACAAGCTTCATAATTTCTCATAAGTTTGTTATGTAAAATTCTCACGAACAAGTAGACCTCTAATAAAAGCACGTCTTGCTATTGTCGACCATGTAAATAAATGATTTCACTTCAATTACATATCTACACATGCCGCAATTATACCTTTCACATTTTACAACTTCCTTGATTGGACTGAGGGATTCAAATTTAGTCCTAGTTATCAGTGATTTAAGGTTTTTAGGTTGTCTTGTTGACAGGATAAACGCTTGTGTATTAATTTTTTTATCTTGTTTAAGTAGTGGGTGGAAAATGTGTTTTAATTACGCTGGAAAAATTAGGGTTTGTGAGGGTTAAAAGAGGAGACAAATGCAATTATATTGTGATTTGTATCTTTTATCTTTATCTGCCTTTATCTGCATTAATTAATGTCGAGGAATATTTGTGGGCTAACAAAAATCGCTCAGTCGCGGTGTTAGACACAATGGTACAGATACGCCTGGCCGAATTATATGGTGCAGCCGTTTTTATGAAATCAGTATCTTTATAATATATATCAGATTCAATAACGTTCCCGTTTTTTATTACCATTATGTCACTGTTGTCACTATTTTTCGGAATATGCTCTGGTCTCCAAGTCAAATATTTCTTCTACTTTCGTAGCAATGGTTAATTCTAAATATTCAAGGACTAAAATTGCCAGCAACGGTGAGAATGTACTACCCATTGCACAACCAATAAGTTGTTTATAATAGTTAGAATCAAAATAAAAGCGGTTGTTTTCTAATATAAAATCGATACTTTCTAATATAAATCACTCGGAAAAACGTTCTTTTCCGTCGTGTCGATATATAGATAACCAATGCTTTAGAGCTGTTGGTCGTAAAACTCGAGTATAACTTTTGACATGTTTAATGTAAGGTTGAGGTATGATATCTTTCAAGTTTCACATGTTGGACCTGCTATAATTAGTGTGAGTTTCAAATCTTAAGAATGATTCACCTCAGTATAATTATGTCGAATTTTGGTTTACACACGCTTTATGTATTTCTTTACATTTGTGAATCTTGGGTAAGCCATAAATATTGCTGGTTTTCACATTAATCTCTTGTAAGTATTTGATTTCTTTCTCCGTTAAACAGGAACTATGTGTCCACATTTGTCGGCGTAGTGTGGTGGCGGAAAGTTTGATTTTTGATAGTAGTTTGTATCGTTTAATATGTCTAATACAATACCGTTCTTTTATTGTTCTCGGATTCCAAAATGACTGTTGCACCACCCGTTGACAAAAATCATTAATCACTTTATTTTTCACGATGGAATTATCTTTATTTTCACTACCATTAATATCAGAATAAATTGACATTATCATAGGAAACTATATATCCAGTACGAAGGAAGCAACTATTTTGGTAGGGCAGTATACATGTCGATCTTTCAGCTCAGATTCAAGATAGTCTATATTCTTGTTTGGAGTTTTTATCGTATGTTGCACAATATCTCTTATTTCTTGTCGCATTTGAGGTAGCATTATTCAGGCAACACTACATGCCAAAAAATTCATGGCAGAATCGGGAATTTACTGTAAAGTTAGTTGCGAAAAAGAGCACTAGTCATGGAAAAATAACTGGCCGCATGCTTTAATAATATCAGAATACATTTACATTATCATAAGGAACTATATATCTAGTTACAAAGGAAGCAACTATTTTTGTAGGGCAGTATGGCGGTTCAGCCTGCTGGAATAATAAATTAACGAAAATAACGTGTTTTTTGGAGATGGTGCCAAACATCAGTCAGCTGGACCTCCTGTTTGAACATGTTTTTATTATGACAAAGCGATTTTATAACTGTGCTTTAAATTGACTTTTTTAAATATACAATGACTTTTTTATTTTGTGTGTTAACCAATTTTAAGGAGACTTTTGATATACACGGACGTTTGTATTGTATGTTTTTACCAATTTTCAACCTATTAAGCGTAAATAATTTACTTATTTCAACTTGTCCCTTAATATAATATCTAATATACTGGACGTTAAATCTTTAAGAAAGAACAACAATAACTAAATACCATTGTGCTTGATAACGACAAGAGGATACTTATCGAAACGTCGTGCTCGTGTTTAATAAACCAGTGATTATTGTCCCGTATAACTGTGTGAGTTTTGTTATCTTTAAAATAGTTGTACAGGTGTTTGAATACATATACAAATGAGTTATATTTAATACTGGTATCACATGTGCAAATTTCCACAATGCTGGGAACATCCTTTCTTCAAAAGATTTGTTAAAACTTTGTTACCGATTTATCAGGGCCACAAGCTATCGTAAGTTTTACAATTTGTTAATAACAACGATAATTTCAGACTCTTGAGACTTTCGTTTTTTTTTGTGCTAGTACTGGATTCTGGCGGTTCTTTTAATGAGATTAGTTGCCACAGATCCTCAAACAATTGTTTAAAAGTTCGGCGTTTTCATATTGAGAATAAAATCATTCGTCACTCGTGTTGTTGTGAAAAGGAGGAATAGTCCGACCAGTTTATTTATAATTTTCCAAAATTCTTTTTTTATTTGAATTTCGACTAGATATATCAGCTAAACGCTGCTCTTCATACTACGATTTTAGTACTATATTTCTGATCATTTACCTTGTACTTTGTATCTTTGTAGGGTCCATTTCTCCAAGTTTATCTCAAACTATTATATCTTTACGTAGTTTCTGAGATAAAACAAGGTTTATCATTTGGACGTATTAATACCGTTTTTTGGGGAATGCATTTGTTGATGAAATCACATAAGATACGACAAAAAGATTCACACGAATCATGTATATTCAAGTTGGCAAATTGGACACTCCAATCATAACTTTTGATAAGATTATTTAATTCATCAAAATTGCCACGATTGCAAAGCACGATTTCCCGAACATAGTGAACTTTAACAGTGACCTTTAAGTCGATTCCTCCGACTTGCACCCCTGTAAATCGGAATGGACAAGTATAACGTCAAATAGTGAGGAGCAAGTAGGTGTCACCTCCGTCGGTTTATTAATTATATAGTAAGACAATTTGTAACGATAATTTCGTTTAATTTAGTATTTCGGTTTTTAGATATTTGACTATTCTTGGAGCGCCAATAAAAGAAATGCTTCGAGCTTTTGCCAGAATAACTTCAACTTGGTGGTAGATAGCAACATAATATCAGCAAAGGAACATAGCCTACCTAGTTTAAGGCCTCACTTGAAACCAGGTGCAATCGATGGTGCCAAATTCAAGGTCAGGCCTTCTTTTAAATTATTAGTCCAATTTTTTTCGGAAAATTATCCCATGCAAGCGACGGGTCGTCATATGTACCATCCAAGTTGAATATATGGCATTCAGTCTTTGACGTTCTTAAGGTAATCGCCGTAATGGATGGTAACTCTGTTACCTGGTGTTGCACTGGGGTCGGTTCATATACTGTCTTTTGGTGTCTCGTGGCATTTGTATGCTGATATCTATAAAACTTACCTCTATGTTTTAAATCCGTGAATACCGCCACATTTTGTCTGTTCGCTAAATCTGCAGTTTGAGGCGTGTGTGGTAAGGAAACCCTGTACATGAAATTGAAATGTAGAATTTAAGAAACAATCAATATATTTTGCATAATCGAGCAAAGGTATACAGGTGATTGACTTATATGGATAATAAACAACCAAAGAAAACCACAACAGCTTTAGAGCATGCAATGACGTTATCTTAAGTATTTGCCGACGTGGTTTCCCCTTGTCAATGGTGCAGGACGAAGGGCCTGACAATTGTCTAGTCGTTCGGATGGAACGACAACCAGAGGACCCATGTATACATTGGTATGCATGTAAAAGATCCCCTGGTAGTTGGAATGCAATTCAAGAGTAGGCCACAATGCCGCTGGTCGGGCAAAATTTCCCTCATACCACACTGTATGATCGTCTATGTCCTTCTTCATTATCCCAGTAACGGAGCAGAAAAGTAGGACGTTAAACCCAATTTCATCTATCTCAACCCAACTCGGCTTCTAGATCAAAGTCTTTTCAACGAATTGAATAATTTGTGTATTAGTGCTCATATTAAAACTAAAAGGGGTAAAAAAGTTGATGCAGAAAACAGTCATTAAATGTGATTGAAGACAAATTCAATAGAAATGCCTGCAACAAGAAAAGCGGTATATCTAAATCTAACTTAATTCCATTTTACCCAAAACAAAAATCTGCAGAGAAAAAAGGTTGAAAATGAATGTGTCACTTTCTGTTTGGCTAATACCCGATCAGTGCGAACAAACCATTCGATTTAAATGAATTCATATTCGATAACGATCTTGAAGACAAATTCAATAGAAATGCCTGCATCCATAATAGAGGTATACCTAAATCTAACTTAATTCCATTTTACCCAAAACAAAAATCTGCAGAGAAAAAGGGCTGAAAATGAATGTGTCATAGCAAATTGTATAAGCTTTCTGTGGAACAATTAATTACAGGTAAAAACGATCGGAGTCACATCAAATCAAGGCCCTTCTGAAATGACCCCCCGGACAAATACGTTCATCGTACCCTTTATTTGACCTCATTTTGGCTGAAAAGTGTAAGTCAGTTTTGTACTGGTATTATGATTCGTATTAAACACCATCTTGAAGTTGTAATTAAACCCACTTGTTGTTCTGTTTGCGTCAAGCATTCTCGTCCAAAAGTTTGTTTTGCCTTTTATGCGAAAAGACAAAAATGTGACTTAGACACAGATGGTTAATTCCATGAGACATCGCTGCAAAGCGCGCGTGAGAGCCCGTGGAGGACACACGCGCTACTGACATCTGTGTCGTACTTTTGCTTTTGACCCCTCTGACTTTGTACCGTTGATTACAGATTAAACATCCATAAGTGTACAAATGTGTGGTTATTGATGTGTTCCTATTTGAATATTGTTCACAATAATGATCCTGTTTGCAGGATCATTTTGTTTTACGAAAAACTAAGTGATGCGTTTTCTATGGCGATCAGTTATATAGGTTGTTATTGGATCATATTGGGTAGTATATGATGAGTATTTGGTATTATTGGGTTATTATTGGCTTGCTTTGGTGGAGGGGGGGGGGCAAATGGAACAGCCAGACATTGGTTTCACATTTGAAGTAAATTTCCCATGATATAACTCTCTATTTAAAAAAAAAATCAAATGATATGTCTATTTTGCATCATTATCTTGTAGTATTGGATAGTATGTGGTAATATTGACGTGGTATTGGGTAGTATTGGGTAAATCGTGCCACCCGTTGACACCTGAACGCCGTTAATTAAAAAAAAGTAGCAGTACGTAAGACACTGGAAGCAGCAATGCAACGAGAATTGAGGTACTACAACCAGTCATTCGAGGCTTGTCTCCTTAATTGTTACTTTTCGGAGCGAATATCATTTTCATTTCTACAAATCCGGTCTAGAAGAAATTTTATCAGTGTTTAGTTAATAATTAGTGATAATCGCTTGTTGAAATGTTCACCCAAAAATTTAATAGTTCTTCGATGATATTCTTCTTTGACATCCGGATTATTAATTCATAGTAAAATTCAAAGTGTGCGAGGTCACTGGACAGAATTCAAAGTTGTTCGCCGCGTGACGTGATCGTGTTTTTCCCTATTCGCGTGTGTTGTTGGTAAATACAAAATGGCGTGCTCAACGAGGAACACGTTGCAGTTATAGAATCTTTACGATATGGCGAAAAAGGCTCAATTCACTTGTATTGTTCACCTAGACAGTGTTGAGAAGGAAAGTGCCGAATCTTTTACAAAGAAAATTGTCGTGAGCTAGCTATAGACTGATTTCAGTTGGATGGAAATGACCAGTCCATTGCAGCATTTGTTGATACAAATGGAATGATTACGGCAATTATATCGAAGATATAGCCGGCAGTGGTGTTGGATTTCACCCAACATGTTATAGATGTTTATGGACAAAATAAGGCTCTTAAAATCAGTTAATAGATGCGTTTAAACACGGTTTCAACTAATCATCCTTAAATTGCTCTTTGATAATTTGTGTAATCAACAAGATATGACCACTTCTATTCCAACTAGTAATAAAACTGCATCTTGTATGCAGACCAGAAGTCCAGAAAAAATTGTGAATGAAAGAGTTGAATATAACTATCCAAGTCATCCCAGAGGATTGCATGCTGTGATTCAAAGGTAAGAGGGGAGGTTGTACTAATTAATCAACGCTTGGGATAATTCCTAATTAAGTACTTCCCACCTTTCTAATCTGATGAGCCGAACATTAATGTCCACTCGACAAAAAGTATGTTCAACATATGGTTCCTTTAATGATTCGTTTGTGCGTAAGTGTCTCTAGCAGAAGGAGGAAGCTGGGGGACTCAGAGAAAACCAACAAGTTTAAACAAGTGAGCCTACTCCTTGTCACACACAACCAGAAAAACAAAACTATGCCACTTGACTCAATGACAGACCTTATGATTTCATGTGTACATGTTGAACCACCCAGTCAGTTTTATCAGAGATCTGTATAATTTGCCAGAAAAGTGTTCTCAGGGGTGCTGTAAAATTGACGGACAATGTTTTTTATTTTTTTAAAATGTCGACAATTTCCTGGAGTCCAGTGCGAAATAAAAACAGCATATTTATTATTTTATTCAAAGCACCAATAAGATTTTTGCTGTTTTGATAAGTCTGGTGAAACAAATAACCTGTTTCAAGAAATCAGAATATTTATGTTAATGCAATTTATTAATCAGAAGCAAGATTGGAACATTGAACGTGTGTTTGGCGCTTTTATCGATGATTACATGTATACAATGTCATAGATGAACCCCAAATTGTTGGGGACGGGGGCCATCTGGTTCATTCGCAATTGCAAACAAACCCCATTTTTCTATATAAGAATGGAATTTGACTGTTTTTAATTACAGCCAAGTATTATTCGAATTCATGTAACTATTATATTATAAGCTTATATATTGTAGATGCCAAATTTTATTCCTTCCATTTGGGCTATTACCTGACAATTCAAAGGTAGTTCAGCATTTATTCTCAATATACCTTCAACTTTTTCACAGTTCTCATCCTTTATTTCATAATATGTTTTTTCCTTCTTAATCTTAGCTATACACTATCCATGATCATTATCAAGACAGCAGGCCAGACATGTTTTAAGTATGATGTTATGTAAAATGATTGGTTTTATTAGAATTACACACATCGGCCTTGTTGTTTCCCTGTTATCTCCCTTGATATGAAGGCATTTTTCCAGCGAAATCGACCGGTTACAGCCAAGTATTATTCGAATTCATGTAACGATTATATTATAAGCTTATATATTGTAGATGCCAAATTTTATTCCTTTCATTTGGGCTATTCCCTGACAATTCAAAGGTAGTTCAGCATTTATTCTCAATATACCTTCAACTTTTTAACAGTTCTCATCCTTTATTTCATAATATGTTTTTTCCTTCTTAATCTTAGCTATACACTATCCATGATCATTATCAAGACAGCAGGCCAGACATGTTTTAAGTATGTTGTTATGTAAAATGATTGGTTTTATTAGAATTACACACATCGGCCTTGTTGTTTCCCTGTTATCTCCCTTGATATGAAGGCATTTTTCCAGCGAAATCGACCGGTCCAATATCCTTAGTCGGTCTCGAAAAAACCTGACTGACTGACACATTTTGCGTCAATGTGATCAAAATATCTTTTGGGACTCTCTTACATCACTGCTCTACATAGATGGAACGTTTATTTGGTTCATTGGATCTCTGTTCAGAAATTTTGACCGTTACCCCGCAAGCTCGACCGCTGATTAGTCAAATATTATTGGAGAACTGTGTTGACATATTGATTGCACCATTATTGTCTGATTTTTAGACCGGTTTAGCGGGAGCGAAGGTGACAGGATTTTAAAGCCGAGAATTGGGCCTATTACGTTTTCTTGTGTAGGGAAATATTATTATGATTAAACAAACAATACCATTCACAATCTGAAACAGATTGGATTAATGTTTTGAGGAAGAGATTGTGGTGGTAAAACGTCCGGCATATAATCATTCTAAAAACCGTACTTCAGCTGAATTATATTTCAGCATCACTTTAAATCAAATCAGTGATTTAGATTGTATCTATATATTATAGGGTATATAATTTGTCACTACTTACTGCTGTTTCCTCTGTTTTATTACCCGCAAATCTATCTCTTTTTTTACTTCAATCTGTAATCACAAAGAATAACCTTGTAAAGATAATTGTTGTAAAGACAACACTCAGTGTGGCTTATCAATGACGTTTTTCATCGTTATCATCTTCATCACCACTTCAGGGGATGAGTGGTGTGTGGTTGTGTGTGTGTGTGTGTTGTTGGGATGGGGTGGGGCGGGTAAAATTTATCATTTTTTGAATACTCCCGGTATGGAGATTATTGTTTGGATAGTTTTAATAACCGGTTTGGGCAATCAAAAAGTCGCAGGGCCCTGTAATGATATAATTATTACATTATCTGATCAGTTAAAATACCCCAGAGAAATCCTTTGATCAAAACTGCCAAAATTGCAAAAATGTCAAGATATCGAAACTTAAATTTCAGTCATTCAATTCATATTATACATCGTTGGAATCGTCATTAGGTCAGCTATCGGAATTTATAACTTTTTTTGAAAACCTTTTTAAATCAACAAATAGAGCATTTTCCAAAATTTAGCGATTTTTCGACTTTTTCCGATTTTTAGTTCCTTTTTTTCTCCAACTCCAGTTTTTTTTTCAAAATCCTATTGAATGTCTTCATGTACACCACTACCGGCGGTGTGATAAAACAGTCGATTCCTTTGGTACGGTGTTAAAAACATGTAGAGAGGTATAACAATTAATAATATAAAAAAAAATATCGACCCTCGCTCGACACCCTTAACCCCATGTACATACACCCTGAATATGGGTGCCTTTGACAGGTTCATATGTTGGTTTTCGTGGTCTGTGAGTCTCAATATGACATTGAAAATGCAATATCGCGGTAATCTAATATGGCGACCAAAATGGCGCCGAAAATAAGTATTTTGTGCTTTTCGACCAAACATAGTGTTGGAGTATTTCGACAACTATGTTTTTGAGGTTGTAGAATCCGAATTTGTGGTGATTTCAAACACAGAAGGAACCACTTACAACATATTTATCAACTACTTTCGAGGTCGCAGACTCCGAATTTGTGGTGATTTCAAACAAGTAAGGAACCACTTACAGCATATTTATCACGTGGTGAAATATTCATCAATTCGAATACGGTTACATAGTATCATTATTTTGGCAAAGTGAAGCTATCTCGGACTGAATTCAAATCACTCATCATTACATCTGCTTTACAGCTAAGATTGCTTAGGTAAACCTTCAAATTGGCCCCATAAACAGATGCTGACAACTTTTTATGGCCTTTTAACAAACAGAAAATGTCATTTTGTTCAGGTACTGATTAGGCTGCACCTCTGGCATATCTTACTTCGATGTAATCTAATGATTATTTCGCATTTTGTAAAGGAATACAATTGCTATTTCATTACCACAAAAGCTTCTGTTTCTCGCCCCAGGCTTAGCGATAATACAATATCCTCGGAATGTACCTGGGATCTGGCTTTCACATGCACAGTGGACGCACATTGCAAATATTTAGCGCCTCATTGCAAATATTTAGCGCATCATTGCAATATCAGGCTGGCTCCCCGCTACAAGTCCCAAATCAAAATACCAAATATTTTGCCCTTCTTGTGTAGAAAACCGACAGTTAGTTTAGGTAGTGGCATAGCGAGAAGCTGGATCACCCCTGGGCGTGTACCTTCAATTGCTTTGCCAAGTGACTTACGTATATCTTGACTGTACTTTGTTTGATCGAAACGTTCTTGATCACCCCTGAGCGTGTACCTTCAATTGCTTTGCCAAGTGACTCACGTATATCTTGATTGTACTTTGTTTGATCGAAACGTTCTTGAGAAATAAAGCAAAATTGAATCCGATATTACTCTGTCAGGAATGGATCCAGAAATCCTAGAAGGAGCTCCAATACTCCATCTTGATTCGGAATAGGCAGTGGGTTTCATAAACTATGAGTACAAGCAAAGAGGCACTAAAAATTTAAAATGAAAATCCACTTTGCAAGTGAAAGCCAATTCCCAGGACTTGATCGAATCCCAATCTTCTGGTACCTTCCAAGGATATAATAATATCACTATTATGAAATTCCTCCTGTCATGAAAACGTGGAAGAGAAACAAAAGCTTATGCAGCAACAGGTGAAAGCAAAATCCCAGAACTTGATCACAATCTTCTGGTGCATTCCGAGGATATAGTATTATCGCTAAGTATGGAACTCCTGCTGTAATGAAAGCCCGCAACGAGAAACAAAAGCTTTTTTAGCAAGGAAATAGCAATCTTATTCTTGATAAAATGTAGAACAATCATATGATTATGTCGAAGTAAGATATGTTCGAGGTGCAGCCTTGTTAGTACCCGAACAAAATGACATTAAATTTTCTGTTTATTAAAGGACCATAAAAAGTTGACAGTGTCTGTTTATGGGGCCAATTTGAAGGTTTACCTAGGCAATCTTAGCTGTAAAGCAGATGTAATGATGAGTGATTTAAATTCAGTCCCAGATAGCTTCACTTTGCTAATTTCGACGATTTGTTTGAAAAATGTGATCATTAATAAATTTTAAAGTCATTTTTCAAGTCGCATCAGTAATGTCTACTTACATACTAAATTTCATGAAAATCGTACAACTACTAAAGAAGTTGTCAAGTTGGTCTCAACTTCCGGTTCGAAATCACAGCGACGAAGTTTCGAAATTCGAAAATCCGAAATTGCAGATGTGAAGTAAATGTCTCAAGATACCCAAAGAAAAAAGAATTAGTAAAATAGGTCAAATATTCACAAAGTTACAGCATTGTAGGTAAAATGTATTCGTTCGTAAAATTCGGTGATTTCGGATTCGTAAAACGTTTTGAAAATATATTTAATCAATGTTCGCATCCCATTTTTTTTCAAAATTTCAAAATGATCCTATGGTTAGATTCTGAGAAATCACATTTGCAGAAAATACACAAAAAAATAACTAATAAGTGCTAAGCAGATATTAAAGCTTTGATATTCAAGGTCAGTTTCTGTCGCAGTTATATAAAGAATCTTAAAAAGGAAAAAGAATTATTGAAATCGGCCAAAATATCACCGAGTTATAACGAGAAACAATTCAACCGGTTCAAATTCTACCTTAATTAAAAACAGAGTTGTTATGTCCCAATATGATCAGTCTAAGCAGAAAATTCTCAACATCAAACTTAGTAATGACATAATGAATCTACATTTGGAGTTTCGTCGCTCTCACTTCATTATAACCAAAGTTATCATCGTGCCCCAAAGTATCAACCAATCAGATTGCTTCTCTCTGCTTACAGTAAGCAGACAATGCTTATCTTCGCACTACATCACGGCACTGACCTAATGAACGCCTTCACCAAGATTGAACATTCTGCCCCAAATAGAAGGAGAGTTATTTTGTTTTAAATTCTCGACCCATCAAATTGCTCATCGCTCTGCTTATCCATGACAGACAATGCTCATCGTCGAACGTATTCAAGGTATATATGTAATGAAACTATACACTAAGTTTCATCCCTCTGACTTTATTAGAACTGAAGTGAGAATGCAGTCATTGTATTGGCATAAAAATCAATCAAGATGAACTTAAGTTATCTTGTCCCAGAGTATCAACCAATCAAATTGCTTATCTCTGCCTACCCTTAGCAGTAAATGCTCATCTTCGAACGCCATCAAGGCATTGACCTAATAAGTATACACACCAATTTTGAACATTTTAACGAGAGTTATTGTGTTCCAAAGTCTCGATCAATCAAATTGCAAATCGCTCTGCTTACCCTGGTCAGAAAATGCTCATTATCGAACATAATCAAGGTATTACTATAATGAAAGTATACACCAAGTTTCATCACTCTCACTTAATTAGAACTAAAGTTATCGTGTCCGAAATCATCAACCAATCAAATTGCTTATCTCTGTTTACAGTAAGCAGAAAATGCTCATCTTCGAACTCCATCAAAGCATTGACCTAATAAAGACCTGCACCAAGTTTGAACAGTCTAGCTGAATAACATCGAGAGTTATTGTGTTCCAAACTCTCGGCCAATCAAATTGCTTATCGCTCTGCTTTAGTTAGTCAAGGTATTGACCTAATAATAACATAGACCAAGGTTGAACCTTTATAACTCAATTAGAAGGAGAGTTATTGTGTTTCAAAGTCTAGGCCAATTAAATTGCTTATCGCTCTGCTTACCCTGAGCAGAAAATGCTCATTATCGAACATAGTCAAGGTATTGATGTAATGTAAACTACACACCAAGTTTCATCACTCTCACACTTAATTAGAACTAAAGACATCCGTGTCTCTAAACATCAACCAATCAAATTGCTTATCTCTGCTTACCCTAAGCAGACAATGCTCATCTTTGAACTCCATCACGGCATTGACATAATGAACGCCTACACCAAGATTGAACATTCTGCATCAATTAGAAGGAGAGTTATTGTGTTTCGATGTCTCGACCAATCAAATTGCTTATCGCTCTGCTTATCCTGAGCAGAAAATGCTCATTGTCGAACTGACGATAAATTTATTCGCTGTTGTCACTAGTATAGTTAAGACAAACTTGATTACGCGTACTAGTGGCTGTTGTAACAACCGTTGGCTAACTTTACCGGAAGTTATTGGCTAACTTTACCGGAAGTAAGAAAATTATGTTGCGTAAAGGCGCAGTTTAATTCGAAGATTTTATTATCCTATTAATAATGGCTAATTTTGTAGTAAGAGGCACGAGTAAGTTGATTTACATTTAAATACTCTGTTTAGCTTATTAAGCGTGTAACATATGTGCCAAATTAGTTCAGTCTATGTATAAGACCCGTTTTAAAAGGCTTTTCCTGGTTGACGTTAGCACTAGCTGGCAGTTAACGCAGCCACATGTAATTTGTGTACAAGCGCTATAGCTTATATATCGACGTTTAATTACTTTAGCTTTATTTAGTTTAATTTGAACAAGATTATTACTTAAAAGGATATATATTATATATTACAGATTTCAAATGGTTGATTTGGTTATATTGGTTTAGTTTATGAATGATGATGGAAATAAATAGTTGTGGTTCCTAATCAACAATTGTCATCTTTCTATATGGGTTACCCAAACCAAAAGGCCAAACACACCATACGAAAACCTCTCCTCCACCCTTCTTCTACCACAAACAATTGCATTAGCCGCCCACTATTCGAAATTCAAGCTGTATAATGGTGAAGAAAACAACTCACAATGATTAATCCTGTTATGCAACTTTAACAACAAAAGCAAATCTTTTTCATTTTTATATCTCGATTGTGATTTGCAAACTACTTAGTTTCGAGTATCCCGTTATCAACGTAGACATCTACTTTGACAATTCCAACAGGAGCAACTCATATATATTATGGGTCACAAGCGAAGAGGAATAGAAGCATCCAAAAGGGCCACTTCACAAGGGCTGATAAATTTTTATTTGTCTTAATTGGCAAACATCGACCTGAGGAAGAAATTATTGCTGCTCTCGATGCTTTTGAAGAAGCTTATGAAAATTTAGAAGAGGCTCACCAAAAATATTTATCTTTCATAGAAGAGGATGTTTTAGAACAAGAAGATGCTTGGCTCGATGAATTTTCTGATGACATTGGTCAAGCCAAGATTACGGTATCTGATTATTTAACAAATTTACGCCAAGCTACTTCATCACAAGTTACCACTAGAACGCATCTAAAAGTAAAAGTCGAAAATGCTGAAAAACCTAAATTCTCTGGAGAAATACTGGATTATTTTCAGTTCAAAAAGGATTTTGGCTTCGTTTATAGCGAAAGTTATAATTCCGATGAACTTTTGTATATCCTGAGAAGAAGCATTCCAAAAGAAGCCCAAAACTGGATCGCCAGTGTGGAGTCACTTCACGAAGCATGGGCAACAATCGACACTATTTATGGTGATTCAAAAGTCTTGTCGGATACAGTATTAAAGAAAATCAGCAAAATTAAACCTGTACCGGAAAATGATCTAGCCAAACTAACACATTTATACCACGAAATTAACAGGTCCAGGAATATTCTGAAACAAATTCGCCGTGCTTCCGATCTGGACAATTCAACTACACTGGCAACCATTGAAAGTAAACTGTCTAGAACTGATAAATTAAAATGGGCAACAAAGCAAATAGGAGGAAACATACCAGCCAACATAGACAACTTTTTACAATTCATAAATGAAGAAATTATTGTTTAAAGACTGGCAGGAGCCGAAATACGAAGTTTGTTAAAGGGTAGTGTTGAAACAGTAGAGATCGAGAAAACCGCAACCACTGTTTCCAATCTTCATCCACCAACACCCTCTACAACACCTAGTAATGTACAAAACAAGAAGCCTTCGTGCTGGATATGCAAAGGTGAACATAAACCACCTGTTTGCTCTAAATTTTTAAACCTAAATCCAACAGAAAATCCTGCAAAAAATTAAAGATGCCAAAGCATGTATATTTTGTATAAATAAACATTTCGGCCGTTGCTGACAAAGGAAACCTTGTGACCAAACCACAGATGGGCAAGCTTGGAAGTATTATGATCATCCAACTCTACATGATATGGTGGCTGATTGGTATCATGTCGTAATGTCGTGATGTCGCCTTTCATAACGCGACAACCCGACATCACGACATTTCTACCCGACAACCCGACATCACGACATTTTTACCCGACATTACGACACTAAAAATGTCGTGATGTCGGGTAAAAATGTCGTATTGTCGGGTTGTCGTGATGTCGGGTTGTCATGATGTCGGGTTGTCGCGTTATGGAACAAAAAACTGGCAATTAAGAAAATGGTTGATCAAGTGGAAGTAGATTCACACTCACATTGCAGTTTGAGTTGCATTCGTATCCATTTGTATACGTCCACATTCATAATGTGAACCGTCTTCATTAGCTCAGTCAGAGCAGAACAGTAGGACGTTAAACCCAATTTCATTTCATAATGTGAACATATTATGCCACCGCCCTTGTCTGTGTGTCTGTCATTGAGTCAAGGGGTGTGGTTTCCAGCCCAAGCTTGTACATGACAAAGAGTAGGGTCGTCTGTCTAACCTCGTGGGTTTTCTCCGGGTGCATGCCCTACCCCGCGGGGTGGTGCCAATCCCGCTTTTTTGTTATTATTTTGTCTGTAAATATTCTACAGGTTGCAATTATTAACAGATTTTGTTCAAATTCGGCATGATCAATCAGTTCAATAACAGGATGGTACCTATATTATTATTTTGTCTGTAAACACTCTACAGGTCGCGATTCTTAATGGATTTTCTTCAAATTAGGCATGAGCATTATTATCAAAGAGAAAATGGCACCTACTGATGTAAATGCATGCCCGACCCAAAGGGGCGTTGTCACGCCCACTTTTCGTGAATATTTTGTCTGTAAACACCTTTCAGACTGTAATTCTTATGAGATTTTAATCAGATTTAGCATGATCAAGACAGGATGGTAAACACCCTACAGGCTGCAAATTTTATACGCCCTCATTGAAATATATCGTCGTCGCCCCCGTCTGTCCGCCAGTCCTTCCGTCGGTTAGATTGTGGACTCTCTAGGGCCTAAAGTTATCATCCGATTGATTTTAAATTCATATACATGTACAGTGTTTATGGCCATGAGAAGTAGAATCCCATTGATTTTCACTGCCAGATAATTACTGCCAGAGTTATGGCCCATGATCACGTTTCACTTTTTAAAATCTTGTGCTAAAATTTAATATGCACAACATGGGCTGGTAATCAGATGCTATAACTGTTCAAGTTATTGGAATAGGATTCTTCGTTTCATGAACACAAACACTTGATATAAGTTTCAAATCAATCGGATAATAACTCTAGTCACAAGGAGGGCCGCCAGATTTTGAAAAGTGATCAAGGGCAATAAGTCTGAAAGTAATTATCAGCTTATTTATCTCATGAACAAAACAATGTGTTTAAATTCCACGTCAATCGGTTGATAACTTTAGCATCTAGAGCGTCCACGATATTTTCAATTTGATCAAGGGCCAGTAATTATTGGACATCGCTGAAAATCACTAGGCGTCTTCGTCGCATAAACTTACACACTGTGCATCAATTTCAAGCGAATCGGATGACAACATTAGTCTCTAGAGCGTCCACAAGATTTTAAAAAGTGAAACGTGATCATGGGCCATAACTCTGGCAGTAATTATCTGGCAGTGAAAATCAATGGGCTTCTACGTCTCATGGCCATAAACACTGTATATAAATTTAAAATCAATCGGCTAATCTAACCGACGGACGGACTGGCGGACAGACGGGGGCGACGACGATATATTTCAATGTGGGCGTATAAAATTTGCAGCCTGTAGGGTGTTTACCATCCTGTCTTGATCATGCCAAATCTGATTAAAATCTCATAAGAATTACAGTCTGAAAGGTGTTTACAGACAAAATATTCACGAAAAGTGGGCGTGACAACGCCCCTATGGGTCGGGCATGCATTTACATCAGTAGGTGCCATTTTCTCTTTGAAAATAATGCTCATGTCAAATTTGAAGAAAATCCATTAAGAATCGCGGTCTGTAGAGTGTTTACAGACAAAATATTAATATAGGTACCATCCTGTTATTGAAATGATTGACCATGCCGAATTTGAACAAAATCTGTTAATAATTGCAACCTGTAAAATATTTACAGACAAAACAATAACAAAAACGTGGGATTGGCACCATCCCGCGGGGTAGGGCATGCACCCGGAGAAAACCCACGAGGTTAGACAGACGACCCTACTCTTTGTCATGTACAAGCTTGGGCTGGATACCACACCCCTTGACTCAATGACAGACACACAGACAAGGGCGGCGGCATAATATGTTCAGATTATGAAATGAAATGGGGTTTAACGTCCTACTGTTCTGCTCCGACTGAGCTAATGAAGACGGTTCACATTATGAATGTGGACGTATACAAATGGATAAGAATGCAACTCAAACTGCAATGTGAGTGTGAATCGACTTCCACTTGATCAACCATTTTCTTAATTGCCAGTTTTTTGTTCCATAACGCAACAACCCGACAACCCGACATCACGACAACCCGACAACACGACAACCCGACATCACGACAACCCGACAATACGACATTTTTACCCGACATCACGACATTTTTACCCGACATCACGACATTTTTAGTGTCGTAATGTCGGGTAAAAATGTCGTGATGTCGGGTTGTCGTGTTGTCGGGTAGAAATGTCGTGATGTCGGGTTGTCGCGTTATGAAAGGCGACATTACGACATTACGACATGATACCAATCAGCCACCATAACATGATGCTCCATTTGAAAAAATACAAATGAGAGGTATAGAGGCAGGAGCTGTAGCGGACAGTGGAATTTTACCAGTCACCACAGCTGAATTGTCAAATCAATGCCAAACAATTACCAAGGTAGATTCTTTAATAATGGTGGACGGATGTGCAGCTTTATCCCTTATTAAGGATTTAACTGCTTCAGATCTAGAATTAAAGGGATCAGACATAATGGTAACACTCGGTAAAATAGGCAACATACAAGAGAATTACCAAACCAAAATGTATACTCTCTATGTGCGAAACCTAAATGGTGGACCATATTATAAAGTTAAAGCTATTGGTATCCCTGAGATTTGTAGTGACATAGAACAAATCGACATAGAACACTTCTCAAAGCGATTTCACGTAGACTTACAAAAGATTCATCGTGGATCAGGTTCACCAGATTTGTTGATCGGAGTAGATCACATCAAGTTTCATACTGGAGAGCTTGAGGTTGATAAAGATGTGGCTGTGAGACATTCAATTATAGGCCCAATAATATTTGGAGCAACCAACATTTCTCACAGCTACAGCAACGAGAAGTCGAGAAAATTGTTACCATATCTCTAGACAATTTTATTCGAGCAGAAGAGATGGGAATAGATATAAATAGTTGTTGTATGGAAAGGCGACCAGGTCAAAAACTGTTAGGTCCTACAGAGCGACACGAAGAAAACATTATTCGAAAATCCGCTACAAAGATTAATGGTCAATGGCAAATTCCCATTCCTTGGTGTAAAGATCCTTCTAGTCTTGGTAACAATTACAATCAAGCTTTATCAAGGTTGGAATCTGTAGAGAAACGCCTAGCTAAAACACCAGAATTAGCAAAATTATATGGCGAGCAAATCATTGATCTAGAGAAGAGAAAATGTGCAAAGAAGTTAGAGAAACAAGTCTTATCCCAATACAACGGTCCAGTATGTTATCTGACTCACCATGCAGTTTTGCGACCAGACAAAGTATCTACTCCATGTCGTTTAGTGTTTAATAGTGCTTTACCATAAAAGGGCATACACTAAATGACTTTCAATATAAAGGACCAGATCTCTTGAACTCTTTATTGGGTGTCATCATTAGATTCAGAGAAAAGCAAGTAGGTGTAGTTGGAGATTTGTCTAAAATGTTTCAACAAGTTCTCTTCGACCCAAAAGTAGATGCAAATACCCACAGGTTTCTTTGGCGAAATATGGAAAACAGGTCACCAAACATTTATGCTTTGCAAGTTTTAATTTTTGGTGACAAATGTTCTCCAGCAATTGCAAATACAGCAGTCAACCTAACAGCCGAAGAATATTTAAATACCTACCCAGAAGCTGCTTTAGATATTTTAACCTGTCGTTACATGGATGATTTATGCAACAGTTATGAAAGCTTAACACAAGCTCAACAAAGAATACAGGAAACCGACTTGATTTTATCCACAGGTCACTTTTCTGTTAAACAATGGGTGTCAAATAAAGACATAGGAACCAATCAAAACTCAACAACAAATTTTAAATTGCTGGGACCCAAAGACGAGAAAGTATTAGGCATATCATGGGACCTGCAGCTCGACAAGCTTAAAATTTGTTCAAAAGTTCCTAAGATGTTTAAAGGAAAAAATAAGACACTGGTTGGACGATGCCTGTATTCCTAAGCAAACGCATGGCATTTAGCGTATGCGCAGGCATATTTGACAGGATTGGCTACACAGCTCCCTTTGTAATTCGGGGAAAAATTGGCATGCAAGAATTGTGGAGTGCTAAATATACTTGGGATGAAGACCTTCCACTATCTATTAAGGACTTTTGATTTCTTTGGTTCCAAGAGTTAAAGGAGATAGACACTGTCAATTTTGAACGTTGTTTGACCCCAGAAAATATTTTTTTCTGATGCCAGTTCACAGGCTTATGGAGCTGTAGCTTACTTCCGCTGGACATTAAAATCGGATTCGTTTGCAGTTTGTTTCGTGATAGCAAAATCAAGGGTTGCCCCTTTAAGAAATATTGGTATTCCAAGACTGGAACTAAACAGTCTAATTGTAGCAGCTCGCTTAAACAACACAATTATAACCGAATGCAGAAT
Organism: Patella ulyssiponensis; assembly: GCA_963678685.1. Lineage (NCBI taxonomy): Eukaryota > Metazoa > Mollusca > Gastropoda > Patellidae > Patella > Patella ulyssiponensis. The sequence continues at coordinate 51,345,316 of OY783228.1, read as the reverse complement.
CAAAGTCGAGAAAACTGTTATATTTTCTGATTCAAGGATCGCATTAGCTTGGATTAAATCTGACTCTCGTAGTTTCAAGCCATATGTGTCTGTTCGTGTCGGCGAAATTCAAATAAAAACAGAATCTGCTGAATTTCGATTTATCCCGAGCGAACTACATATAAGTCAACCTGGAGGAAGGTGGACCCTTGGTTCAGATTTCCTTACCACACCTGAAATAAGTTGGCCTGAAGACACTAGTGACCCCGACACAGAAGAAACGGCTATTATTTCTACAGAAAAGTTCAAGAAATCATTAGCTGCAGTCGCAATAAATAACACGCCATATCACGAGATCTACATACAAAGATTTTCTGCATATCGACGAGCTATATCGGTTACAGCTATAAGAGACAGAGTAATGTACAACTTTAAATAGTCTCTGCAAAACACACCAAAAATTTCTGGTGATATAACAGTCAAAAGAACTTGAAGATGCAGAGAAAAGGTTTATAATCGATGCTCAAAAATCAATAATACCATCAATAAAAATGGGAACATTAAAATCTTTAATCCAGTGCTTGATGCAAATGGTATTTATGTAGTGAAAGGCCGTACTAACAATCTAGTTTCGTATGAGAATTATCGCCTCATCCTCATCCTCATGGCTATCTGAACTGATTGTCCGTTACGTTCATCAAAATTGTGGACATCCTGGGGTAGCGGCTTGTGCAGCGAAAGTTCGTAGAAAATATTGGATTATTGCGGTAACGAAATTAGCTAAAAAAAAGTCAAATTTCAGTGCGTATTTTGTCGCGAATGGAATGACCAAACAGAAACACAAATAATGGCAGAGCTTCCTTCTGTTCGTCTTAAGCCACATACACCACCATGGTACTATACAGCAGTGGATTTATTTGGATCCTTTAAGGTCATGGTAGGAAGGAAAACTACAGACAAAGTTTATGGAGTGCTATACACTTGTTTAAGTGTAAGAGCAGTACATATTGACACTTCAAAGGACTATTCAACTATGGAGTTTCTTCAAGTTTTACGACGTTTTTTCAGTTTACGAGGTCAAGTCCATACTTTATTTTCCGATCGCGGTTCGCATCTTGTCGGAGCTGATGCTGATCTCCAAAAGGCTTTAAAGGGTTGGGATTGTTCGAAATGAGATAGTCATATACATGTAGTAATTATGTATTATTCAAAAGTAGTTAATTGGAGGTAACTCTTAATAGCTTTTAGTTCCTTTAGTGTCCGCTAGAGGTCGTGGGGAGTTCGGGGGAAAATGGCTGTTTGCCGTACATCGTTGATTTGATTGACATCGTTTGTTTACATAGTTAATTGTAAAAGATGGGAAGATTCATTAAAATTATTCAATATACATCGTTTCGTCATTCCTCTGGGCTCGTACCGCACATATTTTTGGTAGCAGAGCGTGGTTTGTTAATCGTAAGTAGCATCGAAAAAAGTCATCGAACGTCAACATAGAAAAATGTCAGACGCAGATACTCGTGATTTTATGGCGCGAAACCAGTCGCGCTCGCCCACAGCCACAGTTAATACAAGTCAAGATACGAATAATGATAGTGATAATAGATTAGAAGAATTATTAAAGAAGAAAAGTAAGTTGAAAACGCAACTAACAAAGGCCAGAATTAATTTGACTGCATTATTATGTTCGGAGGTCGAGTCAGAAATTGAAGCTAGCCGCCGGATTCGTATCGCCATAGGACAGGTTTTGTCATTTCAAGAAGACGTTATAGACCTTTTATTAATTCTTTGTGACATTGACGAAGAAAAATATGATATAGAATTAGACTCTGTTCAGAATGACCCCTCAGTTATTAACGTTGTTGAAAGAGCCACGAATATATTGTCGAAAGTACCGTGTTCGGTTAGGCCTATTGCTGGTTCAAGGGAGACAACTCCGATTATGCCACCAAGTGATACAGGACCAAGTCTTGTCAATAACAGTGAAGTTAGCACTCCGATTCAAAACATTTCTTCACCAGAACCTGACCCAATACTTCAAGATAAGAATTCGTCAAATGATAGAGTGTCATCGAACAGTCAACAATCTGTTAATAGCGCATCAAAGTTCAATAATTCTCAGCAGATTGATAAGGACATGTATCATCATTTACAGAGAGTCACAGTGCTTAAATTCTCGGGTGATAAGAAACTTTATCAGATTTTTAAAGATGCGTTTTTTGAATGTATAGATAAAACAACATGCAGTCCAGCATATAAAATGTTACAACTTCGTCAATGTTTAGAAGACTATGCACTTAAAACTATTGAAGGTTTTCCAGCGTCAGAGATAGGCTATGAAGCAGCCAAGAAACGCCTTGAAGATAAATTCGGAGGTGAGCGTCGTGGTATTCTTATGCATTTAGATACAATCCGTCAAATGAAACCCGTTAGTCCTGATTTAAAAAGTATTGAAGAGTTCGCTGATAAATTAGAATTAGCTATCATCAGTTTTCAAGATAATGGCAGAAACGAAGAGTTTGAGACTGATTCAATGTTTTATTGTATCGTTAAATCAAAACTATCAACAATTCAAGTGACACATTTCAAGCGTTGGATTGTTGCTGAGAAAAAAGATGAAAATATTGTTTCGCTTCATAGATGGCTGTCGGCAGAGGTTAAAGTTAGAACCGAAGCACAAGAAGAGGTAGAAGGTTTTAATAAATCGTCATTTACGTCAAAACCAAAATATAATATTAACACCGGTCGCTCTGGAACTTTTACAACCTTTAATAAATATCGTTCGTATCTAAAAAATAGAAATCCATGTATGATTTGTCAGAAAGATCATAACCTACAAGATTATCACGTATTCAAATCGATGCAAGTACACGACAGATGGGAGGTCGCCAAATCAAAGAATTTGTGCTTTCGTTGTTTAGATTCGTCACATATTTCGCGTACACGCGGCGGCCATTTTGTCTGTCATTTTTGGTCACGAAATTCTTCTTTACAGTGTAACGGTGATATAATCAGACGGTTTTTAAATCGGATAATAAAATGTGACCACCAGAGGGACCACATAAACGAAAAAAGGCGATTTTTCGTACAATCAAAGGCCATAATTCAGGAAGTTACGATCCTATATGCGTAAATATCGAAAGGTACCAAGATCTTTGAGTTATATACATGCCTGTTAAATTTCATCCAAATCGGTTCAAAATTGTGACCTGCACAGTGTTCAAAACCTTGACATACCATATGTTTACACTTTTCGCGTACAAGCGGCGGCCATTTTCTCCGTCAATTTTGGTCCGATTTTCACGAAATTCGAACTCACCCTTCTTTGCGGTGTAACGGTGATATAATCAGACGCTCTTTTTTTAAATGGGATAATAATTTCGACCTCCAGAGGGACCACAATCAGGGGCCATAATTCAGGATGTTACGATCTTTGAGTTATAAACATGCTTTTCAAGTTTCATCAAAATCGGTTCAAAATTGTGACCTCTACAGTGTTCACAAGTTAAAAACGTGATTTTGCGTACAATGAGGGGTCATAATCCATGAAGTTACAATAAGATACATGCCCATATCGAAAGGAAGCGAGATCTTAGGGTGATAACCCTATATTTCAAGTTTCATTGACATCGGATAAAAATTGTGACCTGTAGAGTGTTCACAAACAATTGTGAACGGACGGACGGGCAGGGGCGACGACAATATACGTCCACATGAAATTGTGGGCGTATAAAAATAATCGAAATCGGTCGGCGTTTCGTGAATTCGTCTTATATTTCCGAAATCAATAATTTCTGGTTAGCCTCCTTCCAAGAACGGGTGGTGGCCTTGGAATCAATGTATTACCAAAACTTTTTGAGAATCCGAAATCACCGAAATTTACTGATGAAAAAATTTACCTTCACAGCTTTAACTTTGTGATCTATTTTACTATTTTTTTTCTTTGAATACCTTAAAACATTTACTTTAAATCTGCCATTTCCGATTTTCGAAATTCGAATATTACAACTAATTTTCACATACATTCTCTTCATATGGATTATTGCTACAAGTTTATAAAAGTTGAGAAGAAATATTTTAAAATATGTAAAGCATGAATGGGCTGTGAGTAGCTCATATTTTCATCTCTAAATCGAATAAATGGCGTCAAAAAATCTAATCAAGTCAACAATTTCGTTTTTAACCCAAATCAAACGGATTTACACATTTTACGTTATATTTAAGTCGTACTGGTCGAATTACAAACTGTTTGTAAATGATTAAATATCTGAAGTATAAAATATTAACCTTTCTGTTTAGCAAGTCTTCTAATTTTCTCCTTTCTTCTCTAAGTTGTTGCCTATACAGGTCTAGATTGTGTAGATTTGGCGCTGCAAAATAAATACGTAAAACATATTTCATGTCATAAAAATATATTAATTATATCGAATTTCCAACCCATTAGTCCTAAATTAAACACGCAAACTCTCATTTCCAATCTTGAACAATCTTGTGAAAATCGATAGGCACTTCCCATGCAACATTCAATGCACTTGCCCAGTACAAGCACAAATGGGTGTCAAAACATCGCCTCGCTGAGCTCCTTAATGTCGCTGGTTTTTATCTTTTTGGCCACTGCATCATCGCTCCCATTCGGCTCCATCCTCAAAATAGATTCTATCGTCTTTACATAGTTACTTTAGACCACATTTTGAAGCAGTTCTAATACTTGTCACCGATACGATTCGCTGAATCCATAGAGCTTTGGTATCGCCCCCTAAAATCGACGGAGAGTTCTGCTAGGAAAACAAAATCAAAATGGAAACCATATTGAGAGAAAATCATAAAGTTCCCTGTATGTGTTTTCGTGGCCCAAAAATTCAGATATCAACATAAACTTTGTTCCAGCCAAAGGTATTCCAATATGACCACTATATCTGCGATATTTCAAATGAAGGGGTTTAACGTTATACAACTCTGCCCAAACTGGAATAATGAGCACGGCAGTTATGGTAATAAGATGGTGTTTTACGTTTAAACTGGAGGTTTTCCAGGTAGCCGAATTCATATCTGAACTGCTAAATGTACTATTTTCTTTCATGGTCTCCTGGACATAGATATTTTGTCGAATTTGAGTAACATAATGGTGTTTTATTCGGTCATGGCATATTTTGCGGTTGAGATTTGACGTATTATACCATCACATTGCTAACATCGAAATTTCAAGCAAAATTTTGCCATATTTTGAATAAAGCCGTCATATTGGAATACTAATATGTATTGAATTTGGCACCATCCGGAATGAATGAAATGTTGTTTTATGGCACGCCAGCTCCAACCGGGCTATATTGCGTCTGTCATGCAAGGAGGGCTCGTGCGCCTCGACGTGTAAACTCTGCACTGGAGATGTACGGAATGCTCCCAGACTGATTCGAAGTCCTTGGTTGTGTATGGTGTCGAGCTCTTTGAGATAAGACTCGCGGGCAGACCCATAGACAATACACCCATAATCGAGCTTAGATCTTATTAAAACTCGATATAGTCTGAGCAAGACCTTACAGTCTGCTCCCCAGTCAGTATTTGATAAGACTCTCAAAATGTTGAGGGCTTTCAGACATTTCTTCTTGAGGGTTTTTATATGGGGGATAAATGATAATTTCTTGTCAAATATCAAACCCAAGAATTTTGTTTCATCTACAACAGGAATGGGGCTGTTATCCAGTGTAAGCTCTGGATCAGGATGTAAACCTCTTCGTTGACAGAAGAGCATACAAACAGTCTTCGATTTCGAAAATCGAAATCCATTGTCAGTTGCCCATCGTTGAATAAAATTCAAACAAAGCTGCAACTGACGTTCGATTGTCTGCATACTTGTCGATCCTTAACATATCTGAAAGTCATCAACGTATAGAGAGCCATCGAGCCCACGTTTAAGGCACGCGGGAATTGTATTAATTTTAATAGCAAATAAAGTGGGAGATAAAATACTTCCCTGAGGAAATGGATCAGAGAATATTGAACCCAAGCGTACCTTAAACGACCTATCTTCTAAGAAATTTTCAATGAAGATAGGTAAGCGACCTCGCAGACCGAGGTTATGGAGGTAGCGCGTGATACCATATTTCCATGTGGTATCATAAGCTTTCTCCAGATCAAAAAATATAGCAACTAAGTGTTATTTCTGGATGAACGTTTCAAATCGAACGAGATGATCAAGAGTGCTTTTTTGGGACCGAAATCCACATTGAAGGTCAGTTATGAGGTTGTTGCACTCAAGGTACCAAACAAGTCTTCGATTGATCAATCTCTCCATGGTTTAGCAAATACAGCTAGTTAAAGTAATCGGACCATAATTAGTAGGATTCGTAGGATCTTTACCCGGTTTAGGGATGGGAATTATTGTGGCTTCATGCCACGAAGGGTGAAAATTCCCATCAACCCAAATACGGTTTTAAAGATCTAATAATATTAAGAGTGTTTGAAAAGGTAAATGTTTTAAGATTTAGTAGTTAATTTCATCTGGACCAGTTGCAGTGTCCCGAGCTCGCTTTAGCGAATCCCGAAGTTCTGCAATGGCAAAGATGTCATTGTAGCATTCATCATTGTGTGACTTGAAATTAAGTGGCCTTTTCTCCTGTTCAGTGGCGGCGCCAAGGGGGGGCAAGGGGGGGGGGGGGGGGCACCAAAATCTTGCCTGCCCTCTGTTTGCCCCCCCCCCCCAATAATTTTTGGGACAAAAAATGTCTGAAATGCTACCTGGCTGCATTCTATTTTACAAAATATAGTGGCGAAAATATTCATTCACTTTGAGTCACTCTTACTCCGCCCGCTCGACACTTTCTTCGCTGATCGTATAAACTAGCGATTTGGCGACAGGCGGTATCTGTTAAGCTCTATTTATCTCGACGATCAATGCCTGAAATACTGCCAGACTGCATTTCGGGCCGTCTACTTTTCAAATTTTCGTTGAGGTTCGCAAGTCCGTTTATTTCACAAAATATAGTGGCGAAAATATTCCTTCACTTTGAGTCACTCACTCCGCCCGTTTGTCACTTTCTTCTCTGGTCGGATAAACTAGTAATTTGGCGACAGGCGGTATCTTTATCTCGACGATCAATGCCTGAAATACTGCCAGACTGCATTTCGGGCAGCCTACTTTTCAAATTATTGAGGACTTCATTGAGTTTCATGTGACACTTTCCTCTCTAGGGTCGGAAAGACTAGTGATCAGGCCAGAGGTGACATCCGATCAGCTCTATTTATCTCTACGATCGGTGCCTGAATACTGTCAGGCAGCATTTCCAACAGTCTAGTTTTCAAAATTTTCTTGGTGAGGTCCCCAAAACCCCCACAAGGACTCGCTACTTTAGCGCACACAAAGGTACTTCGTTGAGGTTCGCAAGTCCGTTCGTTTGCCATTTTGGTCTCTGATCGTATAAACTAGTGATCAGGCTACGGACAGTATGATGTCAGATTTATTTATCTCGACGATCGGTGCCTGACTGAATACGCTGTCAGAGAGCATTTCCGAGAGTCTATTTTTCAAAATTTTCTGGGGGAGGTCCCCCATACCCTCCATAAATACTCCCGACATTGGCGCTCGAGAGTGGGATTCGTCGAGTCCGTTCGTTTGACACTTTACCTCAACGGTCATTGCCTGAAATACTGCCAGGCTGCAATTTCTGGCAGCCTGTATTTCAAAATTATCTGGGGGAGACCCCCCCCTTAGTTGATACTCGTGCCTTTGCCCCCTTAACCTTGGACTTTGTCCCAGCTTTGCCTCTCCAACCAACGATGGCTGGCGCCGCCACTGCTCCTGTTGTTCTTTCATGCCTAGAAAGGCATTGGAGGAGAAATTGGATGATTAATTAAATGAAAAAGTACTGGCCACAGAATTAGCAATATCAGGGAATGCTGTTAAGGTGGTATTAGCAATATTTAGATGGTTAACTGATATAGCACTACTTTTACTTTTAATTCTACGAATCCTATCCCATACCGATTTGGATGTTGTACGGGAATTGATCCTAGAGACGTAACCTTGCCATGAAGACTTTTTGCTTGACGTATGGTTCTTCGGGCCTTCGCCCTTACCATTTGGTATGCTGTAATAGTCTCCATGGAATGGTGGTCCTTTATCGTCTCAGGATGCGATCACGCTCTTTAAGAGCTGATTTGCAATCTTCATTATACCATGGTTTATTGAAACGTTTTGGTTCAGTCGTGGTTTTTGGAATCGCCTGCTCAGCTACATCTTGGAGAATTGGAGTAAATAAGGCCATAGGCTCATCCGCATCTTATAACTCCTTTGCATCAAAAGAGAAGAGACACAATTATTCAAACAGAGCCCAATCAACCTTATGTAGCTTCCACCTCTGCGACCTTTCAACCGGGGAGGGTCCTTAATTATCTATTAAAATAGGGAAGTGATCACTGCCACACAGATCTTCATTAACTCACCACGTAATATCCTGATATAGGACCGGAGAGCAAATGGTGAGATCAAGAGCTGAAAATGAAGCTGTGGCAGGGTGTAGATATGTAGGCGAGTCATCATTTAATAAGCACAAAATATTAACGTTAATGAAGTCAGCAATTTGATTACCTCTGATATTATCATCGGGGCTACCCCAGAGTGAATGATGACCATTAAAATCTCCCATAAGGAAAAAAGGGAGAGGTAGTTGCGCAATCGGGTCATCAAGATCCCCGGGGTTTAGATTTAAACTTGGTGGTAAGTACAGACAGCACAGAGTAATGGGAATATGTAAAGTCACCCTGGCAGCCACAGCTTGTAAAGGAGTGGTTAAAGGAACTTGACTCTGTGGGGACATCCCCATTAGGAATAATGGAAACACCATTATGTGCTCTACCATCATTATTGGCAAAATGATGATAGTCAACAAAAAGTTTAAATGATAATTTATCGGTTGTTTTAAGGTATGTGTCTTGTAAACAATTAGCTAATGGATTGAATTTTTGTATTAGGATTTGGACTTCATTAAAATTTGGCTTAATACCATTGGATTATGGAATTAACCATCGTCAGAGATGTTTAATAGGACTCCTGGAATGCTGTTTTGGATTGGGGTCATGAACATCCACAACAACATCCATCAGGTTGTCCCGATTTCCGAACCTGTCATAGGTCAGGACAGGATCATCTCCACCATTCCTACTACGGAAGGGCAGTAATTTAGAACCAGCCTTCGAAGTAGAAGGTTGGTTTGGGGGGCGGGGGTGGTGGTTTTCCACCTTTCGGGGGTAGAGTGGGTGGCTTTCCACCATTTGAAGGAGTTTCTGGCACAATCTCCTCTGTTGCCTCGGGCACTATAGGAGAACTTGTCTGAATACCGAGGGCAATAAATTCCGGTTTCTTTGGTAATGGAGGCTTGGTGGATGATCCTGTCTGCCCGGAAGCTGGCAGACAGGGGCAACTCGGTCTGACAGTGACAAGCAACGGACACGGTGGTTTTCCACCTTTCGGGGGTAGAGTGGATGGCTTTCCACCACTTGAAGGAGTTTCTGGCACAATCTCCTCTGTTGCCTCGGGCACTATAGACGAACTTTTCTGAGTACCGAGGGCAATAAATTCCGGTTTCTTTGGTAATGGAGGCTTGGTGGATGATCCTGTCTGCCCCGGTAGCAGGCAGGGGCAACTCGGTCTGACCAGAAACGGAAACGATCTTTGGCTTCGCTACATTTACAAACGAAGTTGCAAATACAGGCAATGGCGTGGCAAGCTCAACCAATTTCCGCGCTTCGGGGTAAGAAATATTTTTTCCGTTTTGATCTGTTGCACCTGTTTCTCATTTTTCCACAAAGGACACTCTCTTGAATAAGCAAGTGGAGCTCCTTTGCAATTGGCACAGTGATGTTGGAGTTGACATGATTCACTGTCGAGGCCATCTTGGCCACATCGTGCACAAATTGGTTTTCCCTTACATACATTTTTGCCGTGCCCAAAGCATTGACACTAAAAGCAACGCAATGGGTTTGGAATGTAAGGGAAAACTGAAATTAAGAGGAATCCTGCTTTTATTGTTTTGGGCAGTTCTGGTTTGTTGAATGTCAGGATATAGGTGTTAGTTTGGATGATGTTTCCGTTACGTTTGATAGAATGCGTTTTACAACTGTCACACCTTATGAGAAGAGATTTCCAAGCATCTCTTCCTCGTTGCTACCTTCTAAATCCTGAGACCTAATAACACCTCTAGAAAAATTTAGACTATTATGAGGTGTTGTTACCTTTATAGGAATGCCCGCTGAAGTTTTAGATTTTAATAAACATAACGAATGTTGCTCCTTAGCGCATTCAACTAAGAGAGTACCATTCCTCGTTTTTTTAACGCTTTTAGGTTCACCAGATCATCCGGCGAGGCCCTTGACAATTAAACAAGGAGATTGTTTACTTAATGTGGTTCCATTGGTACTCTCAAGAACCAGAAACCTATACCAAGTTCGGGAAGTTTTATTTGAGATATAAAAAATTTCGTCTGTCGGTCCGCGTTTCGGGGGACGAGGTTTTTTATTTTGGGAAGCCAATTATTAAGCTTGAAGATTCATCACTGCCTGCTCCCCAATCACCAAGGATTGCAACATCCGTACAGGCTATTGCGCGGATGTCCATCACTGGCGCCCGGCGAGAACATCCAGTGGTATACTCAGACAAAATAAAGAGGAGAACCTTGTGCTTTATCTGATTGACCCAAGCCGCTGCTTCTGAGAAGATGCTAAGGGTTTAACTGTACTAAACTAATAACACAGTAAGAGGAGAAAACAAATCATCTTCTCATCAACTAACACGACCAAAGCCGATTGATCACTGTGGGCCACACTGACCTCCCGTCTAGGTGAACCATGGGCCAAAGTAATGTGTTGCAGAGAAAGGGCTCGCAAACCAAATCCCCACTCAATTACCAAGATTCAACTCTCCACCGACACGGGTCGCAACGCACGGCAAACACGTTGCCCCATTACAGGGATCCTTTTAGTCGCCTTTTACGACACGCATGGCACCATCCGGATTCTGAATCACCACATATTAAAGATATATAATCCATCACCAAACATTAGATGGACTTTATTTCATGACCCTGGGACAAGCAACTCGGCAAAACGTTTTGAAAAACACATAGTCTCTAGCGTCACTCCGTATATTTTATGTCTGGGGTAACTGGAAGTCACTTTACTATAAGCACATTCATCGGAAAAAGGTCCGCAAGTGGCAAAACATATCGATTTTTAGCGTCTAATGAAACGAAGACGAAAGTAAAAGTTTCTCTTTCGGTTTCGTTTTTAATGATTTGAACGATCATTAATTCAATGTAGCGTTTATCAGTCCCGATCTTGACCCAGGCACCCTGACGATGATGATAGCATCAACGGAACGAGAACGGGTCGGGGCTCCACGGCACTAAGGCCTGGATAGGTTACTTATAGTTTGATAACTGAACAGCTAAATCCATGATAATAAATGTTTCGTATACTAAACGTTAGCATGAGGCAAAACTTTATAAAAACCAAACAAATTCTAATGATTTTCTGATTATTACTTAATGAGTCGATACTCTTAATCAGATTGTAGTGTATTATAAATGTTTCTTTTTCGAAAAAAGTAAAAATATGCGACAACTCTTGGTGAATACCAGGACGATTTAGCTGCTGTTTCGTTGCCTGGCAACCTATCTTTCCAAAAAAAGGTGAACTGACATAATCCAATTCTAATCTTACCCATGGAACTAGGTGCCCATATTCAGAAAAGTTACCAGTTTTCTTCTGCTTTACGATCAAATAAAAGTGTTGTTTTTTTTGTTCCTTTATATCAACAAATGTTGTTGAAAACATTACTTGATATACCGTCGGTACCCTCTGGGCTCTAGATACCTGGATAAGTGTTCCAGCGAGCTTCCCCCTCTTACGGGCCCTGCTTTATTTCCATCGTAAGGCTTAACCTGGTGTTTGACTACCGGGCTAGTATCATTTCAGCTAGAGCCAGTAGCAAAACGTAAAAATCGGGTAGACCAATTTTCACCTTTTTGAACTCTGTGGTGTTGTCTGTCCACGTGAACGTGGCCCCTGAAACGCAACTCTCTAAGTGATGCTTTTAGGAACACTACCAGGGGATGCTGTTTGCATTACGGCCCTAACTAGTTTTGTAACAAATCTCGCTACACCTGTGTCAAAATACAAATCCTTCTGATAATTTTGGGGATTAAACTACTTCGGAGTGAGCAAATGTCAAAATATGTCAGCCTTTAATGCACTTCTCCAGAAAAAGAATCCTTGACAATGGGAGTTCGATATAAGAGTGCCGATACACCACTGCATGACAAAATTCCCATCACCTAGAGGGAGCAGACTATTGGTGTAGACTATTTTTTATCAACAATTGATATGAATCCGTGTTCTTATGGCTACTGTAATAGATAGTATCAACTTAAGAAAACGTTTGCTTGGTGATCGGGGCTATACTATGTACCGGAAAACACCCAAAACACTAAACGCCGGAAAACAGCCTGAAAGCCCCCTAAATAGGCAACCCTGATCCTGGTCCTCTGGAAAATATCGGAAAAACCTAACACCCTAACCCTACCCCCCCCCCCCACACACACACACAGAGACGACGTGCTCCTCTGGAAAAGACCGGAAAAATGGGTGGCACTTGACCAGGTTAATAGTAAATAATCTCCATTTTTTATCAATTAAAAAAAAACGATTTTCATCAAACATGACGAAAAACCAACCACTTTATCTACACACTGAAAGGTGTAACAGGGCAATGTGGACCACATTAACGTGGCTTAATGTGTGTAGATAAAGTGGTAGTTGTTTCGTCATGTTTGATGAAAATCGTTTTTTTTTAATTGATAAAAAATGGAGATTAACAGGGCAATGTGGACCACATTAACGTGGGTTCCAGTTCCATTAAGAACAAGCCATAATAAAAATAGAAATATATCTATCTATCACTGAAAAGTGTAACAGGGCACTATTTATCCAACACCAATTAACATACAAGTCTGTCTGCCAATTGTCTGAGTAAAAAATACGTAAAAATAAACAGTTTGGTCTACTGTCATTTGTTCGAAATGGATATGGTTTCAAGGCTTTTACACTGTTTGACATATTTTAAATGATCACGTATTTTCGTTTTTGTGTCCTCATTTTAATGAGCCAGTTGATTAATTAGTACTCACGCTTTTCCCGTGAAGGATAGCATGTAAATTAAGACTTTTACCTCATTACCTGATTATTTTTCTTAAACATGTGGACTTCCGAATTTAGACTTTGTAGGGAGTTTAAGAAAACAAATTGTTGACGGTACACAATTTGTGTTATACATACATTATGCAAGAGCTAAATATGCCGATTGTCGGTCTTCCTTTTAGGCCTCGGATGTCATAGATATAAATTAGATCTTTATTTACACAACAAGCCAAAAATCAACTATGTAGGCCCACGGATGGCTTGGATTCGGCATGGATTTAAACAGGATTTCATTGATTGATTAAATCTTTAAATGGCGTCGTAAACGGAGATTAACCATTACGTTGACGTCATACTCCGGGATATTTTCCATAAAAGGCAGTGATGATCGAGGCTAAATGATAGAGCGTACGAAACGAGGCAGCTGTTGAACGAGGCCGCATGTCAGTCAATTTGATCGAAAGTTCGATATATACGGCCTTGATATTATGTTTAATTGTGGTTAAAATGAGAGTTTGCATGTCAGTATTATACGCTCTTTTGTCACTTGCGTTTACAGTAAAATTATGGAAATTGCTAAACATTGCAGTTAACATCACCCCAGTTGAATTGCATCCCCATTGGATCACTGTTTCCTATTTGTCTGCTCATAGATAATACCGTATAATTGCCGACTTGCCTTTAGCCCTTAACGTGACGTTGCCTGCTGGTTCGTGCGCAATTTAGATTATTACAAAAGATTAATTAGCTACTGTGTGACGTTTAGTTGAAAAAAGGTTACAAATCGGCAAAATATGACTCATTATTTTTTTAACTAGATAATTCTTCAAACACCTTTATTTTCATTTTTCTAATACTTCCAAAAAATTTCTAGAATTTAATTTGCAGAAGGAAACATTTTTATATTGCGAGCAAACTAACCCACAACGCTGTGCCACCTATATACAGGCTACGGTATATCTATCTATTTAGATGTTGTATTTTATCATTAATTGCATGGTACCGGTATAAATTCATCTTTGTGTACCTTATACACCCGGTCGAACATTACGTACATCAGAAAAACTATTCAGCTAGTCTCTTATGGTCAGCGCTCTTTTAGTTATCAAGAACCTGTTTTATGGAATAATCTACCATTTAGTTTAAGATGTTGTACATCTATATATTCTTTTAAAAAACAACTTAAAACACATTTATTTAATCAGGCTTTTAACTGACTGTGTGTGCAATCGTTAACATGTCCATAATCTTGTTGTTTATTTATCATTACATTGTCATTTTGTAAAGTGCCCCTGAACATGTTATATGAAAGGATGCACTATAAATATGCTGTAACAATAATAACAAGCCAACAGTGAGGCTGATGTCCCCCGACGAAATCCCAAAATAAATAGATGACACATATTAATTAATCGCACATTTATTTTTTTCAAACGTATCGAGAAATCAAACTGTACACGAAGTGTCATCCAAAAGTGTTTTATAAAGAAAAATGCTAAAACGGACGAGAAAAATAAAAAAAAAGTATCCTAGTTAGGGGGGCCCTAAAGGCAGACAAAAGCGCCCCCACGCTTGACAAAAGGGCCCCTCTGGCCAAGGGAAAGGGCCCTCGTGTCCGAGTCAATCGTTTCTATACACTGTTACTGTCGAATCCATTAAATTGCTTATCTCTGCCTACCCTAAGCAGAAAATGCTCATCTTCGAACGCCATCAAGGCATTGACCTAATAAGCATACACACCAATTTTGAACATTTTAACTCAATCAGAAGGAGAGTTATTGTGTTCCAAAGTCTCGGCAAATCAAATTGCTTATCGCTCTGCTTACCCTGAGCAGAAAATACTCATTATCGATCTTAGTCAAGGCATTACTGTAATGAAACTATACACCAAGTTTCATCACTCTCACTTAATTAGAACTAAAGTTATCGTGTCCCAAAGCAATTGCTTATCTCTGCTTACCCTAAGCGGAAAATGCTCATCTTCGAACTCCATCAAGACATTGACCTAATAAGCATATATACTAAGTTCGAACATTTTAACTCAATTAGAAGGAGAGTTATTGCGTTCCAAAGTCTCGACCAATCAAATTGCAAATCGCTCTGCTTACCCTGAGAAGAAAATGCTCATTATCGAACTTAATCAAGGTATTACTGTAATGAAACTATACACCAAGTTTCATCACTCTCACTTAATTAGAACTAAAGTTATCGTGTCCCAAAGCATCAGCCAATCAAATTGCTTATCTCTGCTTACCCTAAGCGGAAAATGCTCATCTTCGAACTCCATCAAGGCATTGACCTAATAAACACATACACCAAGTTTGGACATTCTAGCTCAATTAGGAAGAGAGTTATTATGTCCCAAAAAGTGTGACGGACAGACAGACAGACAGACGAACCCATTTTAATAGTCCCCCAACTTTCTTCGAAATAAAATAAATGTTTTTACAGACTTACTTTGTGTAACCCAGGTGAAATATTTACATACAGTAATTAACAATGAATGGATCCGGGGGCCAGCCGTAAGCGTCCACTGCGCTGTACAGTACCGGGCCTGTGGTGACACAGACTTCACTCATATTTGAAAACGATAGGGAATACAACACAAAGAAATCATTGTATAATGTCAGCACAGGTTCGATATTGAGTTGAGAATAGAGAGTGAGTGACAATCCATTTATTCAGTGTTAGACATTTGTACAACGGATGTGCGGTAATGAGTGGTTGATTATAATACATAGATTTGGATCTACAATAACTAATATCAGCTATGGACACGGATCGACATATAATAAGTGTGAATACGACAATCCTCCCCAACTTGAATAAAGAATGTGATGACAGTCTTCAATATGCATACTATTATCAAACTGGAAAAGTCCTATAAAACTAAAATTTAAATTTCAACCATTGAAACTTTTAAAAGTCTTTTTAACTTTAACACTTAAAATAACCATTACAGAAATTTCCGGGCACTCCGGTTTCCTCCCACTGCTAAAGACCCCTACGCGCAAGCGAATTATTGAAATAAAATTGGAACCATATGTTAGTCCCAAAATGACCTAGTTTGTGTCGAGTGCTCTCTCTCTCTCATTACAGAAATTGTTAATTTACACGGTTTATCACTATCTTTCTCTATGATATTTTCTTGTGCACAACTTAACATTATAACACATTTATGTTAATAAAGAATTAAATAAAGGGTTCAATGTTTTGGTTTACATCTCATCAATCAAACATCTTGGTGGTCTTCTAATACAATGCGGATATCTAGATCTATGTTGATTAAATGGGTCACGTTTTAGATCTGGGTCGTTGTCAACTATATATTGGTCATCAGTATCCTCCTCATCTTCTTCAGAAGAATTATATTTGTCTTTCGGAATTACTTTTAAAAATGAGCTATTACGAGTAATATGATGATCATGTCCTTTTGCAGTAATCATACTTCCTTTTACAGATTTAACTTTGTATGGTTTAGGATTAAAAACAGTGGAGAATTTGTCTTCCTTGACTGACGAATCAAAACAGTATCACCTGTATGTTTCTTTGCAGATCGTCTTTTGTCAGCATAGTCGTTTATTTTAGACTACTGAGATTGGTCACGTTCCTTGACATTAGCTGGAGTTTCTTTAGTACGAAATTCTGGAAGTTTTGTTCGAATTGGACGATCAATCATCAGATCAGCTGGTGTGTGATTAATTTTCGGATGCGGGGTAGCACAATAATTACGCAAAAATGTGAACAGTTCTTGTTTCCAACTTTTACGTTCGACAATTGCAGATCGGATAGCCTTACTCAGAGGTTGCATCCAGTCTTTCAGCTTCCGCATTGGCTTGAGGCCAAAGTGTGTTTTCTTGTGTTTGAATCCGAGATACTTAGAAAAATTAGCAAATTCTTGACCTTGAAAAGGCGGTCCACTATCACTTTTCACAATTCACGGCATTCCAAAATACTTTATCTAACACAGGAATTATTGAATCTGCAGATGTGAATTTTACTGTTTCAACTATGGGAAAACGAGAATAGTCATCAATAATCACTAACAATTAATATCCATTATGAAATCTTTCACAAAAGTCAATAGAAACATTACACCAGGTTCCATCTGGAAGTTCAGACATTACTAATGGTTCAGGATGTACTTTACTTGTGTTGATTGCCATGCAATACAAGAGTCAATTTGAGTCTGATGGATTTTTTGGTTTTGGTGAAGGCAAAATTTGAGAAATCCAAGGCCTAGGACCTTTAGCTTGCTCGTTGATGTCTTGATCCAATAACTTCTTTATTTCATCTTCAACTCTAGTTCGCAGATGAAATGGAACTCGTCGATGTGGTTGGATGACTGGAGGAACAGAGTTATCTATGTGTAGATGAACTTAATAATCTTTAAGTTTTCCAAGTCCTTGGAATATGTCACTATATTCATCAACCAATTTGTCAAGAAATGGACTCGAGTTGATATTATTGATTGACGGTAGTTGTATCAATCCCAGATTTTTCATTACTATATCCAGAGACACAAAAGGTAGTGTCTGTTGTTTTGTTGTTCACAGGGTTTCTTAAAGTAGTTTCAAACTTCCCAAGTAAACTAACTGTTTTCTTTGATGCGTATTGAAAAATCTTCATACTTGTGGGTTGGAGGGCTATAGGTACTTCTTCATACCTGTTTTTACCCATGATGTCAATACTAGTGCCAGTATCGATAATAAAATTAATTGGAATGTGGTACTTTCCAACTTGAATTCTACTTGTGAGTGATTCTTCTAGAGCAAGTTGACATAACTATCGTCACTCGATGTTCCTTCTTCGGAATGTCCTTTCGGAATGGTATTGACTTTGTCTTTGAGATCTGTGGTAGCCTGTTTGTCTCAGTCCTTGATGCTTGTGAAACTTGTATCCAATACCACTCTTAGATCGTTAACATTTAGTAAAGTGATTGCTTTTTTAAACATTCATTACCTCGGGCTGGGCAATTTCGCATGCCACCATCATGAGGCAACTTTCCTCCACAGCGATTGCAGGATTGAGTTCTCTGTCCAACAGATCTTTTTTCTTCATTCGGTTTCTTTTGACGAAATTTCTGGAAACTTGGCTTTTTCCGAGTAAAATCACCAATTTTATTGACATTTAATTTTGAAAGAGTAGTCTATTCTTCCATCCGGCTTATTTGTCGTCCAATTCTACCTTGGGTGAGGAGTTTCGAGAGTGTTAGTTCAGGATCTCGCAGGGCTGTTCGTCTGAGTTTCTTTGATGAAGATTTGGCAATTAATTGCGACTTGATTTCTCTGTCAACTTTGTTAAAATCACAGTTGACTGATAATTCATGTAGACGTGTGTCAAAACTGTCAATTGTCTCATCTTTTTCTTGTCTGGCTTGACGGAAATTGAAAACATCATATTCAACATATTTCTGTGGGTTGAAATAGTCCGTGAAACAGTCTTTACAGTGTTTATAGTCATCTCCACTATCAGGTAAAGTGTAAAATATTGTATTTACTTCTTCATCCGCATTATATAACATTAAAGCCCCTTTGCGTTTGGTATCGTTAAAGGAGCTAAATCTCTAGCATTTGGGACCTAGAAATTGACACCAGTCGGTCGCAACACATATAACAATGTAATATGAATGTATATACATGTAAACTGATTTACATTCGATGTTTTCCGTTTTTACTCTAATTTCAAATCCGTTATGTTCGGCGAAATAAGCCAACAGTCTCAATCGAATGCAAATTTCTAGCGTCTGCTTATTCCAGTCTACATACGCCGTTTGGTTTGGTGCAATGAGTGTAGCCTCGTCCCTCGAGTCTCCTGTTATAACTGGGGCTGAAACGCATTGAGATACACGATTCGTGTACCAATGGTGAAATGTTTATTTTGTCTTAAATATTGGATATCAGAAGCCCATCTGTTTCCGGTAAGATCACTGCATCAATGTTTATTTAAGCATAATTCGTGTTTTCGATGTTGAAGATTTTAGATGATATTGAGTTAAGAGACTTAGCTGCTTTAATACCCATTGCCACCATTAAATTTTCAAATCTTGTGCCAGCAGTTTGCTCATTGGAACGGACAGGAAAATTCGGCAAAGCACTAGCCATGTCGACAATATTGTGTGTCTAAATATCCAAAGAGTAGATCTACCTGTGACGTAGAAATGTTTAAGATGAGCGGGACATTTCATCGAAGCGAGCTTCGACTTCACACATAAAATACTTCCTTTGAGACCATATTTTTACCGTTCAAAGTTTAGCAACAGATTAATAGAGCTTTTAACTAAACTTTTACCATTCTCGTCGCCATTATCATGATCTTGGGTTCGATAGCAAGACATATGAAGAGCACCTGGACAGAATGTCAAATGTATTTGATAAGTTAAAGACTCATGGTTTAAATTTAGCACCACAGAAGTGCGAGTTTTTCAGGAAAAGGTCAAGTATTAAGGGCACATTGTTTCATCAGAAGGTGTCGAGACAGATCCGCAGAAAACGGAGAAGGTTGCTGATCAAGACCAACCAACGTGGATGAATTGAGACGTTTTCTTGGGTTCGTAGGTTAATATATAAGGTTTATTAAAGATTTTTCAAAGATAGCTAAACCCATGAACGATTTGCTGATTGGTGGACCAACGACTAAGAAGAGGGGGGGGGGGGGTAAGTGATCCAGTTAGTAAAGAGTGGAAATGGGAAGAAAGGCAAGAAGAAGCATTTAGCAAGTTAAAAAGATTATTGGTAAGTCCTCCTGTTTTGCTTATGCAGATTTTAGTGAACCATTCTGTAGTGTTATCTCCCCTTTAACATTGTCACTTTAACGTGACGTCATTATTGTTACGAGTTGTCTTTTCATCATGGCTACCTAATAAACTGTTACGTCTAATTTGCTGTGTCTTTATTACGACAGTCCTACACAATACTCAACACAACTTGGTGTCAGAACTGGTCACTTTGTAGAGTAGGAACCCGAGAATCTGTTTATTGCCATGATATTGTGTGTGGGTGAAGATTTCAAGAGGTATGTGTGATGAAAAAAATTTCTAGAAGCGAGTCGTCATGCCCACGTTTTCTCGCAGTTGCAGCCTCGTTTTCGCTGAAAATCGAGCGTGGAAGTTTCTGGATTACTGAAACTGAAATGGAGTGTTGAAGTTACTGAAACTGATGAAATACCAAACTGATCATGAATAATCCGATGTCACAACCTGATCCATTGAGTTAAAAGGGAAATTTGGCTGAGAATTTCAAAGTATTTAGGCAGAGTTTCGAGATCTACATGATTGCTTCTGGCTACGACAAAAAACCAGAAAGAAGGCAGGCAAACATTCTTCTTCATGTCATCGGAATTGATGCTGTCAAAGTTTATAATGGTTTTCACTGGGAAGAGGGCGAGAATAAAGAAAATGTTGAGACTATTCTTGGAAAGTTTCATACATTCTGTACACCCCGAAAGAACATCCCAGTAGAAAGACATAAATTTAACACCAGGGTACAACAACCTGAAGAGAAGTTTGATGCTTTTTATTCTGATTTGTGCAATCTTGCAAATGACTGTGAACTCGAACCCTTGAAAGACTCGTGTATTCGTGATAGAATTTTATGTGGAATAAGGGACAACAAATTAAGAAGAGATCTTCTAATCAAAGCAGATTACACATTACAACAAGTAATTGACTCCTGTAGAGCTGCTGAGATCAGTTACCAAAATAATAAACTTTTTCAACAGTCAGAAAAGGTTGAAGAAACAGTCCATGAAGTTCGGAATGGCTACAGATCACAACAGAGACAACAATCTTACCATGAGTCAAGGAATGGTAATAATAAAGGTACTGGTTATAAAGACTTTAGACAAAAGCCGCAAACGACTTACAGAAAACCAGCTGAAGATGGTAGAGTCGGAAATGGGTGATGTAAATACTGTGGAAAACATCCCCATGAGAAAGGTTCATGTCCAGCTAGAAGAGCTGTATGTAGTAGCTGTCATAAAGTAGGTCAGTACAGATCAGTATGTTTATCGAGGTCAAATGACAGATCAAGAGACGTTCACACTATTCAATCTGACGAAAATGAAGATTTTCAGGATGAAGTATTTCTTGGTGCAGTGAACTCTGGAGATCAACCCAGTGCTAAATCTACTAAAGACTGGCGAGTTAATATTAAACTAGGTCATGTAGATGTCATATTTAAAGTTGATACAGGTGCTGATGTCATTGTGATACCAAAACGAGTTTATATCAAATATTTTAAAGAGAAAAGGTTACTTACTTCAAACCGTATTCTCAATGGACCTGATAATCATCATCTTGATAATCTCGGATATTTTGAAGCTGATTAAAGCTGGAATGGCATTATTGTTCGAGAAAAGATATTCGTCATAGATCAACTCAGTATGCCTTTATTAAGTAGAGACGCTTGTCATAAACTTGGTGTTGTACTTTTTATGGGTAATATTGATCAATCATTGTCAATCTTAGAAGAATTTCCGGAACTGTTTACTGGTCTAGGTAAAATGGAGGAACCATATCATATTCAACTGACAGATAATGCTGAACCTTATTCAGTTGACGTACCAAGAAGAGTTGCTATACCTATGCTACCTTTGGTGAAGGAGGAACTAAAACGACTAGAGTATTTAGGTGTAATCATTCCCGTGGATCAACCTACGGAGTGGTGTGCCCCTTTAACTGTACTACTGAAAAAGCGCAAGCTTGATGAAAAACAAAGCGTTCGTATTTGTGTTGACTTGACAAAGCTGAACAAAGCTGTAAGACGAGAACGTCATATACTCCCGTCTGTCGATCATGTTCTTGGACAAATGGCTGGAGGACGAGTGTTCTCAAAGCTAGATGCTAATAGCGGTTTTCATCAAATTCCGTTAACTGAGGAATCGTCATATCTAACTACATTTATGAGTCATTTTGGTCGTTTCCGTTATTTAAGGCTTCCGTTTGGAATTTCGAGCGGACCGGAACTATTCATGAAAAGAATGTGTAAAATTCTTGAAGGATTAGAAGGTGTAAGCTGTTTAATGGATGATATAGTAGTATTTGGAATTTCTCAGGAGGATCATGATTTAAAATTACGAAAAGTTCTAACAAGACTTCGCGAACATGGATTAACACTAAATAAATCAAAATGTTCAATTGGAAAAAGTGAAATTAAATTTTTGGGTCAAATTGTGAGCGAACAAGGCATCCGTGCTGATTTAGATAAGATAAGTGCTATTAAAGGGACAATAACACTCTTGCTGGCTTGGCAACTCTAAAAAATAAATAATAGTCTTATTCTAAGTACCAGATGTTTATGTGTCCTACCTGTTGTGTAAATTATCCATTACATCATATTTTACTTGTCTAGAGGGTTCGAAAATATTTTAAAATCCAAGTCACATTTGAAAAGGTTTACGTTAACCTTTTCAAATCATGTAGTTTTCCAGTTTTTTAAATTAGGTGTGTTACGATGAAATTTGTATCATCAATTTATTTGAATATTGTAAAATAATACAATTTGTTGACCAGAATAAAGATTGGGACATATTATTCAATTACAACAAGAGTGTTATTGGGGCTTTAAGAATTTCCCACAACCCCAAGATGTTTCTGATATAAGGCGTTTGTTAGGCATGGTGAATCAATTGTCGAAATTTATTGAAAATCTTGCTGAAATAACTAAACCGCTTCGTGATCTATTGTGTATAGATAATGCTTGGATTTGGGACAAAGCACAAGAAAACTCATTTTAGAATATAGTTAAAGTGTTAACGGACACTCCAGTATTAGCTTTATTTAATCCTGGGCTTAACACTAAAATAAGTGCTGACTCATCATCCTACGGTTTAGGTGCGGTAATCTTGCAGTGTCATGGTAATGACTGTCGTCCTGTTGCTTATGCATCCATAAGTTTAACTGAGACTGAGCAAAGGGATGCGCAAATAGACAAGGAAGCTCTCGCAGTTGTATGGGCTTACGAGAAATTTGAAGACTATATTTTGAGTCAAAGATCCTTCTTGATTGAAACAGATCATAAACCGCTTGTGCCGCTTTTAGGAACTAAAGATTTAGATTGCCTTCCAATCAGAATCCAACGGTACAGGTAAAGATTAATGAGGTATTCATATGATATTGTACATGTACCAGGCAAAAACTTGTATATTGCTGATACATTGTCACGTGCCCCTCATGCTAAAGCTATTTCTGATGATCTTATATTCCAGAATGATACATGTGTTTATGTCCATTCTATTATGAATCATTTACCTGCTTCAGATAAAAGATTAGAACAAATTAGGTCACATCAAAATAGTGATGACGTTTGTAAACAATTATTATTTCTTTGTTTAAAAGGTTGGCCTGAAAATATGCAAAAGTTGTCACCTGAATTAAGAGTTTATTATTCACATAGAGGTAATTTATCTATTGTCGATAATTTGCTGATGTATGATTCCAGAATTGTTATTCCAAAATTATTACAAGCTGATATATTGTCAAAAATACATGAAGGTCATTTAGGGATAACTAAGTGAAGAGAATTAGCTAAAAGTTCAGTATGGTGGCCAGGTTTAAGTAATGATATTGCAACATTCATAACAAATTGTGAGTTCTGTTGTAAGAAACAAATTAATAGATTAGAACCTACAGAATTTCCAAAATTGCCATTGCAAAAGGTTGCATCAGATTTGTTTGAAATCAAAAATGTAACTTATTTACTTGTAATAGATTATTATTCTAGGTATATAGAAGTGGTAAAGTTAAATGGGTTATCATCTAATTGTGTAATTAATCATTTAAAATCTTTGTTTTCGCATCACGGTATCCCAGAAATATTGGTCAGTGATAATGGTTGTCAATATTCATCAGATGAATTTGCCCAATTTGCTTAAGATTATAGTTTTACGCATCAAACGATGAGCCCAACTCATTCTTCCGGTAACGGTGAAGCAGAACGTGGAGTTCGAACTGCGAACCAACTCATGTCTGCTGAAGATCCTTACATTGCTTTTCTGAATTATAGAAATGCCCCCCTTCGCAATGGATTTAGTCCTTCCGAGTTACTTATGGGTCGTAAATTAAGATCTAAAATACCTGTTGTGCCTTATCAATTAGAAAGAAAAGAGATAGATAGTAAAATGTTACATGACTGTGAAACTGAATTAAGGTCTAAACAGAAAAGAAATTTTGATAATCAACATGGTGTAATATCTCTTAAACCTTTAGAAATGGGTGATTATGTTTATATTAAGAATAGAAAAGAATCTGGTATTGTTAAAAGTAAAGTTAGTGATAGATCTTATTTTGTCACAACAGATACTGGTGATTTTAGAAGAAATAGATTTCATCTAAATAAACTACCAAATAATAACAGTATCCAAAATACTGGTTGTGCCAATAAAGATCCATCTAGTTCTAATAACTGTAAAATTATTCAACCTGCAAAGAAAGGTCCAGATATTGTTTCAAATAGTAATACATGCAGACCAAAACGTAATACAAAACGTCCAAACCGTTTTGATGATTAATATCATCATTATGATATGTTGAATATTGTGTTTTCATTCATATTATCTTTATTGTAAAACAATATTATAAAGCACAAAGTAAGTGTGTCAAAGGCTTAGTTTATTATAGAAAAATATCTGTCAGAGTTTAAGGTAACATGTAATTTAGTTTATGTTGGGGTTCTTTTAAGAAAAGGAGATGTAGTGTTATCTCCCCTTTAACATTGTCACTTTAACGTGACGTCATTATTGTTACGAGTTGTCTTTTCATCATGGCTACCTAATAAACTGTTACGTCTGATTTGCTGTGTCTTTATTACGACAGTCCTACACAATACTCAACACAACACATTCATTCTGCATTCCGATGCAAGTGGTTATGGACTTGGTGCGGTGCTCTATTAACAACAAGACGGTAAAGAGCGGGTCATGGCATATGCCAGTCGATCATTATCCAAGTCAGAAAGAAATTATCCTACTCACAAACTAGCTCTCAAGTGGGCAATTACAGAAAAGTTTCACCAGTACTTATACAACGGCAATTTTACAGTTTACACAGATAATGACCCTTTAACGGGTGTGCTCACCACAGCTAAGCCTGATGTTACGAGCAGATTAATACGGTATAGAGCGGGAAAGCGAAATGTAGATGCTGATGCGCTGAGTCGTTTACCTTTGAAGCCAGATACAGATGCAAAAGAAGTTACGGCTGACTTTATTAAAGCGCTTCAAAATATCGATGTCGACGATGGATTTGTTACTACGGTAAGCATGTCAAGTCAAGTTATTTTAGATATGTCTTCTGTGGTATCTCCTATTGTAAGTCAAAGTCAATGGCGAGATAAGCAGCTTGCTGATACTATGCTTCGAGAAGTAATCAATAATCTTGAAGAAGGCAGGAAACCCAGAAAAGCAACATCATTAGAGGAGACATTGCTGATTAGAGAGTATGAACGCTTCGTTCTACCATCAAGAGTTCTGTTCAGACGTGTTGAATTGGATGGGGTACTACAGTATCAGTTGATTGTGCCAAAGAGTTATGAAAGCCGTGTGCTTAATATTAAGTGCAGGGGGACTGCACCACACACAATTCTACACAAAACAAATATATGGACAAGACATCATACTCAGAGAAAAACAAACAACACAATTCAAAAAGAGTGAATGGATCCGGGGGCTAGCCGTAAGCGTCCACTGCGCTGTACAGTCCCGGGCCTGTGGTGACACAGACTTCACTCATATTTGAAAACAATTTGGAATACAACCCAAAGAAATAATTATGTAATGTCAGCATGAGTCATGATCTGCCATATGCTGCAAGAAATACGAATTCAAGCATATTGTATTAATTTCGCTATACAATTAACCACACCGTTAAATGTACCAGAGAAGTAGTTCACAAAACTAAAATGCACTAAATCAATAAAGAAGAGGATTGAAGTATGTTGAATGCATTTAGTGCACACATTCCAACCGTCACAGCAACAAACAAAACTGAATACAAGGAAGCAATGGAATGAAGACTGTCTTGGAAGACATCCGTCTGCTGACTGAATGGCGTGACGTAAATTTGCAATTATAGCGGTAATGACGGCGTAGCTTAGATGGTGCAAAGTTTCCCTATAAAAAAAGGGCGATAATCCAGACGAAACAACGTTAAAACCTTAAAACTATTAGTTTTTGCGACCAACCGGAATAATTAAGTTATGTATTTGTACAAACCATAATATAATTATTATATAATACACCATGCAAAAAAATGCAAAACAGGAATGCTGAAGAAATCGTAGGCTATTAGTGTACATATGAAAAGGCATAATACATAAGGGCGATAATCCAGACAGGATTACAGAAGAAATTAACTAAATATTATATTGAATCATTATCGAATATGTAGTCAAATGTCAAACTTAGTATGTTGATGAAATGGAAGTTTTGAAATTTCTTTAAAATTGCGTAATTGTGTACCGCCTTTGGCAGTGCACTTAAAATTAAGAGTTATTATTCGGCAAAGAAATAGTTCTTTATTGTTGCCTATCTTTAAAAATCGCAATGTCTGTCAATAGAAAACATTATATCGTGTAGTATCTGGTATGTTACTGTTAGCTGACGGGTATTTTACTACTTCAAAACCAAATTTGTCTGTTTTATCGAATATACCGACATTAAATTTATCGTTAATTATATTGATGTCCGGGTCCAGAACAGATGCATCTATAGTGCCCAAAGTTTCTTTATTTAATATAAGTTCAGGAGGATATATTTCACCTTTATATTTATTGAAATTACCATTATCATTGATGGGTGTTATGTCATCAATGTAACGGAAGGTATAATTTAGACCTTATAATCTGTTTTTCTTTTATGTTCTTGAAAGCAGAATTCGTATTTATATAAATGTGTATTAGCCATAAATGGGGCGGGGTCAGTTGGTAAACTAATAGTTTGTTGTATTATCTGATCCAACCTCAAATATGGCATTGTCAATAAGAAAATGTATGATATTTTGAAATTTTTCTTTATCAAAAACTACAGTGTTGGCATTGCGTCGTTTTATGATCCATCTCGCATCTTGTGAGTAGATGGCCATCAAATGTCTGCCTTTTCCGAAAGCTCCATTAAAGGCTTTATCAACGAACCAAATCCAAATTATTTTTGAGATCTCCATGCTGTAGCATAGTATATCAGGTAGAAAAGTCAAAAGTTTCTATTGATTTTATCTAGAGTATCTACTATGGGTTTATTTTTATCAATTATGAAAAAACTGTTAATTCCGGTATAATTACGAAGTGTTTTGCACCAAATGGCATGTTGGGCCTGGCATAATTTAAGGCCTTTAGTAATAGTAACTGCTAAAGGTTTTGTCTGGCAGATGCTGGAGGAAATGGTGTATCTGAATTTTACTGGGTTTTTATGAAATTTCGGTATAGATTAAATATATGGTAGTGCATCTATTTTCACATTGTCTCTAATATCATTACTCCTGTTAAACGAATATTGGTTATGCAAAATGTCTAGTTTAGATAATTCCGTGATTCATTTATAAGTGTTATTATTGGTGTTAGGCCAAAGTCCAACTAAGGTAAGGATATTTTTAATATAGTACTTTTTACAGATAAAGGCAATATTATTGCTGGCCTTATCGACAGGTGTTAGAACAAATCTCTCTTGAAGAGCAGCAAAGACATTAAACTGCAGATGTATTTTTTAGCACTTCGGGTGGTGGGTGTCTTTGGTTAAGTTTTATAT
Source organism: Patella ulyssiponensis (assembly GCA_963678685.1). Lineage (NCBI taxonomy): Eukaryota > Metazoa > Mollusca > Gastropoda > Patellidae > Patella > Patella ulyssiponensis. Next base: position 51,317,416 of record OY783228.1, on the reverse strand, counting down.
ATTTGATTCTCTTTGACAAGAGATCAAAAACAGTGTTTCTCCATTCTCCAAAAGATTCTAAAGGAGCACGAAATTTATCAGACCAAGCTACTATGCATTTACTGATTTGAGATTTTAGATTATTGTGTAATTTTTTGAAGTTAGTTTTACTTGGTTGTTCTCGAAATTGTGGCCCAAAGCGAAATAGTTTTCTAAGATTTTTATCTTCAACAATATCGAAGTTTCCTGTCAGTATATGGTCATGAAACTTATCTTTAAAGGGAGAGTTAGTACATTGACATGCCGTGTTATCGTAACTGTCAATAAATTCTTGAACGTTAAGGTTTGCAATAGTTTCATGGTAGTTAAATATTTTATTACGAATTGGAGGTAAAAATTTGTATACGACTGTAGGTGAAATTTTAGGGATAGTATCTGGTATAGATTTTATTACTGATCTGTCTCGAAAGATTCTATTCAATCCAATGTCTTGTACATGTTTATCTGTAAAAAGTATTTTACATAATATCTCGGGGTTTTTTCTTATGTACTTTATGAGGCTGTGCTGAATGTTTAGGTGAAAATTTATTATTTATTAAATCGTTAATAACATCGTAATATTGAGGAAGAAAGGTTTCATTAAGTTGATTAGAATAGATAATATCCTGTATGAGGACACCAAGTTTCTTAGCTGTTGATTTTTTCAAAGTGTGTACAATTTGTCGGGCTAGGTTAAGCACACAAGCTGCACAAGACAATTTATCGGAAGTATGGCATTGGCATACAGAATACAATTCGTTCAAAATACTTTCTGGGTCTTTTAGAAATTTAGATTTTTTTTATAGCACGTTTTATTTTGAAAATTATGGTCAAGTTTTTTGTAACAATTTCTAGTAATCAAAGTGTTTTCATTACGGTTGTTATATTCGATATTTTTAAATCTATCATTAAGACCATAAGGGAAAATGGTCTGTAGTTTCTTCTGCGTGAGTTCTTTTTTGTGTAACAGCAGGATCAATTTTGCCATTAGTGAGGCGTCCTGAACCGGGAAGTTTTTCAATTATTTGTATATGGTATCCAAATTCCTTTCCTTGATATAATAGTTTGTGTGTATTTTCAGAATTTCCGACAGATCTATGATAATTAAATCTAGTTTTACATGATTTACTTGTTTCGACAACATACTGTAATCTGCAGTAATTGTAGGTTAATATATACTATATTTTGTGTATTACAATTAAGGTTGTTTTTTTTATAAACAATATTTTATTCAGGATGTCTGAATGGGATTGGGGAACAGGCTTAGCCTATGTAAAACCCCTCTCCCTAAATAGTGTACATACATAATATTAAAACAAGGAACAAGATGGGTGTATATACACAGTTAAAATGGCAAACACATACATAAATATATTTAAATACAAATATGATTGTACGGATGGAAATATACAGTATATATTAATGGTCACATCATCTCGTAAATTTAAAACTAATATTGTAAATTAAAACTGTTAATGATTAAAATCTGTTTGACATGTCAATAAACTTGTGGACTTGATTAAAAATGTTGTTGTTTACATCGATACAGTGGTTTGTGGAACCGAACAAGAGACAGTTAATGTTTTTATGATCGTATTGTAATGTGTCTATGGTTGCCTTTCGTGTATTTGAATGTAAAGAGCATTGCAAGAGATAGTGATCTGGATCTTCAAAAATGTGATCACAGAGGCATGCAGGGCTGTCAGCAACATGTCTGAGGTATTTGTGACCCTGTAGGTCAGAACATCGTAGTCTAAGTTTACTATTTTCCGCTGACCATTGTAGTAAAAAGATGGTATTATTATATCTGATTTAGAGAGATGGTCGGAGAATATTTTGAGAGTTCTTGAGTTTCTTGCAGGGAGACTGAGTTTATTCCACTCTCTTATACTGGATGGTATAAATGATTTAGAAAATATTTCAGTACGACATCGAAATTCTCTAATTTTATCTTCGTTTCGAAATGAATATGTATTTGTTGGTTCTATATTTATGAGATTCTTAAGATAGGGAGGGGTCAAGTTATTTATAATTTTGTATAATAATCTTAGTTTGTTTCGATTTCGTCGTTCTTTGAGTGGAATAAACCCAGTTTCAGCGTAGAGGGAAGCGTGGCTAGTACCTTTAACTGCCCCACAAATGGTGCGTAGTGCATCAAGCTGAAGGGATTCGAGATTATTAGATAAGTAGTTGGTGCACCCATCCCAGATAACATCGGCATAATCAAAGTTTGGCAGAATAAAGGAAGAATATAAGGTATTTCAAGGAGCGTAAGCAGTTTACTAATTTTGATACTTTACTTATAATACTATCAATGTGGCTGTTCCTTTTACAATTGGTTTGAAAAATAAGTCCAAGATGTTTGTGTTCCGTTACTTCCTTCATTCTAATTTTTTTCATTAATGGGGAGGTTTCACAATGTTGCGTTTAGTCGTGAGGGTTAGGGTTTCTGTCTTTAGGGGGTTAAAAGTCACTAGCCACGTTTCCGCCCATGCATTGATTTTTTGTAGATCTTTGTTAAGGGTGACTGCACATGCCTCTGGGTCTTCTATTTTTATATACAGGGAGGTGTCATCTGCAAATAGTCTAATGTTTGATTGTATATCATTCACAATGTCGTTTATGTATAATAGAAATAATAGCGGTCCCAATACACTGCCCCGTGGGACACCAGCGGGAATGCCCCTGGAGTCCGAGGAGGTTCCATGTATTACGACGCATTGGTGTCGATTTTCTAAGTAATTCTTGAACCATAATAATAACCCTCCTCGGACCCCAGCAGCATCCAGCTTGTGACAGAGTCCGGCATGCCAGCCTCTGTCAAAAGCCTTGCTTATGTCACAAAAGACGATCCTGGTATATTTGTTATGATCAATGGCTTAACAAAAAAAGTGGTTTAGATCTATTAATTGGAAGATAGTAGAATCACCTGGTAGGAAACCACTTTCCAGTGTTGTTAGTATTGAATTGTCCTTGAAGAAATTAAAGACGTGTTTATATATTATTTTCTCAAATATTTTAACAATAATACTAAGTAGCGAGATGGGTCTGTAACGATCGACAAGAATATACCAGTTTGTATTTAACGTTTCTTTGCGTATACGATCAAGATTTGTATTTTCGCAATTCTATATCATTCTTTTGAAACATTTTTCTTTGGTAACTGTAAAAGATAGCTTACAGACGACTGGACAATGGTCACTACAGAAATTATCTAGCACATCACATTCAATTGACAGTAGAGTTGAGCTTATTAAGATCAGATCTAGTAGAGAATTTTGTTTACCTGTTTTGCTGAAATGAGTTGATTTATTTACTAATTGAGTCAGGTCTAATAAGTTGATAGCATCGTGAATGAAACTGGTTGTTTTGGTATTCATGTCAATATTAAAGTCTCCTAAAATTATACACTTATCAATAGTGTCGGTAATAGCTTGTTGAAAAGAATTAAAAATTTGTTGATTAAGATTGGACGATGAAGAGGGGGGTCTGTAGTAGTTACTAAGTAGAAACTTATTATTATTTGAGTTAATTTCTATCCAAATTGATTCTATATTTACATTTTCTAAATCATGTCTACGTTTGAATGATATGGAATTACGAATATATATAACCACCCCGCCACCTCGATTATTTCTATCTTTCCTGATGGGCAGATAGTAGTTGGGTAAAGCTAAAGACTCAGATGTGATGTTTTTGTCAAGTCATGTTTCACTTAATGTTATTATATCAAAACTAGTTAATTCTGCGGTTATCAAATCGAGTTTATTTTTGAGGCTCCTTACATTCAAATGCACTACTGAGAGTCGGTTATTGTTGTGTATCTTTGGGCCTGGATTAGGTTCGATATTGCCTGAGAGTACGTATGAGTAATGCTGTCAGACAAGCAATGGCGATAATACTGGTAGCGCGGTTATGTAAGCGGGCAAGCGATAGATTCCAGTTGCTTTCCTTAAAATTTATTAAATAAATATATATTACTGTGCAGTCTTGATTTATTACATTTATTTTTGGCTTAACCAAGGTGTGTATTCGATGAATATTATCGTAAAATATCGCGAGGGATGTGATGCTTTGCGAAGGCTTATATAATAGGTGGTGTTTATCAGTTTTAACAGGTAGAACTAATTTAACAATTTATACACAAATATTTACAAGGCTGCGAGACAATCGATTGAGCGGGGATTGTTCGCTTGGTATAGCCAGTAAGGTGCAAGCGATGTTTTGTTGTGGATTTAGCGCCTGGATAATCGTGCGTGGTAACAAGTCACGTGGTGTTAAGCAAGGATGGAGATGGGTCTCATGTTGTTTTTACGGTGTACGGTGGGAATGCCTTTGTTTGTGGTGAGTAATTTAACGGGTTGCAGGTAATCGTTAGTACTAAGGTTTTGATCTGTAGAAATATGGTAGCATCTACTAGTAACGGAGCTACTAAATGTGTGGGCTTCATTGTAATCATTACATAATTTACACTGTCTATAGTTACAAGTTCCGAAAGACAGACTATAAAATTCACAATTTATATTTGAACATATTAAAATTACTAGTTTGACTAACCTTATGGGTAAGATTATTTGTCACATTATTCGAAATTCCGCCCCCCGCAGCCAATTCATCAGAACTACCTGCTAGATTCTTACTGGTAAGATTAACATGCGGAGTCACGTAAGGTGTTCCGTGTAGAGGGATACAATTTCCCATAGGGTTACTAGTCCTATGGCAGGCTACACCAGGTGGGGGCTGCCCACTGGTGCTTACATTTAGATGATAATGAAAACAAGAACATTCTACAGTACGAAGGGCTAAAAACTCTACTCTAATAGTAAGGGGACTCATGATGATGTTGGTCATCCAGGCAGACATAGGACGTTAAGTTTGACCAGAGATTTTACTGACCTAGGATGAGTAAGGCTGTTGAAGAATATATATCTAGTTGTCCGAGATGTTTAAGTATGTCATCTCCGTCAACATGCTCACTTATGAATATAGTCACGTCACAACTAATGGAGTTAGTTTGCATGGATTATCTTTGTGTAGGGGAATCAAAGGGTGTATTTGAAAATATTTTGGTGATAACAGATCATTTTACTTGTCACGCCCAAGCTTATCCGGTCCGCAATACAGCAAAGATATTTTTCGAGAATTATATTGTACATTATGGAATTCTGAGGAGAATTCTCAGTGATCAAGGGGCACAATTTGAAGGAAATCTTATAAAGGAGCTGTGTCAACTAACCGGCCTGGATAAGTCCAGAACATCCCCATACCATCCTCAGGGGAACGGACAATGTGAACGTTTCAACCGTACTTTGTTGAATATGTTAGGAACGCTGGATCCGAATCAGAAAACCGACTGGAAAGCCTATGTACCATCTTTAGCGCATGCGTATACTTGTATAAGACATACCGTCACAGGATTTTCACCTTTCCATCTTATGTTTGGCAGGAAGCCCGTTCTAGCGATTGATGTTCTTCTCGGTCTTGTCAACTACGAAGAGGATGCCAAAGATTGTAAGACTTGTGTGGAGAATTTAAAGCAGAAGTTGGATTATGCATACCAGACTGCTTCCGCTGAATTGCAGAAGGCCCACAAACATCGTAAGTTTAATCTTTTTTTTTTTATAAGCAATATATTTATTCAGATTTCTATCTGAATAGGGATTGGGGAACAGGCATAGCCTATATTAAACCCTTCTCCCTGTCAGATATAGATACATGTATTTACATAAAGAAACATACAATGTACAAGTGCAAATATTTTACAGTGAGTGTGTTATAGTTGTCTCTGGAATTGATTTACAGTTTAGTAATAAGCAAATAGGCAAATAATGTACAAGTGAAAATATATTTACAATGAATGGTTATATGGTTATAGTTGTCCCTGGAATCGTCTGGTGATTTCGAAAAACGAGTGAACAGTTTTAAAAATAATGAATGAGTTTTCTATGTTGTCAATTCCATACAATACGGTTGTAATATTTCGGTGAATAGTAGGTAAATTATTTATTGTATTATTTCGGGCATCTGAATATAAGGAGCAATTCAATAAAAAATGTTCAGTGTCTTCAAATTGATGACCACATCTGCAGGATGGGTTATCAGAAATATGGCGTAAAAATTTATGTCCGTTTAGATTGCTGCAAGAGAGACGCAGTTTAGAATGAATGATTTGGTTTACACGGGTTCCAAAAGTGAATGTTTAATCTTAGAGCAAGAAACAACCAGTTACCAGTAGGATATCGTTTTTAAGGAAAGTAGACATTAGATTGCTGATAAGTGGGAAGAGACACCATACACTATAGTAAGAAAACCGAACCCTGATATTCCTGTTTATGATGTTTCATCCGAGATAGGTTCCAAGAAAAGCAGGATGTTACATCGTAACCATTTGCGTCCGATATGTTCTATTCCTGTTTTTGTAGCAAACGATTCCAAAGGGAAAGGTAAAAGTTCGGTTTCAGGTGCTGACAAGCCTATTCCTGATGATCATCTACGAGAGGAATCCAGTAGCAGTGGTGAAGGACGAACCAGTATATGTTGTGGAAGGAGCAGATTTACTGCCTCAGGTTAACACCACAGATATGACTGGAAGAGAAGATGATGTAGCCGAAGTTGAGCAAGAAGTTCAACATGGTGAAGTAAGGCCTGCTACACCAGTTTCTGAGTCACATTCGTCTGTTATAGAGTAACCACAGCCAAGAAGATCTAGGCGGAATAGAGCAGCTCCTCAACGGATTCAGGTGGGGAGTATGTTATGTCTCACCAGGTAGAAGCTGTATACCACAATGGAAAAAACGTGCAGAGATAGCTCAGTCGTTATTACCACTTTACACACTGGACCCTTTGTTCTGACTCGGGTGTTCAAGTTACGGATCAACCTGTATTGTTTTAGCACGTGCACAGGTGATTATTTGAGGAAAAGTGGGTGTTCATATAAATGAACACTCAAACATACTAACCCGGTCATTGTCATAACAGACCATGCATTTTCGTGCGTGCACTATATTAGAAATAACAAGAAACATAGTGTGAATTAAAAAGGATAAATGCATATAGTTAAAACAATAAATAAACATTGTTTCAGTGTAGATTGTGAAATAATATCATTAGCTAGAAAACGAATCCAATAGTATAAGAAACAAATGCACAAAACCTACCGAAATGGAATAAATTTCTGTTTGGTCATTTTTTTTTTAGATAATTGTAATCTTGTAAAATACCATTCCTACATCATCGCACATGCTATTTTTTGTACACATTGTTAGTTTGTTCTGTGGCTGGCGAACCAGCGTAGTTTTGTAACGTCATTGTCTTATATTACATTATATTATATTATATCAAAATGGTCTGAAGAGGTTCAAGAGAACTGAAAACGTTAACCATAAACATGTGTTTATTTCTTTTTTCAAAATAATTTTTCATTTATTTCTCTGGGAGTAGTTAAAAGAAACTTTTTTTGTATATATATATATATATATATACAAAAAGTTCTGGAAAATAAATAAGATGTTTGAAAAGAAAACAGACTACATATTTAAAGCTAGCGCTTTCAGTTCCGTCGGAACCTCTTCAGGGTTTTAAAATCAACTTGACACAAACTAGGTCATTTTGGGACTAACAAAGAGGTTCCGACGGAACTGAAAGCGCTAGCTTTAAATATGTAGTCTGTTTTCTTTTCAAACATCTTATTTATATATATATATATATATATATATATAACCAGGGCAATAGGCAGACCATAAATACATATATATAGCCATTAAGCAGACCGATGGATTAGGCAGACAAAAAACGGTCTGCCTAATATTTTAACCGATGAATTCTACAAGTTAAAAAGTGAGAAACCACATTTCTATAGTTGGAATGGATTTTAGTTGTCCCTCGCAGTAATTTTAGGCATCTGGATTTTAAAAATACAAAACAATGAAATTTATTTTTTTACCTTAAGTTTTGACCTGAGTATATTTCTTTATCTATTATTATAGGCATTAGGCAGACAGTCTTTGACCCTAAACAGCTTTCTTAAAACATATGAATGTCTATATTTTTTTTTCATTTTTTCATTCAGGAAACGGTGCTTTTAATTTTAAAAACAAATTTGTTTCGTGGTTTTAATTAATTTCGAAGATAATATTTTGTCATTTTTTTACCGTCCAAATTTCGTTTTGATGTGAGCAATCATTATTAAATGAAACATGCACGAGTATATGACGTCAACGTCTCGATGACGTCAATGTTTCGATGACGTAAACGGCAGGTGTCAACTCGGGAACTTTCGGAGCTTTTAGTCTTTTTTTTTGGCTTGTGAAAAATGGCAGCGTATTTTCCATATGGAAAACGGATGGTAAGTAAAATTATTATTTCGAATACCGAAAGAATTTTAAGTAAATAAACTAAATCAAATGAGTATGATTGAGTATGGATTAGTCTTATGTGGGGTTTATTTTGGGAAGGGCGGCGTGGGGCTCACTTTAATACTATGAATGATCATAATCATAATTTACATTCGGCCAAGCCTGTGGAATTTTTACAGGCCTAGCTATCTCGAATAGGCCTACAGTAGTCTACAGTTTCCATTTCGAGGCACCACAACTTCATATGTATAATCAAAACCAATAATGGCCATTCCATTCAAGCAAGTTCAGAAATGGTCGTCACGCAGGGTTCGGTGCTAAGCCCTACACTGTCACTGTTCATTGTATAATTTACGTTCGATCTCTAAGCTACAAAATCGGGTATACTTTTGTTTGATAAATCTAACAAGCAATCAGGTAGGCTTTCATCGTTGGCATATGTAGGCTCTGCATCTAGCGTAGGCCTATATGGTATTCCTTTCGTTGTGGCATATCATTTTGTTTTTCTGTCTTTACATGAATCAAATTTAGATTTGATCCATGAATTATTTTTTTTAAAGACACAGAGATCGACAATGAAAAAGAAAAATGAAGAGGCTTTATTTTGGATAAGAAATGGGATTGATCAGGATGGGTTCGAAGTCCGACCTGTTAGTAGAAGAGGTAGGTGTCCTTTCTAATAATACTAATAGTAATATAGTCAAATTATGATTCTATATACAGCTATGAAATATAATTTGAATGTATAAATTCTTAATGCATTCTGAAGACTTAATTAGATTACTTTGTAATTCTTTGACTAGGAATATCCGGTGTGTATAAAAACAAATTTATGGCTGGAGACTTTTTGCTAGAAATTGTTGGCAGCCGACTGAACAGTTATTCTAAGCGGGTTGAAACTAAAAATGTCATGTCCTTCAATTTCGATGGTAAAAAATATGTGTGAGTATAAACATATTAATATTAACTAGACCTGCATGCAGGAATGACGGGTTTCACTGGTGCCACGTCACTTTCGGTGCCACGTCACCCTTGAAAATATGTCACTTCCGATACCAATGAAACCATTAAACAGGTTTCCACATAATATTGCAAACATCAAATGAAATGGACGAAGAATCAACCAAATCCAGCAATATCAATTCATTTTATATATATGTTACTTGTAAGTGATCCTGGCAAAATTTCATTACTTCCGGTGATAACGAAAATGTTCAATTAGTTTTAAGAAATCATAAATGGCATAAGGCATCATATGGCGAAAATTGTATGTAAATCGAATAAGTATTGCCAATTTTATAGACCAAAAACCTTGAAAAGTGACTTGTAGAAAATCGTCCATGTTAGCATGGGTAGAACTACAAATTCTAATGATTTTCTGATAATTATTTAATGAGTTGTTACTCTTAATCAGACTTTATTGAATTATAAATGTTTCATTAACGACAATATAGAAAAAATATGCGACAGCTTATTATCCGATTTAGAAAAAAACGTTTGATTATATCACCGTTACACTGTAATGAATTTTGAGTTCGAATTTCGTGAAAATCGGACCGAAATTGCCAAACAAAATGGCCGCCGTTTGTACGCGAATAGTGTAAAAATATGGTATATCAAGGTTGTGGACCCTATAGAGGTCACAATTTTAATTCGATTTTGATGAAACATGAAATACATGTTTATAACCTAAAGATCTTGGTTTCTTTGTGGACCCTATAGAGGTCACAATTTTAATTCTATTTTGATGAAACTTGAAATACGTGTAATTATAACCTAAAGATCTTGGTTTCTTTCAATATTTGCGCATATTGGATTGTAACCTCCTGAATTGTGGCCTCTGGTTGTACCAAAAATTGCCTTTATTATCTTTTGGTCCGTCTGGTTGTCACAATTATTATCTGATTTAATAAAACGTTTGATTATATCACTGTTACACTGTAATGAATCTGTGTTCGAATTTCATGAATATTGGACCAAAATTGCCGAATAAAATGGCCGCCACTTTTACACGAATGTTGTAAGAATATGGTATATCAAGGTTGTGGACCCTGTAGAGGTCACAATTTTAATCCGATTTTGATGAAATTTAAAAATGCAAGTTTAAAATATTGGGACACATTAGACCATAACTTCCTGAATTTTGGCCCCTGATTGTACAAGAAATAATGTTTTTTGCCTTTTGGACCCTATGAGGGTCACCATTTTATTCCGAATTAAAAAAACGTTGGACTCAATCCCCGTTACACATTAATGATGGTTGAAAATCGATAATTGAATAGCTAAATCCATAATATTAAATGTTTCGTATACTGAACGTTAGCATGGGGCAGAACTTTATAAAAACCTGATAATTACTTAATATGCGACAACTCTTGTTGACTGCCCGGACGATTTATCTGCTGTGTGGGCGTATGTTTCGTTGCGTGGCAACCTATTTTTTTCATATGTATATTTTAAGTTGCATCTAAATCAGACAAAAATATAGGTTATCTATTGTGTGTCAAAAGTGTGCGTAAAAGGCATGGGACATAACCAAGAAAGTTGCAGCCATTATTTCCGTAAAGGTGGGATGGACAATTTGTTGAGAAGTGTTAGTCTGATTTTTGCGCAATTCAAACTCAAGCGCGATTGTTGTGCAATGATTATATTTGAATCACCGTGACCCATATATAATCCACAATATTAAAAAGGTTCAGTCATTCAAGAAGGTAAAGACCGATATATATGTGTATAATTCGAACTCATCCCAAGATCTTTGGCATATAAAGTTACGTTGGGGCTTATTAGTGGATGAATTTGAAAATAGTACACATCAGACTGCATCTTTTAGAGGTTCCAAATATTGTGCAAATTATTTCTCGATATTTATGACTAAATATAATATTAGGATTTCAAAATCTTTGATACAGCAGAATATTCAATGAAATAATGTTTGCATAATGATTTCTTCAGTTAAATGGAATAGTGAGGAAACAAGTCTACTGACTATTTTAGTACAACGGTATACAGCACTGAAAACAGCAATAAAGGTTCTTTGCCCAGTAAGTTAGATACTTGTTTTCTAAATGATTGAATCAGCTGAACTCGATCGTTCTAGTATAGTTAATGCAATACTAATGGTAGTTGATTTGAGACAAGCATATTAATTAACGGAGTTGTTAGAGACTCACACGTTATCGGCGATGGTACAAAAGTGTTTAACATAATGAATGTATTAAATTGGGGCTTTTGGGTCCTTAACACTTTAATATTTCTCAGTTCAATTGGATCAGGACTAATATATTGTGCAATTTTATTTCGTCGGTCTCCCCATGATAAGGATCTTTAAAACACCATTGGAATATTGTATCGTACTTAATGAGAATTACATCATTTATATTCACAATACGTTATTTGAGTATACACCGATAATAGACAGTAGACTGGGCAATATTGATGTAATTATCAAAATATTTAAACATTGTATATTTGGATGGCTTATATGGACATATTATGTTTTATTACTAAGTGGAATACTGATGTATGGGTTGCAGTGGATATTTGAAAACACTTTCTTTAGTAGTTATTTGGGTAATGCTCTATTAGACCTTTAGATAAATCAGAATTATTTCTTTCTTTCAGGTAAGAAGGAAATAAGAAAGTTTTTGAGTGAAAACAAACAATTTTTAAGTGCGGTAAAGTGCCTATATATCAGCAGCCGATGCTTACAAAAAAACACGAGTAAAACTATTCAATGTACGAAAAACATACCGAATGAAAGCATCCAAAGTCCTTAAAAAAATGTCTCGGTAAAGAGATGACAGCTGTCGCTATAAGGGAATAGTCTATTCTCAAGAAATTTACTGTATGAATGTATATAAAATGAACTATATTCAATGTTTAAAATATTATTATGATTTGCAATCTGTTATGTTTCGTAAAAACGCCAGCAGTCCAAATTGAATTGCAAACGTTTGTTCTTTGTTACTTCATTCTACACGATTTTATTGTCCCGCGCCTTTCGAAGAAAGCAGGGGACTATTAAAATGGGTTCGTCTGCCTGCCTGTCTCTCTGTCTGTCACTATAATGTTCAAACTTGGTCCAGGTCAATTCCTTGATGGAGTTCGGAGATGAACATTTTCTGTTTAGGGCAAGCAGAGATAAGCAATTTGAATGGTTGATTCTTTATTTTGGGATTTCGGCGGGGAACATCAACCTCGCTGTTGGCTTCTTATAATTATTTTGTCGTTTGTGAATCGGCCCTCTTTATATCCCCACATTTTCATGAGGACGTATATTGTCGCCGTCCCTGCCTGATTGTACGAAAAAGCGTGGGGTCCCGCTAGAGGTCATGATTATTGTCCTATTTAAAACAACGCCCAAATATATTACCGTTACACCGTAATGTCAGTTGATTTCGAATTTCGAGAAAATCGAACTAAAATTGACGGGAAAAAAGCGGTTCCTAATGGATAATACTGAGTTTATGTTTAGCTCTAAATTTCTCAAACATATATTAAGACTAAATGATTGATTTATAAAAACCTTTATTTTTGTTGTACATGTTTCAAACACTTAAATAAATTTTATGTTTTTAAGTATAATGTTGTTTCTGAAATTTATTGTTGCTGCAAACAAGATTAAGTGTGCATCAAACAACTCTGATCAGTACCATCTATTAGCTTAGACCTAACCTGTGTAACAAAACGCTCCTGCGACTATACTCTTTGGCTCATAGTTCTTGGAACTCAGTATCACTTCATATGACAGAATCAACGTATATATTGTATTTTGAAAACAACATTGAAAGTCCGCCTCTTTATGTAAGTCTAGCAATGTTTCCTTATCCACATTCCATATAATTGCTTCTTCATAGACATGTTGTCCTACCTAATGATCATGTTATAGACACCTGTATACAATGTCTTAAGCTCAAGACCTTTAAACACGTGAATCTTATATTGCACCTAGTGTAACGAATGTACAATTGACAAGGTGTTCTTAAATTATTTGAAATAATGGTACGCCAACATGAATGAGTGAAGTCACGTCTGTGTTTTAAGTATAAATATACTATTCAAAAAAAGTAGGGGACATTTGATTTTTAAGTGTTATTAAAGTCACCTAATGAAACTGACGACGAAACAAATGACAAAATGAAATGAAGTTCACATTCATCGATTTATTCCAAATGATCGTTAGACTAAGTAAGGCACAGACTGACCATTATAAGGGTAAAATGATACCCGGGGTCAAACAGCAAAGTTACCACAGCATCACAACAAAGTCAGTAACGGGTAAATCCTCCTATGTTTGCCAAACAAGCATTGAGCCGACGTGGCATACCCCTAATGAGACGTCTAAGGTCATTTTGGTCCAGATTGTCCCATTCCTGCTGCAACGCAGCAGCAAGTTCTTGGACATAGGCAGTACGTTGTTGACGTTGACGTAACCTCTGTCCAAGCATGTCCCAGGCATGCTCGATGGGGGAGAGGTCGGTAATGTGGTGATGTTCTGTTGTTGGAGGTAACCTGTAACGATCCTGGCCCTGTGGCATCTTGCGTTGTCATCCTGGAAGATGAAACAGCGGCCATGACATCGTCCGAACGGCACAACATGGACTGCCAAGATGTTGTCCCGGTAGTACTGGCCTGTAACACGCCCTGCAACAACATGTAAAGCCGTTCTTCCAGCAACAGTGATGCCTCCGCACACCATAACAGAACCACCCCCAAATCGATCATGTCTGATGACGTTAACGTCTTGGAAACGCTCTTGTTTCGACGATGCCACACCCTCCTACGTCTGTCCAAAAAATCAACAGTGAACCTTGACTCATCTGAAAACATCACATTGCTCCAGCGTCGATTATCCCAGTGTTGACGATCCCGAATACCAACGACGTCTTGCCTGAATGTGATGATTTCTCAAACAAGGGATCACGCGAGGACGTCGGGCGCGAAGGTGACCCCTATGCAGTCGATTCCGAATCGTCTGGCCACTCACTCTCACACCAGTGTCTGTTTGAAGACGAGCGCTGATCTGATTTGCTGTGATGACACGATTTCTCAAGGCCAAGGTACGGATAAATCGATCCCGGGTTTGAGTTGTCGTCCTTGGTCGACCTGAGCGTGGTCTGTCCTGTACAGATTGTGTATCACGGTATCTGGACCATAGCCTGCTTATGACAGACTGAGAAACATTCATCGTCCGCGCCACAACCGCCTGTGTTGTGCCGATCTGTAGCATGCCAAGGGCACGTAATCTTTCATTTTGGGTAAGCCGACGCATATCGAAATTTGTTTTCTGGTCACTAAAACAATTAAACTGATGTTTCCACCCTGGAATTCAATGCCACAATTACTGTAACATTCAAAGTCAGAGTCGTGCAAATCTTGGGTTGGACCCCCATGATGATCCCAAGCATCACCTGCATTCCATGCGGTAGCTATTGGTGCGTTTGGGCGTCACATGTAACCGGAAATGTTTCTTCTGTTAGGTTCTATTGTGACTTTTTTCGTAATCATTTGCATATTTTAGTATTATGCCCCCAAAATCAAATATCCCCTACTTTTTTTGAATAGTATATGTACGTGTCTGCCTAATGACTATTCTTATGTACGTGTCTGCCTAATGGCTATATATATGTACGTGTCTGCCTAATGGCTATATATGTGTACGTGTCTGCCTAATGGCTATATATTATGTGTACGTGTCTGCCTAATGGCTATATATATGTACGTGTCTGCCTAATGGCTATATATATATGTACGTGTCTGCCTAATGGCTATTTATATGTACGTGTCTGCCTAATGACTATATATATGTACGTGTCTGCCTAATGACTGTTATATATTAACAAATATTAGGCAGACCACAGAAAATGTATATTTTATATTTTTGAGAATTTTTTTATTTCAAATTTTGTAAATCAATTAGACAGTCACAAAGGTGTCATTTTTAAAATTTTTATCTTCAAAAAGTAATAAGTTTGGATTTTCATAAATGTCTACCTAATGCCCAAAATATAATATGGTCTGCCTAATGCCCTAATCATATATATATCAGGTTGTTAGATTGATTACTTAAGCTAACTGAGTATATTTAAAACCCCACTTCGGGTAAGTTAGTTTAGAATGTAGATAAAGAGTAGTTTAGACTTAGTTAAAGTACTTGTTTGCTTTTTGTTGCAAACAGTGATTTTAGTTGTGTGAATGATGTTTGTATTTTTATATTACCTTTTGTTTTGTAAAAATTCTATTATTATATTGAATTGTATATTTGCAGGTTTTTTTAATTATTTGCCTGGTTTATACAGTAATAAAGTTTTAAACCCGTTCTGGATTGTTTATTTCAACGACCCCAGACCCCCTCTACAACACAAGCATATTATATCAATTCAGCTACATCGGTGAAATGTATCAGAAAAGTAGTCTAAAAACTAAATGCACTAAATCAATAAAGGAATGTTTAGGTATTCAATGGAATCGAGGTATATTGAATACATTTAGGGCACATATACCGACCGTCACAGAAACAAACAAAATTGACGTAAATTAGCTGTTACCTCGGTAATGATATAGTAACTTAGAAAGTGATAAAGTTTCCCAGTAAAAAGGGTGATAATCCAGATAAAATAACGTTAAAAACTTAAAAACTATTAGTTTTAGTGACCAACCGGAATTATTAAGTTATGTAATTGTGCAAACAATAATATATATATATTATATAATACCCAACGCATAAAATGCAAAACAGGATTAGATAACCACAGAAGAAATTTAAATAAATATTAAATTGCATCATTATTCAATATAATACAATAACAATAAAGATAAATTTGAAGGGGAATTATGTAACATTTAAATAAAGAGCTGATGGTTCTCGCTATTAACTATAACATTTACAAACTAGATAATGCAAATTGAATATATTGAAAATTTCATTCAAATTACTTTAGTTTGAGCAAAGTTATCAATGGTTGTAATCTTGACAAGATGTGTGCAGTGATCGTGACCATCGTTTCGCTTCTCCATTTGTACATTAAATCATTAAATGTCCAAATCGTTCTAATCTATTCAAAATCTGAGCAATCAGGTGGCATCAAGAGTTGATTCTGGTCTATCCATGTTAATGAATGTCTAATTGATAATTTATATAACATATAAGGCCCAAGCTCTTACACAATGCATGTTTAACATTTAGAAACACATCTTTAATTAACAATACTTTAATGATACATTAATAAATGTATAATTAAATAAAGAGATCAATGTTAATGTTACATAATTGGATGAATAATAAAATATAATTTATAGGCACCAAATCAGCTTGAAATACCAATTACTCTCATTCTTCCTCAAATGATAAGATTAAATTATTTAAATCAAAGTCAAAAAATGTAATAGACTACTATTATTGTTAAGATTAACCTATTTACTTGAAAACAGAAATTTGTAGCTTATATTTCTAATTATTAATTTAATTACATTGAACATTAAACCCATATCTTTAAAAAGCGAACGCCAAATATTTTTAAATATTTTTTCCAGAACCTTGTTATTTCCTGGAAGCCATACATCTCACATACTCCGCGCAGCGTTTCGTTTGATTACAGGTAATCTCACTACACACTGCTATTATGAGTGGATATTGTTGTGTTAAATTTTGATTGGTCAGTAGTCCGACTACCAACCAATCACTACCTACCATACAAAAGCTTTACATTTAAAACGAGTGCCAGTATTGGACCAAATATGTTTACATAACGTTACGTCATGGCTCACGCTTTTATTATGCCTAATTAACCCGTGCATAGGAGAATACTGCAGTAAAACTAATTGTGTGACAAACGAGGCTATCAAGTCGAATGAAATGTAAAACAATACTGTTTGGAAACGAACATACTTTCACCGTTTTTAATACCTTAAATCACCGTCCAAAGTTTTAGGGAAGACTCAGATTAAACGAAGGACTGTCATGTTGCTGTAATTACGTGATAGCTTTCATTGAACGGGGAGAATAGACACACTCCCGCAAAAGTTCAAGAAACAGACGCTATTCCAGCAATGGCTAGAGAGAGATCTCTCGGGCCATTGCTTCAGGAATATGTACATCTCAAAGCAAACCATATCAAAATCGGGACAGAATTAACTGAATTCTGTAACACCAACTGACAGGCCCCTTTTTTGCAAAATTGGTCATTTGGCTTCAATTTTCAACCTATTTAAGCATCAACATAACCATACAAACACAATACTCATAGCTTGAATGGTTTATTTTTTGATGTTTGCAATACAGACAATTAAATAATTAGGCTTAATTCAATTATACAAAATTAAAATCAATAATGATACAATACAATCAAATAATTTAAATAAAATTCCCTTAGTAAAAATTAAACAAAATTCAAATAAAATAATGAAAATCCCGTAAAAAAATAATAAAATAAAAAATAAATAAATAAACAGATATCAATATATTAGTGTCGTAATATTTATACACACACACACACACACACACCTACACACCTACATAGGATGAAAAGAAGAATATAAAATAAAAACGCACAATTATTTAACAATATATCGGTATCACAATAAATCAACATGAAATATATTTGCTTCACAAGCTGGTACTCCACTAGGCCCTTGAAAATACGAAAGAATGTGTAGGTAAAAGCTTATATAGCCAACACAACAATATTATTATTCATACCTAACTGTATTTCACATGTATGATTTATTAATGATCTCACACTTATTATTCTGATTCATACACATTCCTGATAAATTAACCAACGTCTGCCAGGCAGGATACGCTCACATTTTCGAGAGATGGATAGAGATCAAGCTAAAAAGAAAGTGATTTTTCCTACAATCAATTGAGGACCATAATTCATGAAGTTACCATTCGATATGCATAAACATCGAAAGGAACCAAGGTCCTGGGGTTACAAACATGCATTTAAAGTTTCATCAAAATATTTTTACACTATTCGCTTACAAGCGGCTACCATTTTGTGCAGCAGTTTTGGTTTGATTTTCACGAAATTCCAACACAACCTTCATTACGGTGCAACGGTGATACAATCAAACCTTTTTTCAAAATTGACAATCAGGAGCCATAATTCAGGAAGTTAAGGTAGATACGTGCAAATATCAAAAGGGACAAAGATCTTTAGGTTATAATCATGCATTTTAAGTTTCATCAAAATCGAATTAAAATTCTGACCGCTATATACCATATTTTTGATATACCATATTTTTACACTATTCGCGCAAACGCAGCGGCCATTTTGTACGGCAATTTTGGTCCGATGTTCATGATATTCGAACTGAACCCCCACTTAAGTGTAACGGTGATATAATAGAACGTTTTTTTTTAAAGCGGGTAATAATTGTGACCTCCAGAGAGACCACAAGCTAACAAAGGCGTACGAAGCAGGGGGCATAATTCAGGAAGTTACGATCCGATATGCGCAAATGTCGACAGGAACCAAGATCTTAGGTTATAAACATGCATTTCATACAGGGTCCACAACCTTGATATACCATATTTTTACACTATTAGCGTACAATCGGCGGCCAGTTTGTCCGTCAATTTTGGAATATAACCTTCATTATGGAGTAACGATGGTATAATCAAACGGTATTGAAAATGGGATAATAATTGTGACCTCCAGAGGGCCCACAGGGCGATTTTTCGTAAAATCGAGGGCCATAATTCAGGAAGTTACGATCCGATATGTGCAAATATCAATGGGGACCAAGATCTTTGGATTATAAACATGCATTTCAAGTTTCATCAAAATCGGTTCAAAATAATGTGACCTCTATAGGGTCCAAAATCTAAAAACGTTATTTTTCGGACAATCAGGGGTGGTTTCGATCCGAAACATGCCACTATCGAAAGCAGCCAAGATCTTTTGGAGATAAACCTCTATTTCAAGTTTCGTCAAATCGGATAAGAATTGCGACCTGTAGAGTGTCCACAAACAATTGTGGACACGAATTGAATTGCAACCCCTTCTCAAACCGAATAGGCTAACGGCACAACAGCCATTCAAAACGTTAGTTGATAATCGAAATTATGTAGGTGGAGTTAACGCCTGTCAATCAAACCATCGGCCATTATTGGAGAGGGTGATGATAGAGTTGACTCCTATTTCTAGTCAAAAATTACAAGAATGGCTAACTCTATAAAAAAAAGATCGTCATTAATGTATCTTTAATGATATGAAAAAAGGGTGCATGATTTTAAAAATCTACACAAGTTTGGATCAATGAATGCAATGCAAAACAATACAAACTTGTGTAGATTAACACAAGTACATGTGTTGAGATCCTTTTCAGTGTAGGATAATTGAAAGTCCGTGAAAAAAAATAATACTCACAAGTTGGACGAATAACTCGGACATCAGGTGAAGGCTGAAAATAATATATTTACATTTATTGTTACCATATCTTTCATATGTATAGTCAACTATTTCCCAAACGGGTTAGGGTTCTTGGCAAAGTTAGAATTAACAATACATGGATCATTGTTATGACAATACACATAATAGTAGGGGTGTGTGTTATTTAACAACTTTTCTAGAAGCCAAGTCGTACGGCGCTTACAAAATGTGGAGGAATATCAAAATCCAAAATACGGAAAAAAAATTGACCCCGACCCCCCTGACCCCCATGTACATACCCCCTGAAAATGGGGTACCTCAAATTAGCTAAAATATCAGTTTTTCGGTCTTTTCACAACAAAAAAGTTTGTTCATATGCAAGTTTTCGTGGTCTGTGAGTCTCAATATGACATTGCAAATGACCAGCAGCGATTCAATATGGTGGCAATCCAATATGGCGACCAAAATGGGGCCGCAAATATGTACTTTGTGCTTTTCGACCAAACATAGTGTTGTAATATGTCGACTGCTATGTTTTTGAGGCCGTAGAATCCGAATTAGTAGTGATTTCAAACAAATAAGGAACCACTTACAACATATTTATCTTGTGGTGAAATATTCATCAATTCAAATACGGTTACATAGTATCATTATTTTGGAAAAGTGAAGCTTTCTCGGGCTGAATTCAAATCACTCATCATTACATCTGCTTTACAGCTAAGATTACTTTGGTGGACCTTCAAATTGGCCCCATAAACAGATGCTGCCATCTTTGGCCCTTTGATAAACAGAAAATGTTACTGTGTTTAGGTACTAACAAGGCTGCTCCTCGAGCAATTCTTACTTCGATATAATCAAATGATTTTTCTGCATTTTGTCCAGGAATAAGATTGCTATTTCCTTGCTACAGAAGCCTCTGTTTCTCGTCGCGTTCTTTCGCTACAGCAGGAATTTCATACTTAGCGATAATACTATATCCTCGGAATGCACCAGAATATTGTGATTCAATCAAGTCCTTTGATTTGGCTTTCACCTGTTACTGCAAAAGCTTTTATTTCTCTTCCACGTTTTCATTACGGCGGGAATTTCATACGTAGCGATATTACCATATCATCGGAAGGTACCAGAAGATTGGGATTCAATCAAGTCCTGGGAATTGGCTTTCACTTGCACAGTGGTAGTTACTTTTGCAACTGCCCTTTAGCGAACGATATTCGCTGACAGTTGTTATCCGGCCTTCTATAGCTGCAGTATGAAAATACCGTTCTTCCCCACCTCTGTTCTAAGGCTATTTTGGAATCCTTACCTACTATTTTCCACCTTGATTCTACTTTATTCGCCAAAGGAATCATTTCATGCCACAGCTGACACATATTTATAAAGAATCAACACTATTTTCAAGTAGAATTCTGCGATTAAAAACATACACCAAATACGTTTAAACTGAAGTGCGATAACGAGACTTGGACATGTTTATTTCATCGCTAAATTCTACTTGAAAATCGAGTTGAATTATTATAAATTTGAGTCAAATATAGTGAGAAAGGATTCCTTTTGATGGAACATAAAGAATTGTTGTGAAAAATAGACGGTAAAGGTTCTAAAGCAGTCTGAGAATAGGGGTGGGGAATAGCGGTATTTTACCGTATTTTCATACTGCAGCTATAGAAGGCCGGATAGCAACTGTCAGCGAATTTGAAGGTCTACCACAGTAATCATAGCTGTAAAGCAGATGTAATGATGAGTGATTTGAATAGCTTCACTTTGCTAATATAATGATACTATATGTATGTAACCGTATTCGAATTGATGAATATTTCACATCATCATAAATATGTTGTAAGTGGTTCCTTCTTTGTTTGAAATCACCACAAATTCGGATTCTACGACCTCAAAAACATAATAGTCGACATATTACAACACTGTGGTCGAAAAGCACAAAAAGGACAAAGTTATTTTTAGTCTTTCTCTCCCTTTCCCTTTTTCCCCCTTTTGCATGGTGATTTTTGTTTACTTTTTGGTGTAGAATCGAAGAAAAGGGTTTGAAAATACATTTTCTGCCAGGTTTTGGTGAATATTCATGATTTTGAGGCGGAAGGATACAAGAGTTGTGAGGTTGCTTACGTTGAAAGGGGGGGGGGGGCGAAAATTGCCTGGTTAGCTGTCTCTACTTCCAGCTTGTGTATCTCAAGTTTTTCATGGTGAACCTCATACATGCTTTTGGGCCAGAGTTTGCCACATGTTGCTCCATCTGTGGCAGAAAGCGTTCTACCCAACGAATATTTGGGAAAAAGTTACAGCCGATCTAAGAGACGAGAATTAACATTGAAGTCAATGGGGAAATAATTAGTGATCTGTGGCCTGTCTGTGTATGACAAGGCTGTGACTGATAGGCCTTAGTTTTGAAAATATGATGACTAAATTGTCAAAAAATATTTATTAAGTATTTTGACTACAGAAAAACTAAAAAAAAGGTTAAATTTTTTAAAAAAAATCAAAGTTTGGAGAAAAATTGTGATTTCACTGCAAATTTCTCAATTTTCAGTTTTTATTTAATTTCTAACAGTAAGAAAAATATTTCTATGTCCAATTTTGGTGTATTCAGCCTCAGAAAGCATAGATAAAGTGAACAACATTGTAATTTCACCTAATTATGTCTAAAAATCAGGAATATTCACAAAAAATCTGCAAATTCACCCATTTCGATGTAGAAATTAATGCCTTCATGCCTACTCAAATTAGTCAAAATTTCTATAAATGCCCTTTATTTTTATTGCTATTGTAAGTTAGATGGGATCTATAAGTTTGTCAGGTTTAGAAATAGCTGCAGTTTTCCTACAGAAAATTGAAAATTGGCAACACTGAGTTAATAATATACAGCAGATGGGTTTATACAAAATGTTCAAAACAGGGGTTGGCTCAATTTGGCCACCAATTTAGCCCCAAAAAAACTTTTTTCTTCTTCGAAACATTAAATTCTTGCATTTCATTCGTGAAGGAAGCAATATACCAGTCTTTATAGACATTTTTCACCCCACCATTCTGTTTACAGAGGCTATAAATGCCCCACCCCACCCTTTTTATTAATGTGTTTTGAGAGTTTTAATTGCACCTGTGTTGACAATTAAATGATAATAATTGGAATTTGTTGTTGAATTACAGTTAGGAATGTTATTTTACACCAATAAATGGTTATTTTGTACATTTCAAGGATTTCTAAAGGCAAACTCAGAACCCTGAGACATGTCAGGCCAATAAGACCATACCCTGATACAAAACTGGTGTAGATGTGTAAATGTCAGCTTAATGGTCAATATTTTCTTATCGAAATCTAGGATTTGTGGTGTTTGTTGCATTTATGTTACTTATAGAACAGTAAAATGTTAATTCTGATCCTTTTCAGGCCTCTTTTATGATGTCAACTCTGTTATAACTACCATTTTGACTTCATTTTTTCAGGCAATTGATGTAAAGGTCCAGACATCTTGATTCAGCACCAGAATTGCAATAAAGATTTGTATGGTGCCTCTGAGCTTTGAGATATTGATAACATTGAACTATTTCCAAATTTGTAAAAATTGTGTATTCTGTGACCCTTTTGTTAGAGAGGGGTGGACATAGGCCAATTATGGCATTTTTTTCTTTCAGCAAGGCCTATTTTAACCATAATTCACATTTATTGCACCTATTTTAGTTTTTATGTTCATATATTAGCCAGGGATGGTAAATCATATCTGTTAGACAGATTCTTTTGGTGATGTTAGCTTTGCAACCAAAGATAAGATTGATTCAGTCATTGACATTTTTAGGGGTGGGGTTACATGTTTCAGTACAGACCTTTATAATTTCAAGCAATGCAACAGTTTTGTGATTTTTCTGTTTGCATACAGCCGATCTAAGAGACGAGAATTAACATTGAAGTCAATGGGGAAATAATTAGTGATCTGTGGCTAAAATACATATTTGCGGCGCCATTTTGGTCGCCATATTGGATTGCTGCGGGTTATTTTCAATGTCATATTGAGACTCACCGACCACGAAAACCTGCATATCAACCTGTCAAAAGCATTCTAAACAAACTTGTTAGTGGTGAAATGACAGAAAAACTGATATTTTGGCTTATTAAGGGGCATCCATATTTAGGGGGTATGTACATGGGGGTTAGGGGTGTCGAGAGTCGAAAATTTTTTTATATTATTTATTTACACATGTTTTTAACACCGTACCAAAGGAATCGACTATTATCACACCCCCTAATAATAGGAGGCTAACCATTGAATTCTGCTGTGTAAACCGACCAATTGCCGCTAGCTGTTGGATAGATACATGACAATAATCAAGTCATATCGCAGTCAATATTAAAGCTAGAGTCATATCACTTTTCAGTTTTACATTTTTCATTACTTTCTGAGAGAGTCTTCCCACAGCTTCTTGCGAATTTGGTTCACTTGACATAGAATGACTCTTTGTTTTGCCGAAACTTGAAATGTAGGTTTATACCCCAAAGGCCTCGATTGCTTTCGATACTGGGACGTAACGGATCATAACTTCATTAATAACCCCGATTGTACGAAAAATTATGTTTTTTAGCAATACTATATATCGAAATACATCGGAAAACAACGGAAAATAACCGGAAAACTCCGTGTTATACTGAATACCGGAAAAACACTAAATGCCAGAAAACACACTTAACACCGGAAAACACCCTAAATAGGTAACCAAAAGTCTGGTCCTCTGTGTGCGAGGGGTTAGGGTTAGGGTCTGGGTAAGGTTTAGTTTTTTATGTGTTTTCACGCACGTGATTTCATTAAAGTCACGGTCATTGTACGATTTTACTTGTTGTATGCTAGCTCGATTTTTCTTTATTGTATGGTGACTTATTGTATGCCAGGTTGATTTCTAATGTTCCGGTTCGATGAATTTCGAGAAAAGTGTTTGGAGAAATGTATTTGGAGAAATGTTTTTGAAGAAATGTTTTTGGAGAAATGTTTTTAGAGAAATGTTTTGCAAGATTTGTATTTGGTGATTTGTATTTTGAAATTTGTTGTTCGATATTTGTTTTTTGTTGTATTTTTCTGATGATTTTCTAAAAAAAATAAATATCTTTTATTAAAATACATTTTATAAATCTGATATGACAAATGTCTGATTTGTGAAACAAATATTGATTTTAAGATACAAATGTTAATTTTAGTGTAAAATGTCGAAATACGACCACAAATAAAGAAGTAAGAATTAAGGACTATGAATTTAGAACTAAGAACACTGAATAAAGACGTGTTTGGTCTTCCATAGTTACTTTACACTAGAGTTTATTTAGTATGTTTATTACCTTGTTGTGCTTGTTGTTTTCGTTAAATATCCTTTACCCCCTTGATCCGTTTTGTTACTGTTATTTATGTTTATGGTTTCACTATGAATTTTGAATATATTGACCTCAAGTTTACTAAATGTCATTGTGCTTGATAACGATAAGAGGATACTTGTCGAATAAAGCTAGTGATTGTATCCCATAAAAACTGTGTTCTGTTAATGTAGTTACTAGTTTGTCCATCGAACCGGAATGCCACCATCTTGAAACGTGAAAAATCCCTAAGGCTTTTGCGATATTTTACTTACAGACATTGGATCTAAATTTTCTGAATCCTTGGAGGAATGTCTAAAATCATTAGGAGTATAATATTTATTTAGGTCAACAGAGGGTCACCGTTTTGAACTGAATATGAAATAAAGTGAAAAACTCCACATTAACGGGCGTTGAAATGATTACCCTGGTAACCCAATTAATAATTCAGTTCTCCGTATGCCTTTGTGTATGAAATAAATATATTATTACTGGCGATGCATCCTTCTTATTAGTCAATTATGAGCCACGGTGGCACAGTCAGTAAGATTCTGACTCGCTCACCAGGACATCCCTTTTTTGCCACTGGACCACAATGTACTTGCAATCACATTAAGTAGGAAATAAACATACCGTGTAATCTTGTTTTGTTTGACGCATAGATAGTAGTCTAAACCGTTCGGCTTCTCGCCTATCTCTTTCCGCTTGCAGCCTTCTTCTGTCCTCTTCTCTTCTCATTTCTTCCATTCTACGCCGATGCTGCACATATAAATTCATGTAAAATAAAACAAAATATCAAACATAAATGACGCAGCCCATTAACGCTACCTTTCTATTTACCACCAACAATACCATTTTCGTAAATAGCTGTTTCTTATTTTTGATTTAAGGGTAATTTCAGGAAAAGACTATGCAGGGACAGAGACCGTGGGGGTCAACAATTTTTTTGGGGTCAAGGTTTATTGTGTGTAATTTAAAACTGTACATTAATCCAATTGAGTGCAAGGATTTGTTTGTTTCCCTTCCCAGTAAACATGGATGGTCAGATTTACGTTACTTTTACGTCATTATGGTTAGATTTTGGTTAGCGTCCAATAATGGTAAAATTTTACGGTTAAATTTACGTTACTTTTACGTCATAATGGTTATGGTTACTTTTACGTCAGAAAATGACGTAAATCTAACGTAAATTTTATGACGGTTTTATTACCAATTTTTTCGCATTAAATTCTTCTAGATTAAATAACCATACCAGTGTGTGCACATTCTAACAATTGATAAATAGTCGGAATTCAGACAAAATAATTGTATATGTATTATTGGTGATAATTCTAACGTTAATCTAACATAAATTTTACGTCAGGTTTCTAACCGTTAGTTTATGGTTAGTTTTTTGACGTAAATCTAACGTTAAATTTCTAACGTTAATATAACGTTAGATGTTTAACGTTAATGTAACGTTAGTTTTATGTCATAATATTAACCGTTAATTTTTTGTCATAATTTTATCCGTTAATTTAGCATTAGTTTTCTAACGTGAATCTAACATAAACCTAATATTTGTTGTCTAACGCAAAACAAATGCCAGTTTTAAAATGTCAGGATACTAACAATTAAACTACGTGTACCAAATTCTAAATTTTAAGCATTCTTTTAGGCAACTTAAACAAAATCTGTATAATATTAACTAAACAGTGGGTGTGGCACCACCCACCAGGGGCCGGGCCATGCACCGAAAGTGATAGTTGTTAATATCCTTACGGCATAAGGAATAAATATACCAAGTTCCAAAATGATCCATTCAGAATATTGCAGCCTGTTGACAAAAAACACACAAAAAGTTGGCTGTGGCTCTGCCCCTGGGACACAGACATGAAACAAAATAAATAGGTACAACCCTATGGTGGATCATACCGAGATGGAACAAAAACTGTTACTAACTGCAACATGTATACTTTTTATAGACGAGGGATCGCGTGGCTAAGTGGGTAAGGCGCTGGCTCTCTAGCCTGCATTGGCCGAGAAAGTTTCTTTACATTTTCTGGCGTGGTTTCCCCTTGTCAGTGATGCAGAACTGAGGGCCTGTGTACGAAAAACCGAAGTCCTGTGTACACATTGGCGTGCACGTGAAAAATCCCTTGGCAGTTGGAATTCGATATACGAGTAGGCCGTAGCGCCACTGCCCGGACAAAATTTCCCTCATAGCACACTGTATGGCATTTGCCCGTCTTCCCTTAGGGCAGGTTGGGTGCAGAAGAGTAGGGCGTTAAACCCCATTTCATTTCATTTTTATTTATAGACAAAATATTAACAAAAAAGTGAAATGAAATGAGGTTTAACGTTCTGCTCATAAACTGGGCTAATGATGACGGGCCTACATTATATAGTCATATAGTGCTATGAAGGAAATTTTGCCCAGGCAGGGATTCAAAGGCCTACAAGTAATATCAAATTCAAACTGCTAAGGCTTGGGATCTTTTATGTGCACCATACTTTTCTCTCTAGTTACCAATAACCATTCAGAATTCAAAATGTAATTGCAACCAAATGTCAAAAAAGGGCACAATTTACATAATTACAACAAATGAAATGGGGTTTAACATTCTATTGTTCTGCTCCTAAAATGTGCTAATAAAGATGGGCATACGCCATACAGTGTGTTATTAGGAGATATTTGCCCGGGCAGCTGTGCTATGACCTTTTTTTTTGAATTCCAACTGTCAAGGGATCTTTTACATGCACGCCAATCTGTACACAGGACCTCGGTTTTTCTTACAACCCGCACAACTAGACAGTTGTCCTTGTCAGGTCCTCCATCCTGTATCACTGACAGAAAATCTGGATGAACTTTCTCGACAAAAGCAGGGAGCGAACATGGGACCTCCAGACTAGCGAGCCAACGCCAGGCACCCTGTTTCTCAGCAATGGGAGGAAACCGGAGGACCCGGAGAAAATCCACGAGGTTGGACATGTGACCCTACTCCTTGTCACGTACAACCTGGGAAATGAAACCACACCAGTTGACACCATGACATACCTTATGATACAACGTGCACATGCTGGCCATTGGTCGATCCAACTCCCCGCCAGTGCATTACTAGGGAGTTTTGTTTGGACAGCAGTGTTAAGGTCAACTCTTATATTGAACCCCAACTGCCAATGTGTACATGGGACCTCAGTACATGACAACTGTTCTTGTCAGGCCCTCCGTCCTGAAACACTGACAAACATAAACAATGTCGGATGTATTCCTAATGAACTTTTTCGGCCAACACTGCGAGCTAACCTGTGACCTCCAACTTGCCAAACATTATTTACAATCAGCTGCCAACTTTTCATTTGCATGCGGAATTACCAGCAACAAGAGCGGTTGATGGACCACAAAAATAAACCTGCCATCTTCAATAGCCCAGTCGGTGCCGACACAACTACTCCATGGGACGTTAAAAAGCACCATTTTATTTTGCTCTGAATACAATGTTCATGGCATAGACTGACTTTTAGTTTACTTAAACATCTATTATGCACACGGTTAAGCATGCATGTGCACGCAAAGAATTTTAAGAAGTGCTCAATGAACGACTTTTTCTTCCATGAGCGGAACCATGTATATCGAAACCAGGACCCGGTTTCTAGAAAATTCTTAAAGTAAGCACAAAGTTATGCTTCACTTTTTATTACGTAAGAATCTTTATAAAATACTGTCTCTAGAAAATTCTCAAGACCGTTCTTACATAAGCACAAGTCAAGTATGAGTCTAAGCACATTGTGACTGGTAAACTGAGACTATGATACTCTCTAACATCATAAAAACAGTTTTGGTATGAGAACTACGTCATAAATTTGTCGTCTACTTCCCGGCAAATCGTCGATTTAGATGCATTTGACATGTCCCCTATACACACAAAAAAAACAGCTAAAAAGAACCCCCCAAAACGAAAGCACATGCAAACATTCTGAATAATTGTGAGAGCGCCTGATCTTAAAGTAGCGTGTGTGTTTGTGTTGTTTACTAATTGGTCAATAAATAAAACGGTTTCAGGATAGAAGTGAAATTTTCTTTAGCATACTTCTTGAGAATATGTTTCTAAAGGATTTTCTCTGCCTTCCAATTGTCTTCAATTTATTAAATGTACTGTAGTAACTTTCATCATTAGTAAATATAAAATTAACGATTATCATTTAAGATCTACAAGTGTACATTCTTGTAATAAGGAGATAAATTAAAATAACATTGTGGCTTGTTTATAAATCCTTACATTTTTGGTAATTCAGCTCTTAACATGAAACTATCTAAACGAAATATTGCTTAAATCAGTGCAGGGTATAGGCTTACTGTCAATCAAAATCATCCCTGTCTGTAAATACATGTATATAAATAGGTCATGATTCGACTGTTGCTGTTTTATTATTTCGAATTTAAAAGCTCAACACTTAAATATATAAGTTGTAAAAGCATATAAAAAATGTGTATAAAATTATTGAAGGTATTGGCAAACTTATATAAACATATGGATTGGCCAAGACAAGTTTCATTATTCTTAAGTTACGATAAAAACCTCTCTCTGAAAATTAAAATTCCCGGATCTGATTATTCTTTTAACAATATTACGTAGTTACGTAACCTCATATAAAATATGAAAATATAGCAGAGCGTACAGAAAAGAATTGTATGAATAGATTCATTTTCAGAAATGGCCGCCATTATTGTTATACCTACAAGGTACGTACTGCCGAGCAAGGTCAAGGTCACGATTTTAACACAATTGATGGTTTTTAGATCGATTTTTATTATATTATTTCTATTGGCATTACATTTATTTTACTAGGGTACGTTTATTGTTATTATTTATCTACATTGCTTTAATAATTTTTTAAATATATTTTTTCGTGTGTTGTCAAACATGAAACTACGGAATTCTGGGAATTCAATATGGCGGCATACGTTGTAATTGATTTCCCGTAGAATAGAAAATATGCTTTATTTTAGAGTTTACTAAAGTTATTTCACATACGTTCTGAAGTTCAGCCAAGTAAAGTTGAAGGTAAGTTCCTTTTTTATTTGAACATCCGTCGAAAGCGTACAGATAGATCTACTGTTGGCAAAAATTAGTCAAAACCAATAGCCATGCCTGAATGCCATATAAATAGGACAATAGATAGATAAGACAAGTGGGGAAAAAAGTTTGTACGTAAAATTTGTATTTTAAATAGCTAGTATTTTTATTAGCACGACAGTCCTTCACGTTTAGGAAATGGTGCAGGAGCCGTAAAACTCTCCCGCCAATTTGAAAATTGAGAAAAAAGTTCCTGTGAAAACAACTCTTCTTATTTATATTGTATTTATGCTTTAGTTTTGTCTCAAATTCCTTTTATTTCATTTATATTTTCCTTCAATTGTCGTCAGTTTGATCACTTTGTCAGAGATAGATAGATAGAGATGGGGTTTAACGTCCACTCGACACAAACTAGGTCATTTGGGGACTAACACACGGTTTAATTCTATTTCAATAATTCGCTTTCGCGTAGGTGTCTTTAGCAGTGGGAGGAAACCGGAGTGCCCGGAGGAAATCCACGAGGTTGAGAAGGCGCCCCTACATGTATCTCCATGCCACATACGCTCACACCAGGGATCGAAACCACAGCCGCAAGCCAGAGGTGACCGGCCAGCTAGAGGTCGAAGCGCGGCACTCTAGACCACTAGGCCATCCCACCCCCCCACTTTGTCAGAGTGATTAGCGTACAAATTGAAAACCTATTTTTGTCCCCCAATTGCTATTTGTCCTCGAGTTATTCCAATTTAAAAATGTCGCATACTTGACAGTTCTTACCATCTCCAGATGTATTGATAGCGATAATCAACGCAATGGGCAAAGCGGTACATAAAACAATGTAATGTTTTTACTACAAGTGTCATTTTATCATTCCCGCAGATATTCTCCATCAACATCTGGCAACATATTATTAGGTTGTCAAGTACATGTAACATTGTATTCTATTGGCCGATTTTAGATTTCTATTCAATTAAAACGAGCCTTACATTAGCATCCAATATGTTGGGTGAATAATTATGGCAGCCCTACAGTAGTTTTACCATGGAAACACTCACTGCGTGGAGGAGGTCACTATACTCAAACACATACTGTTTTATTAAAAATAAACAAAAACTAAAAATACGGTAGTTTATGAATCTAAATAAGGAGAGTGAATTA
The DNA here is from genome assembly GCA_963678685.1 of Patella ulyssiponensis. Taxonomy (NCBI): domain Eukaryota; kingdom Metazoa; phylum Mollusca; class Gastropoda; family Patellidae; genus Patella; species Patella ulyssiponensis. The sequence continues at coordinate 51,286,104 of OY783228.1, read as the reverse complement.
GGTAATTAGTGGGCGTATTTTTTTTTTTAGAAAAATTTTACGCATAAGCTCTCTTTCTGAGATTTGGGTGAATTTCTAGCCCTGAAATAACCAAAAGCATTTTCTAAACATTTATAGGGTTGTTTCTATCTTTTGACATCGAAAGCCAATGTGCATTGAGAGGAGCAGGAGCAAAAGCTCACCTTAAACGTGAAGGGCTGAATGTGGGCATATCTTGCTTGGCAGCCTTTGGTTAACTATTGTATTGAGAACTGTCAGCTTTTTATCTAAAACTTACATAACGCATCTTCAAGCTTATATTTATATAACATTCACAAGCTTTGCCTTTACATACATGTACGTAAAGGCTTGAGCAATCGCCTCCCCAGCCCGCGCAGAGTATATTTTTTCTTTTATTTTCAAATGAAAAGAGGTTTTATGTCCTACTGGTCTGCTCCTAACCTGGGCTAATGAAGACGGTCATACGCCATACATGCTATGAGGGAAATTTAGCCCGGGCAGCGGCGTTACAGCCTTCTCTTATATCAAATTCCAACTGCCAGGGATCTTTTACGTGCAGGTCAATGTGAACACAGGACCTCAGTTTTTCTTTTCATCTGAATGACTAGAGAGTTGTACATGTCAGTCCCTCCGTCCTGTATCACTGACATGGGAAATCTGGATGAACTTTCTTGGCCAATGCAGGGATCGAACACCCAGATCTTTCGTACACATTGGCATGCATGTTGGAAATCAATATAAGTGTGGGCAGTAGCACCATGGCCTGTGCAAAACTTCCGTCATAGCACACATTATGGCGTTTTTCCGTCTTCATAAGCCCAGTCAGAGCAGAACAGTATGATATTGAACCCCATTTCATTAAAGATCTGCAGTAGGTTAGCTATAAAAGGCTATAATCTACCTTAATGGGGTTTCTTTGCTCTGTATAGTCATTCCGGTGGAACAAAAAACTACCCTGTGTAACATTGGTATGCACGTAAAAGATTCATGGCCATTGGACATCAATTTTAGAGTAGGCTGTAGTGCCCCTGACCAAACAAAATTTACTCATAGCACACTGTATGGGGTGTGTTTATTTTTATTAGCCCAGTTGGTGCTAAACAGTTGGACGTTAAACCCAATTTCATTTGTATTTTGGGGAAGTAAAAGTTGCTTTTCATTTATTTATTTTTTTTTACAGATCCTATATTTGAAACCTTTGGTGGCAGTAATGTCTAAGAAGATATAGAAAGGTTTATAAGTGCTTTGTATATGGAAGCCAGACATCACTACTACTTGTCACATACAGACTTGGGACCGAAACCATGCCACTAAACTCAATGACAGACCTCATGATCAAAAGCACTCGTCAACCAAACCGCCCAGATGGCAAACAAATAGACTTTTTAGTAATGTACCGATAAAAATATATATGTATCTATGGTAGCACAAAATTCATAAGAATGAACGCAAAAGTTTTACTTTATGAGCAGCATGCCTAAACTTTTTTCTGTGTGATCTTGTGACAGTTTTATGAATAGTTTTGTTTCAAGCAGATATGCTGTCACAGTTCTTTAGTTTAAATTGAGTTGTATCAGTGAGTTGAAAATGATCTGTGTTCCAGTTATTGCTCTCCCTTATAAATAGTTCAAATTTTTGTGATAGATGAACCATAGCAAAGTTCTATGATAAACTTAGATTTGTAATGTAATATTGGTGTTGTTAGACCCTTTTCTTAAAGAGCTGTTTCCTAAATTGTCACCAAATTAGTGCTGTGGATAAATTGTTTCAATTTAAATGTCTACTTTTATTCTATTACATTATACATTTATCTTTTAAAATAAAGTATAGATACTTGTAGTACATTTTGTTGTAATTTTTGGGGATGACGTGGCTAAGTGAGTAAGACGCAGGCTCGAAGGCCTGGAGGTAGGGCATAAAGTTGATCCAGATTTCCCGGCGTGTTCCCCCTTGTCAGTGATGCAGGATTGAGGGCCTGACAAGGACAGTTGTAATCGTTCGGATGGGATGGAAAATCAAGGTCCCATGTACTCATTGGTGTACACGTAAAAGATCCCTTGGCAGTTAGAATTCGATATAAAAGTAGGCCGTAGCACAGCTGCCCTAGCAAAATTTCCCTCAGAGCACACAGTATGGACTAGGCCAATCTTCATTAGCCCATTTTAGGAGCAGGACGTTAAACCCCATTTCATTTCATTTGTTGTAATTATGTAAATTGGTTGCAATTACATTTAGAATTCTGAATGGTTATTGGTAAATAGAGAGAAAAATGGGGTTTAACGTCAAATCGACTCTCACAAGGTCGTTTTGGGACTAACATATGGTGCATTCGACCACCCAAACACCTATGTGTAAACAGACATAACCTACTATTCAAGTTAAGTACATGTACAATGATTTTCTTGTGCTAGGGAGGATACAGAGAGAATTGATGTCACGCCTGGGAAAATAGAAAGAAATGGGGTTTAACGTCCAATAGACATAAAGTGTTATTTTGGGACTAACATGCAATTCAATGCAAGTTTAATAATTTGCTTGCGCCAGGAGTCTTTAGAAGTTGGAGGAACCAAAGAAAATTGACGGTAACGTCTGGTATGGAAACCACGCCACTAGGTATCACAGACAGACCTTATGATCTAAAGGGCATACTTAGACCACTTGACCATCCAGCCCTTTCAGTGGTTAAAGAAGGTTTGGTTATTGGTTGATTGAATTTCGCATTTACAAATGCAAATGATAGATTTTAATAACGATTCTAATTGTTTGTTATATTTTTATCACTCTGTTCATCAAAATTTGATATTAGAATTGCATCCAAAAATGATGTTTATTTAATGTTAGATTTACGTTAAAATGGTCGGTTAGATTTCAATCATTTTGCTCATCCTTTTAACGACAATTTAACGTCAGGAAATGATGATAATCTAACGTAAAGATTAAGTCACTTTTACGTTAGATTTACGTCATTTTCTGACGTAAATCTAACGTAAAGTTTACGTCATTTTCTGCCATAAATATAACCTAAATGACGTAAAGTGTACGTAAAATTTACGTTAGATTTACGTCAGAAAATGATGTAAACTTTACGTTAGATTTACGTCAGAAAATGACGTAAATATAACGTAAAAATGACGTAAAGATTACGTTAGATTAACGTCATTTCCTGACGTAAACTTTTCATTAAAAAGATGAGCAAAATGATGGTAAAGTGACTGACCATTTTGACGTAAACTTTACGTAAAATTAACATTATGTTGTTAAGTGGGTTTAGACCCCAAATTCCTCTATCTTTGTTTAGAAATTATATCGGAATGTTATAACTTAGAACGTGACAAATATATGATATTGTGTAATCGATGATTTCGACATTTTGTTAAAGAGGAGCATAGTCAGGTCTACTGCACACTTATTTTAGATGATGTTCGAAATATGTGCGTTTTCATACGTTACTAACTGCAAAGCATGACATGTAAATTTACGAATTCTGTTAATACTGTGTCTATGATATAATACAAAGCGTGTATCTGCTACAGACAGTTAGTTATACACCGCACGCATGATGGACCCATTCTTCGCCCCTCGGACAGATTCCCATCTGCGCTGCCGTGTTGCGCCTAGTCTAATCTGCGCGTATCAAACTGGTGAGCAGATGTCAACTTTGCGCTGATTATTCCTCGATATTTTTGAAAATGAAAGTAATGTGTTAGACGTCCCTATTTAGCATCTGTCCTATATCGACTTTGTACTGTACTGATTTTTCAAATAATTTTCATAATCACTACATAGGAATACGATTTAATCTTCGTTATTTATATACGTCAATTAGTCATGTGACTAAATGTTCAAATATATGTGTTGCAATTACCGTAATCTTCAGTGTAATGTTTGTATAGTTGAAATAAATATCATTATTAAGCCGTCATATTACAAATGAAAGCTTATTATTTCTGTTAAAATTATTATTATTAAGCTTTCATAATTCATATGAAAGCTCATTGTTTCTGCTAATATTATTAAACTTTCATAATTCATAATAAAGGTTTATTGTTTCTGCTATAATTATTGTTTTTTTGTTAATACTATTATTATTAAGCTTTCATATTACATACGAAAACTTATTGTTTCTGTTAAGATTATTAAACATTAGTTTTTGTTCGGATTCATGGGTTGGTTTTTTTTTTGAAACTACGTATAAAAACTATTGTTTTTGTTCTGACTATTAGTTTTTTTATTACTACGTTTTTTGAATAAGTACATATTCGACAGAATTAAAAACTATACTTTCCGATTTTAAAATATATGAGAAATGTATTGCCTCTCAGAAAAAGGCCCATCTAGATGATAACTGTTTGTATGAACCATTTCAAAGTGCTTATAAACAATTTCACAGTACCAAAACAGCTTTAACCAGGGTTTCAAATTACATTTTGATGGAAATTGATAACAGGAAATATACGTTTTTAATTTTATTAGTTTTATCTGCTGCTTTCGACACGGTGGATCCTTCCATTCTTCTACGTAGACTTCAATTTAAATTCGGTATTTGTGGCTCGGCATTAAATCTTTAAGAAAGCTATGTTGTGGATAAAAAACAGTGAAGTTTAGTTAATTGTACATCGTCGTCTGAATCTGTTTTGTTATCTGGGGTTCCTCAGGGTTCTGTTCTTGGGCCGATTTTATTCACCCTCTATACGTCACCATTAGGTGATATTATCAGAAAATAGGGTCTCAGCTTTCAATTGTATGCCAACGATACTCAATGAAGTATTTCATTTACACCTAATTGCTGCCCGTCCTCTTTCAATTTATCAAAATTGCATCTTGAGAACTACACTAGTGAAATTAGAAAATGGATGTCAAAGAACTTTTTAAAAATTGAATGATGATTAAACCGAATTCCTTTGTAGTTACAAATACTGCAGCTAGTTGTCTTACTTTAAATAAGAAATGTGACCACATAACTCCTATTTTATATAATTTACACCGGTTGCCTGTTAAATATCGAACCCCAAAAAATCTAACTTAAATGTCTCAAACTTTCCAGTAGCTTTCTCAATTACATCTATTGCCATCAGAAAAAAGTAACAATATATATATATATGTACCAACATTTGGAACGTAAAACATTGGTGTGACATTCCATAATTATATTTAGAAAACAAATTATGTACATTTCAATTTAAGCGTTTTATGAAACATGGGGGCGTAGGCATTGGAATTCTTTTGTTGTTTTAAATAAGGGGATTATTTCTTTTTTGCAGACTACAGTCACAGGCTATTGAAATCACTATACTATTAGTATTAGTAATATTATAGTATTAGTCTATTACAAAGAGCAGAAAAAAAAATATTCAACTCTAACTATTATTCCAGTAAAACTATAGATGAATCAAAACAACTAATAAGCTGGGAATGGTGACATATATCAATAGATGTAGTAGTGTTAATATAGAAAAAATAAAATAATGGTTGAAAATGCCTAAAGCAAGTACTATTGTTTAATTGTCTACATGTTTCGTCTGAGCTTGTCAAGACATACAATAACAATGACGTGACGTCACGGAAGAGTAAACATACAATAATAAAATAATAATGAAGTAGATAATATAGTATAATATTGTAATTATTTTGAAATGTTTAATTTGGGTTTAAATTTGTCAATAACATATTTTTCTTTCAATCTCATTTTCATGGGATCTGAATACGGCATCTTAAAAAAGGGTATATTTTGAATTCGCCTTTACCGCAGATATCAAGGTCCTCACTTAAAGGTATTTTCCTTAAATTTGGTTCCCTGATATGTTGTCTATGAACCGTTACTCTGTTTTGTAAGTTGTTAGTGCAACCGATGTACAGTTCGGCATGCCATATAGTACATAGGTTGCTTTACAGTTCATACTTTCATTGACAAGAAATTCATTTCCACTGTCAAAAATAAATGATTTACCTTCAATTAAATATCTACACGTGCCGCAATTATCCCGTCCACATTTTACAACTTCCTTAATTGGACTGAGGGATTCAAATTTAGCCCTAGTTAACAGTGATTTAAGGTTTTTTGGTTGTCTATTTGACGGGATAAATGTTAATGTATATATATAAGTGGATAGCTCATGACGCAATCAACAAATGACGTAGCTTGAAGCCACCGTCCGGCATCTTGCTACACCCAGAAACACTTAAAGTCCTTTATTTCCACTAACAGTATGCGCTTTGTTTACCAGCAAATTCGCCGAAAACATTAACACAGAAACTCATATTTTGTTTAAAACATTGTTTGAGTTTTTATACGTCCACATTCATAATGTAACGTATTATGCCGTCACCACTGTCTGTGTGTGTGTGTGTGTGTGTGTGTATGTATGTATGTATGTATGGGTGTATGTATGTATGTATGTATGTATGTATGTATGTATGTATGTACGTATGTATGTATGTATGTATGTATGTGTGTGTCTGTGATTCACCTACAGGGCGCAATTCTTCATGGATTTTCTTCAAACTTTGTATACTTATTCCTTATACCCTAAAGAAGATCCCTATTGTTTTTGGTGCATGCCCGACCCCCAGGGGCAGAGCCACGCCCATTTCTAGTATTTGTTTGTCGTCTACAGGCCACAATTCTTACCTTATAATCTTGAAACTTTGCATACATTTTGTGTGTCTTTGTGTCGCCTACAGGGCGCAATTCTTACTGGATTTTCTTAAAACTTTGTATGCTAACTCTTTATACCATAAGGATGATCCTTATCTTTTGGGGTGCATGCCCAACTCCCCGGGGCAGAGCCACGTCCATTTTCTTTTTGTGTGTCTGTGTGTCGCCTACAGGGTGCAATTCTTACTGGGTTTTCTTAAAACTTTGTATACTTACTCTTTACACCCTAAAGATGATATGTATTGTGTTTTGGTGCATGCCCGACCCCCAGGGGTAGAACCACTCCCATTCCTTGTATTTATTTGTTTGTCGTCTACAAGCCACATTTCTTAACGTATCATCTTGAAACTTTGAATACTTATTATTTGTACCCTAAGGAACATCCCTATCATTTGGGGTGCATGCCCAACCCACAGGGACAGAGCCACGCCCATTTTCATTTTGTGTGTCGCCTACGCCACAATTCTTAATCGATCATCTTGAAACTTAAAATACGTATTCCTTATACCCTAAGGATGATCCCTTTTTGTTTTGGGTGCATGCCCGACCCCCTGGGACAGCAACGCCCATTTCTTGTAGTTGTTTGTCTGTCGACTACAGGCTGCATTTCTTAAAGTGTCATCTTAAAACTTTGCATACTTATTCTTGGTACCTTAAGGAAGATCCCTATTGTTTTTGGTGCATGCCCGACGCCCATTTTTTCTTTTTGTGTGTCTGAGTGTCACCTACAGGCCACAATTCTTAATCGATCATCTTGAAATTTTTTTATACTTATTCCTTATACCCTCAGGCTGACCACTATATTTTTGGTGCATGCCGGCCCCCCTGGGACAGAGCCACGCCCAATGTTTTTGTGTCTTGTGTTCGCCTTCAGGGTGCAATTCTTAACAGATCCTTTTAAAAGTTTGCATACCTATTCCTTATACCCTAAGGATGACCCCTGTTTTTGGTGATTTCCTAACCCCCAGGGGCAGAGCCATGCCCATTTTTACTTTGCGGCTGTGTGTGTTGCCTACAGGCCCCGATTCTTAATGGACCGTCTTTAAACTTGGGATTCGATTCCTTATAGCCTAAGGACGACAACTGCATGTCCCCACTCCCAGAGGCAAGCCACGCCCAATTTTTGTGTTTGTCGTTTACAGGCCGCAATCCTGAATGAATCAGCTTGGTACTTGGCATATGTATACGTTATAGCCGGGGGGCGTCCACTATTGATTTTGGTGAATGTCCCGACCCCAGGGGCAGAGCCACGCTCACTTTGTGCCTTTAGCGTCTGAAAGCCACAATTCTGAATAGATTATCTTGGTATAGTTATTCCTTATACTCTAAGGACGTCAACTATTGATGTTGAGGCACGACCCTCAACGCTAAACAAACCAAATGCCTAGCCTTCTTGACAAAGTACCATATCAACCAAAGCAGGAATATGGACGTATATTGTAGCGTTAGCGTTATGTGTATATAAAATAAAGGGTACAACATTGATTTTATTGTTAAAAGTGCACATTCTGACGCCATAAAATGTTTTGAAGCGAACCATACATTTGCCGTAAATCGAATTATAACGTTGAATTTATCCATTTCTATATATACAGTTGAAAATAAGAAATACTAAACGACAGAGTAAGGCATGGACCAGGCCCGTAGCCAGCTTGCTGGGGCAGTGAAGTTTTTAGCGGGGTGGGGGCACATCCGGCACAGTCTACAGTAGGTATTTTAGAGTTATGGTTGGCAATTTTCTTTCGGGGGGGAGGGGGGCAAAACATTTTTTCAGAGCGCCATCCCCTCTTGCTCCCGCTGGCTACGGACCTGGCATGGACATTTGTCGATTACCGTTACATTAATAATACATATAATCAGTCATTGCTTGGAAAAAATTTAATCATCTGATGAAAAAGAAAACGTAAGATTTAGAGTTACATTATGGGAGATAAGATAAAGAGATGGCAGTTCTCACTACTAGATAGTGTAAAGGTAATTTGCTGAAAATTTCAGTTAAATTGATCCACTATTAGCAGAGAGAAAAGCGTTTGAAATAGTCACATAGCCTCGGTCATCATTACTCAAATCATTAATATAAACAGCATAGTCTCGATTATCCACTTGATTGATTCAATTATCAGCGGCCATTAAGCGGCATATAGGATTTTTATCCGGCAACATCGAAGGCTAGCCTTGACATCAAGAGTTTATTATAGTCTGGATATGTTAATTAATGTCTAATTGATTATTTAGATAATATTTCAGGCCTAAAGAAAGACCTGTAATAAGAAGATTTTGCTCTTGCATAATGCTATTTTAAATTATATAATTTTGATTTTGGGATTTTAAAAATGTTTGGAAATCAACTGGTTGTATTTGTCCAATTTTTTTTATTTTACTACATTTAAAAAAAGATGCATAATACCTATTGACATATAGGGTCCATGATAAAATAATAAAAGTATGAGCAGTATTTGCACTACCAATTTGTCTTTGCAATGGTGCTTTACATAAACGCCGGGAATTTCTTGATGCCAAATTGGCGCATACTTTGAGAAGAATTTTTAAGCCCCTTCCATTTTGGATATTGAATGTAACTAAAAATGTTTAGTTTGTGTGTATGAAATAACGGGTTAGAACCACATTACATAGTACATTATGGCAACCATTCAGGACAAAGATTTATTCTCAAAGTACATAGGCCTCAAAACGACTACACGATACTGTCTGCAAACTTTGTTGTAAGAAAATTTAAACGCAGCATTTCAGGACATTTCGCTGCCTCAAACCGACGAGATCCATCCCCATCTTGGAGCAGTCAGCCTCTGGTTCGTGATTCAGAAGTCGATATTGCCCTCTATATCATTGACACTTATACCAGCTAAAATAGCAAGGCATTGGAGTTTGAAGGTCTAGGTAACCTGTTGTAAGCAACATTTTTTCACCATTGGGCTGATTGGGGCCTTGGGTGATTAAGGATACTATTGGTTTAGACCTTTTAATCTTTGTCCGGCTACCATATTAAAAATACTTCTTACATTATAGGCCTATATCCCATTTCTCCTTTATAATTTTCAATTATGTGTTTTCAGTGTTAATTTCAGTGAAAATAGCATAAATTCGCTACAAATTTGTCTGTTTTTAAAATATAGGAATACATTATATAACTATATTTTACAAGCCTATATCCCATAATCTTCTTTCCAATTTAAAAATCTGTATTTCAGTGGTAATTAATTACAAAACAGTCCAACTCATAATGTATTGTCCAGTTTTAATTTTTTGTCTTTCGTGGTCAATATAATCTCTAATTTTAGAGTCTTCGTTTATAGGCCTATATCCAAAAGATTACTTATATCATACACCTATATCATTTTTTAAATACTTATATACTATTCAAAAAAAGTAGGGGATATTTGATTTTTAAGTGTTATTAAAGTCACCTAATGAAACTGGCGAAGAAACAAATGACAAAATGAAATGAAGTTCACATTCATCGATTTACTCCAAATGATCGTTAGACTAAGTAAGGCACAGACTGACCATTATAAGGGTAAAATGATACCCGGGGTCAAACAGCAAAGTTACCACAGCATCACAACAAAGTCAGTAACGGGTAAATCCTCCTCTGTTTGCCAAACAAGCATTGATCCGACGTGGCATACTCCTAATGAGACGTCTAAGGTCATTTTGTCCCATTCCTGTTGCAACGCAGCAGCAAGTTCTTGGACATTGGCAGGACGTTGTTGACGTTGACGTAACCTCTGTCCAAGCATGTCCCAGACATGCTCGATGGGGGAGAGGTCGGGACTCAGTGCTGGCCAAGGTAATGTGGTGATGTTCTGTTGTTGGAGGTAACCTGTAACGATTCTGGTCCTGTGACATCTTGCGTTGTCATCCTGGAAGATGAAACGGCGGCCATGACGTCGTGCGAACGGCACAACATGGACTGCCAAGATGTTGTCCCGGTAGTACTGGCCTGTAACACGCCCTGCAACAACATGTAAAGCCGTTCTTCCAGCAACAGTGATGCCTCCCCACACCATAACAGAACCACCCCCAAATCGATCATGTCTGATGACGTTAACGTCTTGGAAGCGCTCGTTTCGACGACGCCACACCCTCCTACGTCTGTCCAAAAAATCAACAGTGAACCTTGACTCATCTGAAAACATCACATTGCTCCAGCGTCGATTATCCCAGTGTTGACGATCCCTACACCAACGACGTCTTGCCTGAATGTGATGATCTCTCAAACAAGGGATCACGCGAGGACGTCGGGCGCGAAGGTGACCCCTATGCAGTCGATTCCGAATCGTCTGGCCACTCACTCTCACACCAGTGTCTGTTTGAAGACGAGCGCTGATCTGATTTGCTGTGATGACACGATTTCTCAAGGCCAAGGTACGGATAAATCGATCCTGGGCTTGAGTTGTCGCCCTTGGTCGACCTGAGCGTGGTCTGTCCTGTACAGATTGTGTATCACGGTATCTGGACCATAGCCTGCTTATGACAGACTGAGAAACATTCATCGTCCGCGCCACAACCGCCTGTGTTGTGCCGATCTGTAGCATGCCAAGGGCACGTAACCTTTCATTTTGGGTAAGCCGACGCATATCAAAATTTGTTTTCTGGTCACTAAAACAATTAAACTGATGTTTCCACCCTGGAATTCAATGCCACAATGACTGTAACATTCAAAGTCAGGGTCGTGCAAATCTTGGGTTGGACCCCATGATGATCCCAAGCATCACCTGCATTCCATGCGGTAGCTATTGGTGCGTTTGGGCGTCACATGTAACTGGAAATGTTTCTTCTGTTAGGTTCTATAGTGACTTTTTTCGTAGTCATTTGCATATTTTAGTATTATGCCCCCAAAATCAAATATCCCCTACTTTTTTTGAATAGTAGTATTGGCCTATATTCTATTTTCAAAATAAATAACTACTTATATCATATGCCTATATCTCATTCTCTTCTTTACTATTTACAATGTTGTTTTTCAATAGTAATTTCGGAGAAAATAAAAGCAAAAATTTACTTACATTATATAACATTACATTATATAACTCCTTATTAAATAAAAAAATGTCTAAATTAATTTTTTAAAAATATATATATAGGCCTACATCATTTACCATTTTCGTTTTTACTTTTCTGTAATTTCATTATTAATTTAAAATAGGCTATTCACATAATAAAAGAAATATAGGTCTATGTGTATATGATATGTGTTTATCTTCTTTTATTACTTCATTTTTCCTTGATGTTTAAACAAACAAAAAGGGAAGTAGTAAATATACACGCAAGAAAGATTTTTTTCGCTACTATTCTGTAGTCTCTTACATTTTTCGGCAATACTATATACCGGTAATAACCGGCAAATACCAAAAACAGCGGAAAACAACTGAAAACTACCGGAAAACAACATGTTATACTGAATCAGGCCCCGAGTTGCCTATTTTAGGGTGTTTTCCAGTGTTTTCCTGTATTTAGTGTTTTTCCGGTGTTTTCCGGTAGTTTTCCTGTGTTTTTGGTGTTTTCCGGTATATAGTATATATAGCCCTATATTTTTGAAAAGTTTAAAGATACACGAGTAACTTCCATAGCTTAGGCCTATATCTTATTTTCTTCTCCTTACTCATTTCATAGTCCTTTTATATCCCCTTTTCGTCTCTACACAACTTTGTATTTTCACTGTTTATTCACTGCCCAAATTTATTCTTTAAAAATACATATAGGCCTATATTATTATAGGATAAAACTTAACTCACTGCCTTCTTTACTATTATGTAATTTCACAGTTAATTCTAGAGGATATTGTGATTATTATTTTACAAAAAATACTATTCATGGGCCTAAATATGTGTTCAATTTCATTTTTTTTTCATTAAAATAAAAGTTAATAACAAATAAATAAATATAAAAGAAGAAATATATATGATACAAAAAAACAGAAAAAAAGAAAAGAAAACTTGATGAACTATATTGAAATACATGACTGTTGTAGTTAGCCTTATGTTAGGCCTAGAAATAACTGCATGTTTGGCCTTTAATGCTTAATCTATAAAGCTGATCCGTATTTATTTGCTTTTCGTTTAAACCGTGAATTCATTTCTCCTACCTTCCTCTGTGATGTGAAAGGTTTCATTAAAAAAATAGGTCCGATTTACGTCTATTTACCATGCGACCATGATTATGAATGAAAAGAAAGACTAAGGCATGCCCACTTAAAACGGTAATTTTCACGTAATATTTTATTTTAATTCCATAAACTGTCGCACATTTCATTCAGGACAACTTGTAATTAATTTTGAAAATTTATGATTATTTTAAAAACTATAACGTTATTAAATATTATCGAAGTTTACTTGATGTAAATACAACTACGTCGACGGCAGAAACCAATGTTTGTAGAGTTGGAACATGGCCAATGAGCTATCCAGTTATTATATAGATCAGTGGTATAGACGTCATTGTGTGAAACGTCTTCTTTAGCCGCCATAAACGTTTCGCAGTTGAACAGAGTAGGTCCGATGCCGGGTGTTTTAATTTTAGGAACCAATGTGGGATTAAGTCTTCAGCTTTCCTGAAGAAAAAGAGCTCAGTCTACGTCGCGTCGTCTGCTACGAGTACGATACGCGTTATCGTCGTGTGCTAGGCCTAGTTCCACAATTTAAGTATAGATATATATATAGTAAATGTTATGGCCAAAAAAACCTGTAAGAAATTTTTATGGTTCATTATAATTCTAATATTATTTTTCACTTTTCGTCTCATTATTAATTATATTCAAGGTTTTTTTTATTAACCACAGAGTCATGTGACTCTTACTTTCCAACTAAAAGAACACAGCACCATGCAATTGTAACTTAGGCAGTCATGTTGGTCTCGTCGTTGTCAGTTTAAAATATAATTGTTGTCATTCGAGTACCAACTAGTATGGTTTTGTCAGTATATCGTCATTATCAGCCAGTGTAAAGCCAGGCTGACACTTGCACGACTCGAGTCGTGCCAATGCGTGCCACGGAATCGTGCAAGTGTCAGCCTTGCTTTAGAGAGCATAGGGTCATTTGTATTATTTAATTGATGTTGTTTCTATTGCCAGGCTTGTCAGTTCCATCGCTGTTGGCCACAGATTACTAACTATTTCCCCATTGACTTCAATATTAATTCTTCCCCATTGACTTCAATATTAATTCTCGTCATTTAGATCGACTCTTAACTTTTCCCAAAATTTTCGTTGGGTAGAACGCTTCCTACCACAGATGGAGCAACATGTGGCAACCTCTTGCCCAAAAGCACGTATGGGTTTCTTCATGTAAAACTTGAAATACACAAGCTGGAAGTAGAGACAAGTAAACATGCAATGTTAGGCCCTACATTTCAGCCGAATCAACCTCTCAACTCTTGTATCATTCTGCCTCAAAATTATGAATATTCACTAAAACCTGACAGAAAATGCATGTTCAAGCCCTTTTCTTCGCTTCTTCACCAAAAAGTCAACAAAAATCGCCAGGTAAAAGGGGGGAAAGGGATAGAAAGACTAAAAATAGCCACGGCGTCAAATAGTGACGCGGCGTAAAAGGGTGACGAGGCGTAATAATATTTGGTGTACCGTGTCCTGTTGCATTTTTGTCAAGGCATGGAAGCATTCGTTTACATTGATCTCTAAAAGCTAGTTATCTCCCTTTAATTACTTTTTGAATGTCTTCTTATGAAGAGTTGAATAATTTATAATATTCTTTGTATGCTATTTCTATTTATATTCTATTTATCTAGTGGTGTTATACTAAGTAAAGCCTTTATAGCAAATATCCCCCTTGTCTTTGAATCTTCAATCCTGCCCCCTTAGTTTGAACAATTCATTACCTGCCAGTGCTAGTTGTAATTGGAATATTTATCAGTGGTAGATTATTAGCTGAAATTTACTATTACTTTGACAGAATTTATATTTTGTATTTTTCAGTCAATCGTAGACATGGTTAGTTAGACAAAATTAGACAACATAAACAACTTTAATCATCATGGCATCATCACATTTCTGTATAGACTTTTCAATAAAAAACATTTATGTTTACTCATTTGTCTACTTGGCAGTGCATTATAATGTGATGCAATATCTCCAATGGCAGTTTACTCCCTACATTAACATCAAAGTTTTTTGGGTTTTTTTTTTTAATATTCACCAACTGTATCACTATATTTTGATGTGAAAGACAGTACCAGTAGCCAAAAATTGTAATTTTATGATTGTCTCAAAGATAAACCCAGTTAGATTTACGTAAAGTTTACGTCATTATGGTTAGATTTTGGTTAGCGTCCAATAATGGTAAAATTCTACGGTTAAATCTACGTTACTTTTACGTCAGAATAGTTATGGTTACTTTTACGTCAAAAAATGACGTAAATCTAACTTAAATTTTATGACGGTTTTCTAACCATTTTATTTCAGTACGAATGCTTCTTCATTAAGCAAAAAATACCGGTGTATGCACATTCTCACATTTGATAAATTGTCATAATTCAGACATAGTAATGAAATATGTATTATGGTTACAAATCGAACGTTAATGTAACGTAAATGTTACGTCAGGTATCTAAACGTTAGTTTATGGGTAGTTTTCTAACGTAAATCTAACGTTAGTTTGCTAACATAAATCTAACGTTAGTTTTCTAACGTTAATGTAACGTTAGTTTTAATGTCAGAATTGTAATCCGATGAATTCATTTTAGCAACGGCCAGACGAGTGTATTTTGTCGCCTGATCACAGCGATTAAAATTAACCAGCGATATTTTTAGGGCCGATTACGATCGTCTGAATATGCTCGTCTGAATAATACCAAGTAAGTTACGTCGATCAAGTAACTTGTACAAAACGTAAGCTCCCTGGCCAAATAATCACCAATTCTTCTTCTTTCGTCATACTCCACGCTTCAGCAGTGGAGGAAGCCATTTTGAGATCAAGTGATATCAATAATGTTTCCGATTGGCTTATGAAAATCATTCGCTCGATAATGTACGCTGGATATGGGAAGACCGAAAACATCTAACATGCTAGATACCGGGTGATCAGCCGAGCAAATGGATCTGCGAGCAGAATCGTCATTGGGGTGTACGGGCACACGGGCAATCTTTTGAGTTATTTTAAAAATTGGTGTTATTCGACGAAACAATATGCTTGTCTGCTCTAGGTATAAAGTTACTCTTTGGTAGATCATGTCAAAATGGAACTAAATCTATGAATAACTGCAACCCGTAGACTATTTACAGACAAAATATTAACAAAAAGGTGAGTGTGGCACCATCCAAGGGGGTCAGATCATGCACCAAAATCAATAGTAGCCGTGTTTAAAGTATAAGGTATAAGTATACCAACTTTCGAGACAATAAATTCAGAAAACTGCGGCATTCAGGCGCTAAACACAAAAATTGAGCGTGGCTCTGCCCCTGGGGATTGAGACATGTGCCAAAATCAATAGTTGTTGTCCTTGGGCTATAAGGAATACGTAATCCATGTTCCAAGACAATCCATTAAGTATTGTGGCCTGTAGGCACAGCCACACATAGAAGATATGGGTGTGACCCTGGGTGTCGAGCATTCAAGTAACCAGTAGGGATGTTTCAAGAGGATGTGTTAAAAATTGTGAACTGTAGGTGACACAGACACACAAACAAATTGGGTGTGGCTGTCAGGGGGCCGGGAGGCCGGGGTTTGGAAATTCACCAAAAATAATACACGTCATCCTTTGGGTATAAGGCATAAATATGAAAAGTTTACAAGACGATCCATAATAGGAGGCACGTCTCTAACTCAATACCATTGACAGTCTTTGACATCGCAAACGCAACTTATTGGTCAATTTAAATCAACGTCAAGGACTGTCATTCAATTTGGACTATTTGCATATTTCGGTGAACAAAACGGATTAGAAATTACAAAGAAATCATATATTACATTTTTATATATCTTGCTACCCATTTGTGTCCATTTCGAGAATCATGGTGGCTAAGTGGGTAAGATGCTGGCTCGCTAGCCTGGATGTCGAGTGTGCGATCCCTGCATTGGCCGAAAAAGTTCATCCCGATTTTCCGCCATGGTTTCCCCTTGTCAGTGATGCAGGACGGAGGGCCTGACAAGAACAGCTGTCTAGTCGTTTGGATGGGACGAAAAACCGAGGTACCTTGTACACATTGGCTTTACATAAAAGATCCCTTGGCAGTTGGAATATAAGAGTAGGTCGTAGCGCCACTGCCCCGGCAAAATTTACCTCATAACACAAGGTATGGCGTATGCCCGTCTTCATTAGCCCAGACGAGTGAACATTAAACCCCATTTCATTTCATTGTCCATTTGTAGAGGTTTGGCTCTTCTAAGATAGATTGTCTTAGGTATCAAGCCTCCCCCACCCTGCAAACATTCCCTGATTTGTCGCTGCATGTGCCAAGTAACTTTAAGAGTATTAAAATTGATGCTACACTGTTTGTTACACTAGCTTATTTTAAATTTTTATTCATTAGTAAATTTCTTGGTTTGTATTCCCAGCTTGCATGTTTCAAGGACAGCCACAGAGGCTCTGAGTAAGATGTTAGCTGGTTAAAGTTCTTTGTTTGATCCTCGATTGACCTAGAAATGGTGAAAAAGTTCATCAGGATTTTTTGGCGTGCTTGCCTCTTGTCAGGACGGAGGGCCTGGCAGGGGACGACGTATATAGTCGTTAGGATTGTTACAAAAAAATCAAGGGCCGTGTACACACCGGCGTGCATGTAAAAATTTACCTGTACAGTCACTGTCAGGCAACATTCCTATCAAAAGCACACGTGAAATATGGAATAATATGTAAATCCTAGTTGAGTGGACGTTAAAGCCCATTATTATAATTTCAATTCCCCCAAAATTGATGAAACAAATATGGTTTAATGTATGAAAACTGTTCCATAAAGTATGAGTTGCTCCAGACTCAAAAGTTATCAGATTTTGGACACTTTATTTTGTCAAATAGGGCTACATGTAAGGTAAAAAAATAAATCTCCACAAATATTATATACCGGTACCGTAATCACTTATTTTTGCACCAGCCGAAAAATCTTCCAGTCCATATGTTGTGGAGCAACATACACGTGTGCCAACTATGAATTATATTTTATAATAATCATCATTAAAGGCCTAGAAAGTCAATGTTGAAGTCGAAATATATTTATACGTTTTGTATGACCCAATAATATAAGGAGATGGGTTGATTAAAAGCTTTTAGCTTATCTTTAAATCTTCGCATACATGACAATGTAATAATATGTTCTTAGAATGAAACTTATCTGATTAAAACATTAGTTAAATTTAAAGATTTAAAATATAAATAGGCCATGACCAGCCGGGTTCGTTGGTTTGTTATATCCGATTTTTAAATTTTTACGCTTGTATTCGGCAATACTATATACCGGAAAAACACCGAAAAACACCAAAAAAACACCGGAAACAGCCGGAAAACAATTGAAAAACACTGGAAAAGACCCATGTTATACTAAATACCGGAAAACACCATGTTATACTAAATACCGGAAAACACCGGAAAACACTTAATACTGGAAAACACACTTAATATCGGAAAACACCTTAAATAGGTAGCCCGGGGCCTGATCTTCTGTGTGCATGGGTTAGGGTTAGGGTTAGGTTTTCCCGTTGTGGGTTAGGGTTAGGTTTAGGTTTTTTTGTTTGTTTTCTGGAGGACCAGGCTCCGAGTTGCGTATTTAGGGTGTTTTCCGGTATTTAGTGTGTTTTCCTGTATTTATTGTTTTTCCGGTATTTAGTATAACATGTTGTCTTCCGGTGTTTTTGGTGTTTTCCGGTATATAATATAGCCCCTTGCATTTATATATAAGTTGTAAAACCCGACAAAAATAAAGCTTATCAAAATTTATTGGATATAGGGCCTCGTTTAATAATATGGGTGAATTGGAATTTGCAATCAAATTCAATCGAAAACACATTAATAAGACTTTTACTTTGAGTCAAGAATCGAAATCGAGTTTGAACCAGTTATTTCAGAATCCATCGAGTCGACATATCGTCCCCGATAAAAGACATCTGAAAATTAAAATTTATCTATTTGATTATTCTTATAATATTGAGTATAGTTAATATAAAATCTAGTAGAGCGCACAGAAACAGATTACATTATAGATTCCATTATCAAAAATACCTATAGACGGCTTCCGTGTTGCAGAATAATAAAAGCGAACGGAATTTTGGGTATAGCAAGATGGCGCCCAAATGGCGATAGAATATCGGAGATTTTGGACAAAATACTATCTATTTCACACAAAAAAGAAGTTAGTAGAAGCATATAGGAAAGTAAGTGCCTTTTTTACATACAAACATCAGTCTAGATATAATTTGTAGATCTACAAATTCAGCAAATAAATGGCCGTTGACAATTTTACAAAAAAAAACCACATATAGGGCCTCGTTTAATAATATGGGTGAATTGGAATTTGCAATCAAATTCAATCGAAAACACATTAATAAGACTTTTACTTTGAGTCAAGAATCGAAATCGAGTTTGAACCAATTATTTCAGAATCCATCGAGTCGACATATCGTCCCCGATAAAAGACATCTGAAAATTAAAATTTCTCTATTTGATTATTCTTAAAATATTGAGTATAGTTAATATAAAATCTAGTAGAGCGCACAAAAACAGATTACATAATAGATTCCATTATCAAAAAAAAAATATAGACGTCTTCCGTGTTGCAGAATAATAAAAGCGAACGGAATTTTGGGTATAGCAAGATGACGCCCAAATGGCGATAGAATATCGGAGATTTTGGACAAAATACTATCTATTTCACACAAAAAAGAAGTTAGTAGAAGCATATAGGAAAGTAAGTGCCTTTTTTACAAACAAACATCAGTCTAAATATAATTTGTAGATCTACAAATTCAGCAAATAAATGGCCGTTGACAATTTTACAAAAAAAAAAACCACTAAAAAAAAAACAACGGTAAAAAAAATCACATGATTAGATAGCCTGTTATTTTCTGAATGTAAAACTTTGTCACGATTTATACACAATCAAAACTACTTTATTTGAAAAAAATCCTGTTTCAAAATCACGGGAACCAAACTTTTTTCACTTCACTTATTATTCCACACTTCTTTGTTTTCAACTGACATGACCATGTGAGTGCTATGTCCTGTTATACCTCTGCCAAGTACACAGATCATTATCTGTCAAATGTTTAAAGACATTGTCAATTGAAAATATTGAAGATGTATTAGCTATATCTTAATAATAATAATAATAATAATAATGTACATTTGTGGAGCGCCAAATCCATCCAAAAGCATGCTCAAAGCGCAATGAGACAATGGTTATATACACAGTGAACAGAAAGTCTAATTCTCATAGCATTCTCGAAATAAGTGAGTCTTTAGTTGTGATTTGAAAATAGCCAAAGTTTCACAATTTCGAATGGCAAACCATTCCACAATTTAGGAACAACTACACTAAAGCTTCTGTCACCAAAATGTTTCAGTTTTGAGTGTGGAACGACAAGCATATTCTGGTAGTAAGATCGCAAGGACCGATTTGGTTGATATACTGTTAGTAGTTCTGATAAATAGCTGGGTGCAAGATTTCGTAGACACTGGTATGTGAGGCACAGAACCTTAAAGTTGATGCGAGCTGAAATTGGGAGCCAGTGTAAGGATTTTAGAATAGGTGTTATGTGAACTGATGTTTTGGTTCGTGATATGATTCTGGCTGATGAATTCTGCAGTTTCTGTAATTTGTAGAGACTTGAATCTGACTGCTTTGCCCACAACTGTCAGCGACACTGTCAGTGTCACATCCTGTCATACTACTGTCAAGTACAAAGATCATTATCTGTCAAATTGTCATGTAATTGTCAATTGAAAATATGACTTAGAAAAAGCTAATAAATGTTAAAACATGTATTAGCTTTTTTCCAAGTCATTTTTTTTATGTCATTGTCAATAGAAACTATTTAACATGTATCTATTTTTCTATTTAGTTGGTATTTATCTGTTAAGAAGGGTATGCCAATGTCAATCGGGGCTATTTAACATGCTATAACTTCTCTTAATTCAATATAAATTTGTTTAAGTTCTTAGATAATATGTTAAAATTCATGTCACTGTTAACATAACGCTATTATACGACATCATTTTTTTTAATTGAAAATATTTAACATGTTTTGGTTTAATCTTTAGCCAATAGTGACTGCGCTGCTCACGACTATCAGCGACATTGTCAGTGCCAATCGAAATTATTAAGCCACATGTCCTGTCAATACTACTGTCATGTACAGAGATCATTATCTGTCAATAGTGACTGCGTTGCTCACAACTATCAGCGACATTGTCTGTGCCAATCGAAATTATTTAGCCACATTGTAGTTGCCATGTCCTGTCAATACCACTGTCAAGTACAAAAAACACTATTTGTCAAATTGTTATGTCATTGCCAACCGAAAACATTTAACATGTATTAGTCTTCTCTTAAACATACATTATGCAAGAGCAAAATCTGTCTACTGTAGGTCTTTTTTAGGCCTGAAATGTTTTAAAGACTATTATTTAGACATTAATTACGTATCCAGACCATAATCAACTCTCGATGTCAAGGCAAGCCTGCAATATTTGTTGGATTACAGTCTGATTTGCTGCATAACTTTCCTTCGTGATTTAACGATTAAATGTATAATCGAGACTATTAGTTTTGTCTTACTTAAGTAGTGATGATCGTGGCTAAGCGGGACATTCATTCGCTTAGTTCTCAGCTCATAATTGATTAATTTGCAGCAAACTGACTTTACATTATCTATTTCAAATAAACCAGTTTATTTGGTTTTAATTTCAGCCCCCGGTTGGCTTCCTGTTATTCTAGCAGTCCTTAGCTATAGACACCCCTTATAAGGTAATGACCTGACCTATCTTTAAGAATAGACTGGTACTTATTGTTCGACTCCTTCTTATGGTTATACACTTTGCAGTTATGTATCAGCACTTATCTATAGGCACTCCTTATAAGGTAATGGCACGGACCTAGCCCTTAATAGACTGACCCCTCGAGTGCCTATTGCCAACCCTGACCTACACAGCGCGCATCGCAGATTTCTGCAATTATAGTTTAGTGTTACACTCGGCAGGCCACAACGCTTTGCTCTTCGCCTCGCCTTATTGTTTCGTAGTTAGGCTTTATATAATACGCTTTTGTGAAAAAATTCTTCACCGTGTCACAAGACCAGAGACCCCGTAGAAGGAATACTGCCCCAGATAAATTTGCCAGATTTGTTATTTATAGAAGAATACGCTGAGACACCGGATCCAAGGCAACAAATCAGCGGACCAGAAATAGACAATAACGTTGACCGCGGGAAAGATCCGACATCTAACAGTGAACCACAAGGCCACCGAGATGAATTTATTCTGTTTCTTGAAAGTAAGAGTATCAAGCCCAACACAATACAGGGTTAATGTGAAATTGGGTTTGACTGTCTAGAAGCCTTGGCCTTATTGCAGGAAGAAGATTTGTCGGCAACAGAGATTAACAAAGGACAGGCACAATTGTATTTGCAAGCCGGTCTGAAGGCCCCGAAGGCCAAATCCATTGGGTATGTCTACAAACCACATTAATGACTATCTCTCGTAAACTGCTCGCGTTTTGGAGCTATTCGCCCATTTCGATAGGATATCGGATCTGTACAAAGACCGAGAATACCGGCAGCTGCAAGTGGTACACAAATTTAGATGGGGCACAATGGTGAGCCACCTCTAGACGCTGCGCCTTCAAGAAAAAGCTCAAAAATGTTACAACCACTAATCCGGCCACTCAGGCACATAGCGATACATCCAGCACTAGTGCCGTCACCACTTTAAGGGACGTTATCTACAGAAACTTTAATTCCCGCGGTTGCCACTTAGCCGATGGCAAATTTCGACATGTGTGTAACATTACTGGGTGTTACCATCTCCATCCAGCCTCTAGCCATAGCCAGATACCAAAAAACGGCCCAACCACCCAGCCACCCAGAAACTAATCGCCTCGCATCCCATACAGCTGCCCTCAAAGGGTATTCAAGCAGCGTACTTGGATAGTGATCACGATCGGGAATTTTTGCTGGTGGAATACGAAATGGGTTCGACATCATTGATCCGGACCGGTGCCCGATACCTGTTGGATCAAACAACCATACTACTGCCTTGCCCTCCAGTGTTTGCTTTACAAAAGCTTCTCTTCAGATTCAAGAGGAAACTCTGAATGGGAACTACATTCCAATTCCTGCAGCGGAAAAGCCAGCAAAAGTCAGCCCCGTAAGTGTCATTCCGAAATCATACGGTGGTGTGCGGCTGATCCATGATTGTAGTTACCCCTGTGGGTCAGCCGTCAATGACTATGTCTCGAAGTTAGAACATCATCGTTTTCAAACTCTTGACGACGCAGTCAATCTTGTTAAGCAAGGATATTTATTTTAGCAAAATATAACCTAAAATCGACATATAGACCAGTCCCTATAAGTGAGCATAGCAGACAGGTCACTGATTTGAAATGGTTCATTGATGGTAATTGGCAGTATTTCTTCGACAGTAAACCCCCCTTTGATGCAAAACGTAGCCCTAGAATTTTTCAGCGGATAACTCAGGCAATAAGGAGGATCATGAGTGGTCTTGGTTACCTTAATGTCGTTGTGTACATAGACGATTTTTTCCTTTGCTTTCCATCAAAGGAGACGTGTTCAGAAGTGCTTCATGTGGTAATAAAGCTACTTAGCACCACATGATTCGCTATCTAGTGTTTTGGGCATTGAAATCGACTCTTGTGATATGTCTCTTCGATTGCCAGAAAGAAAGCTGTGTGAATTAAGGAAAAACAGAGTATACACACCCTAACTTTGCATCGCACATCCAGGCATTTCTTGCAATCGCCTGAAGGAAAGCTCAATTTCGCCTCTACGGCTCTAGTGTGATCCGTGGCGGACGAGTATTTACCAGACGGATCCTCGACGTGATGAACAGCCTAGCGCATAAGCGGCATCGCCTCCGTGTCGCGGGACAATTATTGTTAGATCTTCAATGACGGCACGATTGAATCACTTCATTTAATGGGAGTACTCTCTTGCTTTCGACCTTTCCGGTAACCAGCATTACAACGGATGCCTGCCCCGTCGAAGGTGGTGGCTATTACAACGTGATTGGTTTTATGTCCATTGGGAGAGTGACTTGCTTTATATGTCCATTAAAGAGTTAATGACTGTGATTCTAGATATGTGTCGCTGGGCTCCTTCCTTAGCTAATCAGCGTGTGATCACCTTGCATTAATAAGGGCACTTGTCGGTTCAATAACCTGCTTATGCATACCCTTCCATATTAGTTTTTGTTGTCAACGCCGTTAAATTGCTATGTAACTGCTAGACATATTCCCGGTGTAGCTAATACCTTGGCAGACGGTTTATCTTGGCTCCATATACCGGGCTCGCCGGTTAAAACTTTTAGTAACCATATGTCTAGTCGTGCTTTATCTTTTGCTTTTCAGAAAGTCGGTCAGCTTTCCTGCTACAACTAGATCGATAGGTGTCCGTTCTTAACAGTATGGTTTTCTACAGAAATACTCAGAAAAGCTATTGAAGCCAGTTGAACTCCTATTTGTTTTTTTGCAAGAAAGGTGACATTTCGCCCCTTGAGTATTGTTTAAATATATTTTCAAAACGTTCTAAGCATTCGAAATCACCGAATTTTACTAACGAAAAAACTAACAATGCATAGTCGTAACTTTGTTATTTATTGACCTATTTTACTAATTCTTTTTTCTGTGAGTTCCTTGTAAAAAATCATTTTCATCTGCAGTTTCAGATTTTAGAATTTCAAAAAATTCGCAGCTGTGATTTCGAACTGGAAGTTTAGACCAACTTAACAACTTCTTTAATAGTTGCACCATTTTCATGAAATTTAGTATGTAAGTAGATCTTACTAATGCGCCTTGAAAAATGACTTTAAAAATATTCTAACTTATCTCCCCTCGGAGAAATTGAGATCAAAGTTTTAAAAAAAATCGTCGAAATACATACTATTCAAAAAAAGTAGGGGATATTTGATTTTGGGGGCATAATACTAAAATATGCAAATGACTACGAAAAAAGTCACTATAGAACCTAACAGAAGAAACATTTCCAGTTACATGTGACGCCCAAACGCACCAATAGCTACCGCATGGAATGCAGGTGATGCTTGGGATCATCATGGGGGTCCAACCCAAGATTTGCACGACTCTGACTTTGAATGTTAGTCATTGTGGCATTGAATTCCAGGGTGGAAACATCAGTTTAATTGTTTTAGTGACCAGAAAACAAATTTTGATATGCGTCGGCTTACCCAAAATGAAAGGTTACGTGCCCCTGGCATGCTACAGATCGGCACAACACAGGCGGTTTTGGCGTGGACGATGAATGTTTCTCAGTTTGTCATAAGCAGGCTATGGTACAGATACCGTGATACACAATCTGTACAGGACAGACCACGCTCAGGTCGACCAAGGGCGACAACTCAAGCCCAGGATCGATTTATCCGTACCTTGGCCTTGAGAAATCGTGTCATCACAGCAAATCAGACCCGCGCTCGTCTTCAAACAAACACTGGTGTGAGAGTGAGTGGCCAGACGATTCGGAATCGACTGCATAGGGGTCACCTTCGCGCCCGACGTCCTCGCGTGATCCCTTGTTTGAGAGATCACCACATTCAGGCAAGACGTCGTTGGTGTAGGGATCGTCAACACTGGGATAATCGACGCTGGAGCAATGTGATGTTTTCAGATGAGTCAAGGTTCACTGTTGATTTTTTGGACAGACGTAGGAGGGCGTGGCGTCGTCGAAACGAGCGCTTCCAAGACGTTAACGTCATCAGACATGATCGATTTGGGGGTGGTTCTGTTATGGTGTGGGGAGGCATCACTGTTGCTGGAAGAACGGCTTTACATGTTGTTGCAGGGCGTGTTACAGTCCAGTACTACCGGGACAACATCTTGGCAGTCCATGTTGTGCCGTTCGCACGACGTCATGGCCGCCGTTTCATCTTCCAGGATGACAACGCAAGATGTCACAGGGCCAGAATCGTTACAGGTTACCTCCCAACAACAGAACATCACCACATTACCTTGGCCAGCATTACCTTGGCCAGCACTGAGTCCCGACCTCTCCCCCATGGCCGCCGTTTCATCTTCCAGGATGACAACGCAAGATGTCACAGGGCCAGGATCGTTACAGGTTACCTCCAACAACAGAACATCACCACATTACCTTGGCCAGCACTGAGTCCCGACCTCTCCCCCATCGAGCATGTCTGGGACATGCTTGGACAGAGGTTACGTCAACGTCAACAACGTCCTGCCAATGTCCAAGAACTTGCTGCTGCGTTGCAACAGGAATGGGACAATCTGGACCAAAATGACCTTAGACGTCTCATTAGGAGTATGCCACGTCGGATCAATGCTTGTTTGGCAAACAGAGGAGGATTTACCCGTTACTGACTTTGTTGTGATGCTGTGGTAACTTTGCTGTTTGACCCCGGGTATCATTTTACCCTTATAATGGTCAGTCTGTGCCTTACTTAGTCTAACGATCATTTGGAATAAATCGATGAATGTGAACTTCATTTCATTTTGTCATTTGTTTCTTCGTCAGTTTCATTAGGTGACTTTAATAACACTTAAAAATCAAATATCCCCTACTTTTTTTGAATAGTATATATATATATATACACGTTGTTTTTTTTTATATCGAATAAATATTTTCATCTCTACAGGGATCACAAGCTAAAAACGTAATTTTTTGTTCAATCAAATATCGAAAGGAACCAATATCTTAGGATTATAAACATGCATTTCAAGTTTCATCAAAATCAGATTTAAATTGTGACCATCCTGAAACACAATATTTTGACAATATTTGCGAACGAGTGACAGCCATTTTGTCCACCAGTTTCGGACCGATTTTCTTCATGAAATGCAGTTTCAGACAAAATTACGGTATAACGGCGATACATTTTATTTTTACGAAATTCGAACTCACCATCTTTAGGATGTAACCGTGATATATTCAAACGGTTTTTTAGGGTCCACAAGCTAAAGATGAGATTTTTCGTACAATCAGGGGCCATAATTCAGGAAGTTTTGGTCCGATATGCTCCAATGTCGAAAGGAACCGAGATCTTTTGGTTACTAAAATACATTTCAAGTTTAAACCAAATCGGATAAATCGGTCCACAAGCTAAAATGGTGATTTTTTGTACAATCGGTCCAATTTTCATGAAATGCAGTCTCAGACAAAATTACGGTGTAACGGTGATGCATTCGATGTTAGTAGTATGACCGCTTGTCTAGGAACTTTTTTGCACGTGCGTGCACGCATGCGCGTGCGTGCATGGGCGTGCACTTGACCTTGCACTGGATGACCTTTAGCACGTGCAAGACCCCTGGCACGTGCGTGACCTAAATGACCCCCTGCACGTGCATGACCCCTTGCACGTGCGTGACCTTGCACGTGTGGAGAGGGCGCGCGCGCGGGAAAAGAGAGAGAGAGAGAGAGAGAGAGAGAGAGAGGGAGGGAGAGAGAGAGAGAGAGAGAGAGAGAGAGAAGAAGAAGAAGAAGAAGAGAGGGAAGGGGAAACAACTCTTTTACATTGATTAAGTTGGCCCTGAAAAGGGCCGTTGGTCCTCTCAATGAGAGGGTTAGCAGGAACATCTTGGATGCTCTGCCGAGTACCGTGGTACAGGTCGCTTCTCACACTTGACAGCATGCTTCGACCGCCTATGGTAGGTGTTGGACACATCTACCCCACACCAGAAGCAGACTAGGTAATCTGCTTCTGGCCGGTTCCCCTTAGACAAAGGGTAATACCCCCCACAAGTCGTACAAAACCTTTTGTCTTTTCGATCCATGGTGTTTGTGACTTCTTTTGGCTTCCACACCCCTATTTATGGCTGGAGTCGGGACGAGTCTAATGTGTTGGGACGATACCATTTTCCACCAATCAGAATAGCATGACGTCACATGACGTCATATGACGTCACAAAAAAAACAGACACGTAATATATTGCTTACAAAGCATTTTATTGAACTTGAACATATTTACAAATGAACTTGAACACAAAATTGAACTTGAACACAAAGGCATTGAACACAAAAAAACATATCTACAGAGCAAAAAAGCATCGACATCGTTATCCCTTCTTCTGGTCTTTTTGCAAGTCGGGAAAATGATCCCTAGCCCATTGTTCGACGAGTATATCGTTCACACGATACACGTGCCCGAACACAGAAAGGGCGTGCGGGGAGGGAACGTGAAAACGATGACACAAATAATACAAACAATAATGTCCGCAGACGACACTCTTGAGTCCCTGAATCCATCGGGGTTGGTAGTGGAGTTGTAGATCTTGCACAAAACGTCGAAAGGCTTCTCCGTAGACATCAGGGGGACACCCGTAGGAATAGAAGAAGGTAATGTGATCTGGTCCTTCGCACACAAACACGGTCCAGTGTCTACCGGGTTGGTCTTCGTCGTCCGTGTTGATGACATAGGCTTTGGGGTACGAGGTCGGGCGCAGTATATCCAGATGATTACGAGCCCACACGCCCCCGAATACGTTAGCGGGGAGATGTTTTTCTAAAGCCCGTGTCAGTTGTCGGTTGGAGAGAGCCTCACCAATCTGTGATGACTTGTCGGTTGGCATCGATTTCCAAGACATTGTCGTATTCGGCAAACAGAACAAGACTGAGGTGATTGGTCGGGGCCGCACGGAACTTGAGTTCCAAAGACAGGTTACCCGCCGCTTTGGGATGAAAGTAGTTACCGTCGGCTCCGTGGTCATTGGTCAAATCGAAACAATACAAAGTGTACCCATTGATATAGTCGTGGAAAGGGAGGTCCAGGTCTTCTCTGGTGTTTAAGACAGCCACCCTTTTCATCAAATCTAGGTAAGGTGCGATGGTTTGTCGCTGGGGAAAGTCGACATCGTATTCGTCAACTATCTCCCCGTTCTTGGTCAATTTGATGTTTTCCAATTGATTGTGTTGGAATTCGAAGGGATTTCTGTTTTTTCTTCCATCGTAGGCCGTGTTACGTACCATACCCACGATTAATCTATTGGGCAGGCTTTCGTTGACAAACAGATTGTCTAGGACGTGACTGGTGCGATTGTCGGGAATGACCATGTCGCGCACCACCACGCGCTTCAGGGGATACTTGGCGTTGGACGATTGAAGTTGCGCAGCCACCCGTGTGTAGGTGCTGGGAGCCAGAGTGACGAACGGGGTATCCAGGTAGGCTTTGGTGAACTCGACTTTGTAGTCTTCTGCATCGTTGCCTTCACCGTACATCAGAAAAAATTTCGGGGATTGCTTTTCCAATTTCAACCGCAGGTCCACACCGTCCAGCAGACACCGATCTTGTAAACACATGTCCAAGTGTAGACGCGACTGCAATTCAAAGGTGCGACTGGCAGCGACGGTTTTCTGGCGTTGTTCCAATCCTTTGTTATTCAGAGCCTGTCGTCCACCATCCCCGGCGGTGGCGACGGATTTCGTGGAATTGAACTGTCCGGCGGTATCTTTTTCCCACAGGACTTGTTTCGACAGGTGGTCGTTCTTGGCTCCCTTACCGAAACTCAACAAATTCTCCAAGTAAGCCTGGTAGGGATAATTGGGTAGAGAGGTGGTGACCAAAGTTTCGGCATCCTTTCCCAGGCGTAATTTGACGTCTTTAAACAACGAATGAAACAAGTTGTTAATGGGTGCGACTTGACTATCCGTAGTCGTCACTCTTGATGTGCGTTTCCATTTCGATCGATCCCTTGATCTCACCACCCTTTACACCTTTGAAACAATTCGACGGGTCGATCCTGTGGCGGTCCCGGCATATCTTTACTCCGGGTTCGTCGCTCGAGGGTGGCGACCAAGGATGAATGCGTAAGCTGAGCGTGTTGTCTCGTTGATCGATGTTTTGCCATTGGTCAGGTAACGTGATCATGGACAAACCCACTTCCCATTCCCGATGATCAACGAGAAGTGGCGGTTCCAGATGTGTATGATACGTGGAGACTTTGTTGTCGGGATACCACGACATGGAACTGTCACTAGGGAGCGTGAGGTAAAAGGGCCGGTCGTTGTTCATTATGTTTGGTTTTCAAGGTTGGAGAAGGTAACAGGTAACCCAAGCTACTGGAGAGCAAGGCCGTCCACAACGTGGTCTGCAATCCGTCGGGTTTGAAAGCCAGTTGGGACAAAGAAACTCCCGCCACGACGTACACTAAAATCACTTGACAGAAAAAGACAATTTCCGCTTGTGGCACACGTTTTCCCAAGAGCGACCAATTGTGGGCACTCGCGGACGTAGACGTGGTTTCGTCTTGCATGTTGACTGATGTTGGCGTCTCTCGCTCCTATTTATACGTTTTGGAGACTGGTCTTGTCGATCCATGAATTAAAACTCGCCGGATAGCCCAACCATTTCACCAATACTTTGTCTTTTTTTCTTTCGAGTACTCTTTCGATGGGAAAGATCTCATCGTCGTTGACTTGGACCGCTTGCAATTCTTCGGGATAGAAGGTGCCCTGTATGGGTTCACCTCTTTCGTCCAACAGTTTGTAACCGGGACCGATGTTGGGTGCGACGTTGAACGTTTCCAGAGTCCAGTTGGGCCAGTAACCTTTGTCGAAGGCACCATGCTTCGGTAAAGCCAAACGTACGGTCGTACCAATGTCCATTGATTTTTTCTTTTTCCGGGGAACATCTTTGGGCGCCATGCCGATGGTCCGATGTCGTCTAGCATTGTAAGCCCGAACCAGGTCGTCTAGCACGTCGATGTACCATTGTGTTTGTCGATGAGTAAAGTATCGCCACATGCGCTCTTTCAGTGTCCTTTGAAATCGTTCGACCACACTGGCTTTGGTTTCGACGTTGTGTGTCACGAAAAAATGATTTTTTTTTCTTCTTCAGGTACGCTTGCATTTTTCGATTGAGGAATTCGGTACCTTTGTCCGTTTGAAGTCGCAGGGGTTGTCGACTTTGAAAGATTTGACGAAAGGCATCCACCAAACTGTCCCCCGTCTTGTTTTTGAGGGGCAACACCCAAGCATACTTGGAAAACACGTCGATGACGCACAGCAAATACCGGTATCCCTCATTCTGTTTGGCCAAGGCCGACATATCGCTCAAATCGGCTTGCCACTGATGATCTATGCCGGCCACCACCGTGGGAGACCGTGAGAATTTCTTTTTCAATGGTTTGTGCAAGGTGTACGCCGTTTGTTGTTTCAACCATGCCTTGACTTTGTCCAAGGACACACCGGTAGCTTTGTGAAGGCCCAGGACTCCACCGAAAGCGGCCGGGTGATTCGGGTCGTAATACACTTTCTTCAGCCTTCGTTCCATGTTTCAGTAGGTGTCCCTATGAACAGGCTATTTATAGTTTTTGCAAGGAGAGCCATCTTCTGGTAGATGTACTAGGGGTATCCGTGCTGGAGATTTTCTTCTTTCTCGAGCGTCGCGGCTGAGTCCGTGTCGGTGGTGTGGACAACACGTTCCATCGTTCTTGATTACCAATGGCTTCGCGCGGTACGTTCGTGGCCTTCAAACTTTGCATCACGCCAAACCATCCGAAGGGAGCCTGGGTATTCTTTCGCCGACGAACCAAATCGTTCACAATGTCAATGGCATTGGTGTTGGGTACGCGTGAGCCATTCCGAACCAATTCCAAGTTCTCGTTCCACGACCAAGGTGTCTTTTCTTTCATGTGTTTCAACAAAAGGCGAGCTCGATGTTGATAGGGTCGGGGGACCGACTCCAGGATGGGTGCCTCCGAAGTTTCTTCTTTTGGCTCGGGTATGTTTTCGTCCAACAAAGGAATGACCTGTTTTCTTTTCTTTTGCATCGTTTGATAACGATGTAACAACTGTCCGTAACGCTGCATTTTATTTTCGTCGGTCAGGGTGGGATCGTTTAACACGTGTTGCATGTCTTTGGACATTCTCGACGGCCTGCTGCAGTGGATCTCGATCGTACACGGGTTCAATTTGCATGACTTCGACGGGTTTGACGTCGGTGGGTCCGTCGAAGGGTACCAGTTTCATTTTCTTGGCGAATTTCATCTTTGGGAAAGGACCGAAACAACTTGAACCACTGTAACAATCCAATACGTGCCCGGCCCGTATTCTTGACCAACTGTCCATAAGCCATATCGGGAGTCAGATGTTGTAATTTGCGAATGAAGGACTTGAGTCCTTTCATAGAATTCTTCTTTTCTCTTCGTGGTCTGCGAAAGATCGGAGAGGGAGACCGAGAAGGGGAAAGTGGTGACGTGGGACGTGGAGGTGTGACCGGTAAGGTGAGGCGTGGAGGTGTAACCGGCAAGGTACGGCGTGGTGGTGTGGCCGGTAAGGGAGACATGGGACTCGTGGGTGGTGTCAACGACGGGGGTAACCATTGTGTTCTGGGGGCCCTCATTCTCGGGCGAGTCTGACTTCATACCGTGGGATCACGAAGGTCCGGTGCCAGGGTCGGGAACGTCGCCCTGGGAAGGGTGGGAGGTGGGTGTTTCCTCTGCGTATTCTTCGTGCGAGCCATCGTGACAAACAAGAGTCATTTCGAGGTACAGGCCCCCCTTTTATACTTTTTGGACGTAGACGATGGGTGGTTCCTCTTGGGGTAAAATGTTGGATCTCAGTCGCAATTTTTCGGGAGTGTCGGGCTTCAAATCAACGAGTAAGTAACTGCGAGGGGTACTCGTCGCATCTTCATAAGCTTCCTGCATATACTTGGAACGGGAAGGGTACATCTGACGGGCCAACACACCAATTTGCGAGGCGTCTCGGGGATTTTTGAACAAGACCAAGTAATGGTCATTCAGGCTGATGGTACGCTGTTGCCTGTCAAACAAATTTTGCACAATGTAAATGACACTCGTGTCGTGGTGATGACTCTTTTTCGTGAACCACTTTTGCAATATCTCCGTGAAATCTCCCATCAAATCATCCACGACTAAGACTTGTGGACCTTTGACTTGACCCATCACGTCGTCAATATCCGTCAAGCCTTTGACATAAGTGTAGGGAAAGCGATCGTAACTCTCTTGCCATTCGCCATAAGCCCACACGATACGTTGGGGAGGGACGTCGAACAGGGACGCTTGAAGAAATTTCTGCACAAAGACCGTCTTTCCAACACCCGTTGGACCACTGACTAACATGGTAAAGGGATGTTTGAACGTCGCATCCATCTTGCACTGTTTCCCCCATTCCCTTTTCCCCCTGCCTTTTATACCTTCGCGCCAGAACAACAGACATGGAATGAAATTAGAACACAATTTATTTTACAAAAAATACAAAAAGAACTTTCAATACAACAATTCAAAAAAACATATCATACAAAGGAAAAGAAAAAACAGTTAGTTATCGCGTTCTCTCTTCAGGGTCTCTTGTCTCACCCAGGGTACATTTCTCAGGACGCGAGGAATCCAATACACATGTCCCAAAAGCTTCTGCATCGTGTCGTGTGGGTGCCAGTCTTCCACTTCAGCAAACGTGACGACGACGGGTATCCATTCACTCATATCGAAACAAGGGGATACGACAAGACTTCGGTCATATCTCTCGGACCCGCATATTGGATGAGTGTTCGGGAAAAACTTTCTGCTTCCTTCTCTGCCAACAAGAGGACAGCCGGCTTCAGGGTTTCACCGTTTTCACTGGTAGTTGGGAGAATAGGAGATGGGATGGAAAGCTTCGTCGGTTGTTTTCTTTTTCTCTTTGTATCGTCTGTAGAGCTCGAACGCTTCTCCACACCAGTACCAGTATCGCTGACTGCGGGCATGTCGATGTTGTTGTCGAACATGCGACCGGCAACGGCTTCAAAGTTGTTTTCTGTTTGGATTTCTTCTTGGCACTCGAGCAGGCCGTGTCCGAGCTGTCCACAGTTGAGGCACTTGTGATTTTCGTCGGTGGGTCTCTTGATTCCGTAACACTTTCTTTTGACAGTTTCTTTTCTTTCTTCATCACTCTTCGCTTTTTGGGCTTCGGCTCGTTTTCCACACTGGGGTGCCCAGTGTCCTGGTTCTCCACAGAGGTAACAATTTCCATAGGAACCATAGGCTGGTCTGTCTTGTCTTGGTTTTCGTTGCCGTTGTTGTTGGGAACGAGCAGGGCAGTCTCTATACCAGTGTCCGACATTGTTACAGGAGAAACAAGCTTGACTAGCCATCGAGAGCAGAATGAAATTTCAGTGTGACACTTCGCTTCTTATAGTCCTGGTCGTGACGTCACTCGCTTTTGATTGGTTCTTTCTTTTCCTTCGTTTTGATTGGTTCATTGTTTAGTCTATGATTTCCAGGCTTTCCACGTACTTTTTCACTTCGTCCCAATCGACCAAGGCTTCACTCACGTGACAGGCTTCCAAAAACGTCATCAGGTCGGCTCGATTACCGTGTTTTTGTCGCCAATGGTTGAACACGGTGAAGATTTGCATGCGCGCGCTGTTAGGATGACTCATCTTGGCTTGACTGATTCGCGCTTCTCTGATCCCCAGTTGTCTGCCAATACATTCCCAGCCTTCTCCCAGTTTACCGGACATGACATTGATATCCACTGGCGTATGGGGTCTTCTTTCTGTTCGACGAACTCGTCTTTGCGTTTGATCAACGCGGTCTTAAAGCCCGGTACCACCGTCCAGAACTTTTTCAAGGCTTTCTCGACGTCTTCTCGCCATCGTTGTTTGTCCTCCCACGTCTTGACTTGATCCCGTGGATCGTCCATCATACTGCCTAGCACGCTATCGATGTCTTGCAGTTTCGGCTCGTCCACCCAGAGGTAGTGATTGTAATCGTCCACGGGGTGTGAGGGTTGACCCGTTATGGAAGAAACGCCTAGTCCCAGACACGAGTGGTATCTCTGTCTGGGATGTTCGTACTTGCAGCCGATACACTCTTCGTGTTGCCTTTCTTCTATAATGGGTAGGAAACATTTCAACACTCGAAAGTTGAGCCATCGTCGTCTAAGTTTCTCGATCATCTCCATATTTTCTGCTGGTTCGTCATCTTCTTTGTTTGTTCGCCATCGTCCTGAGACCCGAAAGTCAGTATCCATAGGGGTAAGTGTTGCTCGGTTGGCCATCGTCATTGAATTGAACAAACCGCTT
The DNA here is from genome assembly GCA_963678685.1 of Patella ulyssiponensis. NCBI lineage: Eukaryota > Metazoa > Mollusca > Gastropoda > Patellidae > Patella > Patella ulyssiponensis. Next base: position 51,251,261 of record OY783228.1, on the reverse strand, counting down.
GTCATACACGATTTTATACCGTTTGTTCTCGGGGCGTGTCCAAATACGGCGGTCACGTGATCTGGTAATCTTGAACGGATTGGCTATGACCAGAGGCTCGTTTTGATTGACGTGCCGTACATTCTCCTTCATGATGGCGTAATTCAGCTGTTGGGAGGCACGATAATTCAAGGTGAATCCCCGGACTTTACAAACTAGAACCTTCCGGGGGATTCCATGACGTCGGGTGGTATTGGTAGATGACGCTATCGGTGTCAAAATAGCATACACGCTCTCCCAACTTTTCCAAGACGGAATAGAGTTTTAAACGGGCCTGATCCGTGACAAAGGCAGCGATAAGCACGTTGGTGATGGGACAGGGTGCGACGTGTTCTTCTTTTTTCAGCGTTTCCATCAAGACCATGTTGTCGTTGACTAACTGCACATCTCGTACGGTCTGGGTCACGTCCAACATTTTTTCAAAATAGACGCTGGGCTCCGTGATGTATTCTGTTTTGGGAAAGTTGTCTCTCTGTCCGAATTTACCCCATGCTGTGTTGAGTTGTAACTTGCTAAACGCCCGCATCCCTTTGTTGGGTTTTATCGATGCGGGATCCAAACGAATACCTTCCGTGTCGTACACGTCGTTGACGAAGCGGGCCTTGTCTTCTTCGGTGTGACAGGTGTCGGGATAACCGCTGCTTTCCATCTTCTTCTTGAGGTAGTGATTAATGTACCCCGTAAACAGACCGCCCGTTTTGGCCTCGGGATCGTAGGTGCTGAATTCTTTCCAGTGCCAGACTTCGTAAACTTTCAGTACTTTGTATCCTAGGGCCACCGCTTTCTTGAGTTCCAGGGTGACAAACGTACCCACTCAGGCTCGCTGTTCGTCGGTGTGATCACACGGTTGGTATTTGGCAATCTCCCCTTGTTGCATGTGTTCGTCGACGCAGCTTCGACACAGGGCAAACACCAATTTCTGTTTGCGTCGAAACGGGAGAACCGGGTGGAACAGGCCACGGGGCGGCAAGACGGAACACTGGATCAATCCTTGGTACTGCTGCCACTGGTCTTGATCGGGCTGTGTGACGATCGTGGGTTCCTTGATGGGAAAGGTACCGTACTTGCAAATGTAGGGGTACTGGGACACCACGTCGATGTAGTGCATGTCTTCCACCGACTCGTTCACCAACAGTTGGATGGCATTGGTTCTTCCGCCGAAGAAAGCGTTGCGGGGCATCAGAGGTTCGGGAGCGGGCCATTGCTGACCTTCCAAGCCTTGTAAAAATTCGTCCATCTCGGGATCGTGGCGTCGTTCTTCCTCCATCTCACACTCCCACATGACGCGGATGGTCTTCATACCGTACTGCTCCTGGAGTCGACGGTGACGTTCTTGGGTCTTCTGGTACAAGTCCCTCATACTGCGAGATGGATCGTAGGGATGTTTATGCTGAAGGTCTTGGACGGGGCCCGGGAAACATTTGGGACAACCGTGAAAGGCACACCCGTGAAACTCGTACACCGTACCCGTGGTCTTGTCCATACCATCTAAACTGTAAGGGCCAACTCGGCATTCACTACCGTTACGGGCGTGTCGAATGTTGGGTAGTGGGGTCTGGTTTCGGAATGCAGCCATAGTCTGTCGATGTTGTTCCCATTCCAACCATCGAAGGGCTTTGTTGGACTGTTGTCGAGGCTGGAAGCGGTGCCAGTCCTTACCAGGTTTCGGCTCTTGCATCAGGGCTCGAGGAATGACGACGAGAGTGTCTTTTGTGAGGTAGTGCGTGCGTAACACGCGACTGCAGGCAGAGGCCAGGGTCAAACTTTTTTCGAAGGGATCGATTCCTGTGTCCACGAGAAATATCTCTCGAAACACACCACAGCATCGGCGGAGGACATCGACGTCACTTTTACAGTAGGGGAGAATTTCCTGGCGAAAATCAAAGTCGTGGTGACTGTGATGTTGGTACCACTCGTGAAATTTTTCTCGTTCAGTCACACTCATGCCATCCGGATCGTAATCGGTGTCGGGAGGATAGGCGCCCACGTAATCTTCGTTCTCCGGCCTGTTAAAGTGGTGAGGGAAGTAACCTTTCTTGAGTTCTTGCAGGCCAAAGGTCTTGGGCATGTCCCGTAAAGCCATCGGTAAAAAGTTGAGGGAATCGATGAATTTTACCGTACCGACAGTGATCGTCATCGCTTTACCACCATTCATAATCACTTTGGGTTGCGCCACGGAATGTTTGTGCAGCGTCTGTAAAATCAGCAGTCCGTCGTAACCTTTAAAGTTGTGAGCCACGGCAATCACGGGACTCGATTCGTGACTGTCATGTTTCCGACCATTTACCACCGTACCGTGAGCAGCGAGTTGTAAAAACCATTTTCCCACATCGTCCAGCGTGTCTTGGCCTTTAAACATAATTTCCCGTTGGTGATTCCAGTACGTGTCGCAATGCTCGCAGGGATCTTGGTTGTACATGCAAAAGTGACAGCAGGTTTGCAGGACACATAGGTTGGGAATGTGCTCACCGGTATCTTGCTGGCATTCAAAGTCAAAGAAGACGAAGCGGGTCAACGTTGATTTCTGTAGTTTGTCGATTTGGGTCTTGCGGTCTCCGTTCATGTTGATGGGTGATTTCAGTGGTTGGATGTAACAAAACTGTTTCTCGGCCGTGTGCCACTCTCGGCAGATGGAACATTCGTATTCTCTGCATCGATGTTGTTCTAAATTTCGCTTGGCTTTGATAACGTCCCACTCTTTTTGACATTTCTCACATTTCTTCCATCGATGACACACACTGCACTTGGCTCTGGAACGGGTGGCGAGATGGTTGTCGAAACACTGGCGGCTCACAAACACACGATGACATCGGTAACACGTCTTTGTATTGGGATTAGGTGGACAGGATGGACCCACTGTCTTACATCCTTGACACATGACGTGGCACGAATGTTCTTTGGCATGATCGTATCCCACTTAGCAGGTCTCACAAAAATACCAGTTCTCCACAAAGGCGGGCATGGAGGTAATGACGTCATAATGTCTGTCGTGTAAATACAGGTTGAGATGTTTTGGGGTCCCGGTGACGTGTTTTGTTCCCCGATAGATCGCCTTCCCAAAGATGGCTCGAGAGAAAACGTTGAGCTGATAACCTTGCTCTCCCAAATACTTGGCGTCCAATTCCCAGGTTTCCATTCCCGTGCAGGCTTGCCTGGCTCCACCGACGGCATCGATAAGTGCTTCCGTTTTTCTGGTCTGCCATGTTCGGGGTCCTGTGTGGCTGGTTAATCTCTTACACTCTCTTTCCCATTCAGGCGTGTCTTGTTTGTTGGCATAATGACGGGCGACGACAATAGCTCGCTGAAAACAAAGTTCGTCGGCATTCTTAATGGTGACCAGACATTTCTTTCTCTTCAAATATTCTTCGAAATTTGCGCAGTGTCTCTTCTTCATGTTTGTTCCACCGCTACCTCTGCCATCGGGAGGGGAACGTGACAAATACTCATGGACATGCGTTGATCCAATCGAAATTCTTCGTTACTCTGTAATACGGCAGCCACTTTCTGTAACACGTCTTCGGCTTTTAACAAACGATGTTCACGGAACGGTAACCAGATCGGTGTTTTGAGTCCTGGGTGGCTAATGGCGATTCTAACATAATCACTTTCTCTGGCGTCCAAGGTTCGGCGAATTTCCTCGATGATGGCCTCAAAAGTGTCGTGTAGTTGTTGTGGTACATCGTTGGCTGGAACGTGGGACCAATCTTCCAAAAAGTCTATCTCCACACACAGTGATTCTGTTCTAAACAATCGACTGTATCGTCTATCCACGGGTCGTAAAGAATAACTCATCTTGCTTCGCTCGCTGATCGCATATCAATGTTCGAAGCTGTCGCTTCTCGGCCTTTTATTCCCGTCACCCATGAATGGACTCGTCCATGACGTCATATCCTTCAAATGGACTCGTCCGTGACGTCATATCCATGCCATTACACATAGATTGTGCAATACTTAACGTCAGAAGAAATGTTACATGCGGTTGTGTAATACTGGATTTTCCATACGTCTATTTTTAGCAACAAACGTACACACATGCGCTGTATAACGTTACATCGCGTCTATATTTAGCCTCCAACGTACGCATAACGTTGCATCACGTCTATATTTAGCCCACAACGTTCAACCTACGATGCATAACGTTATGCTCAGTACTGTGACGTCACTCCATGAATGGACTCGTCTGTGACGTCATACCACTCAAATGGACTCGCCCTTACGGTTTTAAAACGACACAACACACGTCTCTCTGTCAGTATCAGAATGGATGCTCCGGTGTTACGCATCGAAGACAACCGCAGTACGGATACTCTCATGTATCTCAGGGGTAACACGCTTGCCGTGATTACCCCTGACGATATCTTCGTCTTACCTGACGAGGTATTAAAAACACCTCCCAGGAAAAGACCTCCTCCCGAATTAGTGGAGGCCATTAGACGCAACCGACATAAAGTGCGTCGTACCCTCACATTTGAGTGAGGACAACGGCCCTTTTCAGGGCCAACCAACGGCCCTTTTCAGGGCCAACTTAATCAATGTAAAAGAGTTGTTTCCCCTTCCCTCTCTTCTTCTTCTTCTTCTTCTCTCTCTCTCTCTCCCTCTCTCTCTCTCTCTCTCTCTCTCTCTCTCTCTTTTCCCGCGCGCGCGCCCCTCTCCACACGTGCAAGGTCACGCACGTGCAAGGGGTCATGCACGTGCCAGGGGTCATGCACGTGCTAAAGGTCATCCAGTGCAAGGTCACGTGCATGCCCATGCACGCACGCGCATGCGTGCACGCACGTGAAAAAAAGTTCCTAGACAAGCGGTCATACTACTATGTTGTTTTTTTTTAGGTCGAGTAATAATAATGACCTCAAGAAGAACCACAAGCTAAAAATGCGATTTTTTGTACAATCAGGGGCCATAATTGGAAATGTATGAAAATCGAAAGGAACCAAGATAGTTGAGTTATAAATATGCATTTTAAGTTTCATCAAAATCAGATGAAAATTGTGATCCCCAGAGGGTCCACAACCCTGATACACTATATATTGACGCTATTTACGAACGGGAGGCGGCCATAAAAGTCCATCAATTTCTGTCCGATTTTCATGGAATGCAATTGCTGTGTGACGGTGATATAGTTGAAGGTTTTTTTTTTAAAATCGGATAATTATTGTCACCTCTAGAGGAACCACAAGCTAAAAACCCGATTTTTCGTACAATCTGGGGCCATAATTCAGGAAGTTTTGATTCGATATGTATGAAAATCGAAAGGAACCAAGATATTTGGGTTATAATCATGCATTTTGTCCACCAGTTACGATCCAATTTTCATGAAATGCAGTCTCAGACAAACGGTAACGGTGATATATTCGATATTTTTTCTTTTAAATCGGATAACAATTGTGACATCTAGAGGCACCACAAGCTAAAAACGCGATTATTCGTACAATCAGGGGCCATAATTCAGGAAGTTATGATTCGATATGTATGAAAATCGAAAGGAACCATATATTTGGGTTAAGTTTAATGAAAATCAGATGAAAATGTTTTGACACTATTTGCCAACGAGGAGCGGCCATTTTATCTATCAGTTTTGGTCCGATTTTTTCGAAATTCGAACACAATCATCTTTAGTGTGTAACTATGATATATTCAAGCGGTTATTTAAATCGGATAAGAAATTGTGACCTTTATAGGGTCAACAAGTTAAAAACGCGGTTTTTCGTACAATCAGCGGGTTATAATTCAGGAAGGTATTATGTGCGATATGTATGAAAATCGACAGGAACCAAGATATTTGGGTTATTAACATGCATATTAAGTGTCATCAAAATCAGATGAAGATTGTGACCCCCAGAGGGCCCACAACCACGATACACAATATATTGAAGCTATTTACGAACGCGGGGCGGTCATTTTGTCCATCAACTTTTGTCCAATTTTCATGAAATGCAGTCTCCGACAAAGTTACGGTGTGACGGCGATATATTTGATGTTTTTCTTAAATCGGATAATTATTGTGACCTCTAGAGGAACCACAAGCTAAAAACGTGGTTTTCACGACATGCAATCTCAGACAAAATTACAGTGAAACGGTGATATATTCGAAGGGGTTTTTTTAATCGGATAATAAATGATAATTTCCTCGGTTGACCAAGGAATGCGAGGAAAATTATTTTCTCTTTGCTGCGGAAAAGTGTTTCCGCACTTTTTTAAAAGTAAGTTGTTGGTTACGCGTTGTCAGTGTGCGTGCATTGACACGTTTGCGCCACTACAGACGACACTGCGAGACAGACAACACGGGTTTTGTTTTGATTGAATTTCTAGGACTGACTAATAATGATGTCTTCAGACGATCAAATGGAGTCAGATACAGGAGCTGCTGCAGATTCAAATAGCAAACAGTCTTCAGGTGGTAATATTATTTTAACAGATATATTTAATCAAATAAAATCTCAGAAACGAAAACTGAAGCATTATCTTGATAGAAAATTCGATGCAGAAATTGCTTCCTTGAAAACGTAAATTAATGGGGCATCTCGTTCAGTAAAGAGATTGAAAGATAACAAAGAACATGTATGACGAGGTAATGGTAATAAAGATCAATTTACGTTTAATTCTGATTTGTCTGATAATCTTACCCAAACATTGTGGGGCATAAGTGTAGGCAAACTGGATCATGCAAAAGAAATCATTCATGATTGTCTAGATAAAATTGCTGAAAGATCAAAACTGATTAAAATAGCTGACTCATCTGACGCAGGGTGGGAGACTGCAAAATTGTATGAAGCCCACCCCCTTGCAGGGGCCGGTTGTTCAACTTTTAGTTAAATTTAACCATGTGGTTACGTATAACCATTGGTTATATATTTAACTAATCGTTACATAACCAGTGGTTAAATTTGTGTTGTTCAACTACATTTAACGACGTTGTTATGTAACCATATGGTTAAAATTTAACCATTCAATAACATGGTTAAAATTTAACCATTCAACAAGTATCCCATAATTCTCCTCACTGGCAACAAATTCAAGATGGATGACACTGCTAGGAGTGGTGGGGGGCAAAAGAAACCCAATTAATATCCTCAATCAAATATTTCTAATGTTTAAAAATATTTAGCTGAATGGGAAATTAGACTTCATGTTGTGTGTTTAGCAAACACTTTCAATCTTCAATGACATAAGTGTCGCCTGCTAATCGAGACTGGAGAGGGGTAACTCTTGACAACAAAAATTGTTTCGCTTGTAAAGTTTGCGTCCTGTAAAATGTGGTAAGTTTGGGTTTTTTTTTAGCTTTTTAAAGTCTTATTTGCAGACCTTTGGCACTATTTTTATTAGTTCCCATGCAGACAAAAGTAGTTCGAGGCTTACATCCACCAAAAAACCCTGTAAAATTATGTGATGTCTCAGATGCAAGCGAAAGCGGTTGCTACGTGATGTCAATGAATGTAGGAACATAGGATAATGAAGAAGTGTCAATTTCCAATTCCAAATGGTTATAATTAATTTGTGACTGATTTTCTACTGTTTTATGCATTTCAGGGATGTGTTTGGATATAAGACATGTAGTGTGATTGACATTTGCAGAATTTCGGGGATGTGTTTCTTTTGATATAAGATGAAGCGTGATTGACATTCACCATGAAAACCTATCTGCCTAGACAATAATTTTTATTAAAGGCATTTATTTGCCTTATTAAAGCAGAGTGTTTTTTGTGTCGTTTATCATACTCTTCTACCAATAAGAAGCAAGAAAATTCCAGATCTGTGCTGCAATACATTTAAAGGACATATACGATACAAAGGAAATAGATGTATTAGTTTCAAGGTTGTGATGTACACATGACATCTAGGCCTATCTTCAAGTGAACCAAGATCGACTTGCAAGTTTACACAACAGACTCCATACCGATATAGCCTACATAAAGAAGTTACATGATTCTGACATAGAAGGTCTAACAAAGGGCATAAGTTATATTATACAGAGATCGAAAAATTCTAAATATTCATGTACCATCAATAAATCCTAATGCACTTAAATTATTAATTAATTATCTTTGTGAACTTTGATTTATGCTGAAGAAATTTGTTTATTTTCATTTTCAAAGACGAATGGGACAAATAATTTAACGAGATACTGTTGTTTTGCATAAAAAGAATCATTTGAGAAATTGGATATCATTGGGCCACACTTACCTAGCATTGGGGAAACTGGGTTATTTGTGAACAATGTCAATGATTTAGAGAAAGGAACCACTTGCATAAAAGCACATGGCAATGAATACCTGCTGCTTCACTTCTTTGATAATTAGTTGCACTCTTTAGCTCACTGCCAAAAAGTACCCCTGTCCTGTATACATTCTTTTTTTTTATTTGGGAGCCACAGTGGCACAGTGAGTAAGACGCTGGTTTGCTAGCCTGGAGGTCTCAGGTTCCCTCCCCATTTCATGTCATTTCTTTCTTTTTTTTGCATAAAACATGACCATGAGAACTTGTCCGACAGCCACCTTGAGTGATTTAATGACCGGTTAAATAATTTAACGATGCCCTGCTAGGTGGGTTAAATATGGACCATTTTAATGATGACATAACCATGCGTTAAATTTAACGACACAATGAACAACAGACTTTTTCTTTCGTTAAATTTAACGATGCTGTTAAATTATTTAACGACATTGTTAAATTTAACAAGTTGAACAACTGGGCCCTGATGATTCGGGTTCATCGGCATTATCGTGGAATGCTAGAGTTGAGTTTAGTTCTGAAATAGTAAATGTTCTTGTTTTTTGGAATGATAATTTATGCAAGACTTTTAGTGAGTGAGAGAGAGAAAAATGGGGTTTTAGTGTTTCCGCCAGTTTCCAAAATTTGCCGGTACCGGGTACCGGTAGGGATTAGAAATACCGGTTCACTCGTAATTTTACCGGTCTGGTGAAAACAACATTTAATCAATCTTATAAATTTATTGAAATAAACACTTCATTGAAACAAATTGAACACACTTTAAATTTAAACACCAATGTTATTATAAACGTCTGTCTTTAGAACTCTTAAATATCTGTCGGGCCTTTCCAAAATCAAACGGGCGAGCTTCAGAATTGTGTGCGTGCATGTTCCGAGTCATCAGGTTATTCATAAGCCGCTGAGATAAACGATTACGCAAAGACGTGTGTATTAAATTTTGCAGACTAAAACCCTTCTCTGCTGGTACACTACTGACAGGAACTACCAAAGCTATAACGGCTAATGTTCCAAAGGCTGGAAAAAGATCGGAAAAATCAAAAATAATAGATTGACAGGTGTCTTCAAGCGATTTTGTCCCCAGACCGAATCACTCGGCTAATCTCGACAGATTCCGTAAACTACATCTAGTCTCGGATGTATGACAGTAAGTGATACGTACCTACGCCCATACATTTGCGATGCGGCTACCGGTTTACTTTAACAGGAAAACTTGACGCTATTACACAAATTGGGAACCTATTCGGCTAGCGACCTATTCGACCGATCGAGCTGCAACCTGTTCGTTGGAAACCTATTTAGAGTAAAGACAACAGTCTCTATTTATCAACCAATAAAATCCAACGTTATGTCTATCAAATGAAAGTAGAATATATTATTTTTTTATCCATTCCTTCAGCTCAGAATAGAAGTGTAATTTCGTCATTATCTTACAGCTGGATCGGTCGAATAGGTCGCTAGCCAAATAGGTCGCCAACTTGTGTTTGGAATGGGCGCAGCCATGTTTCATCCGGGACCTTTAAAGTAGTTCCAATATGGCGGAATTCGTCATACAGCCGAGTTTAGATTGTCCGAAATCTTACGAGGTTTGCTGAGTGCAGACTGAATAACACTCGCTTGAAATGGCTGAAATCACGGGTTGCGCGCGCACGATCAATTATTACATCACTGTCCTGAATATCTCTACTGAAAAAGTCCAATAATATATTAAGGGAATCCCCGCCAAACACATCGAGGTCGTTGCGGGCATTAGGGTATCTTGCGGGATTTAAAGCAATGTCCAGAGAATTCAACACGTTTAGGGAATCTTCGGGAAAGCGGGTTTTTAGTGACGTCACCAAATCTAAAGTAAAATTATTGTGGACTGTTTCAAATGCAGTTCGCGAACGTTCATCAGCGTATGTCAGTGTAACACCACGAAAACCCTGTTGAATTCATATTCATTCTCTCCTTTCGCGGTTAAAAGTGCCTCTAATGTTTCAATGGTTGAATTGACCATGGGTCGTATCATGGAGAGATTGAGAGTTTCTCTTTGAAAAACTGTTACTAATTTTTCCATGCATGGAAGAACATCTGAAAGCATGTATGTTGTGGCTATAAAAGAATAAGTTTTTAAGATTATATGTAAACCAGCAGCCACAGCATTTTTGCGGTCAGCGGCTTCTTTTTCGATCTCCATAACCAGAGCGGGCCAATTTAATTTGGTCGATTTGACAGCTCGACCAAGGGACAACCTTCTCACTGTCGATGGTTGTTTTACAGTCGAAAATTCAGTATCTGACAATTCCTTTGACAAATCGCGTAAACGATTATACCGTGTGGCAGAATATTCATATAGTTTGTAAACCTCATTTAGTTTTTTCCGGTAGTCTGCAATCTTTTTTGATAAATTGGCGGCATCCTGTGACGCAAGAGCCACGCGGTGAGCAATGCAGTTAACGTGTATTAAGAATGGGGTTTCAGTAAGCAGTTTAACTCTACACCATTCTGAATTCCTGTCATCACACTAGCTCCGTCACTACCCAACCCAATTACTTTATTTAAAGGAATTCCCCATTCTTTAAAAACTTCCTTAATTTTGTCGACGATACATTCTGCCGTGCCGCTATGAACTGAATAGTTTCCTAAAAATATTGTCTCTGTTTTCGCGGTGTTATCGCGTTATACCGTGTGGCAGAATATTCATATAGTTTGTAAACCTCATTTAGTGTTTTCCGGTAGTCTGCAATCTTTTTTGATAAATTGGCGGCATCCTGTGATGCAAGAGCCACGCGGTGAGCAATGCAGTGAACGTGTATTAAGAATGGGGTTTCAGTAAGCAGTTTAACTCCTACACCATTCCGAATTCCTGTCATCACACTAGCTCCGTCACTACCCAACCCAATTACTTTATTTAAAGGAATTTCCCATTCTTTAAAAACTTCCTTTATTTTGTCGACGATACATTCTGCCAGGCCACTATGAACTGAATAGTTTCCTAAAATTATTGTCTCTGTTTTCGCGGTATTATTTAAAACTCGCAAAAATAGTATTAGTTTTTTCTCAGTGACTACATTAACGGTTTAATCAACAATAAGACCAACAAATTTACTGCTAGCTATTTTATCTTTCAATTCGTCTACAGTTGTTTGAACCAAGGCCGTTTCCATATCTTCGAAACTATCGGAATGTGTGTAAATCACACCAGTTAACGATGGGCATCCATTTTGTTTTTGCAATTGCATAAGTTCATTAAATTTAGTGCTAGAAATGTTCTCTTTGGCCATAAACAAAACCGTTCTCATCCATTGCCGTTAAATTGTCATCATTTTTTTCTCGTGTTTGTGCCATGTGACTTTGCATGTTGGATTTTTGGGAACGGATGAATAAAGCCTCCCGGTGATCGGCACTACTTTTATGATCTTTTAATACCAATTTCTGAAAATTAGATCCACCCTTAGTAAAGCCATTTTGTTTTTCAGCTGCCTCACAGTATACGCAAAACATCAATCCACGATCGCCCCCTTCAAAACGAAGCCATTTGAATTCTTCAAGCCACTGTTGTTGAAACTGCCGAGCCTTAGGTGCTTGCACAGGGGCAGTTTTACTAGTTTTCGATGTGCTGGGAAAGGGAACATCATTTTTATCAGCGACGACAGACTCATCGTCACCGATATTTCTTTTGCGTTTGTTATCAGTATCACCGCCTCCGTTGAAAAAAGACAAAAGATTCGTCTGCTTTGACGCCATTTTGTGAAGAACGGAGAAAGCTAGATCGAAGACGGTCCTACGCATCTAACCCTTACTCACAATCTACATATGACGTCGTCATAAAATGCGTAGGACCGTCTTCGATCTAGCGTTCTCCTCGAAGAACACGGTAAATGATAAACTGTAAAGAGCAAGACCGATGTTGAGGGAGGCCGCATGTCAGTCAATTTGATTGACAGTTCGGTAAACGGCCTTGATGTGATGTTTAGTTGAGGTTAAAATGAGGGTTTGGATCTTCCGGCAGCCGTTTCTCGTGCTTATATTTTGTATAAATTTTCGAAATTAATTTCCATACTTTAATGTAAATAAAAATTATTAATATTATCTTATATCTATTAGGAAAACTCATCGCCCTATAATCACAAAATATCTAAACAGACTCTATGTATAGTATAGTAGTTGCAAAAATGAGATGTTAGATCTCTCTCTCTCTCTCTCTCTCTCTCTCTCTCTCTCTCTCTCTCTCTCTCTCTCTCTGTCACATAGAAATATAGCACCCAATCGGCTTCGCTATGTCTTTTTCTTGTATTTGAAGGATGTTAAAGTATTTCTTTGAATTATTGTTCATGGAAAAATAATATTTGGGTCATTTTATTATATAAATTTTATTATATATCTCACACTAGAGTCAATCTACTATATAAATGAATTATAGTATCTTTTATATCACACATATCGCACTATACCACATGAAGTATACAACCGGCTTCACTTAGCAGTCAGTATACTTTGAACCAAATCGGTGGGATTTTTCCTTTTATTTTCAAATATTTTAAAGTATTTGTATGAATTAACTTATATCAAAAGATAATATTTCAGTGAATGCATTTTAGAAATTTAGGATAGTATCTTATATATCACACACATCGCACCATACCACATGAAGTATACAATCGGCTTCGCTCAGCAGTCAATATACTTTGAACACAATCAGCGTCGCTTAACAGTGGCACGTTTTCTTCTATTTTGAAATATTTTAAAGTATTTCTATGAATTAATTTACATCGCAAAATAATATTTGAGTTAATCTGTTATATAATTGAATTATAGTATCTTATATATCACAGACATCGCACTATACCCCATGAAGTATACAGTCGGCCTCGCTTAGCAGTCATTATACTTTCAACTCAATCAGCAGATCGGCGTCGCTCAGCAGTGGGATTTTTTCTTCTATTTTGAGAGATTGTAAAGTATTTCTATGAATAAATTTACATCGCAAAATAATATTTGAGTGAATGTATTATATAAATGAATGAGAGTATCTTATATATCACAGACATGGCACTATACCTCATGCAGTGTACAATCGGCCTCGCTTAGCAGTGATTATACTTGGAACCCAATAGGCCTCGCTCAGCAGTGGGACGTTTTCTTAATATTTAACCAATCACGTGAGTTCTGTCCAGGTTCTACGGTTTCCCACCCCTGCTAAAGACCCCTACGAGCATGAAAATTATTGTAATAAAATTTAATACCCTATATTAGTCCCGAAATGACCTAGTTTGTGTCGAGTGGGCGTTAAATCCCCCTTCCTCTCTCTCTCTATCTCTCTCTCTCTCTCTCTTTCGAAAATTTACATCGAAAAATAATATTTGAGTGAATGTATTATATAAATGAAGATAGCATCTTATATATCACAGACATCGTACTAGGCCTATACCCCATGAAGTATACAATCAGCTTCGCTTAGCAGTCAATATACTTTGAACCCAATCGACTTGACTTAGCAGTGGGATTTTTTGTGCTATTTTGAAAGATGTTAAAGTATTTCTATGAATTAATTTACTTTGAAAAATAATATTTGAGTGAATGTATTATATAAATGAAGGACAGTATCTTATATATCACCTAGACCGCGCTATATCACCCGAAGTATAAAATAGGCCTCACTTAGCAGTCAATATACTTTAAACCCCATCGGCGTCGCTTTGCAGTGGGACTTTTTCATTTTAAAGTATTTGAATGAATTAATTTACACCAAAAAATAATATTTGGGTGAATGTTTTATATAAATGAAGATAGAATCTTATATATCACAGACATCGCACTAGGCCTACACCACATGAAGTATACAATAGGCCTCACTTAGCAGTAAATATACTTTGAACCCAATATTAGCAGTGGGATTTTTTCTTCTATTTTGAAAGATATTAAAGTATTTCTATGAATTAATTTACATTGAAAAATAATGTTTGAGTGAATGTTTTATATAAATGAAGAACAGTATCTTATATATCACTATACCACATGAATTGTAAAATCGGCCTCCCTTAGCAGTCAATATACTTTAAACCCAATCGGCTTCGCTTAGCGGTGGGATTTCTTTCTTCTATTTTGAAAGTATTTCTATGAATTAATTTACACCCAAAAATAATATTTGAGTGAATGTATTATATACATTAAGGATAGTATCTTATATATCTGGAACATCGCACTATACCACATGAAGCATACAATCGGCTTCAGTTAGCAGTCAGTATACTTTGAAGCAGATCGGCGTCGCTTAGCAGTGGGATTTTTTCTTTTATTTTGAAAGATTTTAAAGTATTTCTATGAATAAATTTACACCAAAAAATAATATTTCAGTGAATGTATTATATAAATGAATGATAGTATCTTATATATCACAGACATCGCACTATACCCCAATGAAGTGCACAGTCGGCCTCTCTTAGCAGTCATTATACTTTGAACTCAATCGGCTTCGGTTAGCAGTCAGTATACTTTGAAGCAGATCGGCGTTGCTCAGCAGTGGAATTTTTTATTCTATTTTGAAAGATTGTAAAGTATTTCTATGAATACATTTACACCGAAAAATAATATTTGAGTGAATGTATTATATAAATGAATGAGAGTATCTTATATAACAGACATGGCACTATACCCCATGCAGTGTACAATCGGCCTCGCTTAGCAGTAATTATACTTTGAACCCAATAGGTCTCGCTTAGCAGTGGGACGTTTTCTTAATATTGAACCAACCGCGTGAGTTTTCTTCGGGTTCTCCGGTCCCCCCCCCCCTGCTAAAGACCACTACGCACTTGAAAATTATTGAAATAAAATTAAAACCATATGTTAGTCCCGGCGTCGCTCAGCAGTGGGATTTTTTATTCTATTTTGAAAGATTGTAAAGTATTTCTATGAATATATTTACATCGAAAAATAATATTTGAGTGAATGTATTATATAAATGATTGAGAGTATCTTATATATCACAGACATGGCACTATACCCCATGCAGTGTACATTCGGCCTCGCTTAGCAGTCATTATACTTGGAACCAAATAGGCCTCGCTTAGCAGTGGGACGTCTTCTTAATATTGACCCGACCACGTGAGTTTTGCCAAGGTTCTACGGTTTCCTACCCCTGCTAAAGACCCCTATGAGCATGAAAATTATTGAAATAAAATTAAAACTATATGTTAGTCCCGAAATGATCTAGTTTGTGTCGAGTGGGCGTTAAATCCCCCCTCCCTCTCTCTCTCCCCCCCCCCCCTCTCTCTCTCTCTCTCTCTCTCTCTCTCTTTCGAAAATTTACATCGAAAACTAATATTTGAGTGAATGTATTATATAAATGAAGATATCATCTTATAGATCACAGACATCGCACTAGGCCTATACCACATGAAGTATACAATCGGCTTCGCCTAGCAGTCAATATACTTGGAACCCAATCGGCTTCGCTTAGCAGTGGGATTTTTTCTTCCATTTTGAAATATCTTAAAGTATTTCTATGAATTAATTTACATTGAAAAATAATATTTGAGTGAATGTATTGTATAAAGGAAGAACGGTATCTTATATATCACAGAGATCGCGCTATATCACACGAAGTATAAAATAGGCCTCACTTAGCAGTCAATATACTTTAAACACAATCGGCGTCGCTTAGCAGTGGGACTTTTTCGTCTATTTTGAAAGATTTTAAAAGTATTTCAATGAATTAATTTACACCCAAAAATAATATTTGAATGAATGTATTATATACATTACGGATAGTATCCTATATATCTCGAACATCGCACTATACCACATGAAGCACACAATCGGCTTCGGTTAGCAGTCAGTATACTTTGAAGCAGATCGGCGTCGCTTAGCAGTGGGATTTTTTCTTCTATTTTGAAAGATTTTAAAGTATTTACACCAAAAAATAATATTTGAGTGAATGTATTATATAAATGAATGATAGTATCTTATATCTCACAGACATACAGTCGGCCTCGCTTAGCAGTGATTATACTTTGAACTCAATCGGCATGGCTCAGCAGTGGGATTTTTTCGTCTATTTTGAAAGATTGTAAAGTATTTATATGAATAAATTTACATTGAAAAATAATATTTGAGTGAATGTATTATATAAATGAATGATAGTGTCTTATATATCACAGACATGGCACTATACCCCATGCAGTGTACAATCGGCCTTGCTTAGCAGTCACTTTACTTTGAACCCAATAGGCCTCGCTTAGCAGTGGGACGTTTTCTTAATATTGAACAAACCACGTGAGTTTTCTCCGGATTCTCCAGTTTCCTCCCCCTGCTAAAGACCCCTACGCGCATGAAAATTATTGAAATAAAATTAAAACCATATGTTAGTCCCGAAATGACCTAGTTTGTGTCGAGTGGGCGTTAAATGCCCCTCCCCATCTCTCTATCTTTGGAACATTTACATCGAAAAATAATATTTGAGTGAATGTATTCTTATATAAATGAAGATAGCATCTTATATATCACAGACATCGCACTATACCACATTATGTATACAGCCGGCCTAGCTTAGCAGTCCGCCCTTTTCTTATGTTTTAAAGATTTGGGGATATTATTTCGATTGATTTTCATAAAATAATAATATTTCTTTCGAGCGTTTAAATTTATCATCCAATACCGCCTATAGAGTGTAAGTGGTCTAGCTACGCAGTCAGCACACTTTGAACCCAATCGGCCTAGCTTAGCAGTGGGACTTTTTCTTAATTATGAAAGATTATAAAGTATTTCTATGAATTAATTTTCATAGAAATATAATATTTTGTAAATTAAATGATATTTCAGTAAGTGATTGACATATTATTAGGATATTATATTCCAGAAATAGGGAAATTCATCGACCAATTAAAACTCCGAGTACACAGTAGTCTCGATCCCCCCCCCCCCCAGTCTTCAACGTAGAATATTTGTCTTGACGATAGAGACTAATTACATAGTAGAGCAGGTCAGGGAGAGTACATTTTGTCGTTATTGAATTTTCGTACCGCTAGTACCTCCCGTGGTCGTAGAGATTTGAAATTGTTAGGAAGTGTTACGAGCGACTATTGATAATCACACACTCGGACCATGGAAACCACTAGGTATGCGTAACTGTAGTAGCACTTGAGATTTATTCTATTATTAACAATAAATAGTCCTTTACAAACTCCACCTTCAAATAAAATGGGAGGGACTCGAGCAAGAAAGAGGCGGGGCTTACATATGCCTCGCTCAGCAAAATCTATAAAATCGGCCTCGCAAGGAATGATTTAACGCTTACCGAAGAACACGGTGACATTGAGCAGCGATTATCCAGACGGATAAAACGTCATACTCAAGTTACTATAAATAGCACCGCTTTTTGGCAGCCATCGCCATTCACCACTCGAGGTGATTGACACGAGAGATGAATGCAAAGATAAACTAGAGCAGCTAGTTTGTTGACGTTTATGTTTACCGGTCCCACGGACCGATGGAAGATTATTTACCGGTACATGTTAAAATTTACCGGTATAAAACTGGAAAATACCGGTTATCGGAAACTCTGTGTCCACTCGACACAAACTAGGTCATTTCGGGACTAACATATGGTTTAATTTTTTTTCAATAATTCGTTTGAGCGTATGGGTTTTTATCAGTGTAAGGAAACAGGAGTGCCCGGAAGAAACCCACGAGGTTGAGAAGGCGCCCCTATCTCCATGCCACAAAGACTTTTAGTAGACAAGACTTTAGTATAAAACTGTTTATAGTATAAAAGTGTTTATAGTGATGCAAATAATTCGGGCTATGCTGGCTATTGTTTAGAATTTCTAGCGGGAATGGCGCATGGTATGTGGACTGTAGATGAGAGTGTTAAAAGTTCTATATGGCGGGAATTGACATCAGTGTTAAGAGTGTTAAAAGCAATAATTCATATTCTTAAAGGTTGTAGAATCAAGTGGTTTGCTGACAATCAAAGTGTTGTTAAATTCATTCAAGAAGAGAAGCATGAAAGTGGAATTACAAAATATTTCTCTAGAAATTTTCAGAGCTTGTTAATTCAGTCTCTTTAGAAATTGATTGGCTTCCAAGATTAGAAAATGAAAAGGCTGACTTCTTTTCTCGTCTAATTGATTATGACGGTTGGGGTATTTCCCAATATGTTTTTGGGGAATTGGAAATCCACTGGGGACCACATGAAGTGGATTGGTTTGCTTCTTCCCATAAGCCAAAACTCCCTATGTTTTATTCAAAATTTTAGAATCCGGGTACCCAAGGGATTGATGCATTCACATTTAATTGGGCTGGTTCAAGGGGTTGGTTTGTACCTCCTGTCTATTTGATAGAGCGTGTTCTTTTTACATATGAAAATTTCCAAGGCGTATGGAACATAAATAGTGCCATTTTGGTATTCTGGTAGATATTGGCCACTTTTGTGTCCTTCGAAACGTTACATGTTTCTAGGTCGTGATAAACACTATTTTACTATTAGTAAATCTGGAAAAGGGTTGTTCGACAACAAAGATTTGGTTTTTGATATGATTGCATTAAACATTGACTTCAGAATTTGATTTTAGATATAAAAGATATTATATAAACCTATTGGTTTAAAAGATGGATCTATTTGATCTCATAAGTGCCCATTTGGGAAGCTGATAGCCGGATAGGTTTAGCAGTTTTAAAGGACAATATTGGTGCCAGTCATTATCACATATGTGATAGGACTTGTTAAACACGTTCCAAATATAATTTTAACACAGAGATCATGGCTACGATTGAGGAGTAATAAAGGATTCATGGAATCGGAAGTGACGAACGCCAAAAGAAAACACGAGTAATCCCTCTATGTAACTGACTGAAGTGACGAGTGATAACAGATACATGGGCGAATTTCTGCACACTAATAATTCCTTCGAAAACAAAAAGTTGTTATATCTGACGATTCAATAAAGTAAAAGTGTCATAAGATAAAAGAATACGAGAAAAATAGAAAGAGTCCGTACAATCCGTTGTTTTTATTCCTTCTAAAGGGGAGACCGGGGCACATTGAACCATTTTGTTCACATACATGTTTGTCCTCATTTCATATCAAATGTTTTTATTGGAAGATCTCATTACTTTGTTGTATTGTTTGAAGACATATCATAGTTGCTATCGTGTATCAGATTCAATTAAATTAATCTTTAACTTATATTTTTTTTTAAAAAAACCCACACATTTTAATCCACTTTACCGTACTGGTTAAGTGTACCCCTCTTTACAAAATAGTCGGGGCAGGTTTAACCAAATAATGGGGCACATTGAACAGTTGTAAAAATTCCATGTTAACATAGATCTCAATCCTAGTCACTTATTTCGTAGTGATCTAATGAATCTGCGAACAATCAGTGTATAGTTAAAAACAAATATCCACAGATTTGACATCCATGCAACGATCGAAACAAGCAGGAGTTTGGATTTCCTATGCTCCTACAAATCGCCGTTAAATGCACATAAGTTGGCAGTTTGGTGGGATCAAATTCAACTTTTGTAGTGGATTAAATAAAAAATTGTCCAATAGTCTGTCTAAATACGGACAGCCTGATTTGCTGACGAGCGACTCTAGTCCGGTAGACCCATGGAAAAAAAATGTCTAACAAATTGTCTCACTTATGTATAGCCTTGGAGTTGTCTAGTATTATTTATTCATATATCCATGGCGGTTCAATGTACCCCGGTCTACCAGTGGACGCTTATGGCTAGCCCTCGGATCCATTCACTCTTTTTGATTTGTTTATGTTTGTGGTCTCTGAGTATAATGTCTTTTCCATATATCTGTTTTTGTGTAGAATTGTGTGTGGTGCAGCCCTCCTGCACTTACTATTATAAAAACATGGTAATGCACGGACTTTTAATCTGTTTTTCTTTCGTGTTCTCTTATCTATTGGCAGTCTATTCTTTTTATGAATTGTCAGATATCCACTCACAGTGTCATACAACTAACCCCAATGCTCCAAACACCGAAGTTGAAAACAAAAATGTTAAAAAAACAATCGTGATCTCTATCGTTATCGATATACGGGATATACTCGTGATTCATTTTTATCACAATAATTCGTTTGCGCGTAAGGATATGTAGCAGTGGGCCCCGGAGAACCTACTAGGTTGGACAAGCGATCCCGCTGCTTGTCACGTAGAGGCGGTTAATTGAAATAACGGCACTTGACAAACCTCATGTTTACAGACCTCACTGTTTTCGTAATGGTGATCATGTGATTGGTATGGACTCTATGAAGCATTGGTGACATAAAGAGATGTACGGAGCCCCTTAAGTGCACGATTCCACTCTTATATAATTCTTTCGTACATGATTCCACTCTTATATAATTATTTCGTTTAAACGAAATAATTAATTCGTTATAACAAAATAATTAATTCGTTTAAACGAAATATTATTTCGTTATAACTAACGAAATATTATATCGTAAAAATGAAATAGTATTTCGTTTAAACGAATTAGTTATTTCGTTTTAACGAATTAGTTATTTCGTTTTAACGAATTAGTTATTTCGCTTTAACGAATTAGTTATTTTGTTTTAACGAATTAGTTATTTCGTTTTAACGAATTAGTTATTTCGTTTTAACGAATTAATTATTTCGTTTTAACGAAATAATTAATTCGTTTAAACGAAATAATTAATTCGTTTAAACGAATTAATCATTTCGATTAATCGAATTAATCATTTCGATTAATGAATATTAATTCGTTTAAACGAAATATTATTTCGTTATAACTAACGAAATATTATATCGTAAAAACGAATTAGTTATTTCGTTTTAACGAATTAGTTATTTCGTTTTAACGAATTAGTTATTTCGTTTTAACGAATTAATTATTTCGTTTTAACGAAATAATAAATTCGTTTTAACGAAATAATCATTTCGATTAATCGAATTAATCATTTCGATTAATCGAATTAATCATTTCGATTAATCGAATTAATCATTTCGATTAATCGAATTAATCAATGTCGATTTAACACGTCGACTAACCCCAATGCTCCAAACACCGAATTTGAAAAAAGAAATGTTAAAAAAACAATCGTGATCTCTATCGTTATCGATATACGGGATATACACATGGTTCATTTTTATCTCAATAATTCGCTTGTGCGTAATGCTATTTAGCAGGTGGACCCGGAAAGAACCCTTGAGGTTAGACAAGTGACCCTGCTCCATGTCACGTAGAAGCGGTCAACTGAAACAATGCCACTTGATTCAATGTCAGGCCTCGTGTCCCCCAACATGATCCCCATTACCAAAACCTTGTTAACCCGATAGCAGCAAATGTTTTAACATATGTTTTGGGGTATCAACCGTTTGGTTTATAAGCGTATGCAGGAGCCACGGTGGCTAAGTGGATAAGACGCTAGCGCGCTAGCCAGGAGGTCGCTGATTCGCCCCAGTGTTGGCGGAGAAAGTTCATCTGGAGTGTTCTTTGTGGTTTCCAGTTGTGAGTGATGCAGGAAGGAGGGTTGACAAGGGCAGCTGTGTAGTCTTTTGGTATGGCATGAAAAATTCGAGGTCCCGTGTACAGATTGGCGTGCGCGACAAAGATCCCTTGGCTGTTGCAATTTCATATAAGAGTAGGCTGTAGGGATTTTGTTTGGGCAAAATATCCCCCAAAGCACAATATTTGGCGTATGCCCATCTTCAATAGCCCAGTCAAACTCAAAGCAGAACAGTAGGACGTTTAAGCCCATTTCATAAGGGTATACACCCTATCGATTTGTTAGTGTTACGTGACTTGCCGTTCCAGCGTTGTTTCGGTTGACTGCGTGTACGTGACAAGAAGTACGGCTGCCTGTACATCCTCGTGGGTCTTCAGTTGCATCCCATTGCTAAATACCCCTACGCGAAAGCGAATTACATGTGTTAGTCCCGAAATGACCTAGTTTGTGTCTCTGTTCCACGATTACCGCCTCAAGCCCCACCGCATATTGATAGTTTTTTTGTTTTTTTTAACATCTTTTATTTTCAAATTTGGTGTTTTGAGCATTTGGGTGTACACTGGACTTCGTTTGTTCGTCCAGTCCGAACTTGACACCTCTCCTTGTCAGGCCCTCCGTCCTGCACCCCTGACAAAAACCAGATGAACTTTTTTGCCAGCTCTCCTTGTCAAGCCCTCCGTCCTGCAACACTGATAAAAACCAGATGAACTTTTTCCGCCAACACCGAGAACGTACCAGCGAACTCTAAAGTTTGTGAACTCAATGGTTAATACCCTAAAATATATGTTAAAAACTATAGGGTTCACAGGGTTTTTGTAAGGGGGATAATGGATTGGGAATTGGGTCTCTGGAGAAGTAGGTAGCGGAAACGATAGGATCCGTTCTCTCATTAACCCCAATGCTTCACACCAATATATGAAGAAAAAAAACTGATTTGAAGTGTATCCTCACAATAGGGGGAGGAGGAACCCGGGCCATCTCTTTATGTCACCAATGCTTCATAGACTCAGTATCCATTACATGAACCCCATTACAAAAACCTATGAAGAAAAAAAACTGATTTAAAGTGTATCCTCAGAATAGGGGGAGGAGGAACCCGGGCCATCTCTTTATGTCACCAATGTTTCATAGAGTCCATACCAATCGTTGGGTCAAGTGCGGTTATTTCAATCAACCGCCTCTACGTGACAAGCAGCGAGATCGCTAGTCCAACCTCGTGGGTTCTCCCCGGGCCCACTGCTACATATCCTTACGCGAAAACGAATTATTGCCATAAAAATGAACCACGTGTATAGCCCGTATATCGATAACGATAGAGATCACGATTGTTTTTTTAACATTTTTTTTTCAACTTCGGTGTTTGGAGCATTGGGGTTAGTCGACGTGTTAAATCGACATTGATTAATTCGATTAATCGAAACGATTAATTCGTTTAAACGAATTAATTATTTCGTTTAAACGAAATACTTATTCGTTATAACGAAATAATTAATTCGTTTAAACGAAAAAATTATATAAGAGTGGAATCGTGCACTTAAGCCCACTTAACAATATGATGTTAATTTTACGTTAAGTTTACGTAAAAATGGTCAGTCAGTTTACCATCATTTTGCTCATATTTTTAACGATAAATTTACGTCAGGAAATGACGTTAATCTAACGTAAACTTTACGTCATTTTTACGTTATCTTTACGTCATTTTCTGATGTAAATCTAACGTAGAGTTTACGTCATTTTCTGACGTAAATCTAACGTAAATTTTGCGTAAACTTTACGTCACTTACGTTAGATTTACGTCATAAAATGACGTAAACTTTACGTTCGATTTACGTCATAAAATGACGTAAATATGACATAAATATGACGTAAAATTTACGCCATTTCCTGACGTTAAATTGTCGTTAAAAGGATGAGCAAAATGATGAAAATCTAACCGACCATTATAACGTAAATCTAACATTAAATAAACATCATTTTCGGATGCAATTCTTACGTCAAATCTGTTATTTGCGTTTGTAAACGTGACATTCAGTCGACCAATAACCAAATGTTCTTTAACCATAGGAAGGGCTGAATGGTAATGTGATCTAATGAATGCACTTTAGATCATAAGGTCTGTCCGTGATACCTAGTGGACTGGTTTCGATACTAGACGTGAACAGGGAATTTCTCTGGGTCCTCCAATTACTAAAGACTCCTAGCCCAACCAAAGTATTGAGAGAGAAAGAGAAATGGAGTTTAACATCCACTCGACAGAAACCAGGTCATTTCGGGTCTGAAATATGGTTTAATTTTATTTCAATGATTCGCTGGCATGTAGGGGTCTCAATAACAGGCCTTATGATACAGCATGCATGTGCTAACCATTCAGCCATCCCCTCCCTCCCCAAATTATTTAACTTGTATTGAATTGCAGGTGAGTCCCAAAGTCTGTCTATTGTACGTTAAAAACCATTTTTCTCTCTAAGCGGTGCATTATAAGATCAGTCATTGAATCAGGTGGCGTGGTTTCGATTGCTGACTAGATTTTCTCCAGGTCATCCAGTTTTATCCCACTGCTAAAGGCCCCTACGTGCAAGCAAATTCCTCTAAAAGGAATCGTAACCAAACGTAAAAAAAAACTACACACTTTACATAATTATATAACAAAATACACTGCAAGTATCTATACTTTATTTAAAAGATAAATATATAATGTAATAAAGTACAAAACAGGCATTTAAATTGTCACAGTTTATCCACAGCACCAAATTAGTGACAATTTAGGAAACAGCTCAATGAGAAAAAGATCTGTATAGCACTTTGAAAATGTGGCAATATGGCCACAGTCTGTCGCATATTTGGAAGGAAAACTGTGACATTGACCAAATTTGATAAAAGAAAAATTATGGCCTATCACCTTTGCATAAGGTTTTCAAACTAACTTTGGAAAGGAAATTTGTGGAATACTGAAACATGTCTGAAAAAATGAAAAGGGATTTAGCGTCCTACTGTTCTGCTTCAAACTTGGCTAATGAAGACGGGCATTAACATACATTGCGTTATGGGGAAAATTTTGCCCAGGCAACGGCGCTACGGTCTGCTCCAAATGCTAAGGGATTTTTTACGTGCATGCCAATGTGTACACGGGACTTCGGTTTTTCATCCCATCTGAAGGACTAGACAGCTGTCCTTATCAGTCCCTGCATAACTGACAAGGGGGAAAGCACGCCTGAAAATCTGGATGAACTTTCTCGGCCAATGCAGGGATCTACACCAGACCTCCAGCCTAGCGAGCCAGCATCTTACCCACCGTGATCTCCGAAATGAAAAAAACCTATAAAGCAGTACTCACATGTTTTGCGGTAAGGGGGGCGGGGGAGAGATATGTTTTTAATAAAGAAATAAACAAGCTAAGAAATGTCGACAAATACCTTCATCCATATATAACTCAATGTGGTACAAGACGAAGGCCCAATTTCAGCGAAAAGGGATATAGACTTATGCCCCAATGAATATAGTAATCCTAAACGAGAAAGTTGCGAAAAGCTGAATATTATTTGCTGCAGTAGATTTTCAACTCACTGATACAAATCAGTTTAAGCCAAAGAGCTGTTATATAAGACTGCGACAGGATATCTGCTTGAGGCAAACTATTCATAAACAATAGACTGTCACAAGATCAGACGGAAAATATTTTAGGCTTACTGCTTGTAAAGTAAAGCTTTTGGCCTACATTCTGGTGTATTTTGTGCTACCATAGATACATATAATATATTGGTTCGGTACATGATTAAAAAGTCTTTATTTCTTTGACATCTGGACAGTTTCGTAGATGAGTGCTCTGATAAATGTGCTTTTGACCATGAAGACGGTTAATACTGCTCTGATAAATGTGCTTTCGACCATGAAGACGGTTAATACTGTTATTGAGTTCAATGCATGGTTTCAATCCCAAGTTGGTATGATAAGCCATGATGTCATCTAGCTTCCATATATAAAGCCCTTATCAACCTTCTTATATCTTCCTCGACATGACTTCCACCAACGATGCTCAAATTTTCCTTAAATATATATAGGATCTCTGAAAAATAACAAAAAAACAAAATAAAAGCAACTTTTATACTCCAAAATAAAAATGAAATTAGGTTTTAGGAATTCTTTTCTCACATTCCGACTAATTTACGCTAAAAATTACACGTGAAAGATTGATACTACAAGAGAAAGGAATACATAGATCAGTGATTAATTTTAATTGTTAGATTATCTGGCTTCTTTACTTACTTAAATGTGTAAATACAACTTACAGAAATCAGTTCATTTTACAGTTTGTCGAAAAAAATAGAAACAAAATATTATGTTGATGAATCGTAAACTTCTACTTTAAAATAGTATTGGATTGTTAAAAAAATTCGTCAGATGTTGTGACAAATGATTCCTTTCGAAAAATAATAAAGAACTAGACCTGCAAGCAGCACTGAACCGGCTTTCAGGAATCATACAGGAAGTTTATTATACCATAGCCGATCCATTGAGCTACCAAACTATACTTTAGTTGTTTTGCTTCAGTGACACCCTCTATCATATGTAAAAGTAATATTTGCTGGCGAAAAGACCGGTCAAAATTGTAAATTATGGCAAAATTACGTCACTTCCGGTGCCGAAAGGAATTTTTATAGGTGAAAAATAAGTCGAAAATTCGCAACATACAAAATACAAACTTTGTTTTATACATATCGGGCAATAAATAATTAACCTATAACCCATAAGCTGAAATTAAGAAGGTAAAAAACTTAAAAGTGACCCTGGGAAAATTGGTTATTATTCGACAAGGGAACATGCTAGAAGCCTTTTCTTGATATCAATATGATGGTATTGATTCAATCTTACTGCCCATTAGAGTCAGACGTTATAAAGTTAAACGAATAATAAATATAAATCCCTTCAAAAAAATGTTTGTTTTGAAGGCTAAAAATACGTTTTTTGCAAAAATTACATTACTTCCGGTGATATTGAAAATGTTAACTTGGTTCATAGAAGTCATAAATGGCATAAGGCAACAAATGGTAAAAAAATTATAAAAATCGAATAATAATTGACACTTTTATAGACCAAAAACCTTGAAAAGTGATTATAGAAGATCGCCTATTTCTCTGTAACCGTACAAGTTAGAAACCATTTTGTGGTATCTGTATGGTCGTATGGCTTCATTCTATTCGTTGATGGGAATCAAATATCATAATTTTAAAAATATTATAAGGCAGACTCATTTGAATAAAATATTTGTTTTTTAGGTTAAAAATACAGTTTTTGCCCAAATGACGTCATTTCCGGTCACAGTGAAAATGTAAAATTGGCTTAACCAAGTCCAAATTGGCATTAGGCATCAAATGGAAAAAATATTGCAAATCGAATAATAATTCACTCTTTTATAGGCAAAATAACGTGAAAAGTGATGCATGCAAAATTGCACATTTCTCGGCAACTGCTCATATTACAAACTAATTTTCGCATACATTCTCTTCGTCTGGATTATTGCTACGAGTTTATGAAAATTACAAATAAATATTTCAAAATATGAAGACGCTGGATGAATTTTAAATAACTGAATTTTACACTTTATTTTACATTTTATTCGAAATTGCCCGAAAATGAAATTGAAATTTAAAAATATGAGCTAAGGATTTTGTGCACCTTTGCAGGGTGCATCCTTTTATTTATATCAGTTTTGAAAAAAAATAATATTTGCTTTTAAAAAGTGGTACCGAACTGTCAAAATTGTAGTTTTTGTTAATATTACGTCACTTCCGTTGCCGACAGAAAAATTTCACCGTAACCCAAAAAATTACAATTGGGACCACGGAGCATATGAACTTTGTTTTATACAAATCAAACAATAAATAATTTTTCTGGATACGAAAAACTAAATTAGCCGATAGCGGCTAACGCAAATTACCGAGACAATTTTTTTTCTCATTTCGGCTCAAGTACGATGATATTTTAACCCTGTGTAAAATATCATCAAAAAATATTCATAAATAAAAAAGGTTTTCGTAAAACAAATAATTTTTTTCAAAATATCGGACATTTTTTCGACTACTTCCGGTTTTACGATCGTTGTTGTGATAGCTTTACGAAGTTCTTTGGATACTTAACTTTCTGTACCAGAAGTGTCAGAAACATCCATTGAGTAGTTTTGGAAAAAAAGATAAATTAAAGAGCGTTTCCAAAAATTTAACGATTTTTCAATTTTTTTCAAAGTTTGAGGCCATTTTTGGACCACTTATATTATTTCAATGCTTCTCATTTTGGATTCACTATATAGACAACCGATAGGACTTTGAGTCAGAAAAGTTTAAGAAAAATCGTAGGCGTCGTTTTCGAGAAAAGGGCGTCTCAGGATGTTAAAAAATCGGAAAATACTAGATTTTTGGCATACAATAATTTATTTCCTTACCATTGAAATCACATTATTTAGATACCATATGATGGTCCATTCATAGGGCTATCCAGCGACACTTTAGTTCTTTTGGTCCGCTATTACCTAAGGGAGAAATCAAGTTTTTCGCAAGAGCGACAATGTTTTTACTCTTTTTTTTCATTTTTTGAATACTTCCGGTATGGTTATTATTGTCGGAATAGTTTTAATAGCCGGTTTGGGCACTAAAATGGCTACAGGGCTCTGTAATGATATATAACATTTTCTGATCAGATAAAATGCCCCTGAGAAATCCTATGTTCAAAAGTGCCAAAAATGCAAAAAAAATTTGAAATATCGAAAATTAAATTTCAATAACTACATACGTATTATACATCGTTAGAATCGTAATAAGGTCATCTATCTGAAAATATAAACTTTTTTAGAAAATCTCTGAAAATAAAAAAATAATAGAGCATTTTCCAAATTTTCACGATTTTTCGACTTTTTTCGATTTTCAGTCCGTTATTTGACCTATTCCAGATATTTCAAAGTCTTAATGGAATGTTTCGTACACAAGACTACCGAAAGGACTCTCGATAGAGAACGTTTCATAAAAATCGCTGGGGTAGTTATCGAGATACAGGCGTCCAAAAACGCTCCAAATCAAAAAATAATTGATTTTCAGCGTGCCATATTTTACTGCCGTTTCATAGTATCCGTGTGATTCGGTTATCATAAGATAGTCCATTCCTCTTGGCATCCAGCGGTACCTTAATTTGTTTAATCTGTTGATATCGGACGGAGAAATCACGTTTTCCACCAAAACATCCATTTTTTGCATTTTTTTCAAAATATTGCACACTATTTCGACCACTTCCGGTTTAAGGATCCTTGTCGAAATTGCTTTATCAGTTGGTATTGGACTATAACTTCATGTTCCATAACTTTCAGAAACATCAATTCGACCGTAAAACGAAACCAGAGCTCACAAAATGGGAAGAAAATTCGAAAAAAATCGAAAAATAAAGGGCGATAACTCTGAATGAAACTTATATTTCTAGAATCGGATGGACTTCAGGTATCCAAAAATGTAGGTCAAATTTGAAAATTTTGAAAAATAACAAAAATTGTCTCGTAAACAACATGTTTTCAATTTTCGAACGATAAAAGTCATAGACGAATGTTCGAAATTGAAAAATGTGAGATAGCCATTGTCTCAGAAAAGATTCAGGGATTCCAAAAATGTGATTTGTTTGAAAATGGGAAAAGAATTGATGAAACTATAGCCAATTTTCAATTTTTTGACAACGTACAAAGTTCGGTCACTTCCGGTCTGCGCAGAAGTTTGAAAATTGCTTTATTGAGTAGCCATCACCTGGTTTCCCGATAGTAAGATGAACCGCAAATCGGTATCTCTTTTCGATCATAGAGAAATAGGCTCCCGCGGTAAATAATAATAATAATAAAAAAAAACTAGACCTGCATGCAGGAATGACGGGTTTCACTGGTGCCACGTTACCTTTGAACTTGTGTCACTTTCGGTGCCACGTTACCCTTGAACATATGTCACTTCCGGTACCAAAGAAACCAATAAACTGGTTTCCACATAAGCATTGCACACATCAAATAAAATGGACACAGAATCAACCGAACCCAGCAATATCAATTCATTTTATACATTTGTTGCATGTAAGTGTACAGTACTTCCGGTGATAATGAAAATGTTCAATTACTTTTATGAAATCAGAAATGGCAAAAGGCATCACATGGTGAAAATTTTATGCAAATCGAATAATATATGCCACTTTTATAGACCCAAAACCATGAAAAGTGACGTGTAGAAAATCGGCTATTTCTCGGCAACCGTACAAGTTAGAAACGATTTTGTGGCATCTGTATGATCGTATTGGTCCATTCTATTTGTTGATTGGCATCAAATATCATAATTTTAAAAAACATTACAAATCAGACTCATTTGAATAAAATTTCTTTTTTGAAGGCTAAAAAAACAGTTTTTGCCAAAACGACATTACTTCTGGTGACATTAAAAAAGTTAAATTAGTTTTATAACATCCTCTATGACATTGGGCTTCAAAGGGTGAAAACCTTATGAAAATCGAATAATAATTGACACTTTTATGGGCCAAAAACCTACAAAAGTGACCTTTCGAAAACCGCCTATATCTCGGCAATCGAACAAGTTAGAAACAATTTTATGATATCTATATGACCGTATGAGTTTTGTTAGTATGTTAATTTAAACCAAAAGTTAATATTCTTATTACATATTAAATAATTCTTGGTTGAAAAAAAATATCGATTTAAAAGTTAAAAATGCAGTTTTTGACCAAATGGTGTCACTTCCGGTGTCAATTTTAAATTATAATCAACTTGATATGACGCATACTTGCTTTTTGAATCAAATGATGTCACTTTTGTGAATATCCATTAATAATTGACTATTTTACAAGCAAAATTACGAAAACAGTGACTTATGCAAAACTGCCCTTTTCTCGGCAACTGCTTATATTACAAACTAATTTTCACATACATTCTCTTCGTATGGATTATAGCTACAAGTTTATAAAAGTTATGTAAAAATATTTTAAAATCTGAAACGCCTGAATGGGTTGTAAATAGGTCAATTTTACGCCTTTTTTCACCTCTTAATCCAATTTGCTAGAAAATGAAATAGAAATTAAAAAAACTGCTTCCGCCATTTTTTGCGCCTTGAAAGGACACACTCTTTGAGTCATATAATTTTTCAAAAAAATAATATTTGTTTTTGAAGATCGTAAATAACTGTCAAAATTGTAGTTTTTGGTAAAATTATGCCACTTCCGGTGCCGACAGATAACACTATCGGTAACAAAAAAAATGACAATTGAGACAACGAAGCATATGAACTTTGTTTTATACAAATCGAACAATAACAAAATAATCTAGGACTGAAAAACTGAATTAGCCAATGGCGGCCAAGAAAAATTACTGAGACAAAAAATTTTAACATTTTTGCGCAAATCAGATGACTGTTTAATTCTGTGTACAACACGACTAAAAAATATTCATAAATAAAAAAGTTTTTTGTAAAATTTTAAATTTTCCAAATTTGGCGCCTAATATCTTCGAAGATTTGCCGAAAATCAAAAATCGAAAGTAGCGTAGCTATGTGCAATGTCTCCGGCTATGCCAAAATGTATCGAAAATTAAAATCCCATGATTATTGTTAAAATTACTGCAATATTTTAAAAAACGATAACTTCGGTGATTTCGGACATTTCGCATTGTCGCAGAACGTTCAAAATAGCTTTATCCTCTAAGTCACACCCACTTTCCCAGTAAAACCAAAGAAATCGTAACGATGCGACAAGCAGTTGCTGAGATCTACTCAAAACAAAAGAAGAATAATAATAATAATAAGAATAATAATTTTAACAAAAACAATAGTGTTTCACACAAGCTTCGCAGTGTGAAACCCTAATAATAATTTTAGTAATTAAGGTGAAAAAATATAAAATAGGGATATAGAAATAGTTTTACAGCAGAAATATGTACATGTAGCTGTGGTGTCGAAGTTCTTTTCACATCACTGAATTTGTAAGCTCAGTAATACATCAGCAGTTGGGGATATAAGAAAAAAACTTACTTTCAAATCCAATCACTCATTTATCTGGTATATTCTACTTTTCTGTTTCTCTGTTTGTGTAATCCAATAACTGTATATCGTACGCACAATACTGGATCTTTCCGAACGGACAAATATTTTTCCTTGGGTTAGGGTTAGGTTTATCTAAAACTATTCTGAAGGGTTAGGGTTAGAATTGTGGCTATAAACACGGAAAGATATTTCTCCGTTCGGAAAGATCTAGTATCGTGCATATCGTACATTCATCGTGCAATTTAGGAAAACAATCCATTCCGCGCGCCATTTGCATTCCCAGGATACCTAGCTTCCTGGTTCATGCTGTGTTGAGAAAAAATGCGTATAGATATAAAAGAATAAAAAAATTATTTAATAATGATTGTTTAATCATTGTGGACAGCATACGGAAAACGACAAAAAAAAATAGACCAGCTAATATTGAAATACGTTAATAGATATTACATTTAATAATTTATAGAGTAATTTATCTTGACCTTGACCCCTGACCCAAAATGGCGCCATATACGTATGTTTCCTATGTGACCATCAACTGTTCGTTCGTTCGTTTCTAGAGTTTACAAAATCAACTGTACGCACTTCAATACTTATATGTAGGCTAAACTATTTTAGTTATATGAATAGTAAAATTGAAGAAATTATTATTTGATTTCGAGACCCTATTTTAAGCATGTGCATGATATAAATAATACGCCATACGGACCACGACGGATGTAGCTATAGTTAGTTACTTTGTTGATGTTTATTGAAATAGATCGACAACAGTCATTTTATTCAGTTGTATCAAATTCAATAATCCCAATTTTTAAACTAATATTTCGATTGCGAATATATAAGTCTCTACTTTTAAGTTGTTGGAATTTGTTAATTTTTACTTTCCCAGTGTTAAATTTATCTAGGTGACTACACCATATTCGTTTGACACCTTTCAAACGTGTGATAGAATCTACTAATAATACTATACACTTAATTAAATATATTTTTGTGGTAACAGAGCTAATTATTTCTTATATTTTGAAAAAATAAAATTATCAAGAAAAGGCAAAAACGGCGATCGTCACTGAAAATAAACATATTTTCTCGTAGAATGACCTCTATATCAATTAAAGGAAATAAATTATATAGCCCAATTTTGAAAATTACAATAAATAGTTAAATGGTTGGAAGGGTATTTCCTGAAAATTTCATGCCTATGTCTTAAAAGGTTGCTAAGAAATTATCTTCGGTCACCTTTTTGGCTAATTTTTTAGAAAAGTGTATACGGACATTGATCAATTTTGGGCCTTAAAAGTGCAATAACTTTCTTTATTGATTTTCAAAATTTTTTGGGTTTCTTAAATGTGAGAAGAATTGAAAAACTAGTAAATATTCAATTTTAGTCAGATTCAATAAATTTAAAAAAGCTTTTGCATTAATTGCTACATCTTGTTGAACACATTGAGACAGTAAATTTAATATTCAAATAAGCTTCAAGTTAAGAACATTTATTGCTGAATGTTATTATAACGTACACAGCATATATGCACGGGACTTCAGTATTTCGTCAGATCTGAAGACCCGGGCGGTTCTGCACCACTACCGAGATAAAGCCAGCCATGAAAATCACTAAAACCTTGCTCGGCCAACACATACCTATGTGAACGTAACTAAAATTGTTGAGATATACTGATGTGTTTGCTTCTAGCTATGACTGGATTTTCAAAAATTAGCTTCACCTAACAAACCATTCTGCACAGGGAGATCCATCTACTTCCTCCCTAGAGAATATATCTCTGCCCTAAATGGCCGCCATACTCCGTTTTACATCTGTCATACACACATTTTCAGTTTTATTAAATGGAAGCAGAATAAATACTCAACAAATAAAATGAAATGAAATGTTGTTTTATTGCACGTCAGCTCCAACTGGGCTATATTGCGCCAAACATAAGGAGAACTTAACGAGACAAAAAATACTCAACAAAGTTTTATACTAAAGCCGTCGATTTAGGACTTAAAGCGTCCGTCAACTAGCTTAGTGTCTATTCTCAAGTGGGACTGACTAATGAAATGAAGTGGGGTTTAAGGTCCTACTGTTCTGCTCCTAAACTGGGCTAATGAAGACAGGCATACGCCATACAGTGTGCTACCAAGGGATCTTTTACGTGAACGTCAATTGTTCACAGGGCCTCGGTTTTTCGTACCATCCAAACGACTACACAGCATCACTGACATGGGGGAACCATGCCAGAAAATCAGTGGTTAAGAGGTTGCAACTGCCGAAGTATCTTATACCTGCAAGCCAATTTTTCATGGGACTTCATCCGAACAACGCCCTTCTCTTCTGCCCCTAACCTGGGCTAATGGAAGACAGGCATATGCCATACAGTGTGCTATGACGGAAATTTTGTCCGGGCAGCGGCGCTACAGCCTATTCTTATATCGAATTTCAACTGACAAGGGATCTTTCACGTGCAGCCCAATGTGTACACAGGACTTCGGTTTTTCGTAACAATCCGAACGACTAGACAACCGCCCTTGTCAGGCCCGCTGTTCTGCATCACTGACAAGGGGAAACCAGACCGGAAAATCCAAATGAACTTTCTCGGCCAATGCAAGGATCGAACACCCAATCTCCGGTTATAAATACTAGTAGTCTACATGTTGCAGTTAGGAACAGTTTTTGTTCCTTCTCGGTATGATCCACCTTAGGATTGTACCTATTTATTTTTTGTGGGTTTTTTTATCAACGGGCTGCAATTCTGAATGGATCATTTTGGAACTTGGTATATTTATTCCTTATACCGTAAGGATATTAACAACTATCAATTTTGTTGCATGGCTTGACCCCCGGGGCTGTTGCCACACTCACTTTTTTAGTTGATATTATGCAGGTTACAATTATAAACAGATTTTGTTCAATTTGCCGAAAAGAATTTTTAAAATTTAGAATTTGGTATTTTAATTGTTAGTATCCTGATATTTTAAAACTGATATTTGTTTTACGTTAGACAACAAATATTAGGTTAATGTTAGATTCACGTTAGAAAACTAATGTTACATTAACGTTAGACAACTAACGTTATATTAACGTTAGAAAATTAACGTTACATTTACGTCAGAAAACTAACCATAAACTAACGGTTAGAAACCTGACGTAAAATTTATGTTAGATTAACGTTAGAATTATCACCAATAACACATATATAATTATTTTGTCTGAATTCCGACTTTTAATCAATTGTTAGAATGTGCACACACTGGTATGGTTATTTAATCAAGATGAATTCTTACGAAAAAAATTGGTAAGAAAATTTACGTTAGATTTACGTTAGATTTACGTCATTTTCTGACGTAAAAGTAACCATAACCATTATGAGGTAAAAGTAACGTCAATTTAACCGTAAAATTTTACCATTATTGGACGCTAACCAAAATCTAACCATAATGACGTAAAAGTAACGTAAATCTAACCATCCATGTTTAGTGGGTAAGGGGCTCCGTACATTAACTAAATGTAAATCCTGGTTACGATTTAGGAAAAACAAATAAATCTGTTTTATATACTCGAGTACGTGAACAATTCATAGAGGTATTTAAACCTATTGTAAATAATATTGGAAATTTTGGTTTACATGTGCGTTCATTGACACGTTTGCGTCACTTGGGGGTTGGGATGGCCTAGTGGTCTAGAGTGCCGCGCTTCGACCTCTAGCTGGCCGGTCACCTCTGGCTTGCGGCTGTGGTTTCGAGCCCTGGTGTGAGCGTGTGTGGCATGGAGATAGGGGCGCCTTCTCAACCACGTGGGTTTCCTCCGGGCACTCCGGTTTCCTCCCACTGCTAAAGACCCCTACGCGCAAGCGAATTATTGAAATAAAATTAAAAACCATATGTTAGTCCCGAAATGACCTAGTTGTGTCGAGTGGACGTTAAACCCCATTTCTCTCTCTCTCTCTTTTTGCGTCACTTCAGGCGAAATTGCGAGACACACAACACGGGTTTGGTTTTATTGATAGTTATAATAGCTTATTGAAATATTTATTGTTTAATTATATATATTCTAATAATATTGGTTGTATATATGATGGTCTTTATTAAGTGCACATAAAATGGCCCTGAAAACTTCTCTATGTGAGCAGTCCATGGTTATTTTATCCACTTTACGGCAAATTCACATCAATCCGACTAAATTTAAATCAGCTATCTTCATTCAAAGTCGTAAAAATAGACCTCCCGTAAAAACGACTTTGCCAATTATTGAAAACACTCTTAATCCCCTCAGACGCCAGTGACGTCACAGTGACCGAATGCATATTCGGAATGTTTATTCCTTAATTACCTATATACAACCGGCGTGTGTATTCATTAACGCCTGACTGATTCCTTAATCCCCCTAATTAAATAAAACAATTGACTACGGAATAATTTGTTTTATAATTCAATTTAATTCAAGATCCAATTTAGAATTTGTTTCATAATGTACGGTCGTTCTGTTTTCTCACGGCAGCGATTTTAATACACTCTACCATCGTGTGCAGTCTAAACGATTCGAGATACATTTTCGTCAGAAGTTTATTGTTCGGAGTTAGAACCTGTTTCATTATGTACTGTCGTTCTGTTTACACACGGCAGAGATTTTAATACAATCTACCATCGTGTGCAGTCCAAACGATTCGAGATACATTTTCGTCAGAAGAGTATCGTCGTTCTAATTTAGAATTTGTTTCATAATGTACGGTCGTTCATTTTCACACGGCAGCGATGTCATACACTCTCCTATGTGTGCAGTCCCATCTATTCGAGATACATTTTCGTCAGAAGAGTATTTTGGTTCGAATTTCCCCGAGTAAAAGAGTATAGGAGTAAAAAGATGTGGTCACGCAAAATATATCATAAATTTCAAACATGATTGAAACGCGATTTGTAAATGACGATCCGTTATCGACGTACGGCGCGTTTATTTCTGCTTGCGAATTTGACTTTATTACTCTGAAATAGACCGTAAAAATGAAATACGAAGACATATCTCAATATACGTTAGAATTAACAGATTGAGAAGGATCACCTAACTATCTATGTGTATCGCAAGTGTAGTGTCGTTAATACCTGTAATTAATCAATCAGACTAAATTTGAACAGTGATTGGGTCATAAAGTAATTTAGAATGTTGATTAGGTAATTATCTTTTTCTTTGCTCACCGATGTTTTTGTAATAAAGTAGCCTAGTATTATTTGTTGATTGGTGTTTAAACAACATCTAAATATAAATCCTTCGATGGATATACGTTTGTGATAAGATAAGGTTATAATGTCTAACATCATTTAACTTTTTTTATAAAGAATACAAGTATTTTACAATTAAATTGACAGTTTAATCACTCACCAAACGGCACCAGGAACTCCACATTTGATCAAGTGTATTTGATATTCATTATTACAAATTGATCTGGCCGGCGTAACAAAAAATGATAATTACCCTTCTAAATTAGAACCACAATACTGACGAAAATGTATCTCGGATCGTTTGGACTGCACACGATGGTAGATTGTATTAAAATCGCTGCCGTGAGAAAACAGAACGGCCCTACATAATGAAACAAATTTTAAAATGGATCTTGAATTAAAATGTATTACAAAACAAATTATTCCGTAGTCAATTGTTTTATTTAATTAGGGGGATTAAGGAATCAGTCAGGCGTTAATAAATACACACGCCGGGTGTGTATAGGTAATTAAGCAATCGTTCGTAAAATGTTCACTGCATATCACTGTTGTGACTGTAGGTTGCCAATCAGGATTTGAATTGTTTACAAACGCATTCCAATTTTTCCGTACGATTTCATCGTTGGGAAATTTATGAAACGCCTGTACATTATTCCCCTTTCCCTTGCTGAGATTTCCACAACTCTCAATAACACAACGGTAATATGGCATCTTGAAATACACTCGGTAATATTCTAGTCACAAATATAAATCTATTACAACTCAAGACGAGAAAGGTCGGCTTTTACTACTACTACTACTTGGTGTTTAACGTCTGCTTCCACATAAGTGATATCGCTTTTGTCGGCTTTTGAAAATGCTTTGACTATTATAGTATAGTGATATGTAGCTTACGTGTTAAATTACGAGTTAATGATTACGCCAGTCAAATGTTAATTGGACCGACAAATACACACGTGTTAACTGGCGGTGTGTATACAGTGATATATCGTACGGATAGTGCTATATTGTATAGATAATGTGTATAGATTATGTGTAGTGCCTGTGACGTCACCAGCCAATCAACCGGATAAAGGTTGTAATTGAAAATTTGAAAACCGTTTTTGGCTGTCTGATGTTTAAACGTTAATATCTCAATTACTTTTTATCAGATTGGAGTGAACTTGACATAAAATGAATGTAGTAACCCTTGGCTATCAATATATGCAATTAAAAATTATTATTTTATGTGGTCTTTAATGTAAATTGTTATAGTGATTTTAATCACTCAGCTTTTCGGTAGTGTCGCCGATATCTCACATTTGTGCGTTTGGTTATCTGTGGTGAAGGGCGTGTATTTTGAAAGAAGTGAATTAGGGTTAGAATGGGAATTATGACATCTAGACGAACCACAAGCTAAAAACGCAATATTTCGTACAATCAGTGGCCATAATTCAGGAAGTTATGATTCGATATGTATGAAAATCGACAGGCACCAAGATATTTGCAGTATAAACATGTCCATAACCCTGATACACACTATTTTGATACTATTTGTGAACGAGGAGTGGCCATTTTGTCAGTCAGTTGCGGTCCTATTTGTACGAAATTCGAACTAAACCATCTTTATGGTGTAACAGTGATATATTCAAACATTTTCTTTTTTTAACTTAGATAAAAAAAAAATGTGACCTCATTAGAGTCCACAAGCTAAAAATGCGATTTTCCGTACAGTCAGGGGCCATAATTCAGGAGGAAGTTTTGGTCCGGAATGCTCCAATATCGAAAGGATCTTAGATCTGTGGGTTATTAATATTCCAAGCTCAAAACGCGATTTTTCAAGAAGTTATTATTCAATATGTATGAAAATCGAAAGGAACCAAGATATTTGGGTTATAAACATGCTTTGCAAGTTTCGTCAAACTCAGATGAAAATTGTGACCTCCCGAGGGTCCACAACCCTGATACACAATATTTTGACACTATTTGCGAACGATAGGTGGCCATTTTGTCCATCAGTTTCGGTCCGATTTTCATGAAATGCAGTCTCAGACAAAATTACGGTGTAACGGTGATATATTCGATGTTTTTTTTTTACATCGGATAATAATTGTGACCTCTAGAGGAACCACAAGCTAAAAACGTGATTTTTCGTACAATCAGTGGCCATAATTCAGGAAGTTATGATTCGAAATGTATGAAAATCGAAAGGAACCAAGATATTTGATATAGTTGAAGGGTTTTTTTTTAAATCGGATAATTATTGTCACCTCCAGAGGAACCACAAGCTAAAAACCCGATTTTTCGTACAATCTGGGGCCATAATTCAGGAACGATCAAATTTTCATGAAATGCAGTCTCAGACAAACGATAATGGTGATATATTCGATATTTTTTCTTTTAAATCGGATAACAATTGTGACATCTAGAGGGACCACAAGCTAAAAACGTGATTATTCGTACAATCAGGGGCCATAATTCAGGAAGTTATGATTCGATATGTATGAAAATCGAAAGGAACCAAGATATTTGGGTTATAAACATGCATTTCAAGTTTCACCAAAATCAGTTTAAATTTGTGACCGCCCTGCTACACAATATTTGAGACTATTTGCGAACGAGGGGCGACCATTTTGTCCACAAGTTATGGTCCGATTTTCATGAAATGCAGTGTCAGACAAAATTATGGTGGTGTATTCGAAGGTTGTTTTTTTTTAAATCGGATAATAATCGTGACCTCCAGGAACCACAAGCTAAAAACGCAATTTTTCGTACAATAAGTTATGATTCGATATGTCTGAAAATCAACATGAACCAAGATGTATGGGTTATAAACCTGCTTGATAAGTTTCATCAACATCAAATAAAAATTGTGACCTCTAGTTCAACCCTGATACACTTCACAATATTTTGACACCATTTTGCGAACGAGAAGTGGCCATTTTGTCAGTCAGTTTCTGTCCTATTTTTTATGAAATTCCAACTTAACCATCTTTAGGGTGTAACAGTGATGTATTGTTTTGTAAATCGGATAAAAATTGTTACCTCTACAGGGTCCACAAACTAAAAATGCGATTTTCGCATAATCAGGGGCCATAATTCAGGAAGTTTTGGTCCGGTATGCGCAAATATCGAAAGGCATCGTAGGGTGATAAACCTATATTTTAAGCTTCATTCAAGCGGGGCGAGACGAGCGATTTTTTTCGACCGATCGCGCCGATTTTTGAAATCGCTCGAAAAAATCGTTTGTGTGCTCATTCTCGGTGACGATACTGGCGAAATTTAAGCTGCGCGATCAGGCGAAAAAAAAAGCTCGTCTGCCCTTAGCGTTACAGTCTGTTAACTACTTACCTCAGCTTCTAAATCCCGCTGCCGACGTAATTCTGCCTCCCGATCTCTATCAAGACGACGTTTGTGATCTGCATTTTCTTTGTCTAAGCGTGATCTTATCTTTTCATTTTCCAACTGTTTAAAAATGAGATATAGGCATTATGTTCATAACAATAGAACCGTAACTGTACACAACTAATTAGTTTATCAACGACATTAAAATCAAGTCATGGCGAAATGTTTTTTGAAATAAAGTTAGAAATATATCAGACAGCTAGTCTATAGAATACTTTTAATCTATGTCTTGGTCGACGATTAGTTATATATAAATAACATTTGTGACCAGTGTTGGAGAAATGAGTCGGAAAGCGCCACGGACAAAACAGGTGAAAATATTGATTTTGATCGAAATTTACATTTTCACAAAAATGAGTCTATAAATACAATATTTATCGATCCAAAAGATCAAAATAGAAATAAAACATCATAAAACAACTTTATTTTTAAGTTTTGTAAGAGTACCGTATTCTTTAACTTCTCAGCGAAACTAGTTATTTTTCAAACACGCAAAGACACAACCGGCCAATCTGCTTACGTAATACTTGGCATCCTTGTGAAGCCGCAAATATTTAGTTTATAAATATGGCCAAAGTATTAAAGATAATCCTAATTTGTGTTTATAAGATTTAAAGGCGAGCGGACGTGTAGTGTTGTTGTCCAGTGTTCAGTCATCCGTGGAACAAAAAAAGTCGAGCCATATTTAAATATCTTATAGTACATATCTCAACTAAAATATCAAAGAAAACTATTTTCGGTTATTTATTCAAGAATAATAACATTAATACATGTGTGGATAATTTCGTTGTGTCAATGGATATCGCGGATTCGATGGATTTATCGATTTCCGAAATGTATGTAAAGGATGTGATGACAAACACTGTGACCCCAACTACACTTACTGATGAAACTAGTCATACCCGTTCTACAAGACAAAGACTGTATAGTTTTTATAACATTTCAGGCCTTAAGAAAGACCTACAAAAGGCAGATTTTGCTCTTGCATAATGTGTGTTTAAATA
This sequence comes from Patella ulyssiponensis, assembly GCA_963678685.1. Lineage (NCBI taxonomy): Eukaryota > Metazoa > Mollusca > Gastropoda > Patellidae > Patella > Patella ulyssiponensis. The sequence goes on along the minus strand of OY783228.1, from coordinate 51,209,879 downwards.
ACATGCAAGGAACAGACGAAAAGGTTGATTATTTGGAAATATGATATTTAAACTCACCATTGACATTTGTAGAACCGATTTTATCTCCATGAATCCAGCTGTAAATAAACAAGAAAACGTATATTCTTTGCTTGAAATAGTCCGGGTTAAAATCGAGGGAGGTGCCACCTGGAGAGGTAGAAATTCTCATGTGGTTTTTCTGGACCAGATTTTTATGCTGAACAAGAATATATGAGGTAAACAGGCCATAACCTGAACCCTTTTCCGTTAGGAGCGCTTTTTCAAAATGGCCGCCAAAATCTCATATATAGAGTGATTATATGGGTTAAGTAAGTAACAATGATGCATTATTTATCACTAGAGTTATTCCCAAACAAGCTGGGACTGTATTCCATACTCTTGAAAGTAAACAAAAAGTGGGGCGCTCTTCATATGCCGCCAAAAAACGTATTTTAATGAGCATTTATTAGGCCACGCAATGGTCACATTTTGCATTAGGTGTGATTAGAGTTGTTCACAAAGCATCTTCATTATTATGTACCACACATGTCATGGAGAGGTGAAATGCGCCGCAATAATCTTTTCTTAACCTACACAGGCCCATATCCTTTTCTCTGGGTTTGTGGCCATTTTTAAGAGCGCCTTCATCATTTCATATCTACATTAAATGTGTGGTACATAATAATGAAGATGCTTTGTGAATACCTCTAATCACAATTAGTGCAAAATGTGACCATTGCGTGGCCTAATAAATACTTATTAAAAGATATATGCAGTTTATCTAGGTTTTTTGACGGCCATGTGAAAAGCGCCCTCACTTTTTATACGCCCACATTGAAATGTGGTCGTATATTGTCGTCGCCCCCGCCCGTCGGTCCGGCGTCCACAATTGCTTGTGGACGCTCTACAGGGTAAAGTTAATATCCGATTGACCTTAAATTTTACACATAGTGTTTAAGGTCATGCGACGAAGAATCCTATTGATTTTCAGCGATTTCCGATAATAACTGCCAGAGTTATGGCCCTTGATCACTTCAAAAAATCTTGTCGACGCTCTAGAGGCCAAAGTTAATATCCGATTGACTTTAAATTTGTACACAGTGTTTTAAAAGGTCTCGACGAATACAGATGATTTTAAGCGAATTCCGATAATTACTGTCAGAGTTATCTCCCTTGATCACCTTTGTAATGCTCTAGAGGCCAAACTTATCATCCAATTGACTTTAGATTGATACACAGAGTTTAAGGTCTTGAGACGAACAAGTACAGTGTATATTGATTTTCAATGAATTTTGATAACTGAACAGCTAAATTCATGATTTTAAATGTATGTTTAGTATACTAAGCGTTAGCATGGGGCAGAACTTTATAAAAATCAAACAAATTCTAATGATTTTCTGATAATTATTTTATCAGTTGTTAATCTTAATCAGATTTCAGAGTATTTTAAATGTTTCATAGTAGTTAGGGGGCTTGTATGGGCGCGCATGCGCGTGCCCTGATGACCTTTAGCAAGTGCGTGACCCCTTGCACGTGCGTGACCTTGCACTGAATGACCCAGTTCGTCCTTGCACGTGCGGTGCGTGACCTTGCACGTGCGTGACGTTGCACGTACGGAGAGAGAGGGGCGCGGGAAAAGAGAGGGAGAGGGGAAGAAGAAGAATATGAAGAGGGAAGGGGGAACGACTCTTTTTGCATTGATTAAGTTGGCCCTGAAAAGGGCCGTTGTCTTCACTAGAATGTGAGGGTTAGCAGGAACATCTTGGATGCTCTGCCGAGTACCGTGGTACAGGTCGCTTCTCACACTTGACAGCATGTTTCGACCGCCTATGGTAGGTGTTGGATACATCTAACCTACACCAGAAGCAAATTAAATAATGTGAATCTGGTCGATTCCCCCTAAACATTGGGTAATACCCCCACAAGTGGCGCAATATCGATATTACTTTCGATCCATTGTGTTTGTGACTTCTTTTGGCGTTGACACTCCTATTTATGGCTCGAGACGGTGCTTGTCTAAGGTGTTGGGATGATACCATTTTCCACCAATCAGAATAGCATGACGTCACAAAAAACGACACAAGAAATGTTGCTGAACAAAACTTTTTATGGTTGCAAAAGAAATCAAAGAAACAAAAACAAAAAACACTTGGAGATACCGTCAGGGTAATCACTGCAAAAGTATTTCCCCGAGGTACATGAGGGTGTCCGCGTTGTGGTTTTCTTCGAGGCGTATGATTGGCGCACCGTCAGCCATTCTGATAACGAGAGGCAAACGGTATTTCTTTTTATAACGGTAATGACGAATCCCTTTGAGGAAAGGGTGTATGACGTCACATACAGATCCATTCATTGAAGGGTGTATGACGTCACATGTAAATCTAAGCGCTTAGGATCATAGAAATATATAAATAGACTAGAATGGCCGTCACGTGACCCGCGACATAAAATACGGCCGCCATGTTTGTACATTGACTGACGTCGCGTGCGGTGAACTCAATGTATCCAGCTTCGTTTCACATTACGCTTGAAAGAAAGAAGGGTCGTAAAACAACCCATTGCCACAACTACTCACAGGTTTTGTTCTACTAGTTTGTAGAACGTAATATATATCTTCATTCTCTAATGTAATGGAATGACTCTCGAAGCAGGCGTTGTTAATATATAGCCACGGTGAAACAGTGAAATATTATATAGACTAGGCCTACACGCCCCGTCAAAAAGAACCTATTTTCATCTCTACACTGCCATGGATGGATGGGCTATGAATTGTGGTATTTTTTTGTTTAGAAATTATGGAATCTCGATGATCGACAAGCAATAATAATAGGGCCGCTTTAAGTCTCGCGACGATTTCTTTGGTAATCTACTTACTATCGGTGACATTCACCCAGCAATAATTGAGCAATGGTGAATCAATGTGAATGAAGCGTCCGCGGCACCAATTACTTTTGTTTTACAAAAGAAAAATAACAGATATTTTTGTTTGTTTATCAAGGTATGTAAATCAATTATTTAAACATATCTTAATAAAATGTTTCATATTAATCTCGAAATAGTAGTAGGCCCCAAGCCTTGGTTTCGCAGTTTTGGCCTTTTGCGATAGGTAGCGGTCTGAGTTAGATTTGTTTACAAACAAACCCCATTACCAGTAGTACATTATTCCTCCGCCTGCACATTTAGTGCTTCGACAAATTTAAATTTTAATGTGTTGATTGTTATATAAAGTTAAAACAATTTTCCCCACGGGTTATAATTCTTAGTAAGGGTAAAATGCAAACTTGGAAAATATGTTATACTTATGTAAGTAATAAAATAAAAAGAAAATTCTAAAAAAAATACGTACGTATCGCGATCTCTTGAATTTTTCGACAAGTTAAAACTTTTTTTTTACTGGTACTAGTTACTGTGTTTTATCTCAGCAGATTGATGGATTATAATAATATGATGGCGAGGAGATTTAAGTTTTTAGCGCACAGAGGATGGGCGAAAAACGGCCGTGTAGCAAACGTGGAAGGTTTTCTGAAGGTAATTTGTCAAATAACGAATATGGACGACTATACTATTGAAATATTTAATTTTACCATAGATAATACCACGGTAATACCACGGTATTATCTATGATTTTACTTAGGCCTATATTCAGTATAATTTAGTACCTGTCTGTTTGTATTTTCTGGTTTTACTTGACCGACCTATCTCACGGCATTTTCCGAAGATTTCTAAAAATTAAAATAATACTAGGCCTCCCATGAAGATTTTGCATTTTGTGAAGATTTGTAGTAAAGTTTAAATATTAGGCCAAATGATATAGGTCTACCATAAATATTTTTAGAAAATGATCAGCTCTCACAAAAAAGTACCGATAAGCAGGCTAAATATCCCGGCCTGCATTTTGTGAGGATTTGTAAAGTTAAAATATTATAGGCCTACTAGGCCTCATGAAATAGGCCTTCCTATTTCTAAAAACCGTGATCAGCTGTCCCCCCAAAAAAGGTCAAAATATGCAGGCAGAATTCTCACAGTATTTTATGAAGATTCGAAAACTAAATTTTAAAAAATACTAGGCCTTGTGATATAGGCTTATATATTTATAAGAACAAAAGGTGATCAACTCTCAAAACAAAGAGTCAAAATATGCATGCAGGTTACCTCACAACAGTTTGTGAAGATTTGTAAATTAAATTTAAAATAATACTAGGCCTTGTGATAGGCCTATATATTTCTAAAGGAAAAAGTGATCATTTCTCAAAAAAAAAGTCACGATGTGCAGGCAGGATATCTCACAGCAGTTTGTGAAATTAAGACAATACTAGTCATCATGATATTTGCCAACCTATTTTTAAAAAAAAACAGTGATCAACTGTCCAAAACAAAAAAAATAAGGACACAATATGTGGAATATTTAAATTATTTGGCAGTACATTTATCTGATATTTATTACATTTTCTTCCTGGGGTGAATGAAAAGGGAAAAACCATTGTGACGGGTTATACCATAATGTTAATGAAATAGAACTTGGTGTTCTGTTAAAGGTAGATACGGTTCTAATTGTGTCAGAATAAGTGAGTAAGATGCTTGCTTGCTAGCCGGGAGGTCACAGGTTAGATCCCGGTGTTGGCCAAGAAAGTTCGACATTTTCCGGTGTGGTTTCCCCTTGTCAGTGGTGCAGGACGGAGGGCTTGTCAAGGATAGCTGTGTAGTCGTTTGGATGGTACGAAAAACCAAGGTCCAGTCTACGTATTGGCGTTTACGTAAAAGATTGATTTGGCAGTTAGAATTTGATATTAGAGTAGGCTGTAGCAAAATTTCAAATTAGTGTCAAATAGGCCTATAGCCTATTCATAAAAGTAGATGACGAACAAGTATTTATAAGTTCTTAAGGCGTTTATTCCAATCAACTGTCACAACACAAGAATGATGTCCTTCCAGAGAGACAACCTCAAGTTAACTGGAGTGCACTCTCTCACACATACACACAACCTTACATTAGAGGGACAACAATAGTTACATCATTACTATACAATAGCACACCGGTCAGTCTTCATTAGCCCAGTTGGAGTAGGACATTCAACCCCATTTCATTTCTCTAATATGATTGCCTATGGTTGTTCACTTAATTCAGAACACATTTATTTTTACTGCTGATGGTTGCCAATCAACAACTGATGCAAAATTTCATGTTTTACACTAATTGGGTAAGATGCTGGTACGCTAGCCTGGAGGTAACGAGGTTGGGTGTTCGATCCCTGCATTGGCCGAGAAAGTTCAATCAGGTTCCCCTTGTCAGTGATGCAGGACGAAGGGCCTGACAAGGACAGCTGTCTAGTCACTCGGGTGGGACGATAAACCGAGGTCCAGTATACACATTGGCATGCACGTAAAAGATCACCTGACAGATGGCATTCGATATAAGAGTAGGCCATAGCACGACTGTCTGTGCAAAATGTCCATCATAGCACACTGTATTAGCCAAATTCGGAGTAGAACAGTAGGATGTAAAACTATTTCATTTCGCTCACTAACATTAGTAACAAGGAAATTTGGAGTTTGATTCCAGTGTTCGTCGAGAAAATTTCCTGGCGCATCCGGAAAGGAACAATGTATAGTCATTCTGATGGGATGAAATATCAAGGGTCTGTTGGCATGCACGTAAATGAACCAATGACATTTAGCATTAAAAATAAGGGTAGGCTGTGGAGCTGCTGTTCAGTTAAATATTCTTAATTTTATTTCATTTCAATTTTCTACATTTCAGATAGCATTGTAAATATATATTTATGCAAGCTGCAAGCAAACCGATGTTTGAAAAGAAGCATATTTTAAAATAGAGAGAGAATTAGATATCAAGAATAAGTTTGGATTGGCACCAAGTTCATTTCTCATAGACTACCAAGGATATATTTGGCGGTCTGCGAATCAGATCGAAATAATTAATTTTGTTTTTTAATGGAAATAATAAATCTGAAATATGAATAGTTGTGGATTAGAAAGCTTATATGTGTATTTACATTGCAATCTAAAGACTGTACTATGCTGATCTATCCCTATACATTATAGGCAAGGAGAATGGTCGCCTGTCCAATTTCGTGGGTTTTCGTCGGGTACTCTGGTTTCGCCCCACTGCTAAAGACCCCTACGCTCACGAAAATATACCATAGTTGCATTCACATTGCAAGAAATTTACATGATCAAAGAGAAACTTTACCAGATACATGGCAAAAGTAAAGTATGACATTTTCATTCACTGCATGTGTACATGTTTAGTTTTCATTGCCAATAGTTAGATAAATTTAACTGTATGGTAGTAATATCATTTGTTAGTGCATGTTTAAAATTAAAAGGCACATAAAGCTATAAACATACATGTACACATAAATTCAATAGAGTTGCATTGTAAAAGTCTTGCCTACATTTAAAGGCAAAAAGAAATGTTCTTTCAATTAATTAAGGGAAATTTTGAGATTTCACAGGTATGTGGCCAAATGTGAAAATATCTTATATGAATAAATCTCTAGTGTCCCAAAAATATTTTGAAAATTGTGATCTGTGTATAAAAGTTAAAAAAAATTGGTTTTATGCCATCATAAAGGGGGGTGCAAGTAAATTCAATTCAAAAGTGAAAATGTTTGCACTTTACTGAATACATGTACACATGAGAGCTATATATGTAATAGAAATTGACTTACACAAATATCAGGTTTATTTCATTGAGTGAGGAAAATTTATAATTTCATGAGTAGATAAATAGTCTCTATACCTATTACATTCTCCCAATATTCAGTTAGAAAGAAATATTTCACAATAATCCAATGATTTCATTTAATATATTTATTGATTTTTTTTTCAAAACAAAGAAATACGTAATTAATGTACAGTTGAGAGTTAAATGTATTCCAATTCTTTACAAGATATATGAACTCACATAGCAAGCCTCCTTATCGTTCAATGAAAACTATTTTAAAATAAGGATTTATGAATTAATTGAGCAGTGCCGATGGTTATTTAAGCATCATTCACATTGTCCTTCCATGTTAGAAATTTATCGGTTTAAAAATCCCTGTGGTCATCAAATAAAAATTCTTCATGAAAGTAAATACAGTGGCTTCTATATATATATTGGTGGGCTGAAAAAAAAAATACAAATTATAAGTATGTTTGAACATAGAATAAATTTACAAAGTGGGTTCGTTGACAACAGCCAATCAGCCATCACTCCCTCAGTCTCAGTGAAATTACAAACGAAGGAAGCTTCGTCGTCAGTTCAGGAAAGCAGATTTTTTGTACAATTTTATCGTGAATTTGAACTAGGCCTAGTAGATCTACGGGTGCCAGTGGACTTTAGTACTACAAGTAGTACCATGTAACCATGGACCGTATTATACTACTAAACAGTAAAGACTAGGCCTAGAGTAACTAGTGTACTTTTTTAGTATTGTAGGACTAGGTAGGCCTATAATACAATAAATAAATAAAAGTAAAACTATAACTCCCATAGGCTGTTTAACCTCTAAAGATAGGCTACGTTTAGTAAGCGGTAGGCGAGGTCAACATAAATCGATGCTAGCCATGCAGTGAGTGTGAGTGTTACATAATAATAGGCCGCCAACTAAAGATAAACACAGTTGAGTTTGCGACAACATTGTCTGTCGACTCCACGTCTCCAGCACGGGACTGCAGACGCTGAACGTTTGGACATTTTGGCTTCTTAAAATATAATCACTATTGAATTTCTTACCTGTGGAAGGTTATTCCATTTAATTTTGATGTGGGGTTTTGGTTTTTTGTACAGTTAATGGCAAAACACTGTGTCCCTTAGGTGGATACTGAAAACGTAAAAGTCTAGGTTTCCTTCGCATAATCAAACGACGCCATTTTGTTGTGCATGATCAATGTACAAAGATGGCCGACCTCTGCGCACGTCGTGAAAGCGGCTTTTGATTGGCCGTGGCCATTCTAATCTATTTATATGTTTCTATGCTTAGGATAACGTTATGCATCATAATATGGTGTACTTTGGAGACTAAAAATAGACGTGATGCAACGTTTCCTGTTTGTTCGATGACGTCATTAATGATAGAAGTTGCGCGCCGCGAAAGGTTTGGCCAGTTTTACCCCATCAACGCACAAAGCCTGTGCGAATACAGAAGACATAACTGCAACAAAAATATGATCTTATAACCTATAATACAGGTGGTGCATAGAAATTAAACACTACTGTTTTATATAAAATGTACATATAACAAAAGTGGTGTACAGAAATTAAAATAGATAGTTAGGTAGAATTACAGAATATTATGTGTCGTCAATTCTTTACATATGTATATGGCTATTGAACTTTAATCCTTAGCAACATAATACAATAAGCTATTACATGCCTATCTGAACACGGAATCGCTCCTGGAATAAAAACGTCTTTTAAAATAGCAAAAATAAAGATGTAAATAGGTTATCGCAAGTGTTTTTAAATCTCACCAGTGTGTATAGTGCAGTGCCTTTAGAAGGCCTACTGGTACTTACCGTAAATATGATAATCATGTATTCATGCGCCTAACAGGCTGCCACACTGTTTTGTGCTCTGTGTTTGAATGGAATTTTCTCTGATAATTTGGATTAATAACTGTTTGATTATTGGTACTGTGTTCTGTAAGGTCATCTAGATCAATTTGGATAAGGTTATTTGGAATTTTATGGCTGTGTTGTGATGTATTGTGATCCTGCTTGTTTTTCCTTGGATTTTAAGCCATGTCGGTAGCCATTTTATTACACTACACAATGTGATTGATCTTGAACATTGTTCAAGTCATGAACTCCAACAACTCATAATGATCACTTACTCAAGTGAATTTCTATTATCCATAAAAAGCAGCTGTAATACCCTAAATAATTCTGAGATCAACTTACTGAAGAGTTTTAAACTTTATAAAACCAATGGTAGAAGAAAGAGGGAAGGGAGGAGAAAACAAAGACATATATCTGTTATACTGAATAGTAATCAACCTACTGTTTCTACTCAACATAATCCGTTTCCTGATACCCGTAACCTTATACATATCAAATGTGAACCTCAAAACAGGGACCAAACTCAACCATGATTGTTTGGATTAATCAATTGTCGCTCAGCTAGGAATAAGGCAACTCTTCTAAATGAATTTATAACTAAGCATAACCTTGATTTACTCGCGCTTACTGAAACTTGGTTAACCGACAATGATATTCCTGTCATCAATGAACTTTGTCACTCCAGTTATTCTTTGCTTCATAAACCTCGTTTGTCTTCTAAAGGAGGTGGTGTTGGGGTCTTATTCAAGAATATTATCAAGTACAAACAAGAAGCAGAAGACTCAGCATACAAATCCTTTGAGCATATTCAAGTAACATTTGACAATAAATACAGGTTTTTTGTTATTTATCGCCCGCCTCCGTCAAATAAAAACAAAGTAACAGACTCGTTATTTATATCAGAATTTGAAGATTTTCTTGCTCATCTAGTTCTAGTGTCTTCCCCATTGATCATATTAGGTGACTTCAATGTGCAACTGGATAATCCCAGCAACACCATAGCACAACAATTTACTGAATTGCTATCATCGTACATTCTTATTCAGCATGTAAATGTCGCTACGCATTCTGGCGGACATATACTGGATCTGGTCATTACTAGAACTTCAGATGATGTTCTACATGAAGTATCTGTTGTTCCTGATATTATCTCAGACCACTCACCATTATTTGGACAGTTGAATATTAAACATGGCAAACCTTACCATAGCAAAGTAAATTCTAGAAAACTCAAGACGATTGCATTTGATCAATTTGCTGACGATATCGCTGATGGATTTAACTCCATAACCGCAATTGATAACACAGTGTCCAATTTGGTACAGTTCTACAATTCTACCTTAGCTTCAGTATTGGACAAGCATGCCCCCCTGAAAACTAGATCTGTTAAAGGTCCACAAAACAACGATGACATCCCTTCATCCAGCAGATCACGTAGGAGAGCTGTGAAAGGGCTTGGAAGAAAAATCCTTCAGAAATAAATAAACAGATTTACCAATATCATTCTGATCAGACAGTAAGGAAAATTAAATCAGCCAAAAACAATTATTATTGTGAAAAACTAAAAGCGACTGAACCTGTTAATCTCTTCAAAGTTGTTAAGAGGCTTACAACAAACACTGATATTAAGCTTCCTTCAGCAGATTCACAGCAAATGCTTGCCGATGAATTTAATGACTTCTTCGATACGAAAATATCAAAGCTAAAAGCTAATATTGAAACTGCAGCGCAGAATGTAATGCCACCTTCTGATATATCAACTCCCATTAACTGCTCTCTTCAAAGTTTTGATGCTGTCTCTACTGAACACATTCGCAAGATCATCTTGGACAGCAAATCTGCTACTTGTGATCTTGATCCACTGCCAACATGGATTCTCAAGAAAGATTTAATTGTGGATACCATTTCTCCACTGATCACTTATATTATTAACTCTTCAATAAGCTCATCTTGTGTACCAGAATCTTTAAAATATGCGCTTGTAACACCAATATTAAAGAAATCATCTCTTGATTAACAAATATTTAAAAATTACCGCCCAGTCTCGAATTTGCCTTTTCTTGAAAAGGTCTTAGAAAAGGTTATTTCATGTCAGATTAGGGATTATCTTGTGAAAAACAATCTCCATGACCCGCTGCAGTCTGCTTACAAACTTGGACATAGCACTGAGACTGCCCTTCTAAAGATAAAAACAGACATTGATTTAGCACTGAGACTGCCCTTCTAAAGATAAAAACAGACAATGATTTAGCCCTTGATAAAAATCATGGAGTCAATCTGGTATTATTAGACTTTAGTGCCGCTTTTGATACGGTCTGTCATGACATCCTCTGTAAACGCCTGGAAAATATTGGAATAAAAGGATCAGCATTGGACTGGATCAGATCATATCTATCAAACAGAGGACAACAAGTCCAGATAAATGGTATCGTTTCACAGCCAAAACCAATTTCATCTGGCGTACCGCAAGGTTCAGTACTTGGACCTTTGTTGTTCCTGATATATGTTCTTCCATTAGGACAGCTAATTAGACGCCATGGTGTGCAAAATCACGGTTTCGCAGACGATACTCAAATTTATGACTCCTTTATGATGAATGAACCCGAGAGTTTAAACTATTCCTTTCGAAAATTAGAAAATTGCCTTAAAGATGGATGACAGTCAATAGTTTAAAACTTAATGATGAAAAGACCGAATTCATTGTGATCTGCTTGAAACATCAGTCAAAAAAGTTGCCCCCAGATGTGTCAATCACAATTGGTGATGTGCTATTCGCACGAAATGATAATGCAAAGAACTTAGGCTATATCTTTGAAAAACACCTCTCAAACAGGCCTCAAATAAACAGTATTGTAAGCAAAATGAACTTCCAGCTTAGAAATATTTCTAAGATCAGAAAGTGTCTGAATAGGGACTGTGCCATCAGCGTAGTTACTGCTCTTGTAACCTCCCATCTAGACTACGCTAATTCATTATTAGCTGGAACACCGGACTCAGATTTACACAGACTGCAGGTTGCACAGCATAATGCTGCTCGGATTATATGTGGAGCTCGGAAAAGGGAACATATCACACCCTATATGAAAGATCTTCATTGGCTACCAGTAAAATCCCGCATCTCTTTTAAAATACTGTGTAACACATACAATTCGCTATACTCTGATTCCCATCCAGTCTATCTGAAAGAACTTCACACATTTTACTCCAACCAGCGATCTAATCTGAGATCAGCCGATGACAGAACTCACCTTTTGATCCCAAAATTCAATAAACGAGTTGGCCAATTCTCATACCCCTGTAATTCAGGCAAACTCTGGAACAACCTACCAGTAACCATTAGACAATCAAATTCACATTATATATTTAAGCGTAAATTGAAAACTCATCTTTTCGGACAGTGTTATGATTAATCTTGTGAAGCGCTTAGGAACATTTTTGATATGTAATGTAGCGCTATATAAATGAAACGATAACAATAATAATAATCGTTTTAAATCCAAAGTGAAAACGTGGTTATTTAGACACTATCATTAACACTCCCTAGTAGATTGAATAGTTGTGCTATACAAATATAATTACACAATGTGTACGGAGCGGTAACGGTACATGATTGCCTTTTTTTTTCTTTTTTGCACATTTGTCAAAATTGGAACGCGAGCCTCGTCCTGAAGTGCAATTGGTGCATTGTTAGGCGATGAGCGACAACACCCCTCATTGTTACATTCAGTTTCACCTTGAAATTGTTAAGGTCCAATCTCCCAAATCGAGTTGTCTTCCCTTGCAGTTCACGTTAACCTCTGCTAAGATTCTTGGTATCGTTGGACAATGATAAACGATACAATGGAAACCAAATAAATGACAAATATATATTATTTCGAATTACTATAATAAAATAGAAATGGGGTCATAAAACAATAAACTATTTACAAATATACAGGGAACTGTTTCGCGAAAGATTACGGGGTTAAAGGGTCGTTAATACGAACTGCGCATGTCACCGTGCTAATTTTAGAATATAAACACGTGGATCTGTTTAACGCAATTCTAAGGCCTAAAACATTTACACACGACGAAAATGTACGAACTGCGCATGTCACCGTGCTAATTTTAGAATATAAACACGTGGATCTGTTTATCTTTATAACGCGATTCTAAGGCCTAATACATTTACACACGACGAAGCGTGCAAATTGTTATTTTTAGGGAGGGGTAGCAATTGATGACATTTTCCGCTACAACTGACTTGAAACTTATTAAATGTTTATAACGCCAGGAATTTTTCTGATAGATGCCATTTTCATCACGTAGTTAATCGCGTGACCAACGACCTCTGGGTCAACCGGCGCAGTGAGCAATCCGACCACAGAGTCTAATGCTGGATAGCGAGATTTGTGTGGAGAATGGTGAAGATCGTACTCGTACATAGAGAACCAATTGGAGTATAACACGCATGCGCTGATTAACGATTACCACGGTCACAGAAAGAGAAATAAGATCGAAAGTCTGATTCTATTATCCGATTCGGTAATGAAATATCATTTATGTTACGATCCTGATTTGGCTGAACTTAGAATTTTTGGTCACAATTCCAAAACAATTCCAGATATCACTCAGTGCCAGATTTGTTGTCTTTGCTATGGATATACAAAATAATTTTATTGTTGAAACTATTAGAAAGTATAAATTTTATTTCATTATCGTTAATTCCTACATCCGCTATCTATGATTGAAGGGTGTTAAGTTTTAACTTAATATTATCTAGAGTCTTAGACGTTACACACACGAATTATTGACCAATTCCAATCAATAGTGATCTTGTTAAGCCCATGGTGGAGACATGTATATATTGACTAGAGTGTATTGTGGTCATGTGACCCCCATTGACGTAAAGTTAACGGCAAGGGAAGTAATGACGGAAGTGCCCGGATAAACGCGACGTAAACAACGGGAAATAGACTGGCGGAGAGCGGAGAAGACTATTAAAAATACAGTGCTAATTCAACAATGTCAACCAAAAAAATAGTGTTTGAAAGGTCTTACTAAAAACAAAATCGTTTTGGTCAACTGGTATCTTTTTGGGGGTTTTACTATGTAGAATAACTCTATCATAATGACGGTGATGCATATGATTTAGGGTAGAATTAACGAAATCATGCTTATTTTATTAATTGAGCAAAGTGGTCGTCCTCGAAAATGTCCAGATCCATAAATTTATTTTGAAACATGACTCCTCGTAGTTCACATAAGACTTTATTTTGGATAGATCAATTTATTGGACGATTTGAAAGGACTTCTTGATTGAGGACGATAACGACACCCTGATGATAAGAAATAACATAAATTTTTAAAAATAAATAAATAATCAGCTTCTGTCATCAACCAAGAGTATATTATTGGATGGGAAAAAGGAAAAACTCGAATTGACATTTATGCATATCTGCAGCCTCGTTTTCAAATTTTCCGTGAGTGACGTCAGGCGTTGTGAATTTCCCCATAGGTTATTACAACTGAGCACATAACCATAAGGCCTATATGCCTTGGTTTTCAATTTCATGGTGTCTTTGAATTAAAAATACAGAGGTATATTAAATTTTGCAAGAAAATAAGTTTAACTTTTAATGAGATTTTTGCAGTTGCACCGATTAAAAAGTATCAGGCCCTCTTTTCACAAAATTTAACTGGGGATGAACTAATGAAGTTATTACGACTTCTTATCCTTATTTTTTAACCATTTTTTTGTAAAACTAGTTCTGAGTTTTGAAGCGGAAATCTGAAGAAGAAAATGAAGCATAAGCTTATATTGCAAGAAACTTTCACTTTAATACATCTATTTGATACACTCTGTTTTCAATAATTATTTTTTGGTATTTACTGTTCTAGTGTCGGCCTAATTAATCAAATCCGGGGAGTAAAACTAACCGATAAGAAAGCTGCTGATGGCCAGTAAGTGCATGTCTGTAACTTAAAAACGCCACTCCAACAAGAAGACTTACTCCAACGATATTTTCCGTACAATACCAGATGTGTATGCAGATATAATACGTAATTTCCATACTAATTAAACATGCATTATGCAAGAGCAAAATCTGCCTATTGTAGGTCTTTCTTTAGGACTGAAATGTTATAAAAACTATTAATTAGACATTAATTAACCTATTCAGACCATAATCAACTCTCGATGTTGAGGCTAGCATGAGATTTTTGTTGGATTGTAGTTCGATTAGCTGAAATATTTCCCTTCGTGATTTACCACTAAAATGGATAACCGAGACTACTGGTTTTGTCTTACCGACTTTAGTAATGATGACCGAGGCTAAGCGGAAATTTCAATCGCTTAGCTAATAGTGGATCAATTTGACTGAAATTTTCAGCAAATTGGCTTTACATTAGCTAGCTTTTAACTATTGTAGTGAGAACTGCCAACTTGTTATCTAATCTCCCATAATGTATCTTTAAGTATACATGATAAAAGTATCGAGTGTCTGGACGCCGTGTTTATTAAATTATTTTACACCATTATCATGATTATACTAATCTATTAGATCACTATTTCACTTATAACATATCTTACTTATGAAATGATAATCCACTCCCTTTTTGTCCGACATTGAAATAACCAAAACAACAACTCTTTGGCATATTGGTATTATATGGTGACGTAGGCTAAACCTTCCCTCTTGTAAAATGGCGGCCAAGCTCCATAGTCGGCATGCGATCATGACCACCACACACTCTATAGTCAATACACCTCTATCAGTTACTGACACCCTTCCTTTGCGCGCCACGTTGGTGGTTTTCATGGAATCCAGTACTTTTCTAGTGTAAATTTGATAAATTTAATGACATGATCTGTTTTGGGAAGATGTTCGACAACAATACTCTATTTCCAGAAATTAATATTATGCTAACGTCTGCCCGAGTGACGTAATCACAGCTTCGTATGTGTTGATCGAATGGCTAGCGGCTTTTAAAAAAACATCGAGACTTAAACTTCGAATTGGCTCTGCATTTGAAAATGAACTTGCCACATAATAAGCCAGGCAATAACTTATGCTGAAAATGGATTCTCTCTCAAAATCAAGTCACGTGACAAGCAAGGATACTTAAAATTTGATTCTTGTGACGTGCAATTTTCTTTCAATAAAAATATTTTGATAGTAATTTGAAGCAAATTTGGGGTTGAAAAATTAATTGGAATATGTTTTTTGTCCAAATAATAGGCATAGCATCAAAACACATACAGTTTGTTCGCGGGAAAGCATCATTTATTTTACTATTTAGCGATATATATGTTAGGCGCAGATTGCCCTACTTGCGCAGATTACCCCTGCGCATGCGTGAATCTCTGTCTAATTTTCGATGAGCAATCTGCGCGCGCGAAGTGAACTCTGTCCGGGCAATTTAATGAATTACTACGATGATAATAATCCGATTAATCTTAATCGGTAATCACCATGGATCACTACCTTAGTGAAATTTGCGAGAAATGAACCGAGTGTTTTATAACACTAGGCGTTCAGATTTTACGCCAAATTACCACTTTACCGACTCGAGAGCCGTCTATGTGGTTTCGATTTATATGGTTACAATTTATAGAAAAATGATTTTGAAAATATTTACTTATTCAACTTGGTCATCGTTTTATTCTTTCTGTTATTCATATTCCAACAAGAGGAATTTTTTAAATAAAAATGGCGTGCACCAAACAGCGATAATTTTTCATTGGTTAGAGCCGTATAAATGCGGGAAAATTTACAGTAGCTATTAGCTAACAGCACGCATGAACAACCTTATTTGCATATTGCATACTATTTATAGTATTATTGGTTGGAATTATTTTCAAGTCAACAGCCTCAAGGACCAACTTACCGTGTTTTGCATAGTGTCGAGTAGAGTAGCACAGAATTGTAATAATACATAGTACGCAAGTCTAAAATAATTATATTCGTGAAAAATTGTCTTACATTATCGGTGGTCCACACCGACCCACAGGTGTATTTCCAGCTAGATTAATCCATATTATGTGCACAATGATAATACTATAGCGTACGTATAGTCTAACAGAAATCGAAGATTACAGGTGCAGATAATTTGGTTCGTTCTTGAGGATTAAGGTCCACTTCCACCAAGGGTAATATCGTAGACAATCAGATCATTTCATTTATTACTTAAGCCGGTGGTTTAATGTCCGCTTCCACATAAGTGACTAATCATTTCATTTACCATCCTTGTCATATTAACTTGGACGGTGTTGTTTCCGATGAAACCCAGACATGTGTCTGGATTAGGGGATTAATTAAACAATAGGTATAGCGGTCATTCAAAGAATCTATCGACAGGCATTTATGACTGTTGTATATTCCATGCGACGGTGGTGTAATTACACGTCTGTAATATTGTGGTAGTCATTCAAAGAATATAATCTAAATGACGGACATTTATTACTGTATATTCCCAGCGACGGCGGCCTTATACGTAGACTGGAACCAATCATAGGCCATTGTGTGTTTTGGTTTTTTTTTGTGAAAATACCGTCGTACAGTAAGTTTCTTTTACATAAAATGGAATCGAAAGCCATTTTTATGTACGTGTAAGAACTGTAAGGTTTACCGACCGATGCCAGAAACCGATACTTACAAAAACTTCGATATAGTATATTCTCGATATAGTATCATATAAGAAAGATACGGCAAGTTTATTACCAGACCCGTAATTGGCCGTATGCATTTGAGGAAAACAAGTGGATGAGTGATCCGTGCTCATGACCCGAACTAGATTTTTTTTTTTTGGGGGTGGGGTGGTGGGGAGTGGTGGTCAAGTTTATTACGCATTTTACGACCAAGCGGATGTTATATATTAATTACAGCATAGTACGTGCGAGGTTATCGTCTTCTTAGGGCTGCATGCCATCCTACACAAAACACAATAAATATTATGTATGCAATATACAAATAAGGTTGTTTATGCGTGTTGTTAGCCAATAGCTACTCTAAATTTACCCGCGTTTAGAAGGCCCTAACCAATGAAAAATTATCGTTGTTTGGTACACGTAGTAATTTAGTCAGCCATTTTTATAAAAAAAAATTCCTCTTGATGGAATATGAATAATAGAAAGAATAAAACGATGACCAAGTTGAATCAGTGAATATTTTCAAAATCTTGTTTTTCTATTAATTGTGAACACATAAATTGTAACCATATGTAGTTACGTCAAACTACAGCAAATATTTTTTACATTCAGTTACGTGGTCAGCACCGATTATGAGATACTGCTGACAGAATTTCAAATTAAATCTTATTTTCTAAGCACACACGCTAATTATGTTGTGATTTTAAAATTTATTCACTACAAAGCCGATAGGGGGCAGGTCATATATATATTTACGTCTGACAGACAACTAACATCTCGAAAAACATCGAGGGGTAATCAGCGCAACGTGGGCATATATATATTTACGTCTGATAGACAACTAACATCTCGAAAAACATCGAGGGGTAATCAGCGCAACGTGGGCAATCTGCGCACCAGTTCATCAGCGCAGATTGTATTCTGCGCGCGCGAGGTGCAATCTCCGCAACACGACAGCGCAGATTGCAATCTGCGCGAGAGGTGAAGATTGCGCCTAACATATACATGTAGATGTATCATTATAGCTCTCATTAAACTAGTGTTTAGAATAATTATTTTATCATTGATATCAATGTTAAATTGTGTCATACCTGGTTTTAGGACATGCTATGTTATTTATAAACTGTATTCTCTTCCGTCTTCCGTTAGTCCAGGTCAGGTGCAGAAGAGTAGGACGTTAAACCCCATTTCATTTTATTTCACTTCCAGTAAAGAGGCCAAATATCTGATCTAGCCGGAAGAGTACCGAGTACAATTATTCACTCTTTGATTTAGTCTGGGTCATCCAGAATACCCTAGTCTTTGACGAAAAGTTCCATTGCTCATGCGTAACCCGGGTTTGGTTCATTATCCAGTATTTTTCGCCAAGTCAAGTAAGAGTTACGCCCTTTCCCACAATAAATCCTTAGGTTCCTGCATAATTATAAACAAACATGAATCGTGACGACGAAGTAATTAAAAAACATAGACATGGCCCATGAAGAGAGAAATTTTGCAATAAAAAAATTAAATGTGTTGGATATTGAACTGGTAATGCAATCAAATGGATTTTCTGGAATGACATTCTTAAATTAATGTCATGGGCGTCCCTTAGACTTTGTTTATGATAAAGTAAAAGATCAAATAATCTAGCCAATGGAAGTCTGCCCCCATGCTCTACACATCTATCAACTATTACAGCCGTAAAAAAATCAATTGTTGACGATTCTGAATAGCAGTAATATTTAGCTGTTTGGTTATTACAGCAGCTTTAGAAATTACGTTAGTGTTTTAATTGTTAAACGTTAGGAGCGACATCTTCTGGTTTAGTACAAATAATATCTTTGAAACGTTCGGGTTAGGCAGGAACACGATACTAACAGTAGTTTCTGACAGTTTGTCAGAATTTGATTTCACCCCGAATGTTCTTCCCTACCACTGCGTACGAGCCAATTGGAGAGAAATGGGGTTTACAATTCACTTGACACCTGATACTTTTTAATCGGTGCTACTGCAAAAATCTCATTAAAAGTTAAACTTATTTTCTTGCAAAATTTAATATACCTCTGTATTTTTAATTCAAAGACACCATGAAATTGAAAACCAAGGCATATGTTATGGTTATGTGCTCAGTTGTAATAACCTATGGGGAAATTCACAACGTCTGACGTCACTCACGGAAAATTTGAAAACGAGGCTGCAGATATGCATAAATGTCAATTCGAGTTTTTCCTTTTTCCCATCCAATAATATACTCTTGGTTGGTGACAGAAGCTGACTAATTATTTATTTTTAAAAATTTATGTTATTTCCTATCATCAGGGTGTCGTTATCGTCCTCAATCAAGAAGTCCTTTCAAATCGTCCAATAAATTGATCTATCCAAAATAAAGTCTTATGTGAACTACGAGGAGTCATGTTTCAAAATTTATGGATCTGGACATTTTCGAGGACGACCACTTTGCTCAATTAATAAAATAAGCATGATTTCGTCAGTTCTACCCTAAATCATATGCATCACCGTCGTTATTCACATAGTAAAACCCCAAAAAAGATATCAGTTGACCAAAACGATTTTGTATTTAGTAAGACCTTTCAATCACTATTTGTTTTTGGTTGACATTGTTGAATTAGCATTGTATTTTTAATAGTCTTCTCCGCTAGTCTATTTCCCGTTGTTTACGTCGCGTTCATCCGGGCACTTCCGTCATTACTTCCCACGCCGTTAACTTTACGTCAATGGGGGTCACATGACCACAATACACTCTAGTCAATATACACGCCTCCACCATGGGCTTAACAAGATCACTATTGATTGAAATTGGTCAATAATTCGTGTGTGTAACGTCTACGACTCTAGGTAATATTAAGTTAAAGCTTTACACCCTTTAATCACAGATAGCGGAAACATTTTAAATTTTTGTTCAAAGCATTAAATAATGGACACGTTACGATAATGAAATCAAATTTATATTTCTAATAGTTTCAACAATAAAAGTATTTTGTACATCCACAGCAAAGACAACAAATCTGACACTGAGTGATATCTGGAATTGTTTTGGAATTGTGACCAAAAATTCCTAGATCAGCTAAACCATAACATAAATGATATTTCATTACCGAATCGGTATTATAGAATCAGACTTTCGATCTTATTTCTCTTTCTGTGACCGTGGTTATGGTAAATCAGCGCATGCGTGTTGTAGTGCAATTGGTTCTCCGTGTACGAGTACGACCTTCACCATTCTCCACACAAATCTCGCTATCCAGCATTAGACTCTGTGGTCGGCTTGCTCACTGCGCCGGTTGACCCAGAGGTCGTTGGTCACGTGATTAACTACGTGATGAAAATGGCATCTATCAGAAAAATTCCTGGCGTTATAAACATTTAATGAGTTTTAAGTCAGTTTTAGCGGAAAATGTCATCAATTACTACCCCTCCTTAAAAAAAACAATTTGCACGCTTCGTCGTGTGTAAATGTACTATTAGTCCTTAGAATCGCGTTATAAAGATAAACAGATCCACGTGTTTATATTCTAAACTTAGCACGGTGACATGCGCAGTTCGTACATTTTCGTAGTGTGTAAATGTATTAGGCCTTAGAATTGCGTTAAACAGATCCACGTGTTTATATTCTAAATTAGCACGGTGACATGCGCAGTTCGTATTAACGACCCCGTAATCTTTCGCGAAACAGTTCCCTGTATATTTGTAAATAGTTTATTATTTTATGACCCCATTTCTACTTTATTATAGTAATTCGAAATAATATATATGTCATTTATTTGGTTTCCATTGTATTGTTTATCATTGTCCAACGATACCAAGAATCTTAGCAGAGGTTAACGTGAAATGCAAGGGAAGACAACTCGGTTTGGGAGATTGGACCTTAACAATTTCAAGGTGAAACTGAATGTAACAATGAGGGGTGTTGTTGCTCATCGCCCAACATTGCACCAATTGCACTTCAGCACGAGGCTCGCGTTCCAATCATGTATCGTTACCGCTCCGTACACACCGTGTAATTATAATAATACGAATGATATTTGTATAGCACAACTTTTCAATCTACTAGGGAATGCACTATAGGTGTTAGGGAGTGTTAATGATAGTGTCTAAATAACCACGTTTTCACTTTGGATTTAAAACGATTATGGTTATCATATTTACGTCTGCATAAACGGTAAATACCAGTAGGCCTTCTAAAGGCACTGCACTATACACACTGGTGAGATTTATAAACACTTGCGATAACCTATTTACATCTTTATTTTTATACGCCCACATTTTCATGTGGACGTATTATGTCGTTGCCCGTGTCCGTCCGGACGTCCGTCCACAATTTGTTTGTGGACTCTCTACAGGTCACAGTTCTTATCTGATTTTGACGAAACTTGAAATATAGGTTTATCCCAAAAAGATTTCGGCTGCTTTCGATATTGGCAAGTATCGGATCAAAACTTCATGGATTATGGCCCCTGATTGTACGAAAAATCACGTTTTTAGCTTGTGGACCCAATAGAGGTCACAATTTTGAACCGATTTTGATGAAACTCATGTTTAAAACCCAAAGATCTTGGTTCCTTTCGATATTTGCGTCTATCGGAAGGTAATTTCCTGAATTATGGCCCCTGATTGTCCGAAAAATCACCTTTTTTAGCTTGTGGTCCCTTTGGAAGTCACAATTATTATCCGATTTAAAAAACCGTTTGATTATATCACCGTTACACCCTAAGAAAGGTTGAGTTCGAATTTCGTGAAAATCGGACCAAAATTGCCATACAAAATGGCCGCCGTTTGTACGCGAATACTGTTAAAAAAAATGGTATATCAAGGTTGTGGACCCTGTAGAGGTTACAATTTTAATTCGATTTTGATGAAACTTGAAATTCATGGTTATAACCCAAAGATCTTGGTTCTTTTCGATATTTGCGCATAACGGATCGTAACTTTCTGAATTATGGCCCCTGATTATACGCAAAATCGCCCTTTTTTTAGGTTGTGGTCCCTCTGGAGGTCACAATTATTATCCGATTTAAAAAAAAAACGTTTGATTATATTACCGTTACACCGTAAGGAAGGTTGAGTTCGAATTTCGGGAAAATCGGATCAAAATTGCCATACAAAATGGCCGCCGTTTGTACGCAAATACTGTTAAAAAATGGTATATCATGGTTGTGGACCCTGTAGAGGTCACAATTTTAATTCGATTTTGATGAAACTTGAAATGCATGGTTATAACCCAAAGGTCTTGGTTCCTTTCGATATTTGCGCATATCGGATCGTAACTTCCTGAATTATGGCCCCTTATTGTACGCAAAATTGCCTTTTTTAGCTTGTGGTCTCTCTGGAGGTCACAATTATTTTCCGATTTAAAAAAACGTTTGATTATATCACCGTTACACCTTAAGGAAGGTTTGAGTTTGAATTTCGGGAAAATCGGACCAAAATTGACAGACAAAATGGCCGCCGTTTGTACGTGAATACTGTTAAAAAATGGTATATCATGGTTGTGGACCCTGTGTAGGTCACAATTTTAATTCGATTTTGATGAAAGTTGAAATGCATGGTTATAACCCAAAGATCTTGGTTCCTTTCGTTATTTGCGCATATCGGATCGTAACTTCCTGAATTATGGTCCCTGATAGTCCGAAAAATCGCCTATGGTCCCTCTGGAGGTCACAGTTATTATCCGATTTAAAAAAACGTTTGACTCTATCACCGTTACACCCTACGGAAGGTTGAGTTCGAATTTCGAGAAAATCGGACCATAATTGCCAGACAAAATGGCCGCCGTTTGTACGCGAATAGTGTACAAATATGGTATATCAAAGTTGTGGACCCTGTAGAGGTCACAATTTTAATTCGATTTTGATGAAACCTGAAATGCATGATTATAACCTAAAGATCTTTATTCTTTTCGATATTTGCGCACATCAAATTGTAACTTAATGAATTATGGCCTTTGATTGTAGGAAAGATCACTTTCGGTATTGCTTGTTCTCTATCTATCTCTCGAACAATTATTATCCGAATTAAAAAAAACCTCTGATTATATTACTGTTGCACCGTAAGGAAGGTTGAGTTCGAATTTCGTGAAAATCGTACCAAAATTGCCGGACGAAATGGTCGCCGTTTGTACGCGAATAGTGTAAAAATATGGTATATCATGGTTGTGGACTCTCTACAGGTCACAATTCTTATCCGATTTTGACGAAAAGTCACATTTCTAGGTTGTGTACCGTCACACCATAATCATTGTCGGCTTCGAATTTCATGAATATCAGACTGGAATTGACCAACAAAATGGCTGCTCCCAATACAGTATGAAATACAGGACTTAATGATGTAGGAAAAATCACTTTCGGTATTGCTTTTTCTCTATCCATCTCTCGAAAATGTGGGCGTATCCTGCCTGGCAGTGCCAGCCTATCTTTGCTATTTTTTAGACGTTTATATCCCAGGTGCGATTCCGTGTTCAGATAGGAATGTAATAGCTTATTGTATAATGTTGCTAAGGATTAAAGTTCAATAGCCATATACATCAAACTGATCTCGCAGTGAATATTCGCTTGGCCGCTACAATCACTGATAAGCATGACATCGACGAGACTTAATGAGTTCGGCATATTAACTTTTTTACTCCGACAAATTAAATTCTCAAACATTTTTTTGAAGTATAAGAAAAATAAATAAAGACGTTTGAAGTATTTGTAGTTAAAAATATTTCTTATTCAGTGTAAATGGGTATTAAAATGAGTAAAATGCATCATTTTGCCCGAAGCAGTTAGGTGTTATGTAAACAATGCACGAGCCGTTGAGCCAATGACTGACGCCACGTGAAGTCAATGCACATATTGTGGACAGTCATCTGTGAAAGAGTTAATTCGTAAGTAATTCTCTGTGAAACAGATTGCGACAACTCTTGTTGACTGCCCGGACGATTTAACTGCTGTGGGCGTATGTTTCGTTGCCTGGCAACCTATCTCTATCATTTTCAAGGGTCTGGAATACACCCGAAGCTTCTTTGGGAATAACTATAATAAAAACTAATGCAAAACATTGTCAAACATGCATCATTGTTACTTACTTAACCCATATAGTCACTATATACATGAGATTTTGGCGGCCATTTTGAAAAATAAACGCCATATCGGAAAAAGGTTCAGGATATGGCCTGTTTTCCTCATATATTGTTGTTCAGCATAAAAATCTGGTCTAGAAAAACTACATGGCACCTCCCTCAATTTTAACCCAGACTAAAATAATGCATGCACACCCATGAATTGATAACTGATGCATTATGCACATAACGTGCAAAAAGAAAAGATACACTTACAGTTATTCTGGAATGGGTTATATCTGGCAGACGGACCACTAAAATGAACAAAAATAAAAATAGTGCTATATTTATTGAAGATGCTAAAGAAATATATACAAATTTGTATATATTAAATAGAGAATCTCCTTTGAGTCTTTTTTGATGTCCAAAAATATCAACACAAGTTGATAAAGTAAAAAAAAAAAAAACGATTTTATTTTTACTTTACCAACGAGTGTTGATATATTTTTGGATATCAAAAAAGACGAGTTTGAGATTTTATTTATCACCCAATCCTTTCTTACATACACAAATATATAAATATAATTCTTTGGTATAGATTTCACTTTTACTGAACACATTACAGCATAGTGACACATCTTTTTTTGACAGCAGTTTACCTATTGCAAAGTCCTATATATTGGCCCAGTATTTCCCTCAAGGTCAATTAAATAAAAACAATTTCTTTTTAACAAATTTAAATTAAGTGGTGTCTTTAAAATGAAAGAAAGTAGTTCCTTTTTAATTGACCAATCAAATTCATGTAGATTATGTAATTTATCACACAAGCGATATCTACTGTCAAATGTGTTATTGGGTGATAGAGAATCTCCTACGAATCTTCTATCAACATAAGTTGGTAAAGATTTCACTTTTACTGAATCTAATTACATTACAGCGAAGTGATGCGTCATTTTTTGACAGAAGTTTAGCTATTGCGAAGTTCTATGTGTTGACCCAGTATTTCATCCAAGGTCAATTAAATAAAAACATTTTCTTTTTATTTTTAATGTCACTTTTTATTTAAATTAAGTGGTTTCTTTAAAATAAAAGAAAGTAGTTCCTTTTTGATTGACCAAAATTCATGTAAAGCGATATCTCCTGGGAGATATCGCAATAGATTATATAATTTATCACACAAGCGATATCTACTGTCAAATGTGTTATTGGGTGATAATATAATATATAGAGAAATTCCTATCTCCTATGAGTGTTTTTTGATATCAAAAAATATCAAAACACACGAGTTTGGGATTTTATTTATCACCCAATCCTTTCTTACATGCACAAATAAATAGATATAAATTTTTGGTATAGATTTCACTTTTACTGAATCTAATTACATTACAGCGTAGTGATACATCAGCACTTTAGCTATTGCAAAGTCCTATATGTTGACCCAGCATTTTCTTCAAGGTCAATTAAATAAAACAGTTCCTTTTTAACACAAAAAGTGACCTTTTTTTAAAAAAAATAATTGGTTTCTTTAAAATAAAAGAAAGTAATTCCATTTTGATTGACCAATCAAATTCATGTAAAGCAGTAGATTATGTTATTTATCATACAAGCGATATCTACTGTCAAATGTGTTATTGTGTGATAAAATGTAATATATATATGAGGAGGTTCAAGAGAGAGGGAGAGACAAATGGGGTTTAACGTCCACTCGACCCAAACTAGGTCATTTTGGGACTAACATATGGTTTCAGTTTTATTTCAATAATTCGCTTGCGCGTAGGGGTCTTTAGAAGTGGGAGGAAACCGGAGCGCCCGGAGGAAACCCATGAGGTTGAGAAGGTGCCCCTATCTCCATGCCACATACGCTCACACCAGGGATCGAAACCAGAGCCGCTAGCTAGAGGTGACCGGCCAGGTAGAGGTCGAAGCGCGGTACTCTAGACCACTAGGCCACCCCCCCGCCTAGATTCAAGAGAACTGATAACGTTAGCCCAAAGTACTTCGTTTCATAGTAAATGATAAAAAGATAAAAGGTATGCTGACACAAACTGATTTCATTGTATAAAGATGGACAGTATATAGAGAATCTCCTACGAGTGTTTTTTGATATCAAAAAATATCAACACAAGTTGATAATGTAAAAAGAACGAGGCTCTGCCGAGTTTTTTTTACTTTATCAACGAGTGTTGATATTTTTTGATATCAAAAAACACGAGTTGGAGATTTTATTTATCACCCAATCCTTTCTTACATGCAGAAATAAATAAATATAATTCTTTGGTATAGATTTCACCTGTACTGGATCTAATTCCATTAATGCGTAGTGATACATCAGTTTTTTGACTGCAGTTTAGCTATTGCAAAGTCCTATATATTGACCCAGTATTTCCTTCAAAGTCAATTAAATAAAAACAGTTTCTTTTTAACAAAAAAAAGTCACTTTTTATTTAAAATAAGTGGTTTCTTTGAAATAAAAGAAAGTAGTTCCTTTTTGATTGACCAATCAAATTCATGTAAAGCGATATCTCCTAAGGAGATATCGTAGTAGATTATGTAATTTATCATACAAGCGATATCTACTGACAAATAAGATATTGGGTGATAAAGTATATTAACATAGTAACACTGTGCTTTTAATTGGCTATAGTTACCACTGTCTATGGTTACATACAATATCGTTAACTAATAGAAAACATGTACACACGTGTGTTAATATTATGGGTTCAATTTAGGAACAATGGGTGGAAAATAATGCTGGGTTAGATTTAAGAAAATAAATGAGGCTAATTGCCAATTGTTACTTATTGACTATTAAGTCGAGGAACTTATTTTTTAATAAAATGGTTTTCCATTAATTTCCTTTTCGTGGTGTCATCTGCTTTCATTTTATAAAAAAGGACAATTTGAAATTTAATTTGTAGGTGTTGCGCACATTTAAAGATATCTCTTTACAAATAAAGGCAAATTTTCAATATCACAATCCCGTCGATGGTTGCTTCTATCCCGTAGATGCGTGGACGTCTCCACTGAGTAGAATTTTAAACACCCATTGCACGTCAAGACAAATATGAGATTTTTTGTGTCACAATTCATATTGTCCGTGACACTAAACGTAAAGTTACAAAATTTATATTTGTTATTTGGCTTTATATGGTCACAACATTTACATCGAAGATCCGGGCATTTAGTTTAAACAGTATTTTATTCAATAAACTGGACTGGATTGAACAACAGGTAAATGCCTATATAAGTTCTCTCCAAGCTGCTAAAATCTCTTGCTATCTTTAATGTATTTTTGCACTCTATTAAATATGTTAAAATTGGTATAATCAGAAAGGTTAGGGTTGCCATATAAGATTAGGTTAATAGTAACATTTTGTTTGTGGTGTTGTAAATTATTTTGGGGAGTTGTTCTTTGGG
This sequence comes from Patella ulyssiponensis, assembly GCA_963678685.1. Lineage (NCBI taxonomy): Eukaryota > Metazoa > Mollusca > Gastropoda > Patellidae > Patella > Patella ulyssiponensis. Next base: position 51,182,229 of record OY783228.1, on the reverse strand, counting down.
CAGAATAGACTGGACATATGAGAAAATAATGGTAATTATCTTCGTCTTTAGAATTGCATCTAGGGCACACTTTTGTTTCGCTCATAAAATGGTGGAATAAGTGGTTGTTTAAATTACTAGCTTTATTTCTTAATTGACAATGGATAATATTTTCTTTCCTATTTCCAGTATTATAATATAATGGTGGTTTAAGTATTGGGTATAAATGTGAAAGGCCCGATTTAAATGAACTTAAAGTTTGGGAGGTTTTAATGTTTTGCGGTAAGTTGTTCCAGAGTTTAATTGTGCAGGGAAAGAAACTATTAGAATAAGATTTGGTTTTACAAAATGGTGGATTGAGATTCTGATTTTCATTACGGAGATTATAAATTGGTACTAAGGATTCAAATTTTTTAAAGATTTCAGTCAGATAATTTGGGCCTAGGTTGTTCTTTATTTTATATAAGTAAATTAATTTGTGTTTTATTCTACGATTAGACAGCGATACCCACCCAGCTCTTTGTAAAAATTGTTTTTAGATGAATTTCTTCTAAGGCCAGTTATAATTCTACCTGCTTCAGTTTGAACACTTTCTAATAGATCAGAATCCTTCTTTGAACAGTTATCCCATACAATATCAGCATTTTCTAAAATCGGGCGAATAAAAGCAAGATAAATTTTATTAAGTGAAATTCTGTTATTTTATATTTCAATATGCGCAAGATATTTAGTCTGCCACAAGCTTTCTGGTATATATTTGAAATGTGTTTTGACCATGATACATTAGACTGAAAAGTCAATCCCAAATGACAATGAGTGTTTATATTTTCAACTTTTTTATTATCGAAAACAACATCTGGATGGATTGTATTTTTCCTAGTAAAAGTAATATTTTTAGTTTTATTAGTGTTGAAAGTTACGCACCACTGTTTAGCCCACGACGAGATAATATTCAGATCTTCAGTTAAAGAGTTCGCACTACTTAGAGGATCATTATGAATAATGGTAAAAAGTGAAGTATCATCGGCGAATAGTCGTATGTTGTTAGTAATATTATCGGAGATATAATTTAAGTAAATTAAAAATAGAAAAGGACCCAGTACACTTCCTTGGGGAACTCCAGAATTAGTATGCAAATAATTTGATTTGAAACCTTCTAAAACTACACATTGTTGTCTATTATTTAAATAGTGTTCAATCCAATTACATAACTTTTTTTTATTAATTCCATATTATCCCAATTTAGTCAATAATCCTTCATGCCAAACTTTATCAAACGCTTTTGATACATCACAAAATATAAATCGAATTTGCTTTCCTTTATCAAGGTTACTTATTATAACATCATAAATTTCTAAAAGCTGATTTACTGTAGAATCGTTAGGTTGAAAGCCAGACTGATACTTATATAGCAGGTTATTTCCTTTTATGAAATTATAAAGATTTTTGAATAAGATTTTCTCTAGTATTTTACATAATGAGCATGTTAATGAAATTGGTCTATAGTTGTCAGGGGACTGTGGATCACCTTTCCCTTTATACGCTGCAATGATATGTGAAGTCTTCCAAAAATCAGGTAATAATTGGAGTTCTAATGAAAGATTAAAAAAAAATTGGTGAGAGGGCTTGTGATCGAGGGAGTTAATTTTTTCAGTACAGCTGGACTTCTATTAGCGGGGCCAGAAGGCTTTGAGCAGTTAAGAATTAGTAGCTGGTCTTTTACTTCTTGTTCGCTTATAATAAATGTCTGTAATTCGTTGTTACTACGAGAAGCAAAGTTTGGAAGGTTGGGTTGATCATTTAATTTTGAAATCGAGGCAAAATAAGTGTTAAGGATATTAGCCTTATCAAGTGGGTGTGTGTATATACACAGTTTTCATATAATAACGGCGAGATTGCTACCTTTTCATTATCAAAATTTGCAATAGATTTTGCTATTTTCTTCCACTTATTTGGAGGCAAGTTTTTATCATTTATTTCTTTTTCTAATTTGTCCTTAAAGTTATTTTTAGCTTGCCTGATTAATGTTACAACTTTCTTATTTTTCTAAATAATAGCCAATGATTAGGATTATTAGTTTTTTTGGCGCGTTTGTGTGCTCTATTTCGTTTTCGAATTTGTATACGTATGGTGTTATTCATAAATGGCTTATCATTAGGTCTTATAGTTACTTCTTTTGTTGGGATATACTGTATTGGTGCTTTATTTAAAACAGCCAAAAAATTTGCATAGACTTTATTGATATCATCATTATTAAAAACATGATTTGTTCAATCGACAGTTAATAATTCATTATTTAAACCTTCATAATCTGCAAGTTTATAATTTCTAATGGTGCTTTTGTATGTTAATTGTTTGTATGTTTTTATTTTTAAAAATAATATTATTGGTGAATGTGTACTGCATATAGGAGCCTTAACATTAGTATCCGATATAATTGAATTCCTATTAGTTATGAAAAGATCAATACATGACCCGGGCAGAGTTGTGAAATTAGTCGGTTCTTTTATCAGATTTTCAAGATTTAATCTTTGTAATAGTTTTTTTAAATTTAGCACAATTACTTGAATTACTTAAAATGTTGATATTAGAACCCCCTGTTAGGATAAGAAAGGAACCACTATAAATTACCCCGAGTAAGAATTTTTTATGATCATTTAATATGTCTATAAATATTAATTCAATATCCGGGTTTATGAGATCATGCCTAATCTGAAAGTGTAGATTATTTTTAATATAGACAGCAAACCCACCCCATGTCTGTTTCTATCAAATCTAACAGGACTTCCGTAACCGGGCAGTAAAATCGCTGAATCTTTAATGGTGTTGTCTAAATGAGATTCGGTAATACATATTATATCATGGTTAGAGAATTTAGCTTCAATTATATCTAATTTTGGCAATAGACTACAGACATTATTGTGTACAATGGAAATGTTACCTAAACTTAATGTATCCACGCAACCGACAATTAGCAAAGTTTTAATTATGAGCAAGAGATGGATATTTATAACATAACACGAGATAGGATATAAGGTCACATGTAAGGTATGTTGATTGTTCCGTTTGAGACGCCAAATATCATTAATTTCAGTCGTGACTGTCATTAAGTAATATTTTGCGCTCACATGTAAACACGGAGCAATCAAACATACATTTATATCTATATAGGTATATATAGAGAGATGTCTTGAAACTAAAAGTTATAACCCGGGAGCCCAGTGGGATTTAATCAAAATATTGAGTCCAAAAGGTTTGAGGTTTGCAACACATATTTTACCCCTAGATCATTATGGAAAGGCAAGTCTTAAGTTTTGTAACATGTGCGTATACCTGGAAGCGCTCCCCCTAATCCTCTCAAATTTAATGGGAGTTAAAATTCAATGTCCATCCACAATTTTCTTGCAAACATTTCATACTTAACACTTTGAAACATAATGCATGACTTAAGATCATAAAATGTTGTGCTAATGCTACTTAAGAGCTTAATTAATTAGCATTAATTAGTGGCCGTAATTAAAATTTAGAGTCCGTGACTGAAACAAAGCCTAAAAGCTAGCTAACCAAGTCATGAAACCAAAAATATCACTTAAGAGCAACAAAAGTTGAACAAACCTTGCTTAAGACTACTTCAAAGGTGACGAAGGTCAAAGGTCACTAATTAGTGACTGTAATTAAAATTTAGAGTCCATAACTGAAACAAATCCTGAAACCTAGCTTACCAAGCCAGGAAACCAAAAATATAACTTAAGAGCGACAAAAGTTGAACAAACCTTGCTTAAGACTGCTACAAAGGTCAAAGGTCAATTTTTGGGTCTCGTAATAGGGTTTGAGTGGATTTGATTAAATTGTCTTGTCCAAGTTTATTTTTGTTTGGAAAACATTTCTATGAGTTTCACTGCACCAAATTCATGACTTAAGAGCATGTTATACTAGTGTTACTTAAGAGCTAATTAATCAGCACTAATTAGTGACTGTAATTAAAATTTAGAGCCCGTAACGGAGACAAAGCCTACAAGCTAGCTTACCAAGTCAGGAAGCCAAAAATATCACTTAAGAGCAACAAAAGTTGAACAAACCTTGCTTAAGACTGCTTCAAAGGTGCCAAAGGTCATATTTTGGGTCACATTATGACCAATCAACCATTCGAATTGCTTGCTTATCCCTGCTTGCCTTAAAGAGACAACGAAAAACTATGCGACGAATCACTCCTTATAGGAAATGAATGGATAACTATCTGGTTTTTAAAAATGCAGACAATTCGATAATAAAGATAAAGATATATATTTATATGATTCAAAACATTTATGTGTTCTCCAGACTCCTTAACATCGATATTTACCTTGGTGAAAAAGGGGTTAAAATCCGAAAGTTATTTTCAGACTTCGGTACATGTATAATGCTATCAAGCGTGGCTTATACTGTTTACTATTAAACTTACGAGATGTTACTGCTAGATAAGATGTTCATTGCACCAGAACATCCATTCAGGAGATGTACAGTATACATTATATATTTAGACATAGTCCTATACTACAAATAAAACTGTCTATGTCATTAATTACAGATTCCACCAATGCTACTTCTTTTTCTATATGCAAAGTGGAAGATTTTAATATGTTAATTATTATTCCAAATTTAAATCAGTTTTACGTATTATATCTGATATCCACCTTAAGGAGACCAGGTGTATATTAATATACGCATTAAGGCCCCCTTTATATTAAGGCGACAAAAGTTGGTCTCCTTAATATTTTGACTGAGAATTAAACATCCAACTGCTCTTTTTTTCTAAAATAAAATTTATTCCACAGATTAATGAGTGATTCAAGAGATAATTCATTAAAGTTTCATTATTAGAAAAAATATATTTTTGTAACAAATTTCGTCGAAAGTGTGATGGCGTGTATATCTGTGTGTATTATTATATACGCATTAAGATGACCCGCTTTAATCTACAGTAGCGCAGCAATTTTTACTATATAGTTATTTTTTATTAATTTGTTGAATGAGTTGCTAATAACGTTATCGGGGTTTTCAGCCCGAAATTTTGTAAACAAAATTATACATTAAAAAAAAATTGATTTTTTGCCATGATTTGTGGCCACTAGTAGAGTATTTGCAAGAAGCTTTATTTGGTGACGTAGAGGCGGCATGACGTCATTTTGGTGACGTCATTGATGTCATATTGGTTAACTCAAAACAGCGTCTTTCTAATTATTTTGACGATAGGTCAACCAGCATTTAGTAGAAAGAAATTATGAAAATAAAAAAAAGAAAGAATTATTTTATTTTATTGGGAAAAAATCGTTTTTCTTTATAGTCAATAATTCTTTTGACGATGAGCCGACCAGATTTTGGCAGAAAGAGTTGTGACAATAAAAAAAAAAGAAAGTTTTATTTTTTGGGGAAAATTCTTTTTGCTTTCTAGTCATAAAATAAAACGCTCGGAATCTAATGAATTTTAGTCTGAACCAGTGAACCAACGTGTAAAAGATTTTGGGCATAGACCATTATCATTTTAATTAATTTTTCGGTAATGGAAATAGCTTTGAATTGACAAATTGATAAAATAAGATCAATGTATATGTAGTAGCCGATGTCTGATTCTTTCACATCAAGGATACTTGATTCGTGACTTTGGCGATCGTAGCAGCCCGGCTTCGTAGATTGCTAGGGATTTTTTTTCGGGAATTTCATTTCTGTGCCCGCTAAAGTAGCTAAGTCTCTAACTCAATATCATCCAAAATCTTTAACTTTGAAAACACGAATTATTTGCTAATTTAAATCAGCATTGATGCTGTGATCTTCCGGGAAAAGATAGGCTTCTGATATCCCATTATTTGAGACAAAATAAAAATTTTACCATTGATACACGAATCGGGTATCATAATGCGTTTCAGCCCCAGTTTTAGCAAGAGACTCGGGGAACGAGGTTAGACACACTGCACCAAATCAAACGGCCTATGTAGACTTGAATAACCAGACACTAAAAGTTTGCACTCGATTGAGATTGCTACCTTCTTTCGTGGAACATAACTGATTTGAAATTTGAGTAATAACGGAAACCATTGAATGTAAATCAGTTAATATACATTCATATAAGAGTATTATATGCGTTGAGACCCACTTTTGTCAATTTCTAGGTCCCAAATGTTAGCGATTTAGCTCCTTTAAAGCTCGCCGCGTTATTCGGGATTTGGCAAGGACGAGTCAACACGTTTTAGGGATTCCGCATTAAAATTGATCGGCCTACCTTGCAACAGACCATTCCCTCGCTACCCCTTCCGAAGGGATAAATGAACGGGATATAGCCGACTAGCAAGGTTTAGATTTGGTAAACGGTCCATTTTTCGGGGAATGTATTTCCGTCTTTCGGGCACAAACATCAATGAAATATAGTTGTATAATTGTAAAATGAAATCGCCTGCGGTTTACGTTATGTGTAATTAATTAAAAATAAACAGCCAGTACAAACTTGTGGAAAACTCGTTTTAGTTAATGACTGATTCATTCTGAAAATTCCGGTGATAAAGAACATTTTCGTGCAGATAGCTTTAGCCTTTCCAACAAACATAAGCCCCCTACGCCTTTGATGGAGGAGACGAGTCCGTGCTCGTCAATCGCCAATAACATGCTGTCTCGTTATTCAAATCCTGGATAATGTGCCGAATTCACGTTGCAACCCACACCCTTTGTTTAGATTCATTATAGAAATTGAAACTACACAATATAAATTATGCTGTAGTACATTGTTCATTAGGTTATATCGATTGTCGAGGAATATAATATACTTATAAATCAGATATGTGTATGTCGGACAAAAATGCACAGTTTTACTGCGACCCAAGGTTAAATTCGGCAGATTAAAAATTTGTCCTATATTTATGCCAATAATAGTCAAGTTGATGAAACAAAATTGTTTCATTTTGTAATTGATGTATATAATTATTATGGCCACAAAGTTTTGATTTGCTTATATTTCATTTAAACTGAATATTTTATATTTCACTTAAACATAATACATGTATATATTTTAATCCTAGCAGTGACGATGCGCGAAGTGCATTTTTCGGAAGATGTTAAATTTATAACGGCTGAAACCACCCCATTATATACTCAGATTTTACATTCGTTTAAGACAACAGGGTCAAAATACCATTGCAAGATACCCCCCCCCCCGCTACTTGGATTTAGTCGGATTATAAACTGGTCTATCAATTTGGTTTACGGCAAATAAAGATGGCGACTGTCTTGTAAGGTTCCGTATAGATTGGTAGAATTAAACCGTTATTTGCAGAAGAATCATCTAATGCCATAACCTCACTCAGTCTGTCGTTGATATTATTATGACTCAATATTTTGATTAAACCTCACTGGGCTCCCGGACTATTACTTTAAATATAAAATTGTTACATTTTACGCTCCAAGAAGTTTGATAAATGGAATATTGAAAACGTGATAAACAAATATACAATATTTTAAATAACAATAAACAAAACATCAAGAACAAAATATTTACAATCATAGTTAGGAACCAATTCATAAATATGTCGAGGTATGAGTCAAAATCTCCAACAGTTAGATTACTTTCTTATATTTGAAATGAGATTTCCCGTCTTGAACGCGAGTACTTAAAAACCAGTATTAGTCGACATGGGGGTTTACATTCATATTATATGCAAGGAAGTGTAGCTGGTAGATAGTGAATTATGTAATCTTTTTTACACTCCAATGGGAACTCAAGTCAGCAGGAACAAGGACACGCAAGTGAAAGTTCGCTATTCAAGTATTACTTACATTTTATCACAAATATTTCATTGTTGAGAACGACATTTCAGTACAATTTATTTGATTCTAGTATTGAATAAAAATTCAATATACATAATATTATGGTTTGAATTTATAACTACAATATCGTCTTTGTATTAGTAGAATAGAATAACGTTGTTTAACTTAATAAATTAAGCTAGTGAACTTTCATCAGGATATAGCATTATTTCATGTCATTTCGTTCATAGCTTTGTAAATTACCAGGTCATTTTGGCAAATCAAATGATATTTTAGTGGTAGTAATAAAGTTATAACGACAAAAGTTTGTGGGTAAAATGTAAACAACAATCATTTTTATTTAATATACATTTTGGAATAACATAGCGCACATAACGTATTGGCGTTAAGTATTTACATACATGTTCATTTACAATCAACCTTATTTATCATTTTCATTCGGTTTGGGATTGGGTGTAGAAGTAAACAGACCAAGGCCTAACAAGGACTGTTGTCGTAACAAGGGGCTTGATTGGATTGAATCCGGTAAATTAATCGGTTGAGCTGTGGATACAGATGTAATAGGTTTCGCTGTTAGTTGGTTTAATAATGTTAGGTGATCGGGCTGATCAATGTTCATTTGCTGTTCAATATTTGGCGTGTCGTAAAACTGATTTATGTCATCTTCACAATTAATTAATATGTCTTTGTCATCATTTAAATTTCTTACATATATTCGGCCGTCATATGTCCAGCAGTTTTTAATTTTATTCAGTTCACGTGTCTTTTTATACAGCTGCGATTTTCGCTGTGTCAAGGCTTCATTAATACAGATTTTAGTTTTATTTGTTATATTGAATTGTTTTAGCTTCTTTTATTTCCATATACTGCAGCTTAGTTTTATTTGTTATATTGAATTGTTTTAGCTTCTTTTATTTCCATATACCTGACAATTATATCTCTGTGGTAATCTTTATTGCGAGATCCAACTCTATGCATACGGCCTATTTGATTAATTGTTAAACGGTCATCACGATCGTTTAAAACATGGTTATTAATAATATCTAGTATGATATCGTCTGTATTTTCACCAGCCCTCTCACTGATACCATTGAATTTGAGGCATGTTCGTCTGGAATATTGTTCAAGGTCATCAATTTTATTTTCTAAATGATCGATGCGACTGACTAAATCTTGAGTTGGTTTTGGTTGGATTAAGTGAACTATATGGCTCATTATGACTTCACGTTTAAATAGTTCACCAATAAATGAACGCAACGACCCATCATCTTTGAGAACATTATCTAGAAAATCGTTTATACTGTTGGAATCATTCGGATTTGAATTTGAAGTCAGATCCGGGCATTTAGATACATAAAAACCGGTCCTTGTGATAGATGAATTGAATTTTGCTTTGGATAAGATACGTTTCAGGTTCGGTGGCTGTCTTTGTGATTTAATGAATTGTACATTGTCAAATTTCATTCTGAGGTCATTTGATGTCAGGATTGCCCTGTTATCGTGCATTGTTTTAAAGAAGTTGGAATGTTGGGTGGTTGCGAGTAGAGACAAAGGTAATAACATTATCCGAACTGTCTTTTACTTTAGTAGTCCTCAATATTTGGACATCAACTGTCAAAGCCTGATTCATCCCAACTTCTATTAGCTCGAGGGGGTAATGCTGCTTCAATAAATTTCTTTTCAACTCACCTAATCTGACAATAGGCAGGTCTTCATGTACCACAATTGTGCATATTTTTCTAGCAAACGAAAAGGGTACATTATATTTGGTATGGCATGGATGACAAGATACTTGAGTTGAGCATGTGTGGTTGCTCCTCTATGGCTCTACTGTTTTTATGATATTTTATGTGTATTATGGATGTTTTAAACTATGATTTTTGGATACAGTGATAGATAAAGGTTTTGTGCATCTGTAAAGAAGTTTCTGTTTCTAAAAAATACATAATTCGGAAGTTATATGCATCTAAAATTACATATAACTCTTGAAGGATTACTGAGGCATGAAGTTTTATGTGTGGGTGAGATCTGTTTGTCTTATTAATCTCCTGACTAGTTTAGTGACTAGAATTATGTGTGTGATTATCAACTCAAGAGACACTTCAATGAGATACAGCAGAGATCAATTACTGGAATTAAAAGACGGTAACACTTTTCATTCAAGTAAACCGTTTTTAAACTTAATCCCAAAAGCAATTGTGAGACACAAACCATTAAGAAGGAAATGGAAATCAAATGTGATTAATAATAATAATAATTACAGTCAACCTATAAATATACAATTATCACAAAGACAGGTAAATGATAAAAAAGTCATTCCACAGGGATCAAATCAAGATAATTTGATACAAATCTCCACTGTTAACCACACTGACTCACTAAAGTTTTGTTTATTAAATGTCCGTTCGGCAAGAAATAAAACTGTTGAATTATGTGAATATGTAACTGATCATGACCTTGACATTTTCATTATTACTGAAAGCTGGATAAAATCCACAGATTCGGTTTATCTGAATGAACTTACTCCAGAAAACTATTCCTCTGTTCTTCTTAACCGTGCAAATCAACGAGGCGGCGGAATTGCCATTCTACACAAGAAGTCCATCGAGGCTAAAGACGTAAAAACTGTCAACTTCACGAGTTTTGAAGTGCTTCAGGCACATGTAAAATATGGTAGCGACGTGGTTAATCTGATCAGCATATACCGTCCTCCCCTATCTACCAAAAACAAGGTAACCACTGACACTTTCCTAACTGAAATCTCCGACTTTCTGCATGACTTACAGACGTCCAAGGGACGACTGTTGATTGTTGGAGATTTCAACCTCTATTTAAACAAGTCCAGTGACTTAAAATCCAACCAGTTCTGCGATCTTCTAAATTCATGTAAACTTCAACAACACATTAAGGTACCGACACACCAGAAGGGACATACACTTGATATACTTATCACTAGACTTAATGATGATCTTCTCTGCAGCCATGAAGTCCTTGATCATTCAATCTCCGATCATTTTATTATTTTCGGATCCTTGTCATTGGCAAAGCCCAGGGCTGTTAAAGAAACCATTGTTTTCCGGTAAACTAAAGACATTGACGTAAATCAGTTCAATCAAGACATTCTGTCATTAAATTTACAAACCCAAATTGAAATTTCACATGATATTCAAACACAGGTATCTCTTTACGATTTTGCTCTGCGCAAACTTTTCAACGATCATGCGCCGTTAAAATCAAAAACCGTGACTATTCGACCAAATAAGAAGTGGTTTACCACTGAGATATTAATTTCAAAACAGGAAAAACGAACTGCTGAAAAACAATGGAGGAAAACCAATTTGGAAATCCACAGGGAGATATATAACCACCAAAGGACTAAAACAAATAAACTGATAAAACAGGCTAAAATATCCTATGTTATAAATAAAATAGAGACGAACAAGGGAAATCCCAAGCAAATTTTTAAAATAATTGACAGTATTTCCAAATCTAAAGAAAAGTGTCTCCTACCCTCGAATGACGATTTTTCAGCTCTAGCAAAACAATTTTCATCATTCTTTTGTGAAAAGGTAGCTAATATTAGATTCCAGCTTGAGGATTCTGGCACAGAGTCACCCCATGACAGTGAAGTATACACAGGATCTGTGTTAACTAAGTTTGAGCCACCATCCGAGACTGAAATTTGCAAAATTATTGGAAAATCTGCAAATAAATCCTGTGACCTTGACCCACTCCCAACATGGTTATTAAAATTGTGTTCATCGTCGATTTCTCCTATTATTACCTCCATTGTAAATAGTTCATTGGAATCTGGAAAGGTGTGTCAATCACTGAAATGTGCCCTTGTGACACCATTACTGAAAAAGGCGAATTTAGACCCAGACTTATTTCAAAACTACCGCCCCGTCTCTAATCTGTCGTTTCTATCTAAAATCATAGAAAAGGTTGTAGCTTCCAGATTTAAGGATCATATTGCACAGAACAACTTAGATGAGTCATTTCAGTCTTCCTACAAAAAGGGTCACAGTACTGAGACCGCCCTTGTACGAGTCCATAATGATATCATTAGTCGGATGGACAACACTGACTGTGTATTCCTTGACCTTAGTGCCGCTTTCGACACCATAGACACCTCCATATTATTATATAGATTAAAGCATCGTTTTGGGATTGAAGACAGTGCATTGTCATGGTTCGCCAGTTATCTTGATTGTCGGGAGCAAGTAGTGAATATCCATAACACTAAATCACCTCCACAAAGGCTGAAATATGGTGTACCGCAAGGTTCGGTCCTGGGACCACTCTTGTTCACAGCATACACATCTCCTTTAGGAAACGTCATAAGAAAACACAAAATCGACACCATAGACACCTCCATATTATTATATAGATTAAAGCATCGTTTTGGGATTGAAGACAGTGCATTGTCATGGTTCGCCAGTTATCTTGATTGTCGGGAGCAAGTAGTGAATATCCATAAAACTAAATCACCTCCACAAAGGCTGAAATATGGTGTACCGCAAGGTTCGGTCCTGGGACCACTCTTGTTCACAGCATACACATCTCCTTTAGGAAACGTCATAAGAAAACACAAAATCGACTACCAACTTTATGCGGACGATACACAAATGTATATCGCGCTGAATAAGAGTAACGAGACCGAACACATAACAAAGTTGGAGGCCTGCATTGCGGATAATAAAACTGAATTGATAAAACTATTTAAACCTAAATGTAATACAAATCTTAAGTTAACACATAATTCGGTCAAAATTGGAGATGCCAGTATTCCTTTGTCAATGTCTATACGAAATCTTGGTGTAAATTTCGACTCTGCACTGGACATGAAATCCCATATCTCACCTATTTGTAAATCATGCAATTTTGACCTGTACAACATTGGTAGAGTCCGTCCTTATATTAATTTTGAAACCTGTAAGCTACTTGTAAACTCCTTTATTACATCCAGACTCGATTATTGCAACTCGCTGTTTGTTGGACTTCCCGCAAAAAGTTTATACCCTCTTAAACTCATTCAGAATAAAGCTGCTCGTATTGTTTCACTAACCTCGTATCGTTCACCCATCACCCCTGTCCTTAAACAACTTCACTGGCTCCCTGTTTCTTTTCGCATCGATTTCAAAATTTTGTGTCTTACATATCAGTCAATCAACTGTCTTGAATCGCCTGCATATCTCAAAGATCTTCTTAACCATTATAAACCCTTACGCCAACTTCGTTCTTCAAATCTTCACCTCCTTGAGATTCCAAAAAGTAGAACACTTTTCGCACAACGCTCCTTTTCGGTAGTAGCACCGAACCTTTGGAACGACATATCCTTTAAAACAAGGACCAGTTCAAGTTTTGACGTTTTTAAAAAGAACCTAAAAACAGAATTGTTCCAAAGAGCCTTCATGTAATTTATCTCTTTTACCAATTATTTTAATGTTTTATACTTTTTCTGTACACTGCTTTTTATTTGTTTTACCAAATAGTTTAATTTTAATTTGTGATTTTCTATCTATATTTTATCTAATGCTCTTATCTTGTTTTATCAAACAGTTTTTATGATTTTCTATCTATATTGTTTTACATTGTGTACTCATTATCATATATTTTGTTTTGTACAAGCGCCACCGAGCAGCTTTACAAGCTGGATTTTGGCGCTATACAAGCTCAATAAATTATTATTATTATAATTATTATTATTATGATTTATAAGAGAGATAGTTTTTGGTATCTGTTTCTTTAGAATGCATATACGTTATGAGGAGCTCTCCCCTTCGTTTCACTAGAACGTTCAAGAATGCGATTAGGAGATCGTTCGTTTCAATTGTGAATGTGATATTTAGGTCTAAATCATTCATTATGTGTTGCAAATCTGCAATGTTGCCAAATCATTCATTCCAAATACAGAATACATCGTCTAGGAATCGTTTCAACGGATTTTCTGAATTTTATATGTAATCCACGTCAAGTTCAATTTCCACAATTGAGTATAATATTTCCTCAAGAAATCCCATTGTTAAATTACTTAATTGTGGTTCCGCCTTGATACCTATCGCTATACCAAGAATCCGTTTGTAATTTGTTTCGCCAAATGTAAAAGTGTTGATACGGATGGCTTTGAGGATAAAGTTTTTGAAATTCTAGCATGACTGCATTCAGGATGTTTATCCAACCAATATTCTACGGCCTGAAGGCATAGGTCATGGGAAATATTGCTATACATGTTACAAACATCCAAGGTTACGAAAAAGTCGTCATCATTTAGATTTTAGAGTAATGTATTAACAAAATCTTTGTCATCCCGAATAACAGATTTCAGATTGAGTAAGATATCAATGATATTTGATAGCCTGTTAGTAGGCCGGCATTGACCGGCAAATATTAGCCTGAAAGGGAGATCGTCTGGTTGGAAAAAAACTGATGAATTCGGCATTTTGGTATTTAACGGACACCTTGATCATCTTGGATTTATGGATTTTTGGAAGACCATAAAACTGATTTGTTTTGGGGGGTTTTCGAATTCCCGGAGATAATCCTGTTCATTGTCCGTCAGTTCGTTTTTGTGATCTTGGATTAAGCTGTTTATTAATCCCATTGTTCTTTTATCATGTTTCGAATCTATGGTTGTATACATAATATTTCGCATCCATGATAACGATGGCACCTCCTTTATCGCTTTCCTTAATAACGATCGTGTTGTTAGATTTCAAAAAATTTATAGCACACTGTTCCTCCTTCTACACATTTGATTTATAGGCAGTGGCAACTTGGTTAAATAAAATTGTCCAACGTCACGTCCTTCCCTCGTCTGGGGTTGAAGTGACTTTTGTTCTGCACAATATCATCTGTTTCTCCGAAAAATTCCTTCAGTCGTAGCTTCCTACAGAAAGCGTTTATATCACACTCTAATTCCTGAATGTTGGCTCTAGGCATCGGTGTCAATTTCAGGTCTTTCTGTAGGAGGTTTATCTCTTGTTCAGTTATGACTGTGGATGATATATTTATTATTTTCGGATGTACTGATACTTACGATTGGGTATTGTGGTCACGTTGTTGGGGTGACGCTGAGCTTTCTTGTAGTGTTATGTAGGTCGGTACGATTGGTTTTGTGAGAGTGGTCGGTGCGGTTGGGATTGGTCTTTATTAAAAAAAAAACAACCCTGCGTTGGAGTAGTCTGCCAAGATCACCCTTGTTTGTTAATCCCTTGGTGGGTGCTAGACACATTGGTCACGTTTCTCCCATCTTTGTTCCACACATTCGTTCTTTTATTTCCATTATTCTGTGCCCTTGGTTGTTCTTTTGGTTTAGTTTCTTGTTTTCGCTTTTTATTCTTGACCGTTTACAAGGTGTCCCTGGGTGGAGCTGCGTTGGGTGAATGGTTTATTCCCACGAAGGTGAAGTTATTGTCCGTGACTGATTAAAAGTGGTCGTTTTCGACGACTTCGTGGGGAATCCAGCTCCTAGGGATTGAAATGGACTAAAAGCGTAACAATGTTTTAAAGATTGTTATAATCAGAATTTACACTTCCATAATCCCCAATGTAACTAATTAACAAACATATTAACATCATTTTTGACATAAGAAAAACACATAACTATACTAGAACAAAAATTAATTTAATTTGGCCAAATAAGAAATAAAAATATAACTATACTATTAACAAATTTGGCCAAATAAGAAATACAAACATAAAAAAAATTAATAGAAATAAAAACATATGGCGGAACATTCATCTGTATGTGAATACATTAGCGTTTATCTGGCAGGAAGAAAAAAATGCCATGAGAAAAAAGTTGGCCATTAATGCTGCCGTGTATTGTATAGAGTTGGTAAAATATCATGGGAGTTATGTAGAGAGTACCGTCTCCAAAAATTGTATCTGACTGGCAAAGATATCTGAAATTGGTGGTGTAACAAAACCAAGAATCTTATCATCGGCACCATCATCGATTTGATAAAATAGTATGCCTTAGATTATCGGGTATTTCAAGTTCACGTTTTGTTGTTGGTATTTTTTGCATATGTTGATCGTCTGGCGCGATGCAGGCTATTTTTCGTAGATGCAAAGGTTGGAAAGTTGAAAAGTACTATTTTAGATTCATCTGGCCATTCACCACCATGAAGCTTACTCAGTTCTTCACCAAATAGCGATGGAATTGGTTTTTTTTATGATATTATCTAAATTTCGGAGTGTAACGAGATTTTATACATCTGTAAAATGACACTGATTGAGAGTGAACGAATGGGTGAACACTACTTGGATGATTTGATGATATTCATCATTTTAATCATTAGTTGCCAATTGATGAATAAAATTCAGAGTGAACATAAATTCACAAAATCTTTAACACCGTTAATTGGGCCCTATTAACAACATGACTATCTTCAAACGAAAGCCGACAAGTCGATATCTGCGCCTTCGCGGGAAGGATTAATTTTGGTCACGCTCTATATCTGCGCCTTCGTGGGAATACACCGGATGAATTAAGCGTCTCTGTCTTGTGACAAACATCCGCCTCGGCATGGGTATCCTCCATTTCTTCAGCACGCGTACGTAACTTTATCAAGAATTCCTTCTTTTTTCCAGATTGCGTGTGATTTGTTTTCCTCAGAAGACATTTCTTTGTTGCACATATTTTCAGAAGTTGCACTAGTTCTTGGTCTTGGTGTCCTTCAATATATGTCAAAAGTTCAGTCTCCGCTTTATTAATGATTTCTGTTTGTTTAGCAGAAAATTCGATCAGGGAGTCTTTTTCATTTTGCATTTTTAATATGTCAACTTTCTGTGTTTTGCTTGATATTCCGACTCGTTCTATCTTGGTTTTTTCCTTGATTTTACGAGGGATAAAAGGAGTCCAATTCTAGAAAATGTTGGTGTACCTCAGCCATTTCCTTATTTTGATTCATTTTGAAAATGCCGTTTTTCGAACATTTTTGCAATTCCTCCACTCAGCTTGATTAGTCAGCTTGCACGAATTCTCGTCCATCTTTTTCATCAGAATCTCCTGATTACTGGTAATGATCTCCAGCGATCCTGACAGTTTTTCCAGTAGGATAACAACAGGATCATAGTTGAAGGGTGTTGCTCCTAATCTTGTTGTATACGGCATCTTCGTGAACAGTAAATATATATCCAAAATTATTAGTACAACCACAAAGCTGCACTACTTTGTTTCACGGTAAATAATAAAAAGATAAAAGGTATGCCGACACAAACTAATTTCAACACTGGTTTAATAACATTTTAAAGTACTTTTCGTCTGTCTTGGGGCTATTCATAAATAATGTCATTGTATAAAAATGGACATTATAGTAACCATTGTCTATGGTTACATAGTATATCGTTAGCTTATAGAAAACATGTACACACGTGTGCTAATCTGTAGTATATGGGTTCAATTTAGGAACAATGAGTGGAAGATAATCATAGATAGCTTTAAGTAAATGAGGCTTATTGCCATTTGTTACTTATTGACTATTAAGTCGAGGAAGGTATTTTTTAATAAAATGATTTTCCATCCTTTTCGTGGTGTCATCGACTTTCATTTTATAAAAAGGGAAAATTTGAAATTTTATTTGTGGGTGTTGCGCACATTTAAAGATATGTCTATTTACAAATAAGGGTCCATTTTCAATATTACAATCTCGTCGATAGTTGCGTACTCTATCCCGTAGATGCGTAGATGTCTCCCCAATGTAAAATTTTAAACGCCCCTCGCACGACAAGACATATATGAGATTTTTTGTGTCGCAATTCATATTGTCGTTGGCGCTTAACGTAAAGTTAAGAAAATTATATTTCTTGTTTGGTGTTAACACGGATTTGCTTCTATATGTTTAAATATAATTTCATCGGGAACCCATTGATTTTGTCAGAATTCAACTCACTCATTAATAAATAAAATAATAGGCTACAGTTCAACATACATGAAGCTGACAGTGATCGAAATTCAGTTCATTGTGGTTATTTCTCATAATAAGTATAAATTCGCAAATTATTCCAAGACATGTCATATTCATTTCTTTCTACGGTGGCTAATGCACAGTTACAATCTAAGTTTATTCTTACAGCAAAAGAACTTAAGCTTTAATTAATTTACAAAGCCTTCCTGGTATAAAAAGACAATATTAAAGATTTAACGTCCAATACATTATCATATATAATGTATTGGACGTTAAATAATAAACAACAACATTACAGCAGTGGTAACTATAGCCAATATGCAATGGCATTATTTATGAATAGTCCGAACACGGACGAAAAGTACTTGAAAATGTTAAAATGTTGTTAAACCAGTGTTGAAATCAGTTTGTCTCGGCATACCTTTTATCTTTTCATCGTTTACCGTGAAACAAAGTAGTGCAGCTTTACGGTTGTGCTAATATTTCTGGATATATATATATCCGCTACTTAAGATGAAATTAGTTTTTTCTTTTCTTTCTTGTAAAAAACAATTTCAACTCAGCTAGACTAGCTCTTTCACCCAGTACGGGGATGATAAGGCATTTTATAATGAGATAGTATACAATTACATGAAGTCATGCCGTTATAAATACATTATGTACATGACAATAATAATATCATATATGAATATTTTACAATATCAAGTTACAATACAGAATGATGCAGCATTTAATTTAGGGCGATACTTGTTAATAAAATGTCGTTCTTTATTTTCAAGCAAATTGTTATTCGACCGGTTGAGTTTATTTAATAATATTACATCCTTGAATGATGAAGCGATATCAAATTCGACAATAGCAAATAGGTCAGCATGTAGGCTACCTCAAAAATTTTCAACAGAGAAAAAATTTCCAAAAAGAAAAATCTTAAAGGGGCATTACGAGAGATTGAAAAGAACTGCCAGTTCTCACTATAATAGTTAAAAGGGGCATTATGGGAGATTGAAAAGAACTGCCAGTTCTCACTATAATAGTTAAAAAAAAAAAAATAACGTGAACAGAATATGCTGGAAACCTCAGTTAAAATGCTCCACTCTGAACCGAGATATTATAGCTTTTGAAATTTAGGCCTAGCCTCGATCATCATTAGTAAAGTCGGTGCAATAAAAACATACTCTTTTAAAGCGCATTCTGAAAGGGTAGATCTTTAATGTCTGGAAATTTTCAGGTAAACAGATTCATTAAAAACTGTGTAATTTATTGTTGCTAAGTAATGGAAAGCAGAGACGAATTTTGTAAATTGTAATATCATATATACTTATGTAAAAAAAAAAAAAATACCGAAAACATCTAATAGATATTTGTTTGTTTTTTTTTTGGGGGGGGGGGGAATATGTGGCTAATAAATTAAATGAAAAATTGGCGGAAAAAAAATGAAACCCAGAGTGAGCACTGTTATATGGTAAATAACCTAAATAATCTACGGAAAAATAATAACATTACCGTAAAAGAATGTGACGCACAGCTTTTAAAACGGGAAAAAACAATCAGAATACCGGAGGCAGGTCTCCGGAAATAGCATTGAATTCGCATGCAGTGTGAACGCAGCTTTAGATACATGTGGAAAGAGAAAATTTCCCTTATATAAACTCAACTGGTCGGATATGTAAAATATTCATATTTGATATTACTATTGTCATGTACATAATCATAAAGAAATATATTATTTCTATGACATAATGTATTTATAACACCATGACGTCATATAATTTCATACTACCTCATTATTAAAACATAGATATGACGTCACTCTTTGTTGTTTTAAACCAGTTTATAGGAGAATGTACGCTTTTCTTAAACACCGGTATTACGTGGCAAGGAGTAGGGTCGCCTGTCCAGCCTCGTGGGTTTTCTCCGGGTACTCCGGTTTTCTCCCACTGCTAAAGAACCCTACGCACAAGGAATTATTGAAATAAAATTAAACCATATATTAGTCCCGAAATGACCTAGTTTGTGTCGAGTGGACGTTAAACATCATTTTTCTCTGTCTCTCTCTTTCTTAAACAATCGTCCATTATTTATAAAACTGCCCATTATTTATTGAAAATAATTTCACGTGATTGTCCATGTGCAGAATTTACTGTTTCCATATTGTCTATTTTGTTGTTTCCTTCCTGCGTGAATAATTAAACTTAAACTGTCGGTGACACTAATCTGTTTATAAGTATGTTTTAGACACTTGATTGATGACGCCTTTAGATACGCTCACATTTCCCTGTTGACGTATATTAACGTCGCCTATGTACTTCCGGGCGTTTTCTTGAAATGAAGATTTATATCCAAAAAATCTCAGTTCCTTTCGATATTGGCATGTATGGGATCGTAACTTCATGGATTATGGCACCTGCTTGTACACACCAAGGGTTACAATTTTTATCCAATTTTGATGAAACTGAACATGTATGTATAAGTGAAAGTTCTCGATAGATTGGCACATATCTGACCGTCATTTCCTGGATTATGGTACCTGATTGAACACAATCCCTGTTTTTAGCTTGTGGAACCTACGCAGGCCACAATCTGTACCCAATTTAAAAAAAAAACAACGTTCAAATATATCCACGGTACACCATAATGGCGACTGATTTCGTGTATTGGCGTGTCTTTAATCGTGTGTCACTGTCACTTAGATCAATGTATACATTAAATTTCAAATAAAAAATTGCACAGATAGTACCTTCCGTACGTTCTAAGAATATTATCAATATTTTCGTGAGCACCCTTTCAATCACAAATAACTTTGACGGCTTTTATCCCCCATATCAAGCCTACATCACAATTTGTATGGCTATTATGTAGGCCTTTGCATATCACAAAAATTTTCATCATTAATATTTGTATTCGACTGTGTAATAAACATGTCATGGCCACTTGAACCTATCTTGCTAAATGAATATTTTTAAGTGTCTGCGCATGCTTTTATTATATGACTTGATTGTGTTTGTTATATTTCTTTGTTTTAATTGGAATATATATACCCAAAATACTCAGATTTGGATGGGAAAATTTATATTTTAATTATATTTACACATTTTCCAAGATCTTTAGGCCTCACAGCGACTTCAGGTCTATGTACAAAAGACAATAACGTCGCTTAGTTACATAATAGCGCGACGTCAATAAGGGGACATAACTCCTACATGCACTAATTAAAGGGGTAATATTATAATCAAAATAATGTTCATTTCAATCGCTGGTTCAGTTTAGTAGAAAATAACTCTATCTGTTCTTTTTGGTTTCCAATATTTGTTCATTTATGAAATCTAACTTATATATTGGCGAGACTTTGAACTTTCCTTTACCACGGGCACATATGTCTAGATGGCTACTTAGTGGTATTGTCCTGTTTTCTGGGTGGAGTATCTGCGACCTGTGTAGATTCAATCGAAGGTTTAAGTGTTGGTCGCTTTTGCCAATACATGTATAGTATTCACCGCACCCCGTGGAACGTAACAAGTAAACAACGTGAAAAATATTTA
This sequence comes from Patella ulyssiponensis, assembly GCA_963678685.1. Lineage (NCBI taxonomy): Eukaryota > Metazoa > Mollusca > Gastropoda > Patellidae > Patella > Patella ulyssiponensis. The sequence goes on along the minus strand of OY783228.1, from coordinate 51,161,006 downwards.
TTTTGTCATAAAAAATGGGGGTTTAACGTCTTACTTTTCTCCACCAACCGACATAAGATGAAGACACGCATATGCCATGCAGTGTGCTCTGGGGATAATATTACGCGGATAGATAACATATTATTTTTAATGTTGAGAGTGAAGATTTGATATTCACATTAATAAATTAAAAAATATTGATATTACGTGTCTATTGGTTGCTGGTTTATAACGACAGGTCTTGGACTCGACTGTGTGATTGTTAAAGGAGGGGCTAGATTACCCGGCGCTGAAAAAAAACATACAAAGTACAAATGATAATTCATAAAATTTTTTAGGAGAAATAATAACCGTAAGTAGTTGTGCCAAGCTGCCATGTTTGCTACCACTCCCGCTTCAGTATCGATTTTAAAGATGCATTGTGTCAGAGCTATATCTGCCTATTGCCTTTCTTTATTTTGGTTTCAAATGTTATGTAAACTATTATTTATACATGCATTAACATGACAAGTCTATATAAACAACTCTCTAGACTATCGGGTGGCGAAGATTTAAACAAATTAATATACACTCGCCATTGATGATTAAAGTCTCGAATAACCAGTACCGTTGTTACTATAATAAACAATTCACACCACATCTTGTCAAAACTTCAAACAATGTTAACAGAATAAATTAATTTGAATGAACTTTTTAATTTATTCATTTTACACTATCTATTTTTGAAATATTATAGCGAGAGAGGCCAGCTCTTTATCGAAATCGAATATAATGGGTCTGTAATCAATTTAGACATTATACTCACTCGACAGGACCACGGCATACAAACCCGACGCATAATAATTATATCCAACAATATACAAGTGAACGGATTTGGGAAGGGGGCGGGCGTCAGTGCCGTCCCGGGCCTTAAGAATGAAAAGGGCGATAATCCAGATAGAATTTCGGAAAACGGTGAAAAAGTTTAAAATGAAGGTATGGGAATGAAAGTAAATAGAGAGAATTAACGTCAACTTCACACATAGTAGGTCACTTCGGGACTAACATATGGTTTAACTTTATTTCAAAATTCCGCTTGCGCCTACAGGTGTTTAGCAGTGGGGGGAAACCGGAGGACCCGTAGAAACCCATGAGGTTGGAGAGGCGACGCTACGTATCCTAACACCCCTATTTGAATATTGTACTATTTGTACTGAATATTGTAGTGCTTGCGTGCTCTTAGTGGAATGCCAGGAGGAAACACTAAACAGGAAATGAAAGACAAAAACTGAAGTTAAAGTATAAATGTGATTCTGTTGAGTTCAGAAATAGAGGCGGAAATTGATCAAACCAATTCCAAACAACTATGGATGGTACAGATGAAAAGGAAATCCTACAGTTTACCTAAAAAAAAAATCAAGTTGTCCGTGGAGCCGTCAAAACAACGTATAAAGACTAAATGAGACGTTGGGTCTGAGTTTGCATATTTATTTAAAATTTTTCTGAGTTATCTAATCCTGTCTGGATTATCGCCCTTATTTTTATGCCTTTATAAATACACCTACAGAGTGCGATTTCTTGCGTGGGGTATTATATAATATATATTATAATTTGTACAATTAGCGATTGGTCGCTAAAACTCATAGTTTTCATGTTTTAACGTTATTTTATCTGGATTATCGACCTCTTAGATCTTTTAGAACTTTATACACCCGGTCAAACATTACGTACATCAGATAAACTATACTACTCAAAAGAAGGTAAGGGTCAAACTTTTTTCTACCAGGTAATTATCTATGCACATATCAGATATATATATATATATATATATATATATATATATATATATATATATATATACTGGGAGTTGTATTTACCTATATTTTATTATATATATATATATATATATATATATATATATATATATATATATATATATATATACACAATAAAATGATATAGAATCAAAAAGTCTTTACTAATAGTTTCATGTGCGATGCACACTCTTCAGAAGACAATTATATATATAAAATTATTGGCGGAAATCGTGTCAAAATTGGTTCACGATATCCTGACGACAAAACCTGTGCACAAGGCATATGCCATGTTCAAACAAAACGATTTTGACAGTCTCCTTAGAAACCATAAACTGAAGTTCAAAGCAAGGCTACACAAAACTGTTTGCATCGCCCAAACACAGTAGTGTACGCCATTTTGGAGTTGATTATGTCCTTGCACGTGCACTATGCATTTTCCATGAACAGTTTTGGCATAAAAAAAACCTTCCAGGACCTTGCTGCTCTCAGTTGAAATTTCAACATGGTCAGACGTCAGCTGAGTTAACTTGACAGAGGAAGAGCCATTGCGTGGCTTCAACAGGGTTTTACACGGAGGAATGTGACACTAAGATTCGGTTGTAGCCAGAGTGTGATTGGGAGACTATGGCAGCATTTCCAGGCAACCAATTCAATTCAGAATCGCGCACGGTCTGGTAGGCAAAGATCAACGTCGCAACGTCAAGACCGGCATGTCATTCAAATGGCCTTCCGTCAGCGCGTTGTTACAGCGAGATGTCTGAGAGATGAACTGCGAAATGCAAGTGGTGTTCAGGTTATTGGACCATACCATAAGAAATCGTCTGCGAGCCCACAACATTTCGATCTCGACGACAAGCGGTTCGATCACCTCTTCTTCAACGTCATAGGGCAGCACACGTCATAGAGACTGGAGACGGCGACAATGGGGGCGGGTACCCTTCACTGATGAGTCCCGATTTGTATTGCAGTTCAATGATGGCAGACTTCGCGTCTATAGGCGGCAACAAGAAAGATTTGCTGATGTTAACTTCAGACAACGCTATCGCTGTAGAGGTGGTACGGTAATGTTTTTTCGACGTCTGATCGACAGCATGCCTCGTCGTTGTGTCGACTGCTTACGAGCACGTGGTGGTTTCACTCGTTATTAACAAAGTTATCGAATTTGAGACAGTTTTGTTGGACCTCATTATGCTCAAAATGGTGAATTTTCATCAGATCCTCAGAATAGTTGTGTATAAAAAGTGCATATGCTTGGCATAACAGACTCAACATTGAGACATATTGAACTCATGCTTACCAAAAGGATTCTTAAAAGTTTTGATATACATGTTTCCTGTGTCTAATAAAATGTCAAACATAAATAATTGGTTGACCCTTAACTTCTTTTGAGTAGTATACTTTTAAAGCCCAAAACTCTTCAACTAGTCTCTTACGGTCAGCGCTCTTTTAGTTAAAAAACAACTTAAAACAGATTTATTTAATCAGGCTTTTAACTGACTCTGTATACAACCTTAACATGTCCATAATTCATAATTTTACTGTAAACGCAAGTGACAAAAGAGAGTATACCGACAGTTTGTATTAGGGAAGACAGCGTGTTGACTTAATTACCGTTATCGTCAGACATCAGTCAGTTTTAATACTAATCAGAATAGTCGCTTGTCAACTCCTTTGGATGACATTTTTTGTGGGTTCGTATGCTTTTGTATATTCCCCCTCTATAAAATGTCGAAGTCTTTTTATACAACTTCACTATTTTTTTATTACAATCTGTCTGCTGTTATCATATCCGAATTTGTGTTTTACCTTTTCCCCCCAAATTCTCAGGGATATTAAAATATTTTTATTGATGTTATTTAGACAGAAGACCTGTCTCCAGGAATTGTATAATTTGTCATTATCTGAGTTTAGTTTATTGCACTTTAGTTTAGATGTCATTTGTTAAGGCCTCGCTCAACAGCGGCCTCGCTTCGTACACTCTATCATTTAGCCTCGATCTAAAATTTCCGGGAGTATGACGTCAACGTAACGGTAAATCTCCGCTCACGAAGCCATTTCAAAATTTAATCAATCAATGAAATCCTGTTTAAATCCAAGCCACACGTGGGTCCACAGAGGTGATTTTGGGCTTGTTGAGTAAATAAAAATCTAATTTATATAATTGTTATAACACATGGCCTAAATAAAGACTTACATAATGTATGTTTCAAGAATAAATGTGATTCTGTTGAGTTCAGAAATAGAGGCAGAAATGGATGAAATCAAGTCCTAACAACAGTGTGTATAAAGACTGAATGAGACGTTGGATCTGAGTTTGCGTTTGTATGGTACCTAGCAAACACAGAGCATTTTGGTAACAATCGTAATGGGTCCTAACATTTGTTTAAGAATGTTCTCCAAACGCTCAAAAAAGTTCAGGGACGGACTTTTCTTTTAATAAAGGTTCAACGAACATCGCCAGAATGTTGTCTTTTGACGTAATATTTTTACTGTAACTCAACAATGACCGAACGTTATTTTGAATGTTATTTAATGATTCATTGAAAAATGTTGCTTTAAAACATTGCATTAATGTTTCAACTCCGTTTTATTTGACGTTACATAGTTGGTAGGACTGCGAGACGTTACTAAACATTTAGGAGACAAACACTACCTGTTTCGCATTTAGAGGGGTGTTATCGATAGATATATCCTGAGACGCGTTAGCACAATAACACCCATTTAAATGCCAAACAGGAAGTATTTTTCGACATTGTAACATGCCATTTTAACTTTAAACTTCGCCAAACTGCAAATCGGTTACGAGGGTGCGAGCTGGCCCCACTTCTTCGACAGCCGCTACGATGGCCACTACACATTCCTCAGAACCCGGTATCTGTCGAGGTGTGCCGAATTAGTGGTCGAATCCCAACGAAGATAAATTCAATTTTGAAATGCATGAGTTTCGGGTCGCTGGTAAATAAATTATGAAAGAAAATGTTATTCGGATATTTCCAATAAAATATTTTTAACATTTGAAGATTTGTAAAAAGTTTAGTAAATTAGTCTTGGTGCGGTGTTTTTGATCGGTGGATGGCCAAATGGTTAGCGTGCGCGTGCTGTATCATACGGTATTGAGTCAACTGGCATGGTTTCGAATCCCCGGTTGTTTGCGGCAAGGAGTAGGGTCGCCTGTCCTGCCTTGTGGGTTTTCTCCGGGTACTCCGGTTCCCTCCCACTGCTAAAGACCCCTACGCGCAAGCAAATTATTGAAATAAAATTAAACCATATGTTAGTCCCGAAATGACCTAGTTTGTATCGAGTGGACGTTAAACCCCATTTCTCTCTCTGGTATGTAGATGGGCAGGCAACGAGTCCCTTTGGTTGGATTATCTGCCGCTCGCGCGAGACAAGACGAAATCTCAATGTCAGCAGTAATCCAAGCGAAGGGATTCTTGACATTGCGAGATTTTATATGAACTTTATTTTCCTAATACGGGAATTAAGATTATTAAGCAAAACCAAAATGCTTACAAAAACTACGATAATATTGAAATTCACAATTTTCAACTGCTGCATTTGGAAATTTCAAAGGTTTATACTGGAGAAATTCGTCACTACCATAAAATCTAAAGGAGGAATTTGAGAAATTAATCTAGGTATAATTGTGATAGTGTGGAATTTTGATGTTTTAATTATATAATATGTTTTAGTCTACACTGCACTACACTGACAGGAGCTTAATAAACAATATTTTGTGTTATTTTGGATATTCTTGGATTTTACATCTTTAATCTTTAATTTCTATACATTAATTTCATTTACAATGTATTATAATATTACAAGATATCTTCCTTTAAGATTAAGCTATAAACCTACCAGGTTATATATAGATCGTTACTTTAGTGAGGTACTGAATCTCAGAAGATCCACCCCATTCATTATTTTTCACTCATTGCATAGTTTAGTGTGATTTGCCTTATCTTTCATAATCCCCAATTTCTATTTGAATAATAATAGCATTACATCTTTTGTACTATATAGCATTAGCTACATTTTACATTTACAAAATAGAATAGAGTCACTTTAAATTTTGATATTGTCAAAACCAAAAGTACGACACAGATGTCAATAGCGCGTGTATCCTCCACGGTCTCTTACGCACGCTGTGCAGCGACGTCGCATGGTATTAACCAATGTTAGGAAGAAGGCCTGGGGCAAATTGTTCCATTCTTGGACAAGATCAGCTTCTAAAGCAGCAATGGTGTGCAATCTGTGGTCTCCGATACAGACGGCGTCCAATCTCACCCCAGACATGTTCTATCGGTGCCATGTCCGGAGACATGGCTGGCCAGTCCAAGCCATTGATGTTGTTAGCAGCCAGGTAGTCCATACTGACACGTGCGGTATGCGGACGTGCATTATCCTGTTGGAAGTGCTGATGCTGAAGTTGTGGGTGCTGAAGTTGCGGGTGCGCTTGAAACATCGGAGCAACAATTGGTTGCTAAACATCATCACGGTAAGCTACATCATTAACGCGACCCCTGCAAATGTGTAGGGGCGGGGGGGGGGGGTCCGGTGATGAAATGTGAAGTCTCCCCACACCATTACACTTCCCCCACCCCATCGATCCGTTTCGAAGACGCAGCAGTCTGCAAGACCCCCCCCCCCCAAGACGTCTCGACACACGTTGACGGTCATCAGCGTGATAAAGATGAAAGCGACTCTCATCACTGAAGAGCACACTTTGCCAGTCTACTCTTCTCCATGTCTGGTGTCCTTGAGCCCCTATCAAACGCTGCTGACGATGATGATCCCTGAGGATAGCCCTAACATAAGTTCGTCGTGCACGGAGTCCTACTTCTCTTAGACGACGTCTTACGGTGTTGGCACTAACTGGTCCATGTCTTCCGACGACTGCTGCACCTGTTCGAGTCGCTTTGCGGAATCTGTCACGCAGATGAGTGACCTGGATGTAGCGGTCTTGAGCGTGGGTTGTAACGCGTTGTGGATCAGGACGTTGGCGGTCACGTGTTGATCCAGTAACTCGTACACGTTCCACCAACCTTACAATTGAAGTGTCTGGCAATAGAATGTGTAGACATGCCATCCCTGGACATTCCCATGGCTTTTCCGTTGATTTTCAGTAAGTCTCGGCATCTCTAGCTCGATTCCTTCACACGTTCAACAACAAATTACGACAGATTGACATTTCACAGTTCATGTACTGCACATTAAGTTGAAAACATGCTTTTAAAGGGCTAACACACAATGCTGCACGTGAATATTGGGTTTTTCATGTGCATCTCGTGCAATTATTTTTGTGCACACGGGCCGATTTTTTTTTTGCGTTTGGGAGCATTGTGTGAAACAATAGTTCATAGTATTGCATAATATTATACGTTTTCTATGGCGCTCAGTTATTGTTGTTTTTTGTATGCGTGTGTGAGTAATTCTGTTTCAGGGTTGGGATTTGTTTAGTATTACATGGGTTACACGCATATCACTTTCCTTTCAGATTTTATTTTTCAGCTTTCCGTAGTTCAGCTATCTTCCATTTCCTATTTCAGATTAACATACACGTTGAACGCACATATCGTTGATAGTTTAGTGTTTTTGGTGTTGTGATAGTTTAGTCTTTGAGTTTGTATATAGGATTTTGTTTACATTTTGTGTTTTTCAACTAGTGCATTTCGGTACATAGTTTGTTTGGTGTTGTATTGTGATTTGATTGTAATTTGGGATTAGTAGTTTTGATTGTGAGTTTTATATTTATTTGATTGATACATTGTGATTGTATTGTGTACTGACTTTGTCATATTTTGGATTTTGTTTGAGATTCTGCGTTTGGTTTGACATATTGTGAGTATTTCGAATACTGGTGTTATATTTCAACTTATTTGATTTGTGCTGGTGTTGTCAGTAGTAACTGCATTTTTTGTTCCTGCAATATTGCGTGCTCTACTGATGATTGAGGATTTTGAATTTTGGATTGTGTTATTACATAGTGATATTACGTGCTCTCAGCTATTATGATTGATAATTTTGAATTTTGGATTGTGTTATTATAATACATAGTGATATATTCTTGGATCTTCATTGATTTGGAATTGAATTGCGAGTTGAAGAGTTGTTTGGTTCAGCATTTTGTGAATAGTATTGATTTGCGATTTCAAAATCAAGTGTCTTTGTGATTGAAACTCCTGCGTTTTTTTTGTGTGCGGAACTTTGTTTTTCAACTTATAAATTCATAAATAACATTATGACTACTGGTGGTTTTACCGAAGAAAAAACCGATGACTTACTTTAGGCGTTTCAGGAGATGGGAGTTAAACCCAAAGCTAGGAGCAAGGAAGAGCTTGTACGTGGAACACAACAATCAGACCCCCGCCACAACCAGCTTCTGTTAATAAAGAGGAAAAAGTTACCTCTATGCGTGAGGTCAAGTATATGCCCAACCTACCGAAGATGTCATTCTTTTCGGGAGAAACTACTTGTACCAAGACAGAAGTGACATTTGATGTCTGGACTTTTGAAGTCGAAGAGTTACTTAACTCGAAGTATGGTGTTGAAGCAATTCGACAGACAGTTTTCAGGGTCCAGCAGCTAAGGTAGCTCTGCGATTAGGTCACAGTGTAACTATTCCGAAGTTACCGGCCAAGCTACAGAGTGTTGTTTGGTGTAGATGGTGAAACCCAGGAGATCTTGGCAGAATTCTATTCCACTTACCAAGGAGGAAAAGAAGCCGTTGCGGAACGGGGATGCCGCCTTAAAGATTTGTTACAGAAGGCTCTTGATAGAAAATACATAGACATCGTTGATAGTAACACCATGCTAAGAACTAGATTCTATCACGGTTTGAGGGCTGATTTAAAGCTGCATGCTGCTCATAAATTTGATTCGTTACAGGACTACGACAAACTTCTAGTAGCAGTGCGACAAATTGAACACGACCTGGAGTTACCAGTCCCCACAATTCGAAAAACCGCTTCTTTGAAGATGACTTCAACAGAAAAACCCAGCGATACCGATAACGATTTAAAGGTATTAGTTGCATCACTTGCCACAACAATGAAGAGTATGCAGGAGGAAATAAAGAGCCTAAAGACAAACACTGGTCCAGCACGATGTCATCATTTTGTTCTGACTCCTATGAATAACATTTAGAACGATAACAGTTAGTTTTTCAACGGTTTGGAGAGTGGGGATTAAAGCTAGCACCCAAGAAATGCAAATTCTTTCAGACCAAGGTGAAATATCTGGGACATGTCGTGTCGTCTGAGGGAGTTCATACTGATTCAGAGAAAGTCAACAAAGTTAAGGATTGGAAGATTCCTACCAACATTGACGAGTTAAGAAGATTTTTGGGATTTGCAGGTTACTATCGGCGATTCATCAAGAACTTTTCAAAGATAACACATCCACTAAATGAATTATTGACAGGAACCACTACTTCAAAAACCAGGGGGAGAAAGGGTAAAACAGAACAGCCAAACGTCTGGAAATGGAAGACAGAACAAGATCAGGCATTTGAAGATCTGAAACAGGCCTTGATAACCACTCCAGTTCTTGCTTATCCAGATAGCACCAAGCCACACATTCTTCATGTATCCGCCAGTTGTGTTGGTTTGGGAGCTATACTGCATCAACATCAAGACGGTAAAGATCGGATTAAAGCTCACGCCAGTAGGAGTTTAGCACGGTCTCAAAAGTACAATCCAGCTCATAAATTGGAGTTTTTGGCACTGAAGTGGGCTATGGCTGACTTAAGTTTCATCATTATTTACTGGGAAACACCTGTATTGTTTTTACCGACAACAACCCACTTACGTATGTTCTCACCTCTGCGACTGGACACAGATGGTTGGCTTCCTTGGAGAACTATACTTTTAGCATCAAATATCGACCCGGACGTCAGAACATCGACGCAGACTGCTTATCCAGGCTTACACCAGATCAAGAAGAAATTACCAGTATTTCATCTGATATTATCAAAGCTTTACCGTCATCATTACTGGACAGAGGTTTTGTTGAATGTTTGGCAACTCAAATAGTTCCTGATTCATCTATACAGGATTTGTCATTTACAGACAGTTTTGTGGATTGGTCCAGTAAACAAAAGAGTGATTCGGTTATTGGTCCCATCTACACAGCAGTAACCAGACAGAGTAAACCAACTTTACTCCCATCTTCAAGGGATAAAGGTGTTTACCTAAGGGAATTCAACAACCTTATTCTCAAGAATGATGTGCTTTATAGAAAATCTACAGGTAGAGATATTCACAGTTAGTCATACCAGCATCTGAGAAGTTTTCCGTTTAAAAGCTTGCCATGATGACGTAGGTCACCACGTCGCGACAGAACTCTAACACTTTGGAAAGAACGAGTTTTTTGGCCAGGGATGTCTGCAGATGTCGACGAATATTTGAAATCTTGCAAGAGATGCCCCATGCGCAAGTCCTCTACCATTTCTGGAATACCGCTAGTGAATATTACATCATCACAAACTATGGAGATTCTCTGCATGAATTATTTGTGTTTGGAGGTGTGTAAAGGGGAATATTAGAACATCTTAGTCATTACTGATCATTTTACCAGGTATGCTCAGGCAATTGCAACAAGAAGCCAGGATGCCAAAACAACAGTAAGGATCCCTTTCGACAATTTCATCGTCCATTACGGCTTTCCAAAAAGGATACACAGTGATCGAGGTGGAAGTTTTGAGTGCCGCATCATCCAAGAACTCTGCAAATTAACAGGTATGCGAAAGACCAGAACAACACCATATCACCCAAGTGGAAATGGAATGTGTGAACGTGTTAACCGGACGTTATTAAACATGCTGGGAACTTTGGGAGTGGAACAGAAGTTAAACTGGAAACAGTATCTGCCTTCCCTGGTACAGGCCTACAACTGCACAAAGAGAGAGAGAGAGAGAGATGGGGTTTAACGTCCACTCGACACAAACCAGGTCATTTTGGGACTAACATATGGTTTCAATTTTATTTCAATAATTCGCTTGCGCATCCATTTTTCACCATTTCGCCTTATGTTCGGGAAGAAGCGGCTTCTTGCTGTAGATGCTGCATCGTCAACGAATTGGAAATAACATCGTACCGAACCTATATGCAAGACCTGAAGAAGAGATTAGAATATTCATATCAATTAGCTTCAGAAACTATCGGAAGATCACAGCAACAACAAAAGAAGAACTATGATAGAAGAGCTACAGAGTCAGTATTAGAAGAATATGATAGAGTATTAGTAAGGAAGTTAGTTTTTAAAGTCGGACGCCACAAGATCGCTGATAAATTTGAAGAACAGGTGTACACGGTGATACAAAAACCCAATCCCGATATACCAGTTTATGAGGTAAAACGAGAAGATGGTGTTGGAAGATTTCGGATGCTTCATCGGAATAACCTTCTTCCTTTCGATTTACCAGATTGTGCTGCACCAGTACCTAAACCCAGGAGGAAGACGGCTGTCATTCAAGTGCAGGAGGTAGAGTCGAGTGAAGAATGACGATGTTGTGATTGTGGATCGGGGAAGACTGCCTTCGCCGCCAGCTAGTCCCACGAGACAACATGGGGTGAGTGAGGATGTGGAAAGAACTCATGAAAGTGGTGTGAAACTCCAGTCTGATCATTTACCTAGTTCAGAAGATGTCTCCCCAGAACCTCCACGAAGATCAACAAGGAACAGGCAACTACCACAGAAATACCAAGGTGGGGACTACATCATGAAGATTACGCCTTCCGTGGTCATGAGTCCAGAAAACCTTTTTGTATACCTGACTTTAGATGATTTCGTTGATTTACCACCTGAACGAAGAAGAATTGTGTGCGAAGCTATAAGAACAATATGCGGGTTTTAGTTTTGAATATGCGGGTTTGTATCTAGTGTGATATTTTGGTTTTAGTTGTTTTAATTGTCGAAACGACATTTCTTTTAGGTGGGGAGAATGTGATAGTGTGGAATTTTGGTGTTTTATTTATATAATAGGTTTTAGTCCACACTGCACTACACTGACAGCAGCTTAATAAACAATAACAAACTTTCACTTTCATCTGATCTTTGAACTCTTATATTCATAGTCACTGGATGTTCAGCTTCTGGACAGGTCTTTGTAACAACATCAGTGACTATCGCCTCATCATCTCCTTGGATACTTTTCCTAACTAACCCAAATTCCAGGGTTACAGGTGTAACAATCAGAATCAGTTTAACTTAGGATTTTGAATGTGTCAGATGCGTAAGATTACCTTTAACTTGTATCTTGCGTTCAAAGTTAATTAGTTGTTTCAGTTTCTGAAGATACTTTTGGTCAACTCTTCATTGATCGAATTAAAGGTATGTGTATTTGAATATCATTGGTATTGTCTCGGGGCGTGGTGAATGTAAGATGTGTAAATTAGTTATTTCATATATTATTCTTTACATACACAGTAAAATACATTTAAACATATTCTACAGCTCTTAAGCAATAAGTATTAAGATTTAGTAATTAAGTTTAGGTTTAGTTTTAACATAAAGAATCATATAATCATTTGTTTATACAGGAAATCTTCTAGCTGAATGTTATAAGCATATATGGTTGTGTTGTTTCCACAATGAGATCTTTAAAACCCCTTTCAGGGTATGTTATTTTATATTGATTTTATTTTATAATTAGAGATATGATAGAAATTATTACGCACTCATTTTGTCAACTTGTCGCCTTCGACTTATTCACAACCCGACAAAGCGACAAGTTGACAAGTCGCCGAAATGCAATTATTTCGCTTTGTCGACTTGTCGACGTGTCGCCTTCACAACCCGACAAGTCGACAAGACGCCGAAATGCAACTATTTCGCTTTGTCGACTTGTCGCCTCGGAAATCAATCACTGCGCATTTTCGATTTTTCTACCTTATACACTATGCTGCAACATGCAGATCCCAAAAATAATTTGAACTGATTTGTAGATAAAGCCTTTAATGGAGCTTTCGGAAAAGACAGAAACTTGATGGCCATTTACTCATAAGATGCTAGATGGATTATAAAACGTTGTAATGTCGACACTGAAGTTTTTGATAAGGACAAATATCATACATTTTCTCATTGACAATGCCATATTTCAGGTAAAGGATCAGATAATACAGCAAACTATTGCTTTACCAATGATAACTGACCCCGCACAATCTATGGCAAATGCACATTTATATAAATATGAATTCTGCTTTCAAGACCATAAAAGAAAAACAGATTACAAAGTAGCTAAAAGTCTAAACTATACTTTCCGTTTTATTGATGACATAACACCCATCAATGATAACGGAAATTTCAATAAATATATAAGGACAAATATCATACATTTTCTCATTGACAATGCCATATTTCAGGTAAAGGATCAGATAATACAGCAAACTATTGCTTTACCAATGATAACTGACCCCGCACAATCTATGGCAAATGCACATTTATATAAATATGAATTCTGCTTTCAAGACCATAAAAGAAAAACAGATTACAAAGTAGCTAAAAGTCTAAACTATACTTTCCGTTTTATTGATGACATAACACCCATCAATGATAACGGAAATTTCAATAAATATATAAGTGAAATATAATCCCCCTGAACTAATATTAAATAAAGAAAATTCGGGCACTATAAATGGATCTGTTCTTAACCTGGACATCAATATAATTAACGATAAATTTCATGTCGGTATTTTCGACAAAACGGACAAATTTGGTTTTAATAGAGTAAAATATCCGTCAATTTACAGTAACATACCAGATACCACACTATATATACTATTCAAAAAAAGTAGGGGATATTTGATTTTTAAGTGTTATTAAAGTCACCTAATGAAACTGACGAAGAAACAAATGACAAAATTAAATGAAGTTCACATTCATCGATTTATTCCAAATGATCGTTAGACTAAGTAAGGCACAGACTGACCATTATAAGGGTAAAATGATACCCGGGGTCAAACAGCAAAGTTACCACAGCATCACAACAAAGTCAGTAACGGGTAAATCCTCCTCTGTTTGCCAAACAAGCATTGATCCGACATGGCATACTCCTAATGAGACGTCTAAGGTCATTTTGGTCCAGATTGTCCCATTCTTGTTGCAACGCAGCAGCAAGTTCTTGAACATTGGCAGGACGTTGTTGACGTTGACGTAACCTCTGTCCAAGCATGTCCCAGACATGCTCGATGGGGGAGAGGTCGGGACTCAGTGCTGGCCAAGGTAATGTGGCGATGTTCTGTTGTTGGAGGTAACCTGTAACGATCCTGGCCCTGTGACATCTTGCGTTGTCATCCTGGAAGATGAAACGGCGGCCATGACGTCGTGCGAACGGCACAACATGGACTGCCAAGATGTTGTCCCGGTAGTACTGGCCTGTAACACGCCCTGCAACATCATGTAAAGCCGTTCTTCCAGCAACAGTGATGCCTCCCCACACCATAACAGAACCACCCCCAAATCGATCATGTCTGATGACGTTAACGTCTTGGAAGCGCTCGTTTCGACGACGCCACACCCTCCTACGTCTGTCCAAAAAATCAACAGTGAACCTTGACTCATCTGAAAACATCACATTGCTCCAGCGTCGATTATCCCAGTGTTGACGATCCCTACACCAACGACGTCTTGCCTGAATGTGATGATCTCTGAAACAAGGGATCACGCGAGGATGTCGGGCGCGAAGGTGACCCCTATGCAGTCGATTCCGAATCGTCTGGCCACTCACTCTCACACCGATGTCTGTTTGAAGACGAGCGCTGATCTGATTTGCTGTGATGACACGATTTCTCAAGGCCAAGGTACGGATAAATCGATCCTGGGCTTGAGTTGTCGACCTGAGCGTAGTCTGTCCTGTACAGATTGTGTATCACGGTATCTGGACCATAGCCTGCTTATGACAGACTGAGAAACATTCATCGTCCGCGCCACAACCGCCTGTGTTGTGCCGATCTGTAGCATGCCAAGGGCACGTAACCTTTCATTTTGGATAAGCCGACGCATATCAAAATTTGTTTTCTGGTCACTAAAACAATTAAACTGATGTTTCCACCCTAGAATTCAATGCCACAATGACTGTAAAATTCAAAGTCAGAGTCGTGCAAATCTTGGGTTGGACCCCCATGATGATCCCAAGCATCACCTGCATTCCATGCGGTAGCTATTGGTGCGTTTGGGCGTCACATTTAACTGGAAATGTTTCTTCTGTTAGGTTCTATAGTGACTTTTTTCGTAGTCATTTGCATATTTTAGTATTATGACCCCAAAATCAAATATCCCCTACTTTTTTCGAATAGTGGTGTTGATTCACAGGCATTACGATTTTTGACAATATGTAACAATAAAAAATTATTTCTTTCCCGAATAAAATCTCTATATTATAAGTGCACTGCCAAAGGCGGTACCTAATTGCGCATTTTAAAAGACATTTCGAAACTCACATTTCTTTGACATTTCTTATAAGTATATAACTGACTACTTATTGGATAATAATTCAATTCAATATTTATTTAAAAATTTTCTGTAGTTATATGATGGATTATAGCCCTTATTTTTATGCCTTTATCAATACACTTACAGAGTACGATTTCTTCAACATTCCTGTTTTGCATTTCTTGCGTGGGATATTATATAATATATATTATAGTTAGTACAATTACATAACTTAATATTTCTGGTTGGTCGCTAAAAAGTCAGAGTGTTTTGAGTTTTAACGTTACATGTAATTTCATCTGGATTATCGCCCTTTTTATTGTGAGTTTTATCACTTTCTAAGTTACGACGTCATTACCGAAATAACGGCTAATTTACGACAGTCAGCAGACGACTGTCCTTCGAGACAGTCTACATTCCCATTTGCTTCTGTGTATTCAGTTTTGTTTGTTTTGTGACGGGTTGAATATATGCCCTAAATGTATTCAATACACCTCGATTCCAATGAATGCCTAATCTTTTCATTATTGATTTAGACTACTGTTTTGATACATTTCACCATTGTGATTACTTGTATTACTAAATTACTACTATATGCTTGCATTTGTATTTCTTGTAGCATATATCAGATCATGACTCCTGCTAGCATTATACAATGATTTTTTGGGTTGTATTCCCGATTGTTTTCAAATTTGAGTAAAGTCTGTGTCACAACAGGCCCGGGACTGTACAGCGAAGTGGGCGCTTACGGCTAGCCCCCGGATCCATTCACTCTTTTTGAATTGTTTGTTTGTGGTCTCTGAGTATGATGTCTTGTACATATACTTGTTTTTGTGTAAATTATGTGTGGTGCAGGTCCCCTGCACTTACTATTATTACTTGGCGGATCGTGTTAGTCAGACTTTGACCAAACCTTGGTTTAATTTATGATGCTTGAAAACGGTTTTGATTAATTTATGACTGATTTTTGTACTTTTTATGTATTTCAGGGTTTTTTAGATAAAGGATGAAGTTTGGAAATAGTGTGATGGTCATTTGTGCAGAATTTCTTGAAGATATTTGTCAATAAAAATTTTAGTTGAGGAAATTCATTGAGCCAAAAAATGAAAAAAGTAGACGTAATATCAATACGCAGTTATTCGCCTTGCCCAAAAATGAAAAAAAGTACAACGTAATATCAATACACAGTTCTTCGCCTTACTAAAACAGAGGGGTTTTATTGTCCAATTGACAGAGTCTAATTAACCAATTAAAAGGCGAGATTCACCCTTAAGCATGTTACTATAAATAATACCGTTCTAGTGACGTTTACTTTAGAATCGCTCAGGTTTATTTGTTCCAAGAACGCCAAATAAACAATCTGATTCAATTTTCTTTCCCAAGACTGATCAGAGAGAGAGAGACGGGGGGAGGGGGTAAGGTCTACTCGACACAAACCATGTTATCTCAGGACTAACATATGGTTCAATTTGTGTGACATTAATTCGCTTGCTCGTAGGGGTCTTTAGTAGTGGGAGGAAACCGGAGGACCGGGAAAAACCCCACTAGGTTAGACAGGCAACCCTACTCCCTATAAACTTAAGTAAATTTTGTTCTTCTAACGTAAGTTTTGTAGCATTTTAACTTATGATACTTTGAACATTATTAATATATTTGTTGGTGACGTTATGTTGGATTTTAGTTTTTAAAACGTTCCGTTTTCCTAATCTAAAATCGTTTAAATTGAACGAACAAAAATAACCTTTCAATAAAGTTCTTAAAAAGTTATATTTTCATGATACATATTTTTCCTGTAATTTAATAGTAAGTGCAGGGGGACTGCACCACATACAATTTACACAAAAAGAAATATATAGCGTCCATTGCGCTGTACAATGACATAACGTTTTTAGAGTGTTTTTTTTTATGTTCATTGACAAACGTTACATTAAAACATTAGATTCGACGTTACATCGTTGATACGTTGAGACGTTATTAACCATTAATTAATACTGTTCTAGTGACGTTTACTTTTCAACGTTCAGATAAGCTGTTACAAGAACGTCAAATAAACGATCTGATTTTATGTTATTTATTAAGTCTGGTCAGACAACCCGTAAACTTAAATAAACTGTGTTGTTCTATCTAACGTAAATTGTGTGGCGTTTTAACGTATGAATCTTTGAAAGACGTTATATTGAATATAAATTAGAGGAACACAAATAACCTCCCAATAAAGTTCGTAAAACGTTCTATAGTTAGGTGGGGATTTAATATTTCATTGACAAACGTTGCATTTAGACGTTAGATTAATGTTTCACACGTTATTTATTTGACGTCTCAAATAGTTGTTTCAAGAACATAGAATGAACCATCTGGTACAACGTTATTCCTAAGCCTGGTCATACCACCTGTAAACGTCAGGAAACTATTTCTTCTATCATAAAGTATGGAACGTTTTATTTTTATACGCCCACATTTTCATGTGGACGTATATTGTCGTCGCCCCTGTCCGTCCGTCCGTCCGTCCACAATTGTTTGTGAACAGTCTACAGGTCACAATTTTTATCCGATTTCAATGAAACTTAAAATATAGGCTTATCACCCTAAGATCTCGGTTCCTTTCGATATTGGCATGTATTGGACTGTAACTTCATGGGTCATGGCCCGTGATTGTACGAAAAATCACGTTCTTTTAGGTTGTGAACAGTGTAGAGGTCACAATTTTGAACCGATTTGGATAAAACTTGAAATGCATGTTTATAACCTAAAGATCTTGGTTCCTTTCGATATTTGCGCCAATCGGATGGTAACTTCCTGAATTATGGCCGCTGATTGTCCGAAAAATCGCTTTTGTTAGCTTTTGGTCCCTCTGGAGGTCAAAATTGTTATCCGATTTAAAAAAAAACCGTTTGATTATATCACCGTTCCATGGTTATGAAGGTTGAATTCGAATTTCGTGAAAATCGGAACAAATATGACAGACAAAATGGCCGCCGTTTGTACGCGAATAGTGTGAAAATATGTTACATCAAGGTTGTGGACCTTATAGAGGTCACAATTTTGAACCGATTTTGATGAAACTTGACATGTATGTTTATAACCCAAAGATCTTGGTTCCTTTCGATATTTGCGCCCATCGGATCATAACTTCCTGAATTATGTCCCCTGATTGTCCGAAAAATCGCTTTTGTTAGCTTGTGGTTCCTCTGGAGGTCAAAATTATTATCCGATTTAAAAAAAACGTTTGATTATATCACGGTTTCATGGTAATGAAGAGAGAATTTGAATTTCGTGAAAATCGGACCAGAGTTGACGGATAAAACGGCCGCCGTCTGTACGCGAATTGTGTGAAAATATGTTATATCAAGGTTGTGGACCCTATAGATGTTACAATTTTGAACTGATTTTGATGAAACTTGAAATACATGTTTATAACCTAATGATCTTGGTTCCATTGCACATTTGCCCATATCGGATCGTAACTTCCTGAATTATGTCCCCTGATTGTACGAAAAGTCACCCTTTTTAGCTTGTGGTCCCTCTGGATGTCACAATTATTATCTGATTTAAAAAAACGTTTGATTATATCACAGTTACACCGTAGTCATGGGTGAGTTTGAATTATGATTTTCTGATGATTACTTAAAATGCAACAACTCTTGTTGCCTGCCCGGACGATTTGGCTGCTGTGTGGGCGTATGTTTCGTTGCCTGGCAACCTATTTTTAATGATTCTTTGAACGTTATTAATATCTATTCATGACGTTCTATTGATTCTATTGGATTTAAGTTTTTTAAATGTTGCAGTTTCCTAAACGATAAATTAAACGAACAAAATATCCTTTCAATATTTTTTTAATGTTTCAAACGTGACAATAAGATTATAGATTTATGTTTCAAACCCGAAACCTTAATGCGTATTGTTCTGTTGAAGATTACTTTAGAAACTGTTCAGATTTGTTCCAAGAACGTTAAATAAATCATCCAATACAACGTTATAATACTTTGAACGTTATTAACATTTTGATTTATTATGTTCTATTGATTCTATTGGATCTTGACTTGCGCACTCATCAAGTTCTATCTATATATTATCTTTTTCAACCCTGTCTTTTTGATGAGAGTGGGTTTAGCGTCCACTGGACACACATATCAACAATTTGTTTGTGCGTAGGGGTCTTTAGCTGTGGAAGGAAAATGGAGGACCCAGGGGAAAGTCACGAGGTTGGACAGGCAACCCTACTCCTTGTCACATACGACCGGGGAATCGACACCACGCCAGCTGACTCAATGACACACCTTAAGATACAGCGCGCACGTCATTTGGCCATCACCCCCCCAGTCTCGAATGAACAATCTGATACGTTTTTTCGCTAGCTTGACCAGATCACTAAACGTTAGTGAACTATTTCTTCTACCATAATTTTTGTAGCGTTGCTGTTCCAATATATGTCAACTTTCTTTTCCCGCGGGAGGGGCATTTGACACCCCGGTGGATGTTTAGGATATAGATAGTCGCGGTTTAGCCCAGCATAATTGGCTTCTCCAGACATAACCCTAGGGACCAACAATAACCCTAATTAGAGTTTTCCTCCCCCCCCCCCAAGGCCAAGTTCGATCGTAAAGAACGTTGATTTCTTTGAAATCGGTGATGTTAACGTTCTTCCTGTAAAAATAGAAAATCAGTCAACGAAGCTGAAATAAGGAGATGACGGGTAGCTGAAATTGAGAAATCACCTTTGACCCCTTTAAGTTATGAGTTTGAGCTCTGAGGAACATGATATTGTGTTTTGTAGAACTCACCCAAGGTCAGGGATTCCTAAAGTGTAGATGGCAATGCTAATGACATTTCCGTATACCATGACCTATATATTGTTCATGCAAAAAAAAGTATCGAAACCACGCCAGTTGACTCAATGACAAGCTTTATGATACAGCACGCACGTGCTAACCATTCGGCCATCCAACCCCCCTCAAGATCATAAGTCAAACCAAAGAATTGCAGGTAAATATAACTATTTTTGGCGAAAATTTTTCAGAGCCTACCCCGGAGTAATTAGTAGAAGGAGTTTTGAAAGTTTCTGCGACAAATTTGCGCCACAAAATATCACCTACAAGTCGCACTGCTTTCCACAAACTGTGTATTTATTATATTTATTATATTTTTATTATAGAAGTAGCTTGACGGATACATACAATTTTTATATTATCAGAAGTAGTCTAGCTAGGTACACCGTAAACTGATTTGAGCCGTAATTAGGCATACCATTTTTCTTCAAAATTGTTGTATCTTAGCTGGAGCAGATTTATTACATGATATTTTAGTACGTATTTTGGACTTTTGTACCTCACTGTGCTCTGGGTGTTGGATCTGTGGCCATTCTATTTTGGTACGTTGAAATGCTGACAATTCTACTTAACCAACACCATGACCTCTAGGACAGGTGCATTGCGTTTAAGGCTGTGTCTAAGTAAATATGAGATGTAGGACCAAGTTCAATGTTACATTTAAAGGGCCATGATATTAACCGTACATTTGAATTTCAGGGTCAAAGGCATAGGTCAAGGTCAAAAGGTAGACAACTGATCCCGAATATTTTTTCTTATTTGGAGCCATTTTCACTATTTGACCGTTAACGAGTCACTTAAGAAGATTTAATGTTCTCGGCCAAGGTAACATTTCGGTGGGTAATTAAATTGGTTTTAACATATCAAAAAGCCAATTGTGTGACTTGATCGCAGGGGTCACATTATGGTCGAGAAATAACCTTGAGGTTAACAAAGATATGTATTTTTCTGATTAGTTGTTGTTGGTTTAGTTGTGGTAGCCATGGTCTCAATGTTGTAAAGTCTCAAATAAAAGATCTATTTAAGAAATAGCAAATATTTTTCACTCTTCACTTTAAATCCTTGGTCCCTACCTTGTTAAAGAAATAATGTTGAAGGTCATCCGAGACCACTGAAAAATCCTACCCCTCAGATTATTGTGACATAGATTTAACATTGGACTCGCGTCCATAGAGGAATGTAACGTTCCTTCGCCGTATATTATCTCCTCTTGACACCAGACGGTGTGACTATCGGTCATACTCAAAAGTGGCGGTTTTTTTTTATTATTATTCACCGAGTGAAAAAAGTTGAAGTTATAATTAAGTAAGCAGAAGACGGACAGGGGTATCAAGCCGAAAATAAGATTTGAACTAAATTATGCAAATGACTACGAAAAAAGTCACTATAGAACCTAACAGAAGAAACATTTCCAGTTACATGTGACGCCCAAACGCACCAATAGCTACCGCATGGAATGCAGGTGATGCTTGGGATCATCATGGGGGGCCAACCCAAGATTTGCACGACTCTGACTTTGAATGTTACAGTCATTGTGGCATTGAATTCCAGGGTGGAAACATCAGTTTAATTGTTTTAGTGACCAGAAAACAAATTTTGATATGCGTCGGCTTACCCAAAATGAAAGGTTACGTGCCCTTGGCATGCTACAGATCGGCACAACACAGGCGGTTGTGGCGCGGACGATGAATGTTTCTCAGTCTGTCATAAGCAGACTATGGTCCAGATACCGTGATACACAATCTGTACAGGACAGACCACGCTCAGGTCGACCAAGGGCGACAACTCAAGCCCAGGATCGATTTATCCGTACCTTGGCCTTGAGAAATCGTGTCATGACAGCAAATCAGATCAGCGCTCGTCTTCACACAGACACTGGTGTGAGAGTGAGTGGCCAGACGATTCCGAATCGACTGCATAGGGGTCACCTTCGCGCCCGACGTCCTCGCGTGATCCCTTGTTTGAGAGATCACCACATTCAGGCAAGACGTCGTTGGTGTAGGGATCGTCAACACTGGGATAATCGACGCTGGAGCAATGTGATGTTTTCAGATGAGTCATGGTTCACTGTTGATTTTTGGGACAGACGTAGGAGGGTGTGGCGTCGTCGAAACGAGCGCTTCCAAGACGTTAACGTCATCAGACATGATCGATTTGGGGGTGAGGCATCACTGTTTCCTGGAAGAACGGCTTTACATGTTGTTGCAGGGCGTGTTACAGGCCAGTACTACCGGGACAACATCTTGGCAGTCCATATTGTGCCGTTCGCACGACGTCATGGCCGCCGTTTCATCTTCCAGGATGACAACGCAAGATGTCACAGGGCCAGGATCGTTACAGGTTACCTCCAACAACAGAACATCACCACATTACCTTGGCCAGCACTGAGTCCCGACCTCTCCCCCATCGAGCATGTCTGGTACATGCTTGGACAGAGGTTACGTCAACGTCAACAACGTCCTGCCAATGTCCAAGAACTTGCTGCTGCGTTGCAACAGGAATGGGACAATCTGGACCAAAATGACCTTAGACGTCTCATTAGGAGTATGCCATGTCGGATCAATGCTTGTTTGGCAAACAGAGGAGGATTTACCCGTTACTGACTTTGTTGTGATGCTGTGGTAACTCTGCTGTTTGACCCCGGGTATCATTTTACCCTTATAATGGTCAGTCTGTGCCTTACTTAGTCTAACGATCATTTGGAATAAATCGATGAATGTGAACTTCATTTCATTTTGTCATTTGTTTCTTCGTCAGTTCCATTAGGTGACTTTAATAACACTTAAAAATCAAATATCCCCTACTTTTTTTGAATAGTATAATATGTATTTATTTTTAAATAATAAGCCTTTGCCAATCAAAATTCTGATGTTGTTTTTTTTACTTGAGTTTTGACAACATCAGCAGACGACATGACATGATGCATGGACGAATCTACTATAATAATATTTTCTACTTATATTTTTTTTTAATAAACTGATCGTTTTGTAGGATGGAATCAGTTTGCCAGCAATTAGTCTTACGGATATTTTATAAAAAAAGAAAGTTGCTTATGAATAAGTATTTGAGGTCATTGATAATGCATTTCAGTTTGTGTGTGAGGCAAGTCTCGAGTTGGTGTATACATGTAAGTCGATTCTCGATAAATCATTAATTGCGACGATTTGCCTCGCAAGATGGTCGAAGACCCGAGGAATGTAAAAAAAAATCCCTTTTCTTCATTCTGAAGTCTCAGTCCCCAAAAGTGACCTCAGTAACAATTTAACATCGGGATAACAAGCGGTGCAGTCGTCTTTAAGGATGAAAACGTCAAGTACACGAAACAAACGGTCCATTCTAAAATTGTGAATTCTGCTCTGTGACCACAGTAGGCCCGCGGACTTGACGATGAGTTTTGGACTCGTTTTAGAATGTTGTGTACGTACCCTGGCAAGTCATATATGTCAAGTAGACATAAGGCCGTATTGCTAGGGTTATTATAGGGTTATGTCCATATTAATAATATTTAGCCTATGTTAAAGTGAGAGTGGAAACAAAATTAACAAACCAACGGTGAGGCTGATGTCACCCGCCAAAAATAAATAGATAGCGCATATTAATTAATGTAGATTTATCTTGTCCACCTAATAGACAAAAAAACCAAGTTTAAACATTTTTACCTAAATTTGAACAGTTATTGCGTCCGAAAGTCTCGACCAATGCGATCGAAGTTTCTACTTTGACTAAGCAGAAAATGCCCAGCATCGAACGTTATTAAGGTATTGATGTAATAAAACCATGTTTCGTTCGTTCTGATAAACAAAATCACCATTTAACACATATTGATCAATTAAGACAATTGTTAATGAAAGTGCTCATTCATCTTCTAATAATGATATAAATTGTCTATTTATCGATGAAAATGGTTTAGTTTTGCCTGAATTTGATGTCGCAAATACTGTTAGTAATAGAGTTACTACTACGTACACCAGTTGATATTTCCAATTGTGTAAATTATCTTAAAGATAATCAAAACCTAGCTTCAATTTCTAAGTTAGATTATTCACAAATGGAGAAACAGTTAAACCATTTAACTGAAGTTGTTAATGATGATCAGTTAATTCATATTAAGAAAGGTCGCATGAAATATGGAACTTGATGAGTGTTAGTACACTTTAATTTTGCCAAACCAAATAACTGTGAATGGATCAATGTAAATACTAATCCAGAATTATGTCATGTTACTAAACAATTGTGTATAGATGATAATTTATCAATTACTGGTAATTCTTGTTTTTACTAATTTGATTCGTTCTTATTCGTGTTTCCGGCGTGGTTTCCCCTTGTCAGTGATGCAGGATGGAGGGCCTGAAAAGGACAGATGTCTAGTCGTTCGGATGGGACGAAAAACGGAGGTCCCGTGTACACATTGTCGTGTACGTAAAAGATCCCTTGGCAGTTGGAATTCGATATAAGAGGCTGTAGCGCCGCTGCCCGGGCAAAATTTCCCTTCTAGCACACATCAGATGTTTTAAATATTGTATTCCTTATAATAGTCTTGATATGCAATTTTATTCGTTCTTATTCGTGTTCAAATATTGTATACCTTACAATAGTCTTGATATGCAATTTAAATAAACCTATTACATGTATAATGTATTTATCTTCCATTCCTTGCTCACTTTTGTTGTGATGTTCAAATCTTCATTAAGTAAGGTATTTGATTTTTTTCTTTGGATAATCGAATATACACTTGTATGTTTAGCGGATAAAGTTAGAGCAGGAGTTAAACTCAAATTCATAGACAAACATTTCTGAGAACTCATCATGTAGATATTCATTACATATGAGTGAGAATGTGCAGGTTTTTTTTCAAAAATCATATTGAGTTTTTGTTTTGAGTCAAGGGATGTCATATGTAGCCCCTATTACTTGCTCACACACACCCAAAACAATAGTCGTTCTGAATTCACAAGTTTTGTCTAAGACGATTTGGTATCTACGACGCATGCGTATTGAGAACGGATATACAAGTAAACGTAACGTTTTTGGTTTGTTTTATTGGGTTCTTTTTATTTCAAGATATAGACTTGAAACTTTCAGAACCCCTTTACGAATGGGTAGATTACGCGAGAAATGTAAACACAAATTTGCAGTTTGAAAAGGGGGTCAGATTTTCAATTTTATTATATTGGCATTATTTTACTAATAATTGTCATTAGTAATCATCTGGTATGTTTTTAAAGAAATCTACCAAGTTAAAATGAACCCACAATTCTTATCTAAAGTTATACAACTCTTTTAAAATACGCCCACACAGCAGCTATGTCTCAACGGCAGCTTATTCGAAAGGAAAACTTGGATGCTGACTAAATTTGATAAGGATCTAGGATCTTTCAAGAAATCTAGTCTCATTCGTGTTCACAAGTTGTTCCGAGCACATAATATTTCCCTGGAACAAAAAGTCCTAGATTGCTGAATATCAACAGTGTTCATATTAATTCCGCTTTCTGATTCCAATTCTTCAAACCAAATTTGACAAAAAGGGCCCTCAAAACTGCATTCTCTATTACTTTAACACGGCCCTTACAACTACATTCTCTATTACTTTAACACGATCTACAAATGGGGGGATGGGTAAATCCGAAATAGAAGGTCGAGGAAAGAGGAATATAAATAAGGTCATCTAATGACACCAATGATTCAAGCCAAATTTGAAAGAAATTCCATTAAAAACTGTAGCCTCTATTGCGTTAACCACCTCCATTAAATAAACCGAAAGCTGCAACTCCTGGTTCAGGAAAAAGTATATCATATATCTCAAACGACAGAAGAAATTAGCAAAGTTGCGTGAAAAGAACAAAAAGGTTTCATAAGAACCTATTTTTCATCTCAATAAATATGGGGTTGATATGATGGACGGTATTACCGTAGAGGGGGTCCGTAGTGATCCCGTCGGCGGTAAGCCGCCACCAATAAATTATCCCTGACAATGGTAAATTCCATTATTCAATGGAAATGTCGTGGTTTAAAACCAAATTTTAATGAAGTTCAATTATTAATTCAAAAATACAATCCTTTAGCTATTTGTTTACAGGAAACTTTTTCAAAGAATTCTGACACTTTGTCTGTTAGACATTTTGTTGGCTAACATCACCACGCAGCTGGTGATGGTAGAGCTAATGGGGGTGTTTCTATTATTCTTAATGGAGATATCCCTGAGAGTCAAGTCACCATCAACTCGCCTTTACAGGCAGTTGCAGTTAGGGTGACTTTGCATATTCCTATAAAACTCTGCTCTGTATATCTTCCAATCTTACAAAATATATCTCCTCCGACAATTCTTATCTAAAGTTATTCAACTCTTTTTAAATTCGCCCACACAACAGCTATGTCTCAACAGCAGCTTATTCGAAAGAAAAACTTGGATGCTGACCCAATTTGATAAGGATCTATGATCCTTCAAGAAATCGAGTCCCATTCGTGTTCAAAAGCTGTTCCGAGCACATAATATTTCCCTGGAACAAAAAGTCCTAGATTATTGAATATCAACAAGTTCACAAGTTGTTCCGAGCACATAATGTTTCCCTGGAACAAAAAGTCCTAGATTGCTGAATAGCAACAGGGTTCATATTTTACGCTTTCTGATTCCAATTCTTCAAACCAAATTTGACAAAAATGCCCTAAAACTGCATTCTCTAATACTTTTAACACGGTCTTCAAAAGGGAGGGGGGTCCAAAACAGAAGGTCGAGGAAAGTGGGATATGAATAAGGTCCTCTCGTGACACCAATGCTTCATGCCAAATTTCAAAAGAAATTCCGTTGAAAACTGTAGCCTCTATTGCGTTAACAAGCTTTTCGGGCGAACCGGTGGGCCTAATGTTTTTTGATGGATTATATATCTTCAGTATGTGTAGATTCCGAATTCGGATAATGCCACCCTGTCACCCGTGGGTAAATTTAAATATTCAAGATCCCCGCCATGGGGCACTTTCTGGTTATTTAGGGGGGTAAAATATGTGAGAGATTCTCCAAGCCTTAGGTTTGAAAATGGGTGCTAGAAGAATTCGACCAGTTGAATCTAACGAACTTTGGTATTCCTCCTAAAAGTCCCCCCCCCCCCTGGGGTGTAGGGGTTGATAAGAATATACCCTTTGTATGTCCTGCGTGTTGTAAAAGGCGACTAAAAGGATCCATGTAATGGGACGGGGTGTTTGCCGTGCGTTGTGACCCGTGTCGGTTGAGAATTGTGAATTCTGGTAATTGAGTGGGGATTTGGTTTGGAAGCCTTTTCTCTGCATCACATTACTTTGGCCCATGGTTCACTTAGACGGGAGGTCAAAGTGGCCCACTCTGATCAATCGACTTTGGTCGTTTTAGCTCTGTAGAATATACCCTTTTCCAACTTAATGCTCTGTTGTTTATTCATTCAGTTCCTTAGTACTTTCTAGCGTGAATATACACCTCGTCGAGCCCTTAGGCCACGCGCTGGTTATCCGTGCTAGATCTCACCCACCCCAATTAATGTACGACTAAAACAGAAACGTCCCAATTCGGAGGACGTTTCTTAAAATAGCAAAGTCATGGCCGCGGTTTCTCTTGATTGAGAGACCTATAAAAAGTCTCACCATTTTTTGTAGCTACATAAGTGCATTACCGGCTTGGCCGGCGAACCCAATGATATTAAAAAATTGAAAAACGGAACCCTCTTGAGAATGTGTCAAATCAACAACTCTGGTAGACATTCCTATCAAGGTGTCTCTGCACAAATCATTAAATTCTAGTAGAGGTGTCATTCGCTGTCGGGACCTTGAAGGCAGCATTGCTTTCGAAACAGATTCGTTAATCCGGATATCGGTAAATAAGGATACTGTGCGCGATCAATTTTAAGATACGTGTATTATTAGTTCAATTGTGCAGTTATACATGTAGTTCAGTGGTACGCACGATAATAATGTAAACAAATTAAACCCACAAAAAAGACAAATAAATGTATAAATAACTGCCGTCCGACCAGGGCTTCCACTTCAAAATTTTCCCAACCGGTCATTTTCCTCACGGAGAAATTGGTGTTATTTCAAGCACATAATAAGAAGCCAAAAACTTCATGCTATCGGAATGTCGATCGACTTTAATTGGGTCAAGGACAGTCACACAAAAAGGCAATCTCACATCGAGATTTATATACCCACCCACCTATCCCCTTTCTTCCCAAGGCGTCCAACAAGTTAAACGAATTAGTGTACTCCGAGGAGAAAAAGTGATTCCCACAAGCACCTATATTCTCAATTTTAATCGTCCCTACATACCGAAATCAATCAAGGCAGGATATTTAAATATACCTGTTGATTCTTATATACTCAGTCAAATTAAAAACTTGACACTTGCGATTTTTGGGACTAGATTTTTAATATTTGGTTTAAGGCAACTATTTTAGTGTTATATTGTGCACAGACGACCTTGACATCAACAGAAAGCAAGAATACGTCTCGCCGAAAGTCCTTGACATTGATAACGTTCGTGATGTCACAGTACCCCCCAAAATGAAATTCACAGACTTGGAGAACAATCGGAATAAAGTGTTTTGTAACGATTGTGGCCTCCTCTAGCGTCTCGTACTGACACACAACGTCTTCTCGTGGATCTCAGAACATTAGTAAACACTACCCGAGGAAGACGTCGCCACTGCTCAGCGAGAGCATGTTGAAGGTCCTGCAACGTTAGTGGTGGATTCACTTGCTGACGAACACGTCGACCCAGTTCGTCCCAGATGTGTTCAATAGGATTAATGTCGGGGCTAAGCGACGGCCAGTCCAGGACTTGGAGACCGGCATTTCTTAAAAAATTCTGGGTAGCAATTGCCGTATGGGGTCGAGCATTGTCTTGTTGAAACGTTAGTCCAGGCCCATGTCTCTGCATAAACGGAAGAACAGGTTGCAAAATCTGATCCCTGTACTGGACAGCATTTAAGTTCCCTTCGACAACAACAAGAGGAGAACGTCCATGTGCACAAAAAGAACCCCAAACAAAGCAAGCGATTTCGAACAGTTTGTGCAGTTACCCTTCCACCAAACATCTCTCTACTTGTGGAGGTTGCAGTGACAAATCTGTTTCTAAGATGACGTAATCGTATTGTTTGATTTTCCTGGAGTGACGTCACACGTGGCGCTCCCGCCCTTGGGCGGTCGGCAATAGTTCCAGTTTGAAGCACTCTCATTCTAAGATTAATTATTGTCTGGCGTGAACAATTAAAGGCTCCTGCAACAGTGACCACAGACTGACCAGCATAGAGCCTACCTATAGCACGTAGACGTTCTACATTTGAAAGGCGCGGCATTTTCTAACAAAGATGAAAATAACAATTTTAATTTGTTTTTCCAGTTCAAGTTACGTGTGCTTGTTCAGTTTAAGCAAACTTGCATCGATTGACCTCACGAGTTTGTGTTTGCACGTGTTTTTCGGGTTTTTCATTTTTATATGCTCAAAAGTCACGTGATCCACGTGACTTTACAATTTTATGAAATTAAAGGCTCGTTACTACTTACTATCGTTAGAAACACTTTAAAATTTATTTGACTTACCAGAAAAAACAATTGTTGAAATTCATCACTGTCAAGTTTTTAATTTGGCTGAGTATATTTCCAACCCTCTTCGCTGCTATAAATTTGGACAAAGAAAGATAGTCTGCAGGGGCAAAGACACTTACGCTCGTTGTGGTCATGATGGCCACGAGAGCGGTGCCTGCCAGGCTGAGTTTTGCTGCGTTAATTGCAGGGGTAAGCATTTTGCTTATTCTAGCGAGTGTACAATGTGGCAGAAAGAGAAAAGATTAAACAAGTAATGTCTGAACGGACGATTCCATATTTTTATGCTAGAAAGCAAGTAGAACTTACGTCACCCATTCCCATTGCACCACAAAGGAAATCGTTTTCAAGTTTAGTTAAAGTATCTACTAAATCCATATCTGTTTAGACAGATATAACCTAGCCTCATAAGCAGAAAATGCTCATGAAAACGGGATCTTGAGCTTTTCTCAGGCATGCGAGAGATCGATCCAAACAAATTTGCCCTTGCCTGATGAGGGTTCATCTTCCTTAATCTTTAAGTGACATTAGCGATCGGTAAACACATTAACAGAACACAGTTTGCATGGGAAAACTCTAGTGTATGAGTTGGGGGTATTAACTAGCATGAGGCCCTTCAAAGGGTGACATGAATAAACCGGGTAAAGCTGATGGGGCACAGAGATTGTATCCCAACAAAAATGTGTTCTGTTCATCTTCCTTCCTTTTTAATATACAAGGACTTTTTATTTTGTGTGTCAACCAACTGTATGATTTTACAAACTTATACCCATGAAGTGGAAACAACTTAATTTAATCAACCTGTCCATAATATCATATTTATAACATGTATTGGGCGTTAAATCTGAAATAAACAACAACAACATCTTCCTTGCCTCAAACTGAAGCTATTGGGATCACTCCCAATACTTCCACCCAGAATAGCAAGGAACCACCTCCATTAAACAAACCGAAAGCTGAAACTCCTGATCCCAGGTTCACTGGATCAGGATCGCAGTCATTGGTTATCCCACCCTCACAAGATAAAGTATATATCTCAACAAGACAAAAGAAATTAGCAAAGTTGCGTGAAAAGAATAAAAAGGGTTCACAAGATCCTGTTATTCATTTCAATAAAAATGGGGTTGATCTGATGGACGGTATTACCGTAGAGGGGGTCCGTAATGAACCCGTCGGCGGTAAGCCGCCACCAATAAATTATCTCTTGACAATGGTCAATTCCATTATTCAATGGACATGTCGTGGTTTAAAACCAAATTTTAATGAAGTTCAATTTCGAATTCAAAAATACAATCCTTTAGCTATTTGTTTACAGGAAACTTTCTCAAAGAATTATTTTAGACATTTTGTTGGTTAGCATCATCACGCAGCTGGTGATGGTAGAGCTCATGGGGATGTTTCTATTATTCTCAATGGAAATATCCCTCAGAGTCAATACACCCTTTGTTGTACAAATTCCTCTCCCGTTTATAATTACGAGAGATTTCAATGGTCATAATTCACTCTGGTGTAGCCCAGATGATAACAAAAGAGGAAAGCAAATAGCGGACTTCATTAACATTAAAATAATTTGTGTTTATTAAATGGCCACTCGCCTACTTATCTACATCCCGTCACAGCTTCTTTTTCTTCCTTCGATCCCACCATTTACTCCGGTCCTGTTTCAGGATTTTTCATGGCGAGTAAGTGAAGATCTATGTGGTAGTGGCCAATTTCCTATCTTGATTGATAATAATGGTCCCTCTCCGTTCGAAAGACCTCAGAGGTGGAAGTTGCATAAGGCTGATTGGCTCTTATTGTGTCTCTTCTCTTTTGATGCCATGGTATAAAGAGTGTGATCGTATCCTGAGATGGTTAAAGAATCATCCTTCTATGGCAAATATTGTGGCATACAAATGGTCCGGGCGAAGGCCCGCAGAACCATACGTCAAGCAAAGGAGTTTTCATGGCAAGGTTACGTCTCTGGGATCAATTCCCATACCACATCCAAATCGGTATGGGATAGGAATAAAGGTAAAAGTAGTGCTTTATCATAATACCTGATATTGCTAATTCTATGCGATGTCGCTTACCGATCTTCATTAAACATTTCCTGGAAGATGGGTCATTTAAGGTACGACTGGGATCAAGATTCTTTGAACCATTTCGTCGGGAAATGGGGGTTCCCCAGGGAAATATTTTATCGGCAACACTTTTTTTCTGTAAAAATTAACACGATCCCAGCGTGCCTTTAACCAGGTACAAACGGTGCTCTCTATGTTGAGGACTTTCAGATGTGCTATGGCTCTACACAAATGCGGATAATCGAGCTTAAGTTGCAGCTTTGTTGGAATTCACTTCAACAATAATGGGCAACCGAAAATGGATTTCGTTTTTCGAAATCAAAGACTGTCTGCATGCATTTCTGTCAGAAACGAGGTTTGCATCCAGATCCAGAACTTTATTTGGATGGCAATCGTCTTCCAGTTGTGGATGAAACCAAATTTCTGGGGCTGATATGTGATAAGAAATTATCATTTATCCCCCACATTAAAAACCTAAAAAAGAAATGTATGAAAGCCCTCAACATATTGAGAGTCTTATCAAATACTGACTGAGGAACAGACCGTAAGGTCTTGCTCCGATTATATCGAGTATTAATCGATCAAAACTCAATTATGGGTGTATTGTGTATGGGCAACCGAAAATGGATTTCGTTTTTCGAAATCAAAGACTGTCTACATGCATTTCTGTCAGAAACGAGTTTTGCATCCAGATCCTCATTTGGATGCTAATCGCCTTCCAATTGTGGATGAAACCAAATTTCTGGGGCTGATATTTGATAAGAAATTATCATTTATCGCCCACATTAAAAACCTAAAAAAGAAATGTCTGAAAGCCCTCAACATATTGAGAGTCCTATCTAATACTGACCGAGGAGCAGACCGTAAGGTCTTGCTCTGATTATATCGAGCATTAATTCGATCAAAACTCAATTATGGGTGTATTGAGTATGGGTCTGCCCGCGAGTCATATCTCAAAGAGCTCGACACCATACACAACCAAAGACTTAAAATCAGTTTTGGAGCATTTAGTACATCTCCAATGGACAGTTTATAAGTCGAGGCGTATGAGCTCTCACTGCACAACAGACGTGATAAACTGTCCCTGCATTATGCTTCGAAAATAGCATCTTTAGCAAATCAAATTTCATTTAACATCATATTTAAACCCTATCATGAGCATTTATATTTGTTCAAGACTAAAGTCATTCCACCATTTGGTATTCGCATACAACGCCTTTTGTCTGAGGCTGATATCAGCCTTGACAGTATTGCGAATACGCCTTTCTTTAGGACTCTACCATGGGCTATATCTCCCCCAAAAATACTAGCTCTACGGTGTTTCAATCTATCTTTAGAGAGTTAAGGTCTTAAGTGATTATGCACCTGTTTTCACACATGGTTCTAAAGATGGTGATCGCGTAGCTTCGGCTACCGTGACGCCATCTGAGACCATTTCTATGTGTCTTCCACCTGCTGCTTCAATATTTACAGCTGTGATCCAGGCTATTCTTCAGGCCTTGGAGTTCATACAATCCTCTTCATCTTTAAAGCCTCGCTTCAAGCAATTAACAATAAACAGCTACTATGTACTATCTTACGAGTTCAACAGCAAAGACGTCTTTTGCTGGCTCCTAAGTCACGTTGATATAAGGGGGAATGATCACGCAGATTTAACTGCCAAAGCTGCTTTAGATCTTCCGCTATCGAATATTTTAATACCATATAAAGATTTTAAAACTTGTATAAATCATTTTATTTATGGCCGCTGGCAACGGTCTTGGGATCTTGCAGGCACTGACAAACTTCATCACATTAAGCCTCTTAAGCAGGAGGGAAGAAGTGGCCTTGTGCCGTTCTCGTATAGGTCATACGTTTTTAAATCATATTTTCATCTTAAAGCGAGAGCCTCAATCAGAATGTGAATAATGTCATGTTCCTTTGATAGTTAAGCATATTTTGATTGAGTGCAATCATCTTAAGGATATTAGATACACCCCTACATTGACCGAGAAAGTTCATCCAGAGCATTGGGGTTAGTCGATGTGTTAAATCGACATTGATTAATTCGATTAATCGAAATGATTAATTCGTTTAAACGAAATATCTAATTCGTTAAAACGAAATAATTAATTCGTTTAAACGAAATATTTAATTCGTTTAAACGAAATACTATTTCCTTTTTACGAAATACTATTTCCTTTTTACGAAATAATATTTCGTTATAACGAAATAATATTTCGTTATAACGAAATAATATTTCGTTATAACGAAATAATATTTCGTTTAAATGAATTAATATTTCGTTTAAAAGAATTAACATTTCCTTTAAACGAATTAATTATTTCGTTATAACAAATTAATTATTTCGTTATAACGAATTAATTATTTCGTTATAACGAATTAATATTTCGTTTAAACGCATTAATATTCCCTATAACAAATTAATTATTTCGTTATAACGAATTAATTATTTCGTTATAACGAATTAATATTTCGTTTAAACGCATTAATATTTCGTTTAAACGAATTAATATTTCGATTAAACGAATTAATAATTCGTTTAATTAATTAATAATTCGTTTAAACAAATTATATAAGAGTGAAAATTTAGGGTATTCCTACGGAGCCCCTTAAGTGCACGATTCCACTCTTATATACGAAGCCCCTTAAGTGAACAACTTAAGGGGCTTCGTATATAAGAGTGGAATCGTGCACTTAAGGGGCTCCGTAGGAATACCCTAAATTTTCCCTTTCCACATGTATCTAAGTGCTCACTTAAAGGAATCATCCTATTTTTGGGATTAGCAATGTGGGGTCTGTGTAGGTTCATCCTTATGTTTAGTTGTTATAACGAATTAGTATTTCGTTTAAACGAAATAATTATATAAGAGTGGAATGATGCTCGAAAAAATTATATAAGAGTGGAATCGTACACTTAAGGGGCTTCGTATATAAGAGTGGAATCGTGCACTTAAGGGGCTCCGTAGGAATACCCTAAATTTTCCCTTTCCACATGTATCTAAGTGCTCACTTAAAGGAATCATCCTATTTTTGGGATTAGCAATGTGGGGTCTGTGTAGGTTCATCCTTATGTTTAGTTGTGATTCAGTTTTGCCGATATATTCTTCATTACAACCTGGACATATTATCAAATATGTAACATTATTACTTTTACAGTTCATAGATTGTTTCACCCGTAGTGGGTGAAAGCGCTAGCTAAGATGAAATTAGTTTTTTCTTTCTAGAAACTTCATTTTTCTATATATATATATCATCTTCACTATGTGGCATCATTGGGCAAATTAAAATATTCAAGATGGCCGTCATGAGGCATTGTCTGGTTATTTACTTTAATTTAATGGGGTATAATTCGGGACAAATTCTCTTGGACCTTGGTATGAAGGTTGTCTCTGTAAGAATTTGACCAACTGAATCTAATGGGCTTGTGTATACCTCCTAAAAAAAGACGGCTAATTCCGCCAGGATGCCACATTTACGATGGCGGCTAGTTTTTTCCTTTGAGGTAAACCCATGTTACCTAATGCGGTGCGTAATATATTGTAATATAGGTTTGTCAATTTATTCAGATATAAACATAAAAACATGTTCGAACCAAAAAAATTCCAACCCGATGATTTTCTTCCCCTTATATTTTTATAAGGACACAAATTCTACATTATTAACTATCGGACCATCCTGAGTTGAAAGCACATGTTTCTAATAGCTAACTGGGGCGCACATAGTTGTCTTGTGCAACCTAATGTATTTGTCTCACTCACCCTCTCTTGAATCACTGGAATACTCGTAATCGGTAGAACAGTCTGATTCTTTCCATTCCACCTGTGTCATGCAACGGGATGGTATTTTCTCTTGCCAGTTATTTGGTCATTCAAACGCACCTGTAAAGCTGGGGTTTTGTATCATGCTGACAAACATTTTCCATCCTTTATTCCCCTCTGTTTTCTAGTAGAGAAGGTGACACGGACAGGATTCATAGTGGGTCATAATTCATGCTTGACACAAGTAGTAAACTTAGTTATGCTGTTGCATTTGGGAACCATTTTGGCGTTTCGCCATGCAGATGTGAATTCGGCGAACCCGAAAACCTGTAGTTTAATACATTACTAACATCGTTATGACTTGCCAAATATGGCCACCATTTTCAATATGAACATCAACCTGGAATACGTTATATCGCAAGTAAACGACATTGACAACCTATAATTTGGCCCCCTAGTGGAGTTAGCCTTCTTTTTTAGTAGGAATACCCAAGTTCGTCGAATTCAGCCGGCCAAATTCTGATAGAAATAACCTTTATACCGAGATCCGAGAGAATCTGTCCCGAATTTTACCTCACTAAATTAAAGTAAATAACCAGAAAATGCCTCATGACGGGCGACGGCCATCTTGAATATTTTAATTTCCCCTGGGGTGCCATGGTGGCATTATACGGATTCTGAAACTACATATATTGATGACATACAATACACCAACAACCTATATTTCAATATATTACACACCTTTTTAGGGAACTTTATAAGTTTCTTGCCAAAAAAAGCCTCTATTTTGAGTTCGCCCTCCCCCCATAGCGAAATTATAGCCATCACATTTAAATAGATACCCAAGCTCATTGGATTCAGTGAGTCGAATTCTTTTTAAACCCAAATTCAAAAGGAGACCCGAGAGAATCTGTCACATATTTTACCACACCAATCAAACTGAAAGTGCCTTATGCCGGCCATTGTTAATATTTTAATTTCCCCAAGGGTGCCAGGAGGGCATCATGCGGCTTTTGAATCATTAGATGGACTATATTTCCACGTTAAAGCTTAATATATGATTTGGCAACTGGACTATTTGTGGGTTTTTTTTTAAAAAGTTGGCAACCAAAAGAAAGACCTCCATCCCAAAGATGTCAGGTTTGATTTAAATGATCGTTGAGTTGACCAAACAGACCGCTTGAATACATGAGTAAAAATCTGTCTTATCAGTTATATCTAATAATGACGAGTATATTATTTATACTGATTTCAGTAATTGTATTTTGTCATCATAATTATATAGGCATAGTATTTTGTTACCTGATGTTGGCATTATCATTGGGGCTGCCATGCCAGGATCATGTACATTCATAGAAGAATATGCGCCACTGCTGCAAAAAAAAGGCCATTTAAATTAAAACAAACCTGTTTATATGTAAAAAATAGTATCACATTTTAGGGAGTTTTCCTTTAATATTTGGTTTAGATCCAAAGTAAGTAGAAATTGAATCAAATTTAAAGGGTATGAATATGACAAATTAGCCCCCATTCGACCAAAATTCCAAATATTTACATACATCTTTTGAAGCAAGGAGTACTAGCCCAATTGTCGTGTTTAGACACCTGGCAATATCGCAAAGTATCTCGATACTATGTGATCAATGGCCTCATAAATTGGTTATTTAATAATCCAATTTATGAAAATGGGTCATGCCATGTCAAGTGCACCAAATTTCGGAGTAGAACGCTCTAACTTTGTAATCGAATACAATTTTTAGTGTACATTACGAATATCCATCACATGTGTGATGCATACTTTTCGCGCCACCAGGACAGGTGACAAAATGTGGAACAATTGAAATATTCACTTTTTTCAGGATTTCAACAGCCTTTGGCAAAGTCACTATTGTATATTCTACCCTACCCCCAAAATTTGCATAGGTAATCTGCGTTTGTCTTTATCAATTTATAAAAGATTCTGCGTCGATGGGATATATACTTTTTGTTATAATATTATGAGCAGGTGTATGTGGCCTGAATCCATATAATAACATCTGAGAGTTATCTCTACTTTATAGGCTCTATCATTTACGTTGAAAAAAGAAATAAACACATGTTTATGGTTAACGTTTTCAGTTCTCTTGTACCTCTTGAGACCATATTTTTGATAATAGTAAGATAAGACAATGATGTTACGTCAGAGCGTAGTTACTATACAGGAAAAAATATCAGATCAATTAAGTACAATTCCAGATAGCAATATATAATAAAATGCAACATCTAACATTATTAATATTCAGTTATCCAATTTTCCGATTTAAGGAGGGCGTATATTTTTTGAATAAAATTCATTTCTTTACATTCTAATAAATGACTATTTTTAGAATTTACCTCGTAAAGCGGGAAAACCTTGAATACAAATGAGTACTGACTTGGATTGTTCTGTTTTCTGGGTGCCTAATTTGCGAACGATGGGGATTCATTCTAATATTTAGTTGGTCATCAGTTTTCCCAATATATTTTTTAGAACACCCATTGCATATTATTAGATATAACACATACTTTGATTTACAAATCATATTGGACTTCACATGAATTTTTGTATCTGTAGTGATCTAGATTGAATCGCCTTCAATTAAAAATGTGCATAAAGGGTATCGCGTGTCCCCACACTTGGATATTGAAGGTTTTAAAATATCCGAATCGAATCTGGATTTTGTAAGAATCCTACGTAAATTTGGAGACTATTTCCGATTATCTATCAATTTACCATTTTTCAGAATGTATCTCATTTTCGAACCTTTGATTAATTCACCCTGATTTGAAAGGAACAGTAGCAATTTCGACAAATGGCAAAATTGAAACCGACCTATACTATAAGAAAACCGATACACACCAATATCTCAATTTTTTCTCATTTCACCCACTAGGGTGAATTAAACAAAAGTTCGATATTTTTTCCTGTTTCGTAACTACGCTCTGACGTAACGTCATTGTCTTATATTACATTATATTATATTATATCAAAATGGTCTGAAGAGGTACAAGAGATAGAGTGATTCACGCACAGAAAAAAAATCCAATAAACGAGCTTAATTTGTGGCTTATTTTAACAAATATGATAAGACTTATGATTAAATTCACCATTCATGAACAATTAAAGTATTGCTTAGTTGGATTTAACCATTTGAAAGGGATTTTCTAATATGTGGAAAAGTTGATCGCCCAAGTAGTGTTATGGCGTTAGATTTTTTCACCAGAAAGAGTAATGTTTCTTGGTCACATCAAAATTTCAAATAATTTTGCTCTGAAAAACGAATTCTTAATTTCCACAGTCGGGATTCTTCGTTTTTTACGTAAGTACAATTAACGATTAAATTTAACATTTGTACACGTGCGCAACCCCTAGTGAGAGAGAGAGTGGGGGTGTCTGTATTTATCGGTTAGCTTGAGCTGATTTTGTTTTTAACGTTTACATGCAATAGACTCGATAGTTAAAACTTTCTAATAAGGGAAATTTCGTGGTTTGCAAACGCAATATGTAGAGAGTGTTTGTACTCATATTATAGATGTTAATTATATCCTTTATGATAATCCTATTTGGTTTCAAATAATTATCACAAAAATAAATATCATGCACATCAAAAACAGAGCACACGAAAGCATGTTCAAACCGGTTCGGCAGCAGTTGTCCAAACGTCTATCATTGCATCCGGAATTCCGTGCAAGAATCTACTTAGAAGTCAAAAATGCGACCCCTACACATTGCGCTCTAAACTGTGTTATAAATTATTGAATAAACCGTAAATCAATTGAACCCATTTCAAGGTGGAACTGCGTGCTTTTTGATATGGTTGGGCTATTTGAGGCGCAAGATAATCTAAAAATTGAAGTCGATTATTAAAAATAACCGGAGGCCAAATTCACAGCGCTGTAAAATGATTAGAATTCGAGTCTTGTGAACAGTACCGTAATTTTATTTAAATCATACACGTCTGGTTAATCGAGACTAGGGAAAATACATTTCGGTCAATTAATTTCCAGTCTCAAATTTTTTCTGCGTATTTAGAGCTATCAACAATGTAACTTCTAAACCAAATTTAGGTGACAGCTAACAAAAGAGTTGTACGGTTAAATAAAAGTAACTTTCACAGTGTTGCAGTGTCGGTAGCAATCTGTTTCACAGAGAATTACTTACGAATTATCTCTGTAACAGATAAGTGTCCATAGCACGTGCGTTGACTGATCATCCGCCCCAGTCATTGGCTCAACTACTCGTGCAATGTTTACTTAACACCTAA
This sequence comes from Patella ulyssiponensis, assembly GCA_963678685.1. Taxonomy (NCBI): domain Eukaryota; kingdom Metazoa; phylum Mollusca; class Gastropoda; family Patellidae; genus Patella; species Patella ulyssiponensis. Next base: position 51,121,300 of record OY783228.1, on the reverse strand, counting down.
CTGCTTCGGGCAAAATGATGCATTTTACTCATTTTAATACCCATTTACACTAAATAGGAAATATTTTTTAACTTTAAATACTTCAAACGTCTTTATTTATTTTTCTTTTACCTCAAAAAAATGTTTGAGAATTTAATTTGTCGGAGTAAAGAAGTTAATATGCCGTACTTATTAAGCCTCGTCGATGTCATGCTTATCAGTGATTGTAGCGGTGGGGGTTGGGATGGCCTAGTGGTCTAGAGTGCCGCGCTTCGACCTCTAGCTGGCCGGTCACCTCTGGCTTGCGGCTGTGGTTTCGAGCCCTGGTGTGAGCGTATGTGGCATGGAGATAGGGGCGCCTTCTCAACCTCGTGGGTTTCCTCCGGGCACTCCGGTTTCCTCCCACTGCTAAAGACCCCTACGCGCAAGCGAATTATTGAAATAAAATTAAACCATATGTTAGTCCCGAAATGACCTAGTTGTGTCGAGTGGACGTTAAACCCCATTTCTCTCTCTCTCTCTGATTGTAGCGGCCAAGCGAATATTCACTGCGGGATCAGTTTGTGTCGGTAGGTCGCCACGAGAGTTAATTTAAAAGAAATTGAAACGCAGAGTTTTAGCCAAAATTTTAATATAGTTCGTAACTACTTATTTTTAAAAGTCCAACGAGTAAAGAAGAATTTTTTTTTACATGGCTTCATAGATAAATAAATGAATGAATATTGTCACGTGAGTGTGTATCTTGGGCGACGAACGAAACCGTGAGAGTACTTTTTCTCATAAACGCTGTTTTGATCCGCGCGACAACATGCTGTTAAAACAGGTCAGTTTATTTAATACAGATAATTGAAGTCGTGGGTCAGTCTACAAGAGAGCGGAAAATGTTAACCATAAACATGTGTTTATTTCTTTTTCAGCATAATTAGTACAACCACAAAGCTGCACTACTTTGTTTCACGGTAAATTATAACAAGATAAAAGGTATGCCGACACAAACTGATTTCAACGCTGTTTTAATAACATTTTAAAGTACTTTTCGTCCGTCTTGGGACTATTCATAAATAATGTTATATATGTAAACTATATATTTAAAGCTAGCGCTTTAAATATGTAGTTTGTTTTCTTTTCAAACATCTTATTTATTTTTATATCACCGGAGAGCTGTTTTCAGAACTTTTTGTGTATATATTCCAGAGAAATATATAAAAAAGTTACGCTGAATAATATCACAAAATTAAGAGTAAATGAAGGGTATTTTATAAACAAATTCAAACCCAAACTTAACCAGTGATATTATATCATTTTAATCTATATGAAAACTTATTGTAACTATCTCTCCATAATAACGCTACATAATGACGTAACGCCATTATCTATTATTGCCCTGAAAACATACCCGCGAAACATTTAAAATAAAACTTCTTTAGTGGTATTTTCTACTTTTATAATCTTTTAGAATATACATAAATGAATAAAAAATACGTCCAGGTAAAAAATTCTCCACTTTACTTCATTCTGACATACATTAAATTATATAAGCTAGCTATCTGCATTCTATAGGCGTCTTCAGAATTTATTAATGTATACAAAATATAGCAAATGCGATAATATACATTCTTGGAATAATAGATTTCCATGACAATGGATTATAAATAATATTGGATAACATACAACAAAAGGTTTAAAGTATATAATACATAACATGACATTAATCTACATAGTCTTCCTGGTATAGCTTGAAAATTGTCAATTCAAGAACAATGAGATAAAAAGACGTTCATAGACCTGTTAGGTAATCAGGCTATAATAAAATTTAACTTTTCATAAATTTACAAAGTGAAAAGATTAATTAAATGTCAATAGATCAATTGTTTAATTTGGCTGTAAATTCATTCATATCTACCTTATTCTCCAATAAACCGATTATAGAGAAATAAAGATATACAGGGTTTAAAATCCCCTTAAATAGTGCCGAAGTAAAAAGTGTAAAATAGACATATATTAAAGGGACAATAACACTCTTGCTGGCTTGACAGCTCCAGAAAATAAATAATAGCCTTATTCTAAGTACTAGGTGTTTAAGTGTCCTACCTGTTGTGTAAATTATCCATTAAAGATTATTTTACTTGTCCAGAGGGTTCGAAAATATTTTTAAATCCATGTTACATTTGAAAAGGTTTACGTTAGGCTTTTCAAACCATTAAGTTGAATTTTTCCGATTTTTTAAATTATGTGTGTTAAGATGAAATTTGTATCATCAATTAATTGGAATATTGTAAAATAATAACAATTTGTTGACCAGAATAAAGATTGGAGCATATTATTCAGTTACAACAATAGTGGTATTGAACCTTTAAGATTTAATTAAAAAATTATTAGAGTATTAACCCGATGGGAAAGGGGCAAATAATTAAGCATTTAAATCTGGTTTGAACCGGCCAATAAAATATGCTTCCATATTCCTTCTCTTGATAGTATTGTCAATATTGACTTTATAAAAAGGAAAAATGCTAAATTTAATATTTAAATTCTTAGCACAAGTATTTAAATGTTTAGAGACTTTCGAAACAGGATTAGTTTGTAAACTTTGTTGCCCATGAACTCGGATACGTGCGCGTAATTCAGTGCTACATTCCCCTATATAAATCTTCATACACTTATTGCAAATAAGAACATAAATTAAATTTTTAGTACTAAAATCCATGTTATGATTAATTCTAAACGTATTATTAGTATTAGAAAAAGTGAATTTAGTATTAGTAATCATATGTCGGCAACATTTACAAAGTGGACTATTACACTTAGAAGTAGAAAAAGTTCTATTACTAGAAGCTTGAAACTTAGCTTTAGTGAGTAATTTTTTAAGGTTAGAGGGGTGAATATGGAAGCGTATTTGGGTCACTACTTATTGAGATAATATCCCAACATATCGACTAAAAATATGTCAACTTTATGAGTTATATTACAAGAAATCGACTTAATAAAGTTGACTTGACGCATTAAATTCACCCTATGCTGACATGAACTTTGTCGATATGTTTACATCATGTCATTAGTCGATTTGACTCTAAATCGATATGTCAGGTTTTATTGCATAATATGATATAGACTTAATAATATGGCCACAGACCACTAATGTTTTCCCCATTAACGTTTATGTTAATTCTCGTCTCTTAGACCGGCTCTAACTTTTCCCCAAATTTTTGTTGGGTAGAACGCTTTCTGCCACAGATAAAGCAAAATATGTGGCAAACTCTTGTCCAAAAGCATGTATGAGGTTCACCATGAAAAATTTGAGATACACAAGCTGGAAGTAGAGACAAGTAAACTTGCAATTTTCGGTCCTGCGTTTCAACGTAACCAACCTCTCAACTCTTGTATCCTTCCGCCTCAAAATCATGAATATTCACCAAAACCTGGCATAAAATGTATTTTCAAACGCTTTTCTTTGATTTTACACCAAAAAAGCAAAAGGGGGTAAAGGGAAAGGTAGAAAAAGGCTCAAAATAACTATCGTCCTACGACTTGGAAATATTTGGTTAGATGTGTCGTATAAAAAGGCCTTTGTTACATCCTCCCCATATGTTCTGGAAAAATACCGGTGAAAGAAAATCAAAATCAAACAATAATTGCAAAATGCCCTTTAAGTACACATGCTGCTTTATGTACATCGGTGCATCTCAGTTCCGTGTGCCTATTGGGCTAAAATCTTTCTTGTTAAAGACAGTATTTGAGTTGTGTGAAAAAATGGGACAGGATATAACCAAATTACACAGAAAACACTCATAATTTGGATGTTTTTCTTCAAAAAAATAATTTACGAAATTTATATGTTGCATCTTTAAATAACTAGCGACTGCCAGGCAGGATACGCCACATTTTGCAAGAGATGGATAGAAAACAGGATAAACCAAAAGCGATTTTTCGAACAATCAAGGGCCACTATTCAAGAAGCTACGATAATATATGCACGAATATCGACAGGACAAAGATCTTTGGGATATAAAGATATACTTCAACTTTCACCAAAATCGGTTAAAATTGTGACTTATAGATGACCCACAACCTTGATATACCTGAAGTTTCACCCCTATATACGACACAGCTCACCAAATATTTCTACTACGCCGTAGTCTTTCTCTCCGGCGTGGTTTCAGTGATGCGGAACTGAGGGACTGACAAGAAGAGATGGGACAAAAAACCGAGGTCCCGTGTACATATTGGGGTGCACGTAAAAGATCCCTTGGCAGTTGAAATTCGATATAAGAGTAGACCGTAGCGCCGCTTTCCGGGCAAAATTTCGTTCATAGCACACTGTATGGCGTATGTCCGTCTTCCATTAGCCCAGGTTAGGTGCAGGAGGGTAGGACGTTAACCCCATTTCATTTCATTTCATTTTCATACATGCTTATGGGCAAATTGCCACATGTTGCTTCATCTGTGGCAGAACGTTCTACCCAACAAAAATTTGGGAAAAATTTCGAAAATTCGTCGCTGTGATTTCGAACCGGAAGTTGAGACCAACTTGACAACTTCTTCAGTAGATTACGATTTTCATGAAATTTAGTATGTAAGTAGATCTTACCGATGCGACTTCAAAGATATCATTAGAAAATTTTAAAATTGTATCCCCTTGGTGAAATGAAGGATCAAAGTTTTCAAAAAAATCGAAGAAATATAGGTCAGAATGACCTGATTTTTTTTGCGAGACAAGATAAGTAATTACTGATCCGTACACAAAATATGGAGTTTGTCGATCGAACCGGAAGTGCCGCCATCTTTAAAAGTGAAAAACCAATAGGGCTGTTGCGATATTTTACTTATAGACATGGGAGTTATATTTTCTGAATCTTTGAAGGAATGCCTAAAAAACATTCAGAGCAGAATTTTGATTTAGGTCAACTGATGGTCGCCATTTTGAAGTGAATATGACAAATAGTGAAAAATTGTTATTTACGGGCTTGTAAACAAACACAATAGGGCATAGTATGTTCAATGCATCTCCTATTTCTGAAATTAATATCAGGATAGCCGGGATACGGGTCGAATTTTTTACTTTTTGATTATTTCAAAAATTCGAATTTTGCCTTTGATGTTTATCGCGCCGACAAAGTTGTTTACGAGTGAAAAATGACATTAACTTCACTAGATTGTGACCGACTTTAATGGGGTTTTTTTTATTATTGTTCGGATTATTTGTATGACCCATGACAGGAAGTGACTGTGAATATGAAAGCTTTAACATCTGCTTAGCAGATCTAGTCTTACTTTTTTTGGTTATGAAACATTTATAATACTCTGAAATCTGATTATTTGTTTGGTTTTTATAAAGTTCTGCCCCATGCTAACGCTTAGCATACAAAACATTGAAAATCATGGATTTAGCTGTTCAGTTATCAAAATTCATTGAAAATCAATATAGTTGTTCGTCTCAAGACCTTAAACTCTGTGTATCAATCTGAAGTCAATTGGATGATAAGTTTGCCCTCTAGAGCATTACAAAAGTGATCAAGGGAGATAACTGTGGCAGTAATTATCGGAAGTCGCTGAAAATCAATAGTATTCTTCGTCTCATGACCTTAAACACTATGTGTAAATTTAAAGTCAATCGGATATTAACTTTGGCCTCTAGAGCGTTCACAAGATTTTCTGGGGTGATCAAGGGCCATAACTCTGGCAGTAATTATCGAAAATTGCTGAAAATCAATAGGCTTCTTTGTTTCATGACCTTAAACATTGTGTATACATTTAAAGTCAATCAAATATTAACTCTAGCCTGTAGAGCGTGAACAAGCAATTGTGGACGCCGGACCGACGGACGGACGGGCGGACGGGGGCGACGACAATATATGACCACATTTCAATGTAGGCGTATAAAAAGTGAGGGCGCTTTTCATATGGCCGTCAAAAAACCTAGATTAACTGTATATATCTTTTAATAAGCATTTATTATTAGGCCACGCAATGGTCACATTTTGCACTAATTGTGATTAGAGTTATTCACAAAGCATCTTCATTATTATGTACCACACATTTAATGAAGATATAAAATGATGAAGGCGCTCTTCAAAAATGGCCTGTGTAGGTTAAGAAAAGATTATTGCGGCGCATTTCACCTCTTTTTGCATTAGTTTTACATAAAATCATTCGAAAGACCAATAATCTTTATGGAGGTGAAAATTACGGGTGCTCGTCAAAATAGCCGCTAAAATCCATTCTAAATTAATAATAACGTGTCCATTTATATGGCGCCAAATCCACAAATCGTGCTCATATAGCGCATACAACAACTATACAAAAGTCTTGTGGCTCCACATGTCATTAAGCTTTAAATACGCATTACAAAACGTAATATGTTTATATGTCCAGATAGTAAGTTAAAAGTTGTGAAGTTGTTTCTATATGATAACTGAAAAAGAGTTTGACATCTCATTCTCGAGGGAGCTTAAAGGGTAAGGGCTTATACCAAATTGTCCTTATAATGTATTCTGGCATGACAAATCACTCACAATGTTATATTATTAATTTTCAAAGTCAATCAGATCATTGCATTCTGAATAGTCCCCTCACTCATTTTCAATAGGCTTCCAGAAGACAGAATGCCTTAACAAACCTGGGCGTGGTCTCCAACAACTTCCTACATACCCGCAGCTTCAGACGTTCCCCCATCATAAGTGTGCGAGGGCCTTGAAGAATACGTGTCACCGCTGTACGAGGTAGAGACCAACAACGTCAATGAAGCCAGATGTGCCATCTTTGATCGAAAGTTAACAACGGGGCAAATATCAACGGATATGGCATTGTTACTAGCCTGTCGTCAAACATTTCAACTTTATAAACTCTGGGGCGCCTTTCATAGCTCGAGAATGGCGTTCAACAGGCATCAATGATTATTAAGGCACAGATTCTTGTGACAATGGTTGGAATGAAGAAAATGAGTCTAAGTGGATGGAGACAATGATGCCTGAATATATGCAAGAACTTTTTATTGACAATGAGTGCGAGGACAATTCAGCATGCAGTGATCTGAGCGACTTGGAAAATTAATGCTATAGCATTGTGAATGATTTGTCATACCATAATACATTCTAAGGACAATTCAGTATAAACCTATTCAGTATAAGCTCCCTCAAGAATGCGATGTTAAACATCTTTTCAGTGATCATATGGAAACAACTCACCAACTTTCGTTTTAGCGGCTATTTTGAAGAGCACCCCCCAATTTTCACCTCCATACAGATTATTGGTCACACATGTAGATTCTTTTCAAATAACTTTATGTAAAACTAATGGAAAAAGAGGTCAAATGCGCCACGATAATCTTTTCTTAACCTAAATAGGCCCATATCCTTTTTCTGGTGAGATGTTAGCGGCCATTTTGAAGAGCGCCCTTATCGTTTTATATTTCCATGAAATGTGTGGTACATAATAATGAAGATGATTTGTGAACAACTTTAATCACACCTAATGCAAAATTTGACCATTGCGTGGCCTAATAAATGCTCATTAAAATACGTTTTTTGGCGGCATATGAAGAGCGCCCTCACTTTTTTTTTACTTTCAAGAGTCTGGAATACAGTCCCAGCTTGCTTGGGAATAATTCTAATGATAACTAATGCAAAAAGTGGTCAAATATGCATCATTGTTACTTACTTAACCCATATAGTCACTCTATACATGAGATTTTGGCAGCCATTTTGAAAAAGCGCTCCTAACGGAAAAAGGTTCAGGTTATGGCCTGTTTACCTCATATATTCTTGTTCAGCATAAAAAATCTGGTCAAGAAAAACCACATGAGAATTTCTACCTCTCCAGGTGGCACCTCCCTCAATTTTAACCCAGACTATTACGATTATTATTTCACAGAAGTGGATTTTATTCAAATGTAAGCGGATTGTGAATTGGATAATGGCTATTGTGAATTGGATTATGTTTATTGTGAACTGAATTATATTTATTGTGAATTGGATTATGTTTTTTGTGAATTGGAGTATGTTTATTGTCAATTGGATTATATTTATTGTGAAATGGATTATATTTATTGTGAAATGGATTATATTTATTGTAAATTGGATTATATATATACCGACTGTCACTGTTGCAACGACGGGTGCTGGATGACTCGGTACCAGATTCACTCGGTATTTTGAGATCACTCGGGACCTACTGGTTTTATGGTAGTTACAACAGTACAGTGTACACAGTGATATATACTGTCTATGGTATTAATTAAGACAATGATTAGGATTAAAATATATTTATTGAGAATCAATCAACAAGATAATTAACACTAAAACAAACAATAACAATTGAAATATACTGCGAATACCTGCGTAAAAATAATAGCCCGTTTTCGTATTTAATTTAATGACGTAGTTTATGCGTTACTATTAATATCGCTTACTAAAGTCATAGTTTCATGCCGGGCGGTAATCTTCAGCAGAAAATTATCGGGGTTTTTTTCGATCGAAAATGCGCAATTTCATGAGTGACTCTTACTAAGGGGTCAAACTTCACGACAGCGCCGTAGTATTTAGCGAAATTGCCTTAGAAAATAAATAAGAATAACGGCATCTTTAGCCGCGGTAATTTATTAAAGCATATGACGACTGCAATTTAGTAGATGTTGGCACTGAAACCTCCGTTGTATGCCTGCGTAATCCAATTTTATAACAATGAATTTCATACCATCTTCGCATGTTGTTATGTGGTTGTCACTAGTTTATAGCTGCATTATGAAATATTGATATCTAAATAAATAAAGGCTGACAATAATTTACTAGAAAATGTAACCAAATCAAATATTTCGTATAATATACTTTTCCCAGAAAATATCCATACTGATTTTTAACTGCTAATCAAAAATCCAATACGACACAAAACGGTAGGCCCACAGATGAGAAAAAACGGTGGGGGCGAATGGAAGAGCATAGTTATTCTTACTCTGTGATGTCAGCTATATAACGTTAACGTCACATTCTGATTGGGAATTAAATATAAATAATAACAGTACACTGTTTTCTTCTTTATGAAATGGTATATTATTAATATAACATTGGTAGTTTACTTATTTGTAGAAAAGCCAATCCAAATTCCCCGTCACGTGCGGCATGCTTTCAGCATGTCTGTTATGGGCGTACGTGATCATTTTCAGCTATTTCGCGCCAAAATCAACCATTTTACACATTTCGTAGTAAGTCAGGACTAAATATGGTAGACAAAGAGTTTCATGTGACTTCGAGATTGTATATTTAGATGTCTATGATACGAGGTCAGTTTGACAAGAGTCAAAATAATTTATTCAATTTATGAGGTTAAAAACAACAAATAAAAATGCTTTACAAATTTAGATTATCTTCATTTACAAGAAAATGGAGGTGGGCGGAAATCTGCTTCAAATCAAAATATTTTTCCCGGGCGGAAAATATTAATGCTGGTAATTGTTATAGTAGGCACATCCCTGGCTTGCGGGTGATCGGAATTAGTTTGATGATTGACAATCTCAAAGCTTTGGGATTGCATAATTTTAAAATATCAGTAAACACATAACAATCAAGGTCTAGATTTAATACTTTAATTTAACAACTCCATGTTCATCAAAACATCGCTGAAACCATTAAAAACATTAATTAACACCACCCAATCTGTTTCACGGAGACTTACGAGTAAAGTAATATCTCTGTCACAGCATGCGGTGCCAATCACTGGCTGAATGACGAGTCCATTGTTTACAGTGTGCACACCACAATGCATACACTAATCTACCATAAAACCAGTAGGTCCCGAGTGATCTCAACCCCTGGTGGTCTTCAGAATGTCAAGAGGCAGTTTTCGAAAGAAAGAAGGCACTTCGTCTACAAAAACGCCACTACAATGAAGTCAACCACCAAAATTACTTGAAGTTGAAATACGCCGCAAGAGACACCATCCAGAAGGCACAATGTGGGCACTGGAGGACATTCTGTAATGCGTTGAACCAAAACACGCAAACAGGTGTCGTCTGGAAGAAACTGAACGCCATGCACGGAAAACGCAGATCGTTCAACATACCAAACCTTGAAGATGGAGACAAGTACGTTACCAACGGCAATGAAAAGGCAGATTTACTTGCTAAGACATTTGCAGATGCAAGCAAAGATGGAAACCAACCACCAGAATTCATGAAGAGGAAGGAAATCTTTTACTCACAGCACCCTTCATTAGTAATTGAATGTAATGTAGAGGCTGAACCAATCAATCTGCCCTTCTCAGAGGAAGAGTTAAATAAGGCTCTTTCCCTCAAGAAGGATAGTGCGGCTGGTGAGGACAAAGTAAAGTACCCAATGCTCAAACATCTGCCCAGAAATGCCAAAAAGATACTACTGAACTTCTTCAACACATCTTGGTTGACAGGGGAGGTACCTAAAGAATGGCGGAAAGCCAACGTCATCCCTCTTCCGAAACCGGGGAAAGAGAGAACAAAGGCAGAGTCCTATCGACCAGTAAGCTTGACATCCACACTGTGCAAAACCTTGGAGACAATGGTTAACATCTGACTTCAGTTCTACCTGGAGAGTAACCGACTGATCGACGAAAATCAAAGCGGGTTCAGGAAGGGACGATCAACAATGGACCACTTGGCGCGACTACAGCAAGTCATGTCTCAGGCACTCCTCTCGGGGCACCTGCTATGTGCCGTGTTTGTAGATTTAACCAAGGCTTTCGATTTAGTTTGGTTGGACGGGCTGCTTTTCAAGCTGGGACGTATCGGAATAACGGGCACAATGTTTCGGTGGATCAAAAGCTTTCTGAGCGATAGAAGGATGCAGGTGAATGTTGGCAGATTCCTGAGTGCTGAGCAAACATTAGAAAATGGCACGCCTCAGGGGTCTGTCATCAGTCCCACTCTCTTCAATATCATGATCAACGACATACAGAAATCTTCATATCTCGACGCCAGAACTGAGCTAGCAAAATTTGCTGACGACAGCACAATATGGCGGAAAGGGACGAGGTTCAAAAGAATATGCAAAAGGCCTTAGACAAATTCATGACATGGGCAAACGACTGGGGATTTAAGGTCTCAGAGAAGAAAACAGTCGGCATGCTTGTGTGCAGGGATAGAGGGATAAGCAGAATGACTCTGTGTATGAACGGGAAAACCATCGAGTTTAAAGACCAAACCAAGTTCCTTGGCGTAATCTTTGATCGAAGGCTGACCTGGAAACCGCACATCGACTGGACTGTAGATAGATGCTCCAAAGTCCTAAACTTAATGAGAAAAATAACGGGTAGCACCTGGGGAGCCAATAGAGTTACACTTATAATGGTGTATCGTGCTCTAATACGCTCTGTATTAGACTACGGATCTTTGGTCTTCATGAACTGCGCGCCAACACTCTTAAGTAAGCTTGACACCATCCAATACAAAGCTCTGTGTATTGCGACTGGCGTAGGGCTTGGGACCAGGAGAGAAGCATTAATACAGGAAGCCGGAGAGTTGCCCCTATCCCTAAGAAGAAAAGAACTAGCAACAAGGTATTGGGCTAAGATCTCGCAATTGGGCGAGAGATCCCCGGCCTTTGTCAGCCTAAAGAAGACAAGATATGTAAGAGATCCTAGAAAGAAAAGCTTTGGCCAGGGTATCAGGGAAACAGTCAAGGAACTACGACTGGAGGAGCTCGTGATAAACGAACACGACCCACCATCGATCGCTCCTTGGACACTCCCAATACCACCGGTCAATCTAGATCTGCTACAGAAAACCGACAAGAAAAACAACCCCACTGCAGCACGGGCTCTCTCTCTGGAACACCTGGAAGACAACTGGCCGTCGGATGACTGGGAACATGTTTATACGGATGGCCCACGCAATCCTGAAAGGGGCACCAGCTCGTTTGGTATATACCTGCCAAACGGGGAACAGGGAATAAGCAGGAAACTGCCCAATAACTGTTCGGTGTACACTGCAGAGATTGTGGCCATCCGTGATGCTATATCATGGATCTCTTATCAAAAGACTAGTAAGTTCGTCATCCCAAGCGACTCTCTGAGCAGTCTGATTTCAATCCAAAATGACAACTCGGAATCAAGACCAGAAGTCATTTTGGAAATCAGGCAGCTGTACCAGAGGGTCCTAGAGAAGGGAAGCAAATTAGAGCTCGTGTGGATTCCATCACATGTGAACATTAGAGGAAACGAGGAAGCAGATCGACTCGCAAATGAAGGTCTCGGGGACACAGCACCACTCCGCACCATAGAATACAGCACCACGGAGATCTACAGTATGGTAAAAAGACAGGTCAATTCACTCTGGGAATTAAAGCTCGTTGAACTTGACACATACAGATTCCGGCTGGATGACAAGATCTACACGAAGACAGCTATCAATCACCCTAGAAGAGATATATGCAAACTTATATCGAAACTAAGGGTGAAAGAGCGGCTGCGAGACTACAAACACCAAGTCATCGTCTGTGAGTGCGGAGAAGAATGTACCACCAACCATATCCTGGTAGACTGCGAGGTATACAAGGAAGAGAGAACGGAACTAGTGGAGATGATGGGGACCAACAACATACCGCTCAACACTAAGAACCTACTCTTTCCAAGACCCGATCTGAAGCTGCAAATCTTCGAACTAATTCACGATTTAATGAACACCGTTGGGTTATGTAGAATAGTGAAGTAAGAGGGGGCTACGATAAGACGAGCTCGGCATCTAAACACTAAACTACATAGGGGATATACACCAAAGTAGCGGGCTAGTGGAGTAAGGGAGGGTCACGGTTAGACGGGCTCGGCATCTAAACACTAATCCACTACAAAGACACCAAACCTGCAAAGTGGGATAAGTGGAGTAAGGGGAGGCCACGATAAGACGGGCCTGGCACCTAAACACTAAACCCCAAAAGATGACTTCTACCAATCCAGAGACGAGACGCATATATGTCTGCATAAATGCTGTCTCTACAGATCAACTACCAAACAATATGTGTTTTATTTTTATTAAATAAAGGGAAGAACTTCTCACTAAACCTACCCCATGGCCCGAGGCCGCAAATGGAAAGATTGCAAAATCATATTCTAAAAACAGGAAGAAGCCTCGGCTCTCCTATGTCTTGTCTGCGATATCACTTCTGTGGAAGCGGACGTTAAAACACCAGGTAGTAGTAGTAGTAGTGATCTCAAAATGCGGGTCCCGAGTGAACCTTGTACCGAGTCATCTAGGATTCGCAACGACTACAGTATTGGAAAGGATTAATGTGTATTTCTGTGTATGGTTTATCGTTTTAGAAACGTGGATTATGATTTGTTATTGTCCTGAATTTATCTATAGATTTAAGGTAAAGTCGTATCTATTAATTTTTAAAACACATTTTCAATTCAATGCCTAGGATTATCTCTTGGAATGTCAACGGGTTACGTGATAAAAAAAAAGTAAATAATATTATATGTGGAGATATCAATGAAATAATCGATCCTTTCCTGCATCGATGTAAAGGAATGTATATAAAAAAAATATTCATCATCAATGTTGAATTCAATATTAACTAGATCTGCTAAGCAGATATTAAAGCTATAGATTTAAGGAAGGTAAAGTCGTATCTATTAATTTTTAAAACACATTTTCAATTCAATGCCTAGGATTATCTCCTGGAATGTCAACGGGTTACATGATAAAAAAAAGTAAATATTCGATCCTTTCCTGCATCGATGTAAAGGAATGTATACAAAAAAAATATTCATCATCAATGTTAAATTCAATATTAACTAGATATGCTAAGCAGATATTAAAGCTTTCATATTCACAGTCACTTCCTGTCACATGTCATGGGTCATATAAATAATCTGAACAAGAAAAAAAAAATCATTAAAATCGGTCACAATGTACTTAAGTTAATGTGATTTTTCACTCGAAAACAACTTTGTCGACACGAAAAACTTCAAGTGCAAAATTCGCATTTTTGAAATATTCAAATACCAAAAATTCGACCCGTATCCCGGCTATCCTGAAATCAGAAAAAGGAGACGCACTGAACATACTATGCCCTATTGTGTTTGTTTAGAAGCCCGTAAATGTCGATTTTTCACTATTCGTCATATTCAATTCAAAATGGCGACTATCATTTGACCTAAATCAAAATTCTGCTCTGAACGTTTTTTAGGCCTTCCTTCAAGGATTCAGAAAATATAACTCCCAAGTCTGTAAGAAAAATATCAAAAAAGCCCTATTGATTTTTCGCATTTCAAGATGGTGGCACTTCCGGTTCGATCGACAAACTCCATGTTTTGTGTACGAATCAGTAATTACTTGTCTAGTATCGAAAAAATAAATTAGGTCATTCTGACCTATATTTCGACGATTTTTTTGAAAACTTTGATCCTTAATTTCACCAAGGGGAGATAATTTAGAAAATTTCTAATCATATTTTTGAAGTCGCATAGGTAAGATCTACTTACATACTAAATTTCATGAAAATCGTACAAATATTAAAGAAGTTGTCAAATTGGTCATAACTTCCGATTCGAAATCACAGCAACAAATTTTCGAAATTCGAAAATGTGAAACTGCAGATGAAAATGATTTTTTTCAAGGTATTCAAAGAAAAAAGAATTAGTAAAATCGGTCAAAAAATAACAAAGTTACGACTATGCATTGTCAGTTTTTTCGTCGTAAAATTCGATGATTTCGGATTCGTAAAACGTTTTGAAAATATATTTAAACAACGTTCGCACCCCATTTTATATAAACTGCAAAAGGGGTATTTGAATCTATTGAAACAATAAGTATAATGCCATCATGTATCTGAAAAATTACATCTACCTTTTGAACAAGCTGGGAAAAATACAAAACAGTATATTATATACAGAGTATGTTAACTCTTTTATTAGTTTCTCGTACGCAGGACAGGAAGTAGTTGTGCTTCAATATAAACAGGCCTGTTCCTTGCATTTAGATTTAGAGTTATGTGTGATTTTCAAAGAATTTAATCGAAAATCGCTGAAAATCAATAAGCTTCTTCGTCTCATGACCTTAAACACTGTGTATAAATCTAAAGTCAAACTGAATTTTGAAAGTGGTCAAGGGTCATAACTCTTGACAGTTATTATCGGAATTATTGAAAATATCAGTAGAACGTTAAACCCCTTTTCATTTCATTTTCGGCACACTTCTGACAATTTTAAAGAACCCATTTTACTGGATTCTAGACACATGGCTGTGCTTTTAATAATTATTGAACAATTAAACACACAATGGTTTATAAAGATTTGAAATATTTATTCATCCATGTTTGTATTGATTTTTACACATTCAACCAGTAATCATGTTTTGCATATAAATACAGATGTAAGAGAGATAACCTAAAATGGAATAAAGTTAAATATTTTTAATATTAAACATTGTTTTCATTCATATGTGTACTATATATAATGAGGTGCAGTGGACAGCCCTATGATAAAAAAAAACAAGCCAACAGTGAGACTGATGTCCCCCGCCGAAATCCCAAAATAAATAGATGACACATATTAATTAATCGCACATTTTTTTTTTCAAAAGTATGGAGAAATCAAACTATACAAAAGTTTCATCACTCTCTATCAAATAGAATCAAGATTATCTTGTCCCAAAGCATCGACCAATGAAATTGATTAGCTCTGCTTAGCTTCAGCTCGAAATGTTAATCATTGAACTCAGTCAAGACATTCACCTAGTGAACATATACATCAAGTTTAAACATTCTACCTCAATTAAAAGCAGAGTTGTTATGTTTCAAAGTCTTGACCAATCAAATTGCTCATCGCTGTCACTTCACTATAACCACAGTTACCATGCCCCAAAGCATCAACCAATCAGATTGCTTATCTCTGCTTACCCTAAGCAGAAAATGCTCATCTTCGACCAAGTTTTGACATTTTAACTCAATTAGAAAGAGAGTCATTGTGTTCCAAAGTTTCGGCCAATCAAATTGCTTAACGCTCCGCTTACCCTGAGCAGAAAATGCTCATTATTGAACATAGTCAAGGTATTTATGTAATGAAACTATAGACCAAGTCTCATCACTCTCACATAATTAGACTTAAAGTTATCGTGTCCCAAAGCATCAACCAATCAAATATCTGCTTACCCTAAGCAGAAAATGCTCATCTTCGAACTCCATCAAGGTATCGACCTAATAAACACTTACACCAAGTTTGCAACATTCTAATTCAATAAGGAGGAGGGGATCACGTGGCTTTGTGGGTAAGGCACTGGCTCGCTAGCCTTGAGGTCGGGTGTTCTACCCCTGCATTGGCCGAGAAAGTTCATCTCGATTTTCCGGCGTGGCTTCCCCTTGTCAGTGAAGCAGAACGGAGGGCCTGGCAAGGACAGCTGTCTAGTCATTCGGATGGGACGAAAAACAGAGGCTCTGTGTACACACTGGCGTGCACGTAAAAGATCCCTTGGCAGTTGGAATTCGATATAAGAAAGGGTGTAGCGCCGCTGCCCGGGCAAAATTTCCCTCATAGCACAATGTATGGCGTATGCCTGACGCCCGTCTTCAATTTGCCCAGGTTAGGTGCAGATAGTAGGACGTTAAATCCCATTTCATTTCATTTCAATAAGGAGGAGAGTTATTGTGTCCCAAAGAGTGTGACAGACAGACTGACGGATGGACAGAAAGACAGACGTACGAACCCATTTTAACAGTCCAATTAATTAGAAACGGTAATGTTCCTTTATTACCAGGGTTTGGGGGGGGGGGGGGTCGAATGGTAAGCAATGCGCGGTGTATCATAAGGTCTGTCATTGAGGCAGCTGGCGTGGTTTCGATTTTATCTAAAATTGTACTAAAATGCAGATACATGTAGGGGGATCACGTGGCTAAATGGGTAGACGCTGGCTCGCTAGTCTGGAGGTCGGGTGTTCGATTCCTGCATTGGTCGAGAAAGTTCATCTCAATTTTCCGGCATGGTTTCCTCTCGTCATTGATGCAGAACTGAGGTCCTGACAAGGACAACTGTCTAGTCGTATGGATGGGCAAAAAAGGTCCCGTGTATTCATTTGCACGCAAGTAAAAGATCCCTTGGCAGTTAGAAATTGATATAAAAGTAGGCCGTAGCGCCACTGCCCGTGCAAAATTTCCCTCATGGCACACTGTATGGCGTATGCCCGTCTTCCATTAGCCCAGGTTAGGTGTAGAAGAGTAGGACGTTAAACCCCATTTCATTTCTTTTCTCTATAAACCAATATACGCTACCCATTTATACTCAAACTGCAGGAGAAAAGTGGAAAGTGGGACCTTAAGCCTCATTCTATATATTCTTACAATAGCACATCGGGATTAACGCCGTTCACCAAGTAAGCCCCATCAATTTATTCATCAATTCAAATTACGTGGGGGTTTGGATAGCGTAGTGGTGTAGAGTCTACTTGTACGGACGTGAAAAAAAAAGGAGGTCCTGTGTATACATTTGCGTGCACGTAAAAGATCCCCTGGCAGTTGGAACTCGATATAAAAGTAGGGTTTAGCGCCGCTGCCCGGGCAAAAGTTCCCTCATAGCCCACTGTATGGTGTATACCCGTCTTCAATTAGCCCAGGTTAGGTGTTGAAGAGTAGGACGTTAAACCCCATTTCATTTCATTTCATTTCATTTCATTTCTCTATAAACCAATATACGATACCCATTTATACTCGAACTGCAGGAGAAAAGTGGAAAGTGGGACTTTAAGCCTCATTCTATATATTCTTACAATAGCACATCGGGATTAACCCTGTTCACCAAGTCAACCCCATCAATTTATTTATCAATTCAAATTACGTGGGGGTTTGGATAGTGTGGCGGTGTAGAGTCTAGTTGTACGGATGGGACGAAAAAATGAGGTCATGTGTATACATTTTCGTGCACGTAAAAGATCCCTTGGCAGTTGGAACTCGATATAAAAGTAGGATTTGGCGCCGCTGTCCGGGCCAAATTTCCCTCATAGCACACTGTATTAGCTCAGGTTGGTTGTAGAAGAGTAGGTCATTAAACCCCATTTCATTTCACTATAACCCAATATACGATACCCATATATACTCAAACTGCAGGGAAAAAGTGAAAAGTGGGACTTTAAGCCCCATTCAATATATTCTTACAATAGCACGTCACCAAGTCAACCCCATCAATTTATCAATTTAAATTACATGGGGGTTGGGATAGCATAGTGGTCTAGAGTGCCCCGCTTCGACCTGTAGCTGACCGATCACCTCTGGCTTGTGGTTGTAGTTTCGATCCCTGATGTGAGCTTATGTGGCTTGGAGACAGTGGCGCCTTCTCAACCTAGTGGGTTAATTCCAGATACGTCGGTTTCCTCCCAAAGGAGAGAACCCTGCGCATTCGTTGAGATAAGCACTAAGAACAACAAAAGTGGACATTAAGCACTAAGAACAACAATAACATTTGCAAAGTTATACAAGTAAACCTAAAATGCAGATTTCATTCTGTTTAAATGTACTTAAATAGATTTTATTTTGGAGAATCTTAAAATGACGACCACTTTGATTCGGTTAAAAGACTAAAAAGGTGAAATAATTTTTTTATTAAAGGGCTATAACACTTTCATTTTATTTCAAGTCTCTGTAGCTTCAATTTTTCTGTTGAAAATACACCAGACATACTGCAGCACCATATAATAAAATTTAAAAGTGATGGCCAAGTTTCAACTCCTCTGACAAATGAAATAGCAGTCTGAATTATGATAGCCAACTTGTATAGCTGTGCAAATGTGTCCAGTTTAGAAGTGCCAGAAATTGGACACGTACGTCCATTCACATTCCATTGCAAAATAAAGAAAACAATTCTATGAGAGGGTGTCGTTGTTTGTCGGTTTCTCCTTCATAGAGACATCTTGTTTACATGTCTTCTTATAACACGAGGCATGGTACAAGACTTTAATAGACACAGGGTCAAAAAAGGCACAGAGATCTTTGGGTTATAAAAAACACTCATTTCAAGTTTTAGCGAACGGAACTAAAATCTTTGGGACATAAAGAGAGAGAGAGAGAGAAATGGGGTTTAACGTCCACTCGACACAAACTAGGTCATTTTGGGACTAACACATTGTTTAATTTTATTTCAATAATTCGCTTTGGTCTTTAGCAGTGGGAGGAAACCGGAATAGCCGGAGAAAACCCACGAAGTAGGACAGGCGACCCTACTCCTTGCCACATACAACCGGGGATTCGAAACCATGCCAGTTGACTCAATGGCAGACCATATGATACAGCGTGCGCACGCTCGTTAACCATATGGCCATCCCCCCCCCCCTCGCCTTTGGGACATAAAGAGAAACGTTTCAAGTTCCATCAAAATCAGATCAAAACTGTGGCTTCTAGACTAAGACTTGAAGATCCACAACCTTGATATACTATATTTTTACATGATTTGCGAACGAGCAATGAATATATATGTCCACATGGAAATGTGGGCGTAATATATACTATTCAAAAAAAGTAGGGGATATTTGATTTTTAAGTGTTATTAAAGTCACCTAATGAAATTGACGAAGAAACAAATGACAAAATGAAATGAAGTTCACATTCATCGATTTATTCCAAATGATCGTTAGACTAAGTAAGGCACAGACTGACCATTATAAGGGTAAAATGATACCCGGGGTCAAACAGCAAAGTTACCACAGCATCACAACAAAGTCAGTAACGGGTAAATCCTCCTCTGTTTGCCAAACAAGCATTGATCCGACGTGGCATACTCCTAATGAGACGTCTAAGGTCATTTTGGTCCAGATTGTCCCATTCCTGTTGCAACGCAGCAGCAAGTTCTTGGACATTGGCAGGACGTTGTTGACGTTGACGTAACCTCTGTCCAAGCATGTCCCAGACATGCTCGATGGGGGAGAGGTCGGGACTCAGTGCTGGCCAAGGTAATGTGGTGATGTTCTGTTGTTGGAGGTAACCTGTAACGATCCTGGCCCTGTGACATCTTGCGTTGTCATCCTGGAAGATGAAACGGCGGCCATGACGTCGTGCGAACGGCACAACATGGACTGCCAAGATGTTGTCCCGGTAGTACTGGCCTGTAACACGCCCTGCAACAACATGTAAAGCCGTTCTTCCAGCAACAGTGATGCCTCCCCACACCATAACAGAACCACCCCCAAATCGATCATGTCTGATGACGTTAACGTCTTGGAAGCGCTCGTTTCGACGACGCCACACCCTCCTACGTCTGTCCAAAAAATCAACAGTGAACCTTGACTCATCTGAAAACATCACATTGCTCCAGCGTCGATTATCCCAGTGTTGACGATCCCTACACCAACGACGTCTTGCCTGAATGTGATGATCTCTCAAACAAGGGATCACGTGAGGACGTCGGGCGCGAAGGTGACCCCTATGCAGTCGATTCCGAATCGTCTGGCCACTCACTCTCACACCAGTGTCTGTTTGAAGACGAGCGCTGATCTGATTTGCTGTGATGACACGATTTCTCAAGGCCAAGGTACGGATAAATCGATCCTGGGCTTGAGTTGTCGCCCTTGGTCGACCTGAGCGTGGTCTGTCCTGTACAGATTGTGTATCACGGTATCTGGACCATAGCCTGCTTATGACAGACCGAGAAACAGTCATCGTCCGCGCCACAACCGCCTGTGTTGTGCCGATCTGTAGCATGCCAAGGGCACGTAACCTTTCATTTTGGGTAAGCCGACGCATATCAAAATTTGTTTTCTGGTCACTAAAACAATTAAACTGATGTTTCAACCCTGGAATTCAATGCCACAATGACTGTAACATTCAAAGTCAGAGTCGTGCAAATCTTGGGTTGGACCCCCATGATGATCCCAAGCATCACCTGCATTCCATGCGGTAGCTATTGGTGCGTTTGGGTGTCACAAGTAACTGGAAATGTTTCTTCTGTTAGGTTCTATAGTGACTTTTTTCGTAGTCATTTGCATATTTTAGTATTATGCCCCCAAAATCAAATATCCCCTACTTTTTTTGAATAGTATATAATAACAGCATAATTACCTTTAACTAACTAGTATTCTCCATTCCTTTTTTGCAGCTTGTAATAATTTATCAGAACCTGTTTCAGAGGTTAACGGTACCGGTACCACCAGTTTTTTTTACAGTTCTTTTTACAGTAGGCCCTAAATATACCAACAGTGTTTTGGCGCTATTGCACTTTCGCACCTCTACTACTCTAGTTCGGCAATGTTTTTGCTTTTGTCTTCTTTAGTCATTAGTTCGATTAGAACAAACACACTCATTTGGCAGGACATGTTTTAACCCTCTTTGACTCTTTCACTAACTTTCAGTCATTTAGTCGATCGGTGATCGTAGTATTTTGTGAGGAAAAAACAAGAAGGTCTTCACTTCTTAAGGATAGGCCTATACCATCTCTCTCTTGTCTTTAACTATTGGCCTTTGCATGTATTTGATTTTCTTGTCGGTAAGCCAAACAAACCCGTCGGCGAATGCAACGGCCATATAGGCTGCCCGCGTCATTATGGACCCAACACAAACGACCTTTTGGAATCAGTATGACGACGGTTCGGACTTACTTAGCGACGTTTCGTGTTCCGATGAATAATTAAAAGATTGTTTAAAATTTATAAGATATATAGTATCGTGGGACCTCTTAATAACCATGTCCTTTATGTTAATAGATATTTTCTTTTGTGTTTTGAATTGGCCTATTTCCAATAAATTAATCAGCAACTTTTTATATACTATAGATAGTACAGATATAAACAAATAAATCATTCTTTTCGTAAGTGCGTTATAAACGACTCCATGTGCTCTATGTTGATTGGCTGATTATAAATTGATTTGACAGTTGTGTTCAAGTTATTCCCGAGTCCGAAGCGTCACTTACACAAGTCCGAAATGTCACCTAACCGAGTCCAAAACGTCGACGTCATATGATTGGCTAAACAGTTAAAACTGACTATTGCTACCTTAAACAAAAGAATGTAATTTTAAATGCTAATTACTAATTAGTAAACCATTGTTTTTCGGGAATACATTTGATTTTTAGGCTCATACATTATCAGACTTAATTATCAAATAGAGACATACCCTTCACAGCTTATTTATGAGGCACTTTAATTGTCACAATGTTCAACTACGGTATACATCTAATGTAGTCTATCTCTATATTAGTGTATACCAGTATAGGATAAGTAAACGGTATTTGTCAGTAATATTCCGTGATTTTGGATTCATAAACCATTTTTAAAATATATCCATTCCAAAGCCACCACTCATTCACGGAATAAGGCTATCCAGAAATGCATTAATTTCGGAAATAGGAGACGTATTCACGGGTAATGACGGCCTATTCCGAGTATTTCCAAGCCGTTTTGGGGGAATTTTTCACTCGTAAACAACTTTGTCGGCACTGAAAACGTCAAAAGCGAAATTTGAAATTTTGAAATATTCAAATACCAAAAATTCGACCAAACTATCCCGAAATGTATTAATTTAAGAAATACCAGACGAACCGGGCGAAATTTTCTGTTTTATCAATTTTACAGTACCATTGATTACCAACCAATTATTACGAAACTTTAAAAATAAAAGAGAAAGAGAGAAATGCGGCTTAACGTCCATTCGACACAAACGAGGTCATTTCGGGACTAACATATGTCTTTTAATTTTATTTAAAAACTTCCCTTGCGCGTACGGGTCTTTAGCCGTGGGAGGAAACCGAAGGACACGGAGAAAACCCACGAGGTTGGACACCATACTCCATGTCAAGTGCAACCTGGAAATCGAAACGACGCCGGTTGACTCAATGACAGACGTTACGATACAGCGCGCACATGCTAACCATTCAGCCACTCAGCCTCCCTAAAATCGGGAAATTGCTGACTTACAGCAAGAAACATTTCAACCGGGCATTTCAATCGAAACAACGCCAGTTGACTCAATGACAGACGTTACAATACAGAGCGCAGGTGCTAACCATTCAGCCACGCAACCTCGCTAAATTTGGCAAATTGCTGACCTACAGCGAGAAACATTTCAACCGGGAGAAATTTTCTATTTTAACAGTTTAATTTGCACGGTACCTTTAATTATCAACCGAATATTACAAAACTTTTTAAAAATAAGCTCCCCCTGACCAGCTTAATCGTTCGCAATAAACGTTTGCCCCTTAAAATCGGCAAATTGCTGACTTTAAAGTGAGAAACATTACAACCGGGCGAAATTTTCTGTTTTATCACTTTTTCAGTACCTTTGATTACCAACCGATTATTACAAAACTTTAAAAAAAAAAGAGAAAGAGAGAAATGCGGCTTAACGTCCATTCGACACAAACTAGGTCATTTCGGGACTAAAATATATTTTTTAATTCTATTTAAAAACTTCCCTTGCGCGAACGGGTCTTTAGCCGTGGGAGGAAACCGAAGGACACGGAGAAAACCCACGAGGTTGGACACCATACTCCATGTCACGTGCAACCTGGAAATCGAAACGACGCCGGTTGACTCAATGACAGACGTTACGATACAGCGCGCGTATGCTAACCATTCAGCCTCCCTAAAATCGGAAATTTTCTGTTTTAACAGTTTAATTTGCACGGTACTTTATATAGTTACCAACCGATTATTACAAAACTTTTGAAAATAAGCTCCAACTGACCAGCTTAATCGTATGCAATAAACGTTTGGCCTTAATTGAAAGTTCTGCACCGAGAAAGTTCATCTCGATTTTTCTGCCTGGTTCCCTCTTGTCAGTGAGGCAGAACGGAGGGCCTGACAAGGACAGCTGTCTAGTCGTTCGGATGGGACGAAAAACCAAGGTCCCGTGTACACATTGGAGTGCACTTAAAATATCCCTAAGCAGTTGGAATCGATACTGTTTATTAAGCTCTATACGATGACTATGCAAACCATTATTAATTGATGAATGTGTTAAAATGTACAAAATATAAACAGTATTAATCTAAATCAATAACATAAATGATTACAATTTTTGTTTTAGATAGTTTTAAAATAGAAAACAAATAATTATATCAAATCAAACCTATTCAATTTCAATTAATATGATGACTGGCTGCAAAGTTCTAAGCCTATGTGTGCAAGACCTATATAATGTTGATGTTTCCTTTTATTTTTCTATATAGTTTCCATCCAAGCTCAATTTTTTCATCAGTTATTTTCGGTGATTTTGGATTCGCAAAACGTTTTGAAAATATATTGATTCCAAGGCCACCACCCATTTTTGAAAGGAGGCTAACCAGAAAAGTAAAATAGATCACAAAATCACGAAGTAACACAGCTGTCAAGGTCAATTTTTTCATCAGTTGTTTTCGGTGATTTTAGCTTCGCAAAACGTTTTGAAAATATATTGATTCCAAGGCCACCACCCATTTTTGAAAGGAGGCTAACCAGAAATGTATTGATTTCCCAGATTTGAGACGAAATCGCGAAACTGCGATCTATTTGATTATTTTCAAGCTGTTAATCGGAGTTATTCACGCGAAAACAACTTTGTCGGCACGGAAAACATCAAAGGCGAAATTTGAAATTTTGAAATTTGCAAATAACAAAAATTCGACAATGAGCCAGGCTATCTCCAAATGTATTAATTTCAAAGATAGGAAACGAATTCAACAAACTACGGTCTATTCTGATAATTTACATGCCCTTTAATGTCCATTTTTCACTATTTCTGATATTCAATTCAATATGGTGACTATCCATTGACTTAAATCAAAATTCTACTGCCAACATTTTATAGCCATCCCTTCAAGGATTCAGAAAATATAACCCCCGTGTCTGTATGTAAAATAGAAAAATGGCGTTTGAGATTTTTACATTTCAAGATGGTGGCACTTCCGGATTGAGCTACAAACTCCATTTTATGTGTACGAATCAGTGGTCTCGTAGCTAGTACCTAAAAAAAATTCAAGATGATCTGACCTATATTTCGTCGATTTTTTTGAAAATTTCGATCCTCAATTTCTCCAAGGGGAGATAATTTAGAAAATTTCTAAAGTCATTTTTCAAGTCGCATCATTAAGGTCTACTTACATATTAAATTTCATGAAAATCGTACAACTACTAAAGAAGTTGTCGAGTTGGTCTAAACTTCCGGTTCGAAATCACAGCAACGAATTTTCGAAATTCGAAAATCCGAAATTGCAGATTTGAAGTAAATGTCTCAAGGTACTCATAGAGAAAAGAATTAATTAAATAGGTCAAATAATCACAAAGTTACAGCATTGTAGGTCAAATGCATTCGTTCGTAAAATTCGGTGATTTCGGATTCGTAAAACGTTTTGAAAATATATTTAGTCAAGGTTCGCACCCCATTTTTCAGGGGGTAGGTCAAAGTTTCAGAAAGATCCTATGGTTAGATTCTGAGAAATCCGATTTACAGAAAATACACAAAAAAAAATAATAATAACTAGATCTGCTAAGCAGATATTAAAGCTTTCATATTCACAGTCACTTCATGTCACATGTCATGGGCCATATAAATAATCCGAACAAGAAAAAATAAATCATTAACATCGGTCACAATCTAGTGAAATAAAAATGTGATTTTTCACTCGTAAACAACTTTGTCGGCACGAAAATCATCAAAGGCAAAATTCGAATTTTTGAAATATTCAAATACCAAAAATTCGACCCGTATCCCGGCTATCCTGAAATGTATTAATTTCAGACATAGGAGACGCATTGAACATACTATGCCCTATTATGTTTGTTTACAAGTCCGTAAATGTCGATTTTTGTCCCCCGCCTTTCGAAGAAAGTTGGGGGACTATTAAAATGGGTTCGTCCGTCTCTCTGTCTGTCTGTCCATCACACTTTTTGGGACACAATAACTCTCTTCCTAATTGAGCTAGAATGTTCAAACTTGGTGTATGTGTTTATTGGGTCAATGCCTTGATGGAGTTCGAAGATAAGCATTTTCCGCTTATGGTAAGCAGAGATAAGCAATTTGATTGGTTGATGCTTTGGGACACGATAACTTTAGTTCTAATTAAGTGAGATTGATGAAACTTGGTGTATAGTTTCATTACAGTAATACCTTGACTAAGTTCGATAATGATCATTTTCTGCTCAGGGTAAGCAGAGCGATACGCAATTTGATTGGTCGAGACTTTGGAACACAATAACTCTCCTTCTAATTGAGTTAAAATGTTCAAACTTGGTGTATATGTTTATTAGGTCAATGCCTTGATGGAGTTCGAAGATGAGCATTTTCCGCTTAGGGTAAGCAGAGATAAGCAATTTGATTGGTTGATGCTTTGGGACACGATAACTTTAGTTCTAATTAAGTGAGAGTGATGAAACTTGGTGTATAGTTTCATTACAGTAATACCTTGACTAAGTTCGCTAATGAGCATTTTCTGCTCAGGGTAAGCAGAGCGATACGCAATTTTATTGGTCGAGACTTTGGAACACAATAACTCTCCTTCTAATTGAGTTAAAATGTTCAAACTTGGTGTATATGCTTATTAGGTCAATGCCTTGATGGAGTTCGAAGAAGAGCATTTTCCGCTTAGGGTAAGCAGAGATAAGCAATTTGATTGGTTGATGCTTTGGGACACGATAACTTTAGTTCTAATTAAGTGTGAGTGATGAAACTTGGTGTATAGTTTCATTACAGTAATACCTTGACTAAGATCGATAATGAGCATTTTCTGCTCAGGGTAAGCAGAGCGATAAGCAATTTGATTTGCCGAGAATTTGGAACACAATAACTCTCCTTCGACTTGAGTTAAAATGTTCAAAATTGGTGTGTATGCTTATTAGGTCAATGTCTTGATGGAGTTCGAAGATGAGCATTTTCTTCTTAGGGTAGGCAGAGATAAGCAATTTGATTGGTTGATACTTTGGGACAAGATAACTTAGGTTCATCTTGATTGATGATTTTTATGCCAATACAATGACTGCATTCTCATTCAGTAATGGATTCGACAGTAACTGTATAGAAACGATTGACTCGGACACAAGGGCTCTTTCCCTTGGCTAGAGGGGCCCTTTTGTCAAGCGTGGGGGCCCTTTTGTCTGCCTTTAGGGTCCCCCTCACTAGGGTACATTTTCATTTTTCTCGTCGGTTTTAGCATTTTTCTTTATAAAGATGACACTTCGTGTACAGTTTGATTGCTCGATACGTTTGAAAAAAAATAAATGTGCGATTAATTAATATGTGTCATCTATTTATTTTGGGATTTCGGCGGGGAACATCAGCCTCACTGTTGGCTTGTTAACTATGTTTCATATTCACTTCAAAATGGCGACCATCAGCTGACCTAAATCAAAATTCTGCTCTGAACGTTTTTTGGGTTTTCCTTCAAGGATTCAGAAAATGTAACTCCCATGTCTGTAAGTGCAATATCGCAAAAGTTCTATTGTTTATCACGTTTCAAGATGGTGGCACTTCCGGTTCGATCGACAAACTCCGTGTTTTGTGTACGAATCAGTAATTACTTGTCTAGTATCGAAAAAATAAATAGGACCTTTATTTCGACGATTTTTTTGAAAAATTTGATTCTTAATTTCACCAAGGGGAGATAATTTAGAAAATTTTAAAAGTCATTTTTCAAGTCGCATCAGTAATGTCTACTTACATACTAAATTTCATGAAAATCGTACAACTATTAAAGAAGTTGTCAAGTTGGCCTCAACTTCCGGTTCGAAATCACAGCGACGAATTTTCGAATATTACAAAACTTTTAAAAATAAGCTCCCCCTGACCAGCTTAATCGTTCGCAATAAACGTTTTTGCCCCTTAAAATCGGCAAATTGCTGACTTTAAAGTGAGAAACTTTATGGTTTATTACTTTACAGTACCATTGATTACCAACCGATTATTACAAAACTTTAAAAATAAAAGTGAAAGAGAGAAACTCGGCTTAACGTCGATTCGACACAAACGAGGTCATTTCGGGACTAACACATGTCTTTTAATTTTATTTAAAAACTTCCCTTGCGCGTACGGGTCTTTAGCCGTGGGAGGAAACCGAAGGACACGGAGAAAACCCACGAGGTTGGACACCATACTCCATGTCACGTGCAACCTGGAAATCGAAACGACGCCGGTTGATTCAATGACAGACGTTACGATACAGCGCGCACATAATAACCATTCAGCCTCCCTAAAATCGGGAAATTGCTGACTTATAGCAAGAAAGATTTCAACTGGGCGAAATTTTCTGTTTTAACAGTTTAATTTGCACGGTACTTTAATTACCAACCGATTATTACAAAACTTTTGAAAATAAGCTCCAAATGTCCAGCTTAATCGTATGCAATAAACGTTTGGCCTTAATTGAAAGTTCTGCACCGAGAAAGTTCATCTCGATTTTCCTGCCTGGTTCCCTCTTGTCAGTGAGGCAGAACGGAGGGCCTGACAAGGACAGCTGTCTAGTCGTTCGGATGGGACGAAAAACCAAGGTCCCGTGTACACATTGGAGTGCACTTAAAATATCCCTAAGCAGTTGGAATCGATACTGTTTATTAAGCTCTATACGATGACTATGCAAACCATTATTAATTGATGAATGTGTTAAAATGTACAAAATATAAACAGTATTAATCTAAATCAATAACATAAATGGTTACAAATTTTTTTTTAGATAGTTTTAAAATAGAAAAGAAATAATTATATCAAATCAAACCTATTCAATTTCAATTAATATGATGACTGGCTGCAAAGTTCTAAGCCTATGTGTGCAAGACCTATATAATGTTGATGTTTCCTTTTATTTTTCTATATAGTTTCCATCCAATGTCAATTTTTTCATCAGTTATTTTCGGTGATTTTGGATTCGCAAAACGTTTTGAAAATATATTGATACCAAGGCCACCACCCATTTTTGAAAGGAGGCTAACCAGAAATGTATTGATTTCCCAGATTTGAGACGAAATCGCGAAACTGCGATCTATTTGATTATTTTCAAGCTGTCAATCGGAGTTATTCACGCGAAAACAACTTTGTCGGCACGGAAAACATCAAAGGCGAAATTTGAAATTTTGAAATTTGCTAAAAACAAAAATTCGACAATAAGCCAGGCTATCCCCAAATGTATTAATGTCAAAGATATGAAACGAATTCAACAAACTATGGTCTACCCTGATAATTTACATGCCCGTTAATGTCCATTTTTCACTATTTCTGATATTCAATTCAATATGGTGACTATCCATTGACTTAAATCAAAATTCTACTGCCAACATTTTATAGCCATCCCTTCATGGATTCAGAAAATATAACCCCCGTGTCTGTATGTAAAATAGCAAAATGGCGTTTGAGGTTTTTACATTTCAAGATGGTGGCACTTCCGGGTTGAGCTACAAACTCCATTTTTTGTGTACGAATCAGTGGTCTCGTAGCTAGTAAACAAAATAAAATTCAAGTTGATTTGACCTATATTTCGTCGATTTTTTTGAAAATTTCGATCCTCAATTTCTCCAAGGGGAGATAATTTAGAAAAAAAATAAAGTCATTTTTCAGGTCGTATCATTAAGGTCTACTTACATATTAAATTTCATGAAAATCATACAACTACTAAAGAAGTTGTCGAGTTGGAATAAACTTCCGGTTCGAAATCACATCGATGAATTTTCGAAATTCGAAAATCCGAAATTGCAGATTTGAAGTAAATGTCTCAAGGTACTCATAGAAAAAAGAATTAATTAAATAGGTCAAATAGTCACAAAGTTACAGCATTGTAGGTCAAATGCATTTGTTCGTAAAATTCGCTGATTTCGGATTCGTAAAACGTTTCGAAAATATATTTAATCAAGGTTCGCACCCCATTTATGGGGGGGGGGGGGGTAGGTCAAAGTTTCAGAAAGATCCTATCGTTAGATTCTGAGAAATCCGATTTGCAGAAAATACACAAACAAAAAAATAATAATAACTAGATCTGCTACTGTCCCATGCAGATATGAAAGCTTTCATATTCATCGTCACGTGTCATCGATTATATCAAGTATCTCAAATAAAAGGATAAGAATAACAAACTATCAAAATTGGTCAAAAACTCGCGAAGTTACAAGTCTAAATATAGTATGAAACATTGAGTAATCTGAAAACTAAAGGGAAATAACTGATACTTGTGTTGCTGTAATCGGGATGAATGAGATAACTTTGAACAAAACTAAAACTTTTTGAATCAGGTTGAACTCAACTGTTTGAATATGTACGTTAAATATGTAGATTTGGAAAATTATAAAGACATAATATCAAAATCGGTCAAAAACTCACAAAGATACAAATCTAAATGTAGTGAGAAACATTGCACCCGGGCAAAAAAATAATCTTTAAACTAAAGGGAAATAACTGAAACTTGTATAGCTGTAATCGGGCTTCCAAGATATGTTATATAATTATGGTTTCCAATATGTTTGGTTATAAGTAGGAAATCGTGACGACTTCTTAAGCATGTTTTAAACAAAGCGTCATAGACTGCAATATACAAGAATGGCACTCTGTAGTAAAAAAAACAGGCCAGAAATTTCTATGCAGAAATTAAATAATTGCTAGAACCAGAAAAATATTTATCCACTATAATAAATAAGCAACATAGAGAAAATGAAATGAAATTGAATGGGGTTTAACGTTCTACTGTTCTGCTCCTACAATGGGCTAATGAAGACGGGCATACGCCATAAAGTGTGCAATGAGGGAAATTTTACCCGGGCAGCGGCGTTACGGCCTACGAGGTTGGTAAGGCGACCATACTCCTTGTCACGTACAACCAAGAAATCGAAACAAGGACAGTTGACTCAATGACAGACGTTATGATACAGAGCGCACGTGCTAACCATTCAGCCACGCAACCTCCCTAAAATCGGCAAATTGCTGACCTACAGCGAGAAACATTTCAACCGGGCCAAATTTTCTATTTTAACAGTTTAATTTGCACGGTACCTTTAGTTATCAACCGAATAGTACAAAACTTTTAAAAATAAGCTCCCCCTGACCAGCTTAATCGTTCGCAATAAACGTTTGCCCCTTAAAATCGACAAATTGCTGAATTTAAAGTGAGAAACATTACAACCGGGCCAAATTTTCTGTTTTATCACTTTAACAGTACCTTTGATTACCAACCGATTATTATAAAACTTTAAAAAGAGAAAGAGAGAAATGCGGCCTAACGTCCATTCGACACAAACTAGGTCATTTCGGGACTAACATATGTTTTTTAATTTTATTTAAAAACTCCCCTTGCACGTACTGGTCTTTAGCCGTTGGGAGGAAACCGAAGAACACGGAGAAAACCCACGAGGTTGGACATTATACACCATGTCACGTGCAACCTGGAGATCGAAACGACGCCCGTTGACTCAATGACAAAGGTTACGATACAGCGAGCACATGCTAACCATTCAGCCATCCAGCCTCCTGGAATTCGGAAAATTGCTGACTTATAGCAAGAAACATTTCAACCGGGCGAAATTTTCTGTTTTAACAGTTTAATGTGCACGGTACTTTAATTACCAACCGATTATTACAAAACGTTTGAAAATAAGCTCCAACTGACCAGCTTAATCGTATGCAATAAACGTTTTGCCTGAATTGAAAGTTCTGCACAGAAAGTTCATCTCGATTTCCCGGCGTGGTTCCCTTGTCAGTAAGGCAGAACGGAGGGCCTGACAAGCACAGCTGTCTAGTCCTTCGGATGGGACGAAAAACCAAGGTCCCGTGTACACATTGGAGTGCACGTAAAATATCCCTAAGCAGTTGGAATTCGATACTGTTGAATAAGCTCTATACGATGACTAAATGCGTAGATTGTAGTCACCCACACTTCATGTTTCGCTCAACAATGAAAGGGTGCCGTTTTCAATGTTCGATCCTTTTGTTCTTCTACTCCTGATATGTTGGACTGTTGATCGATGGTTTCATATAAAAGACTACCAATAAGACTCTTTGTAGAAGAAGTTCCCAAAAAATAGTATGTTGACTTTACGAGAAAGACCTCTAAACATGCTCCAAATTGTAAAAATACGACTTTTTGGATTTTCAATCTCTTTTTTTCGGCTATCCCTGATATTTAAAAAAAAATGATACAATCATTTCACACAACAGGCTACCTATTAGACTCTCTATTGACAAAAGTTTCACCGCCCTCCCTTCATTATAACCGAAGTTATCGTGCCCTAAAGAATCAACAAATCAGCATGCTTATCTCTGCTTACCCTAAGCAGAAAAGAAAATGCTCATCTTTGAACTCCATCATAACATTGACCTAGTGAACGTCTAAACCAAATTTGAACATTCTAGCTTAATTATTGTGTTCCGAAGTCCGGGCCTTTCAAATTGCTTCTATTTTTCATTTTCAATTCAAAATTGTGACCATCACATGACCGAAATCAAAATTCTGATCCGATAGATTTTTAGGCATTCCTTCAAGGATTCCGAAAATATAACTCCCGAGTCTCTAAGTAAAATAGCAAAA
This sequence comes from Patella ulyssiponensis, assembly GCA_963678685.1. NCBI lineage: Eukaryota > Metazoa > Mollusca > Gastropoda > Patellidae > Patella > Patella ulyssiponensis. Next base: position 51,088,921 of record OY783228.1, on the reverse strand, counting down.
AAGCCTTATTGATTTTTCACGTTCAAAGATGGTGGCACTTCCGGTTCGATCGACAAACTCCATATTTTGTGTACGAATCAGTAATTCCTTGTCTAGTATCGAAAAAAATTTTTTAGGTCATTCTGACCTATATTTCGACCATTTTTTTGATAACTTTGATCCTTAATTTCACCAAGGGGAGATAATTTAGAAAATTTCTAATTATATTTTTGAAGTCACGTCGGTAAGATCTACTTGTATACTAAATTTCATGAAAATCGTACAACTATTAAAGAAGTTGTCAAATTGGTCTAAACTTCCGGTTCGAAATCACAGCGACGAATTTTCGAAATTCGAAAATGTGAAACTGCAGATGAAAATGATTTTTTTCAAGGTATTCAAAGAAAAAAGAATTAGTAAAATCGGTCAAAAAATAACAAAGTTACGACTATGCATTGTCAGTTTTTTCGTTCGTAAAATTCGGTGATTTCGGATTCGTAAAACGTTTTGAAAATATATTTAAACAACGCTCGCACCTCATTTTTGGGGGGGGGGGGTAGGTCAAAGTTTTAGAAAGATCCCATGGTTAGATTCTGAGAAATCCGATTTGCAGAAAATACACAAAAAAAAAATAACTAGATCTGCTACTGTCCCATGCAGATATGAAAGCTTTCATATTCATCGTCACGTGTCATCGATTATATCAAGTATCTCAAATAAAAGGATAAGAATAACAAACTATCAAAATTGGTCAAAAACTCGCGAAGTTACAAGTCTAAATATAGTATGAAACATTGAGTAATCTGAAAACTAAAGGGAAATAACTGATACTTGTGTTGCTGTAATCGGGATGACTCCCGACTTCAAAACTTTCAGAAAAATGAAATGAAAATGGTAAGAAAACATCGAAAAATTAAATGAGATAACTTTGAACAAAACTAAAACTTTTTGAATCAGGTTGAACTCAACTGTTTGAATATGTACGTTAAATATGCAGATTTGGAAAATTATAAAGACATAATATCAAAATCGGTCAAAAACTCACAAAGTTACAAATTTAAATGTAGTGAGAAACATTGCACCCGGGCAAAAAAATAATCATTAAACTAAAAGGAAATAACTAAAACTTGTATAGCTGTAATCGGGCTTCCAAAATTAGAGATATGTTATATAATTATGGTTTCCAATATGTTTGGTTAAGCATGTTTTAAACAAAGGGTCATAGACTGCAATATACAAGAATGGCACTCTGCAATAAAAAAAGCTGGCCAAAGCAAGATTTCTATGCAGAAATTAAATAATTGCTAGAACCAGAAAAATATTTATCCACTATAATAAATAAGCAACATAGAGAAAATGAAATGAAATTGAATGGGGTTTAACGTCCTACTGTTCTGCTCCTACAATGGGCTAATGAAGACGGGCATACGCCATAAAGTGTGCAATGAGGGAAATTTTACCCGGGCAGCGGCGTTACGGCCTACGAGGTTGGACAGGCGACCATACTCCTTGTCACGCACAACCAAGAAATCGAAACAACGCCAGTTGACTCAATGACAGACGTTATGATACAGAGCGCACGTGCTAACCATTCAGCCAGGAAACCTCCCTAAAATCGCCAAATTGCTGACCTACAGCGAGAAACATTTCAACCGGGCCAAATTTTCTATTTTAACAGTTTAATTTGCACGGTACCTTTAGTTATCAACCGATTATTACAAAACTTTTAAAAATAAGCTCCCCCTGACCACCTTAATCGTTCGCAATAAACGTTTGCCCCTTAAAATCGACAAATTGCTGACTTTAAAGTGAGAAACATTACAACCGGGCCAAATTTTCTGTTTTATCACTTTTACAGTACCTTTGATTACCAACCAATTATTACAAAACTTTAAAAATAAAAGAGAAAGAGAGAAATGCGGCCTAACGTCCATTCGACACAAACTAGGTCATTTCGGGACTAACATATGTTTTTTTAACTTTATTTAAAAACTCCCCTTGCGCGTACTGGTCTTTAGCCGTTGGGAGGAAATCGAAGAACACGGAGAAAACCCACGAGGTTGGACATCATACACCATGTCACGTGCAACCTGGAGATCGAAACGACGCCCGTTGACTCAATGACAGACGTTACGATACAGCGCGCACATGCTAACCATTCAGCCTCCCTGAATTCGGAAAATTGCTGACTTATAGCAAGAAACATTTCAACCGGGCGAAATTTTCTGTTTTAACAGTTTAATGTGCACGGTACTTTAATTACCAACCGATTATTACAAAACTTTTGAAAATAAGCTCCAACTGACCAGCTTAATCGTATGCAATAAACGTTTTGCCTGAATTGAAAGTTCTGCACGGAGAAAGTTCATCTCGATTTCCCGGCGTGGTTCCCCTTGTCAGTGAGGCAGAGGGGAGGACCTGACAAGCACAGCTGTCTAGTCGTTCGGATGGGACGAAAAACCAAGGTCCCGTGTACACATTGGAGTGCACGTAAAATATCCCTAAGCAGTTGGAATTCGATACTGTTGAATAAGCTCTATACGATGACTAAATGCGTAGATTGTAGTCACCCACACTGCATGTGTCGCTTAACAATGAAAGGGTGCCGTATTCAATGTTCGATCCTTTTGTTCTTCTACTCCTGATATGTTGGACTGTTGATCGATGGTTTCATATAAAAGACTACCAATAAGACTCTTTGTAGAAGAAGTTCCCAAAAAATAGTATGTTGACTTTACGAGAAAGACCTCTAAACATGCTCCAAATTGTAAAAATACGACTTTTTGGATTTTCAATCTCTTTTTTTCGGCTATCCCTGATATTTAAAAAAAATGATACAATGATTTCAAACAACAGGCTAGCTATTACACTCTCTATTGACAAAAGTTTCACCGCCCTCCCTTCATTATAGCTGAAGTTATCGTGCCCTAAAGAATCAACAAATCAGCATGCTTACCTCTGCTTACCCTAAGCAGAAAATGCTCATCTTTGAACTCAATCATGACATTGACCTAGTGAACGTCTACACCAAGTTTGAACATTCTAGCTTAATTAGAAGGAAAGTTATCGTATTCCAAAGTCCCGGCCATTCAAATTGCTTCTATTTTTCATTTTCAATTCAAAATGGTGACCATCACGTGACCGAAATCAAAATTCGGATCCGACAGATTTTTAGGCATTCCTTCAAGGATTCTGAAAATATAACTCCCGAGTCTGTAAGTAAAATAGCGAAAAAGCCTTTTTGATTTTTCACGTTTAAAGATGGTGGCACTTCCGGTTCGATCGACAAACTCCATATTTTGTGTACGAATCAGTAATTACTTCTCTAGTATTCAAAAAAAAAATTAGGTCATTCTGACCTATATTTCGACGATTTTTTTGAAAACTTTGATCCTTAATTTCACAAAGGGGAGATAATTTAGAAAATTTCTAAAGTCATTTTTCAAGTCGCATTATTAAGGTCTACTTACATATTAAATTTCATGAAAATCGTACAACTACTAAAGAAGTTGTCGAGTTGGTGTAAACTTCCGGTTCGAAATCACAGCGACGAATTTTCGAAATTCGAAAATCCGAAATTGCAGATTTGAAGTAAATGTCTTAGGATACTCAAAGAAAAAAGAATTAGTAAAATAGATCAAATAGTCACAAAGTTACAGCATTGTAGGTCAAATGCATTCGTTCGTAAAATTCGGTGATTTCGGATTCGTAAAACGTTTTGAAAATACATTTAATCAAGGTTCGCACCCCATTTTTTTTTGGGGGGGGGTAGGTCAAAATTTCAGAAAGATCCTATGGATAGATTCTGAGAAATCCGATTTGCAGAAAACACACACAAAAAAAAATAATAATAATAATAACTAGATCTGCTACTGTCCCATGCAGATATGAAAGCTTTCATATTCATCGTCACGTGTCATCGATTATATCAAGTATCTCAAATAAAAGGATAAGAATAACAAACTATCAAAATTGGTCAAAAACTCGCGAAGTTACAAGTCTAAATATAGTATGAAACATTGAGTAATCTGAAAACTAAAGGGAAATAACTGATACTTGTGTTGCTGTAATCGGGATGACTTCCGATTTCAAAACTTTCAGAAAAATGAAATGAAAATGGTAAGAAAACATCGAAAAATTAAATGAGATAACTTTGAACAAAACTAAAACTTTTTGAATCAGGTTGAACTCAACTGTTTGAATATGTACGTTAAATATATAGATTTGGAAAATTATAAAGACATAATATCAAAATCGGTCAAAAACTCACAAAGTTACAAATTTAAATGTAGTGAGAAACATTGCACCCGAGCAAAAAAATAATCTTTAATCTAAAGGGAAATAACTGAAACTTGTATAGCTGTAATCGGGCTTCCAAGATATGTTATATAATTATGGTTTCCAATATGTTTGGTTATAAGTAGGAAATCGTGACGACTTCTTAAGCATGTTTTAAACAAAGGGTCATAGACTGCAATATACAAGAATGGCACTCTGCAATAAAAAAAACTGGCCAGAGATTTCTATGCAGAAATTGAATAATTGCTAGAACCAGAAAAATATTTATCCACTATAATAAATAAGCAACATAGAGAAAATGAAATGAAATTGAATGGGGTTTAACGTCCTACTGTTCTGCTCCTACAATGGGCTAATGAAGACGGGCATACGCCATAAAGTGTGCAATGAGGGAAATTTTACCCGGGCAGCGGCGTTACTGCCTACGAGGTTGGTAAGGCGACCATACTCCTTGTCACGTACAACCAAGAAATCGAAACAAGGCCAGTTGACTCAATGACAGACGTTATGATACAGAGCGCACGTGCTAACCATTCAGCCACGCAACCTCCCTAAAATCGGCAAATTGCTGACCTACAGCGAGAAACATTTCAACCGGGCCAAATTTTCTATTTTAACAGTTTAATTTGCACGGTACCTTTAGTTATCAACCGAATATTACAAAACTTTTAAAAATAAGCTCCCCCTGACCAGCTTAATCGTTCGCAATAAACGTTTGCCCCTTAAAATCGACAAATTGCTGACTTTAAAGTGAGAAACATTACAACCGGGCGAAATTTTCTGTTTTATCACTTTAACAGTACCTTTGATTACCAACCGATTATTACAAAACTTTAAAAAGAGAAAGAGAGAAATGCGGCCTAACGTCCATTCGACACAAACTAGGTCATTTCGGGACTAACATATGTTTTTTAATTTTATTTAAAAACTCCCCTTGCACGTACTGGTCTTTAGCCTTTGGGAGGAAACCGAAGAACACGGAGAAAACCCACGAGGTTGGACATCATACACCATGTCACGTGCAACCTGGAGATCGAAACGACGCCCGTTGACTCAATGACAAACGTTACGATACAGCGAGCACATGCTAACCATTCAGCCATCCAGCCTCCCTGAATTCGGAAAATTGCTGACTTATAGCAAGAAACATTTGAACCGGGCAAAATTTTCTGTTTTAACAGTTTAATGTGCACGGTACTTTAATTACCAACCGATTATTACAAAACTTTTGAAAATAAGCTCCAACTGACCAGCTTAATCGTATGCAATAAACGTTTTGCCTGAATTGAAAGTTCTGCACGGAAAAAGTTCATCTCGATTTCCCGGCGTGGTTTCCCTTGTCAGTGAGGCAGAACGGAGGGCCTGACAAGCACAGCTGTCTAGTCCTTCGGATGGGACGAAAAACCAAGGTCCCGTGTACACATTGGAGTGCACGTAAAATATCTCTAAGCAGTTGGAATTCGATACTGTTGAATAAACTCTATACGATGACTAAATGCGTAGATTGTAGTCACCCACACTGCATGTTTCGCTTAACAATGAAAGTTTGCCGTTTTCAATGTTCGATCCCTTTGTTCTTCTACTCCTGATATGTTGGACTGTTGATCGATGGTTTCATATAAAAACTACCAATAAGACTCTTTGTAGAAGAAGTTCCCAAAAAATAGTATGTTGACTTTACGAGAAAGACCTCTAAACATGCTCCAAATTGTAAAAATACGACTTTTTGGATTTTCAATCTCTTTTTTTCGGCTATCCCTGATATTTAAAAAAAATGATACAATGATTTCACACAACAGGCTAGCTATTAGACTCTCTATTGACAAAAGTTTCACCGCCCTCCCTTCATTATAACCGAAGTTATCGTGCCCTAAAGAATCAACAAATCAGCATGCTTATCTCTGCTTACCCTAAGCAGAAAATGCTCATCTTTGAACTCAATCATAACATTGACCTAGTGAACGTCTACAACAAGTTTGAACATTCTAGCTTAATTAGAATGAGAGTAATTGTGCTCCAAAGTCTCGGCCCTTCAAATTGCTTCTATTTTTCATTTTCAATTCAAAATGGTGACTCCCGGTTGACCTAAATCAGAATTCTATTCCCGACATTTTTTAGGCCTTCCTACAAGGATTCAGAAAATATAACTCCCGAGTCTGTAAGTAAAATAGCAAAAAAGCCTTATTGATTTTTCACGTTTAAAGATGGTGGCACTTCCGGTTCGATCGACAAACTCCATATTTTGTGTACGAATCAGTAATTCCTTGTCTAGTATCGAAAAAAAAAACTAGGTCATTCTGACCTATATTTCGACGATTTTTTTGAAAACTTTGATCCTTAATTTCACCAAGGGGGGATAAGTTAGAAAATTTCTAAAGTCATTTTTCAAGTCGCATCATTAAGGTCTACTTACATATTAAATTTCATGAAAATCGTACAACTACTAAAGAAGTTGTCGAGTTGGTGTAAACTTCCGGTTCGAAATCACAGCGACGAATTTTCGAAATTCGAAAATCCGAAATTGCAGATTTGAAGTAAATGTCTTAGGATACTCAAAGAAAAAAGAATTAGTAAAATAGATCAAATAGTCACAAAGTTACAGCATTGTAGGTCAAATGCATTCGTTCGTAAAATTCGGTGATTTTGGATTCGTAAAACGTTTTGAAAATACATTTAATCAAGGTTCGCACCCCATTTTTGGGGGGGTAGGTCAAAATTTCAGAAAGATCCTATGGATAGATTCTGAGAAATCCGATTTGCAGAAAACACACAAAAAAAAAAAATAATAACTAGATCTGCTACTGTCCCATGCAGATATGAAAGCTTTCATATTCATCGTCACGTGTCATTGATTGTATCAAGTATCCTAAATAAAAGGATAAGAAGAAAAAAATATTAAAATTGGTCAAAAACTCGCGAAGTTACAAGTCTAAATATAGTATGAAACATTGCACCCAGGCATAACAATAATCTGAAAACTAAAGGGAAATAACTGAAACTTGTATTACTGTAATGAGACGGATGAGAAAATGGTATGAAAATGGCGGGAAAAAAATTAAAAATGGCAGGTTGGACAGGCGACCTTACTCCTTGTCACGTACAACCGGGCATTCGAAAACACGCTAGTTAACTCAATGACAGGCGCGCGTGCTAACCATTCAGCCACCCAACCCCCCTTTGAAATCAGACACGTGCAATATGTCATATAGGAAGAATAAGAAGTCGCTCACAACAAAATGGTAAATTAATGAGTTTAGGTCAAAAGGTTGAGCTACTGTTTTAGAGTACTTAATAGTTTTAAAGAGACACGTTAAGGGTTGTTCATAGTTAAATGAAAGTTTAATTTTAAATAAGACCAATAAAATTAGGATTTAATAATGCCAGACTAATATTTCCAATATGTTTGGTTATAAGTAGGAAATCGTGACGACTTCTTAAGCATGTTTTAAACAAAGGATCATGTTTGTTTAAACAAGAATGGCACTCTGCAATAAAAAAACTGGCCAAAGCAAGATTTCTATGCAGAAATTAAATAATTGCTAGAACCAGAAAAATATTTATCCACTATAATAAATAAGCAACATAGAGAAAATGAAATGAAATTGAATGGGGTTTAAAGTCCGACTGTTCTGCTCCTAAAATGGGCTAATGAAGACGGGCATATGCCATAAAGTGTGCAATGAGGGAAATTTTACCCGGGCAGCGGCGGTTACGGCCTACGAGGTTGGACAGGCGACCATACTCCTTGTCACGTACAACCAAGAAATCGAAACAACGCCAGTTGACTCAATGACAGACGTTATGATACAGAGCGCACGTGCTAACCATTCAGCCACGCAACCTCCCTAAAATCGGCAAATTGCTGACCTACAGCGAGAAACATTTCAACCGGGCCAAATTTTCTATTTTAACAGTTTAATTTGCACGGTACCTTTAGTTATCAACCGAATATTACAAAACTTTTAAAAATAAGCTCCCCCGACCAGCTTCATCGTTCGCAATAAACGTTTGTCCCTTAAAATCGGCAAATTGCTGACTTTAAAGTGAGAAACATTACAACCGGGCGAAATTTTCTGTTTTATCACTTTTACAGTACCTTTGATTACCAACCGATTATTACAAAACTTTAAAAATAAAAGAGAAAGAGAGAAATGCGGCCTAATGTCCATTCGACACAAACTAGGTCATTTCGGGACTAACATATGTTTTTAAATTTTATTTAACCCCCCCCCCCCTTGCGCGTACTGGTCTTTAGCCGTTGTGAGGAAACCGAAGAACACGGAGAAAACCCACGAGGTTGGACATCATACACCATGTCACGTCCAACCTGGAGATCGAAACGACGCCCGTTGACTCAATGACAGACGTTACGATACAGTGCGCACATGCTAACCATTCAGCCATTCAGCCTCCCTGAATTCAGAAAATTGCTGACTTAAAGCAAGAAACATTTCAACCGGGCGAAATTTTCTGTTTTAACAGTTTAATGTGCACGGTACTTTAATTACCAACCGATTATTACAAAACTTTTGAAAATAAGCTCCAACTGACCAGCTTAATCGTATGCAATAAACGTTTTCACCTGAATTGAAAGTTCTGCACGGAGAAAGTTCATCTCGATTTCCCGGCGTGGTTCCCCTTGTCAGTGAGGCAGAACGGAGGGCCTGACAAGCACAGCTGTCTAGTCATTCGGATGGGACGAAAAACCAAGGTCCCGTGTACACATTGGAGTGCACGTAAAATATCCCTAAGCAGTTGGAATTCGATACTGTTGAATAAGCTCTATACGATGACTAAATGTGTAGATTGTAGTCACCCACACTGCATGTTTCGCTTAACAATGAAAGGGTGCCGTTTTCAATGTTCGATCCTTTTGTTCTTCTACTCCTGATATGTTGGACTGTTGATCGATGGTTTCATATAAAAGACTACCAATAAGACTCTTTGTAGAAGAAGTTCCCAAAAAATATTATGTTGACTTTACGAGAAAGACCTCTAAACATGCTCCAAATTGTAAAAATACGACTTTTTGGATTTTCAATCTCTTTTTTTCGGCTATCCCTGATATTTAGAAAAAATAATACAATGATTTCACACAACAGGCTAGCTATTAGACTCTCTATTGATAAAAGTTTCACCGCCCTCCCTTCATTATAACCGAAGTTATCATGCCCTAAAGAATCAACAAATTAGCATGCTTATCTCTGCTTATCCTAAGCAGAAAATGCTCATCTTTAAACTCAATCATAACATTGACCTAGTGAACGTCTACACCAAGTTTGAACATTCTAGCTTAATTAGAAGGAGAGTAATTGTGTTCCAAAGTCCCGACCCTTCAAATTGCTTCTATTTTTCATTTTCAATTCAAAATGGTGACCATCACGTGACCGAAATCAAAATTCTATTCGCGACATTTTTTAGGCCTTCCTACAAGGATTCAGAAAATATAACTCCCGAGTCTGTAAGTAAAATAGCAAAAAAGCCTTATTGATTTTTCACTTTTAAATATGGCGGCACTTCCGGTTCGATCGACAAACTCCATATTTTGTGTACAAATCAGTAATTACTTATCTAGTATCCAAAAAAAAAAATCAGGTCATTCTGACCTATATTTCGATGATTTTTTTGAAAATTTTGATCCTTAATTTCGTCAAGGGGAGATAATTTAGAAAATTTCTAATTATATTTTTGAAGTCACATCGGTAAGATCTACTTAGATACTAAATTTCATGAAAATCGTACAACTATTAAAGAAGTTGTCAAATTGGTCTAAACTTCCGGTTCGAAATCACAGCGACGAATTTTCGAAATTCGAAAATCTGAAACTGCAGATTTATAGTAATTGTCTCAAGGTACTCAAAGAAAAAAGATTTAGTAAAATAGGTCAAATAGTCACAAAGTTACAGCATTGTAGGTCAAATGCATTCGTTTGTAAAATTCGGTGATTTCGGATACGTAAAACGTTTTGAAAATATATTTAATCAACAGCCACCACCCATTTTTGGGGGGATAGGTAAAAGTTTCAGAACGATCCTATGGTTAGATTCTGAGAAATCCGATTTGTGGATAAAACACAAAAAAAAAAATAACTAGATCTGCTACTGTCCCATGCAGATATGAAAGCTTTCATATTCATCGTCACGTGTCTTCGATTATATCAAGTATCTCAAATAAAAGGATAAGAATAACAAACTATCAAAATTGGTCAAAAACTCGCGAAGTTACAAGTCTAAATATAGTATGAAACATTGAGTAATCTGAAAACTAAAGGGAAATAACTGATACTTGTGTTGCTGTAATCGGGATGACTTCCGATTTCAAAACTTTCAGAAAAATGAAATGAAAATGGTAAGAAAACATCGAAAAATTAAATGAGATAACTTTGAACAAAACTAAAACTTTTTGAATCAGGTTGAACTCAACTGTTTGAATATGTACGTTAAATATGTAGATTTGGAAAATTATAAAGACATAATAGTTGGGTACGAGACCTAAAATCCGTGACCAATTTTCGGGGAAGTTGTTTTGAAGGTGGTTTCTATATGAAAAAAACCTGCTGAAGCGATTAAGCTTGGGTGCCTCTCTCTAAAATGCTGGCGGAAGCCGCTAGAGGGCCAAATTCAAAATGGTGGTCAGATGTGGCGGGAAAATATAAAATTATGTAATATGGGCTTCTGATGTGTCTATTCGTATGTTTTAAGAGTCTCTGAATCGAAATATTGTAATCAAAAATCCATCCAGCCACTAATTTTGCCAATATGGCCGAAAAATCCAAGATGGCCACCATTTTTGGCCTGGTAAATAGTTTCGGTGTCGATGTCGTCAATTTTGATGAATTTGTGTCGATAGATGGCAACCAGCAATAATACTCACCGATATTTATCTTCTGATATATTCTGTAGTCAACTGATTTTGATTTTAATTTAATCAACGCTTAATAATGGACCCATGTAATATGTAATCACGCATGATAATCAACATCACCAACTTATAAGTTTTACTTATCAGAATCACAGTCATCCGATTCAAAAGATAGGTCCAGTTTTGATTGTTCAGATTCAGAAGTTGAAGTTTCATCGGAATCTTCAGCACTTGCACTATCACTGCTGTGAACATGTAAGTCACTGGGTTCACATATCTAATCGAGCCGCACTGTCCATTATGGAGCAGTTTCCAACTATTACCAACGGAAGAGTGTGTGATCTCAGACTTTCAGTAATTAAGCATTAAATAAGCCTGAAAATAAAATAAATACAAGACACAACTATCGTTATGCGAACAGTTGTTTTATTGATAGCTCGACGATGAACTTAACTACTGAAAATCGGAAGGATGAGGAGGATGCCGCTATTGCATTTATTTCCTTGCCGGTGCTCATCTCAGAAGACAACATTGTCACGGTCGTATTTCATTAGTATCACTATCGGTCGCCCAAACTCTGCTGCGTGGCTCGCCTAAACTATTTACATGTAATATATTAAGGCTCGCCCAAACTTTCTACCTGCAATGCACGTGCATACAGGTAGTATATAAGCCAGCCAATCGGGCTTGTTTGGGAGATGAATTATGGCAGTGGAACTGAGGACTCGATACTGCCACCAGGTACTTGGGTGAGTGAAATTATACTTTTAACTTTGTTGTCTTGGGTTCTTCTGTGCAGGATTCTTATGTTTTACTCATCGTTGTATATTTTAGTATGAGTAAAAAAGTTAGTATGAGTAAATTTATGTACAAATGTTGACTAATTTTGCAGGTCCCCTTTAGGTACCTACTGATTGTTCCTGGAATGGTATTGTCTAAGAATAGTCGCCGATAAATGGTATCGTCTAAGAATAGTAGCCGATACATGGTATCGTCTAAGAATAGTAGCCGATACATGGTATCGTCGTTGAATAGGAGCCGATACATGGTATCGTCGTTTAATAGTAGCCGATACATGGTATCGTCGTTGAATAGTAGCCGATACATGGTATCGTCGTTGAATAGTAGCCGATACATGTTATCGTCGTTGAATAGTAGCTGATACATGGTATCGTCGTTGAATAGTAGCCGATACATGGTATCGTCGTTGAATAGTAGCCGATACATGGTATCGTCCTTGAATAGTAGCCGATACATGGTATCGTCGTTGAAAGTAGCCGATAAATGGTATCGTCGTTGAATAGTAGCCGATAAATGGTATCGTCATAGTATGGTCTTGCCGATGGGTGGACAGTTTATTCTTGGAATGCTATCGTCTAAGAATAGTCGCCGATAAATGGTATCGTCTAAGAATAGTGGCCGATAAATGGTATCGTGGACAGTTTGTTCCTGGAATGGTATTGTCGATGACTGGTCGCCGATAAATGGTATCGTCGAAGTATGGTCTTGCCGATAGGTGGACATTTTGTAACGTCATAATTCATTTAGTGCGCGCACCCGTGAAAGAATTGTTATGTTGTATATTTATGTTGTACTATATAAACTGAATTCTTTTTTATCTTAGTTTTCTTTATTCCCCAAAACGGTCACGCCGGTGTTCATTGTCTGTGTTCCCGGTCACAAGACCACATGTTCCGTGGGTACAACTGATGGGAACAGGCACATTAAAAAACAAAGGTTCATTGTCCTTGTGGCGCGTCACAACGTCACATGGGAACACGCCACAAGAACAGCCTATGGATACAGGGCCTTACATGGGTCCATTATTAAGCGTTGATTAAATTAAAATCGAAATCAGTTGACTACAGAGTATATCAGATGATAAATATCGGTGAGTATTATTGTTGGTTGCCATCTATCGACACAAATTCATCAAAATTTGAAGACATCGACAACGAAACTCTTTTCCAGGCCAAAAATGGTGGTCATCTTTGATTTTTCGGCCATATTGGCAAAACTAGTGGCTGGATTGATTTTTGATTACAATATTTCGATTCAGAGACCCTTAAAACATACGAATAGACACATCAGAAGCCTATATTACATAATTTTATATTTTCCCGCCACATCTGACCACCATTTTGAATTTGGCCCTCTAGCGGCTTCCGCGAGCATTTTAGAGAGAGGCACCCAAGCTTAATCGCTTCAGCAGGTTTTTTTTCATATTGAAACCACCTTCAAAACAACTTCCCCGCAAATTGGTCACGGATTTTAGGTCTCGTACCCAACTATAATATCAAAATCGGTCAAAAACTCACAAAGTTACAAATTTAAATGTAGGGAGAAACATTGCACCCGGGCAAACAAATAATCTTTAAACTAAAGGGAAATAACTGAAACTTGTATAGCTGTAATCGGGCTTCCAAGATATGTAAAATAATTATGGTTTCCAATATGTTTGGTTATAAGTAGTAGGAAATCGTGACGACTTCTTAAGCATGTTTTAAACAAAGGGTCATAGACTGCAATATACAAGAATGGCACTCTGCAATAAAAAAAAAACTGGCCAGAGATTTCTATGCAGAAATTAAATAATTGCTAGAACCAGAAAATATTTATCCACTATAATAAATAAGCAACATAGAGAAAATGAAATGAAATTGAATGGGGTTTAACGTCCTACTGTTCTGCTCCTACAATGGGCTAATGAAGACGGGCATACGCCATAAAGTGTGCAATGAGGGAAATTTTACCCGGGCAGCGGCGTTACGGCCTACGAGGTTGGTAAGGCGACCATACTCCTTGTCACGTACAACCAAGAAATCGAAACAAGGCCAGTTGACTCAATGACAGACGTTATGATACAGAGCGCACGTGCTAACCATTCAGCCACGCAACCTCCCTAAAATCGGCAAATTGCTGACCTACAGCGAGAAACATTTCAACCGGGCCAAATTATCTATTTTAGCAGTTTAATTTGCACGGTACCTTTAGTTATCAACCGAATATTACAAAACTTTTAAAAATAAGCTCCCCCTGACCAGCTTAATCGTTCGCAATAAACGTTTGCCCCTTAAAATCGACAAATTGCTGACTTTAAAGTGAGAAACATTACAACCGGGCCAAATTTTCTGTTTTATCACTTTAACAGTACCTTTGATTACCAACCGATTATTACAAAACTTTAAAAAGAGAAAGAGAGAAATGCGGCCTAACGTCCATTCGACACAAACTAGGTCATTTCGGGACTAACATATATTTTTTAATTTTATTTAAAAACTCCCCTTGCACGTACTGGTCTTTAGCCGTTGGGAGGAAACCGAAGAACACAGAGAAAACCCACGAGGTTGGACATCATACACCATGTCACGTGCAACCTGGAGATCGAAACGACGCCCGTTGACTCAATGACAAACGTTACGATATAGCGAGCACATGCTAACCATTCAGCCATCCAGCCTCCCTGAATTCGGAAAATTGCTGACTTATAGCAGAAACATTTCAACCGGGCGAAATTTTCTGTTTTAACAGTTTAATGTGCACGGTACTTTAATTACCAACCGATTATTACAAAACTTTTGAAAATAAGCTCCAACTGACCAGCTTAATCGTATGCAATAAACGTTTTGCCTGAATTGAAAGTTCTGCACGGAAAAAGTTCATCTCGATTTCCCGGCGTGGTTCCCCTTGTCAGTGAGGCAGAACGGAGGGCCTGACAAGCACAGCTGTCTAGTCCTTCGGATGGGACGAAAAACCAAGGTCCCGTGTACACATTGGAGTGCACGTAAAATATCCCTAAGCAGTTGGAATTCGATACTGTTGAATAAACTCTATACGATGACTAAATGCGTAGATTGTAGTCACCCACACTGCATGTTTCGCTTAACAATGAAAGGGTGCCGTTTTCAATGGTCGATCCTTTTGTTCTTCTACTTCTGATATGTTGGACTGTTGATCGATGGTTTCATATAAAAGACTACCAATAAGACTCTTTGTAGAAGAAGTTCCCAAAAAATAGTATGTTGACTTTACGAGAAAGACCTCTAAACATGGTCCAAATTGTAAATACGACTTAAATATCCCTGATATTTAAAAAAAATGATACAATGATTTCACACAACAGGCTAGCTATTAGACTCTCTATTGACAAAAGTTTCACCGCCCTCCCTTCATTATAACCGAAGTTATCGTGCCCTAAAGAATCAACAAATCAGCATGCTTATCTCTGCTTACCCTAAGCAGAAAATGCTCATCTTTGAACTCAATCATAACATTGACCTAGTGAACGTCTACAACAAGTTTGAACATTCTAGCTTAATTAGAATGAGAGTTATTGTGCTCCAAAGTCTCGGCCCTTCAACTTGCTTCTATTTTTCATTTTTAATTCAAAATGGTGACTCCCGGTTGACCTAAATAAGAATTCTATTCGCGACATTTTTTAGGCCTTCCTACAAGGATTCAGAAAATATAACTCCCGAGTCTGTAAGTAAAATAGCAAAAAAGCCTTATTGATTTTTCACGTTTAAAGATGGTGGCACTTCCGGTTCGATCGACAAACTCCATATTTTGTGTACGAATCAGTAATTCCTTGTCTAGTATCGAAAAAAAAAACTAGGTCATACTGACCTATATTTCGACGATTTTTTTGAAAACTTTGATCCTTAATTTCACCAAGGGGAGATAAGTTAGAAAATTTCTAAAGTCATTTTTCAAGTCGCATCATTAAGGTCTACTTACATATTAAATTTCATGAAAATCGTACAACTACTAAAGAAGTTGTCGAGTTGGTGTAAACTTCCGGTTCGAAATCACAGCGACGAATTTTCGAAATTCGAAAATCCGAAATTGCAGATTTGAAGTAAATGTCTTAGGATACTCAAAGAAAAAAGAATTAGTAAAATAGATCAAATAGTCACAAAGTTACAGCATTGTAGATCAAATGCATTCGTTCGTAAAATTCGGTGATTTCGGATTCGTAAAACGTTTTGAAAATACATTTAATCAAGGTTCGCACCCCATTTTTGGGGGGGTAGGTCAAAATTTCAGAAAGATCCTATGGATAGATTCTGAGAAATCCGATTTGCAGAAAACACACAAAAAAAAAAAATAATAATAATAATAACTTTAACAGAAACAATAAGCTTTCATATGTAATACATATGAAAGCTTAATAATAATACTAGATCTGCTACTGTCCCATGCAGATATGAAAGCTTTCATATTCATCGTCACGTGTCATTGATTGTATCAAGTATCCTAAATAAAAGGATAAGAAGAAAAAATTATTAAAATTGGTCAAAAACTCGCGAAGTTACAAGTCTAAATATAGTATGAAACATTGCACCAAGGCATAACAATAATCTGAAAACTAAAGGGAAATAACTGAAACTTGTTTTACTGTAATGAGACGGATGAGAAAATGAAATGAAAATGGCGGGAAAAAAAAATAAAAATGGCAGGTTGGACAGGCGACCTTACTCCTTGTCACGTACAACCGGGCATTCGAAAACACGCTAGTTAACTCAATGACAGGCGCGCGTGCTAACCATTCAGCCACCCAACCCCCCTTTGAAATCAGGCACGTGCAATATGTCATATAGGAAGAATAAGAAGTCGCTCACAAGAAAATGGTAAATTAATGAGTTTAGGTCAAAAGGTTGAGCTACTGTTTTAGAGTACTTAATAGTTTTAAAGAGACACGTTAAGGGTTGTTCATAGTTAAATGAAAGTTTAATTTTAAATAAGACCAATAAAATTAGGATTTAATAATGCCAGACTAATATTTCCAATATGTTTGGTTATAAGTAGGAAATCGTGACGACTTCTTAAGCATGTTTTAAACAAAGGATCATGTTTGTTTAAACAAGAATGGCACTCTGCAATAAAAAAACTGGCCAAAGCAAGATTTCTATGCAGAAATTAAATAATTGCTAGAACTAGAAAAATATTTATCCACTATAATAAATAAGCAACATAGAGAAAATGAAATGAAATTGAATGGGGTTTAACGTCCGACTGTTCTGCTCCTAAAATGGGCTAATGAAGACGGGCATATGCCATAAAGTGTGCAATGAGGGAAATTTTACCC
This sequence comes from Patella ulyssiponensis, assembly GCA_963678685.1. NCBI lineage: Eukaryota > Metazoa > Mollusca > Gastropoda > Patellidae > Patella > Patella ulyssiponensis. Next base: position 51,071,694 of record OY783228.1, on the reverse strand, counting down.
GGGCAGCGGCGGTTACGGCCTACGAGGTTGGACAGGCGACCATACTCCTTGTCACGTACAACCAAGAAATCGAAACAACGCCAGTTGACTCAATGACAGACGTTATGATACAGAGCGCACGTGCTAACCATTCAGCCACGCAACCTCCCTAAAATCGGCAAATTGCTGACCTACAGCGAGAAACATTTCAACCGGGCCAAATTTTCTATTGTAACAGTTTAATTTGCACGGTACCTTTAGTTATCAACCGAATATTACAAAACTTTTAAAAATAAGCTCCCCCTGACCAGCTTAAGCGTTCGCAATAAACGTTTGCCCCTTAAAATCGGCAAATTGCTGACTTTAAAGTGAGAAACATTACAACCGGGCGAAATTTTCTGTTTTATCACTTTTACAGTACCTTTGATTACCAACCGATTATTACAAAACTTTAAAAATAAAAGAGAAAGAGAGAAATGCGGCCTAATGTCCATTCGACACAAACTAGGTCATTTCGGGACTAACATATGTTTTTAATTTTATTTAAAAACTCCCCTTGCGCTTACAGGTCTTTAGCCGTTGGGAGGAAACCGAAGGACACGGAGAAAACCCACGAGGTTGGACATCATACTTCATGTCACGTGCAACCTGGAGATCGAAACGACGCCCGTTGACTCAATGACAGACGTTACGATACAGTGCGCACATGCTAACCATTCAGCCATTCAGCCTCCCTGAATTCAGAAAATTGCTGACTTATAGCAAGAAACATTTCAACCGGGCGAAATTTTCTGTTTTAACAGTTTAATGTGCACGGTACTTTAATTACCAACCGATTATTACAAAACTTTTGAAAATAAGCTCCAACTGACCAGCTTAATCGTATGCAATAAACGTTTTCGCCTGAATTGAAAGTTCTGCACGGAGAAAGTTCATCTCGATTTCCCGGCGTGGTTCCCCTTGTCAGTGAGGCAGAACGGAGGGCCTGACAAGCACAGCTGTCTAGTCATTCGGATGGGACGAAAAACCAAGGTCTCGTGTACACATTGGAGTGCACGTAAAATATCCCTAAGCAGCTGGAATTCGATACTGTTGAATAAGCTCTATACGATGACTAAATGTGTAGATTGTAGTCACCCACACTGCATGTTTCGCTTAACAATGAAAGGGTGCCGTTTTCAATGTTCGATCCTTTTGTTCTTCTACTCCTGATATGTTGGACTGTTGATCGATGGTTTCATATAAAAGACTACCAATAAGACTCTTTGTAGAAGAAGTTCCCCAAAAATATTATGTTGACTTTACGAGAAAGACCTCTAAACATGCTCCAAATTGTAAAAATACGACTTTTTGGATTTTCAATCTCTTTTTTTCGGCTATCCCTGATATTTAGAAAAAAATAATACAATGATTTCACACAACAGGCTAGCTATTAGACTCTCTATTGACAAAAGTTTCACCGCCCTCCCTTCATTATAACCGAAGTTATCGTGCCCTAAAGAATCAACAAATTAGCATGCTTATCTCTGCTTACCCTAAGCAGAAAATGCTCATCTTTAGACTCAATCATAACATTGACCTAGTGAACGTCTACACCAAGTTTGAACATTCTAGCTTAATTAGAAGGAGAGTAATTGTGTTCCAAAGTCCCGACCCTTCAAATTGCTTCTATTTTTCATTTTCAATTCAAAATGGTGACCATCACGTGACCGAAATCAAAATTCTATTCGCGACATTTTTTAGGCCTTCCATCAAGGATTCAGAAAATATAACTCCCGAGTCTGTAAGTAAAATAGCAAAAAAGCCTTATTGATTTTTCACTTTTAAATATGGCGGCACTTCCGGTTCAATCGACAAACTCCATATTTTGTGTACAAATCAGTAATTACTTATCTAGTATCCAAAAAAAAAATCAGGTCATTCTGACCTATATTTCGACGATTTTTTTGAAAATTTTGATCCTTAATTTCGTCAAGGGGAGATAATTTAGAAAATTTCTAATTATATTTTTGAAGTCACATCGGTAAGATCTACTTAGATACTAAATTTCATGAAAATCGTACAACTATTAAAGAAGTTGTCAAATTGGTCTAAACTTCCGGTTCGAAATCACAGCGACGAATTTTCGAAATTCGAAAATCTGAAACTGCAGATTTATAGTAATTGTCTCAAGGTACTCAAAGAAAAAAGATTTAGTAAAATAGGTCAAATAGTCACAAAGTTACAGCATTGTAGGTCAAATGCATTCGTTCGTAAAATTCGGTGATTTCGGATACGTAAAACGTTTTGAAAATATATTTAATCAACAGCCACCACCCATTTTTGGGGGGATAGGTAAAAGTTTCAGAACGATCCTATGGTTAGATTCTGAGAAATCCGATTTGTGAATAAAACACAAAAAAAAAAAACTAGATCTGCTACTGTCCCATGCAGATATGAAAGCTTTCATATTCATCGTCACGTGTCATTGATTGTATCAAGTATCCTAAATAAAAGGATAAGAAGAAAAAATTATCAAAATTGGTCAAAAACTCGCGAAGTTACAAGTCTAAATATAGTATGAAACATTGCACCCAGGCATAACAATAATCTAAAAACTAAAGGGAAATAACTGAAACTTGTATTACTGTAATGAGACGGATGAGAAAATGAAATGAAAATGGCGGGAAAAAAAATTAAAAATGGCAGGTTGGACAGGCGACCTTTCTCCTTGTCACGTACAACCGGGCATTCGAAAACACGCTAGTTAACTCAATGACAGGCGCGCGTGCTAACCATTCAGCCACCCCACCCCTTTGAAATCAGACACGTGCAATATGTCATATAGAGAGAATAACAAGTCGCTCACAACAAAATCGTAAATTAATGAGTTTAGGTCAAAGGGTTGAGCTACTGTTTTAGAGTATTTATTTGTTTTAAAGAGACACGTTATGGGTTGTTCATAGTTAAATGAAAGTTTAATTTTAAATAAGACCAATAAAATTAGGATTTAATAATGCCAGACTAATATTTCCAATATGTTTGGTTTTAAGTAGGAAATCGTGACGACTTCTTAAGCATGTTTTATACAAAAGATCATAGACTGAATTTTACAAGAATGGCACTCTGCAATAAAAAAACTGGCCAAAGCAAGATTTCTATGCAGAAATTAAATAATTGCTAGAACCAGAAAAATATTTATCCACTATAATAAATAAGCAACATAGACAAAATGAAATGAAATTCAATGGGGTTTAACGTCCTACTGTTCTGCTCCTAAAATGGGCTAATGAAGACGGGCATATGCCATAAAGTGTGCAATGAGGGAAATTTTACCCGGGCAGCGGCGTTGCGGCCTACGAGGTTGGACAGGCGACCATACTCCTTGTCACGTACAACCAAGAAATCGAAACAACGCCAGTTGACTCAATGACAGACGTTATGATACAGAGCGCACGTGCTAACCATTCAGCCACGCAACCTCCCTAAAATCGGCAAATTGCTGACCTACAGTGAGAAACATTTCAACCGGGCCAAATTTTCTATTTTAACAGTTTAATTTGCACGGTACCTTTAGTTATCAACCGAATATTACAAAACTTTTAAATATAAGCTCCCCCTGATTAGCTTAAGCGTTCGCAATAAACGTTTGCCCCTTAAAATCGGCAAATTGCTGACTTTAAAGTGAGAAACATTACAACCGGGCGAAATTTCCTGTTTTATCACTTTTACAGTACCTTTGATTACCAACCGATTATTACAAAACTTTAAAAATAAAAGAGAAAGAGAGAAATGCGGCCTAATGCCCATTCGACACAAACTAGGTCATTTCGTGACTAACATATGTTTTTTAATTTTATTTAAAAACTCCCCTTGCGCTTACTGGTCTTTAGCCGTTGGGAGGAAACCGAAGAACACGGAGAAAACCCACGAGGTTGGACATCATACTTCATGTCACGTGCAACCTGGAGATCGAAACGACGCCCATTGACTCAATGACAGACGTTACGATAGAGCGCGCACATGCTAACCATTCAGCCTCCCTGAATTCGGAAAATTGCTGACTTATAGCAAGAAACATTTCAACCGGGCGAAATTTTCTGTTTTAACAGTTTAATGTGCACGGTACTTTAATTACCAACCGATTATTACAAAACTTTTGAAAATAAGCTCCAACTGACCAGCTTAATCGTATGCAATAAACGTTTGGCCTGAATTGAAAGTTCTGCACGGAGAAAGTTCATCTTGATTTCCCGGCGTGGTTCCCCGTTGTCAGTGAGGCAGAACGGAGGGCCTGACAAGCACAGCTGTCTAGTCGTTCGGATGGGACGAAAAACCAAGGTCCCGTGTACACATTGGAGTGCACGTAAAATATCCCTAAGCAGCTGGAATTCGATACTGTTGAATAAGCTCTATACGATGACTAAATGTGTAGATTGTAGTCACCCACACTGCATGTTTCGCTTAACAATGAAAGGGTGCCGTTTTCAATTTTCGATCCTTTTGTTCTTCTACTCCTGATATGTTGGACTGTTGATCGATGGTTTCATATAAAAGACTACCAATAAGACTCTTTGTAGAAGAAGTTCCCCAAAAATATTATGTTGACTTTACGAGAAAGACCTCTAAACATGCTCCAAATTGTAAAAATACGACTTTTTGGATTTTCAATCTCTTTTTTTCGGCTATCCCTGATATTTAAAAAAAATGATACAATGATTTCAAACAACAGGCTAGCTATTAGACTCTCTATTGACAAAAGTTTCTCCGCCCTCCCTTCATTATAACCGAAGTTATCGTGCACTAAAGAATCAACAAATCAGCATGCTTATCTCTGCTTACCCTAAGCAGAAAATGCTCATCTTTGAACTCAATCATGACATTGACCTAGTGAAAGTCTACAAGAAGTTTGAACATTCTAGCTTAATTAGAAGGAGAGTTATTGTATTCCAAAGTCCCGGCCCTTCAAATTGCTTATATTTTTCATTTTCAATTCAAAATGGTGACCATCACGTGACCGAAATCAAAATTCGGATCCGACAGATTTTTAGGCATTCCTTCAAGGATTCTGAAAATATAACTCCCGAGTCTGTAAGTAGAATAGCAAAAAAGCCTTTTTGATTTTTCTCGTTTAAAGATGGTGGCACTTCCGGTTCGATCGACAAACTCCATATTTTGTGTACGAATCAGTAATTACTTGTCTAGTATCAAAGAAAAAAATTAGGTCATTCTGACATATATTTCGACGATTTTTTTGAAAACTTTGATCCTTAATTTCGTCAAGGGGAGATAATTTAGAAAATTTATAATTATATTTTTGAAGTCACATCGGTAACATCTACTTATACACTAAATTTCATGAAAATCGTACAACTATTAAAGAAGTTCTCAAATTGGTCTAAACTTCCGGTTCGAAATCACAGCGACGAATTTTCGAAATTGGAAAATGCGAAACTGCAGATGAAAATGATTTTTTTCAAGGTATTCAAAGAAAAAAGAATTAGTAAAATCGGTCAAAAAATAACAAAGTTACGACTATGCATTGTCAGTTTTTTCGTTCGTAAAATTCGGTGATTTCGGATTCGTAAAACGTTTTGAAAATATATTTAATCAACAGCCACCACCCATTTTTGGGGGGATAGGTAAAAGTTTCAGAACGATCCTATGGTTAGATTCTGAGAAATCCGATTTGTGGACAAAACACAAAAAAAAAATAACAATAATAATCTTAACAGAAACAATAAGCTTTCATATGTAATATGAAAGCTTAATAACTTTAACAGAAATAATAAGCTTTCATATGTAATACATATGAAAGCTTAACTAGATCTGCTACTGTCCCATGCATATATGAAAGCTTTCATATCATATTCATCGTCACGTGTCATCGATTATATCAAGTATCTCAAATAAAAGGATACGAATAACAAACTATCAAAATTGGTCAAAAACTCGCGAAGTTACAATTCTAAATATACTACGAAACATTGCATAATCTGAAAACTAAAGGGAAATAACTGATACTTGTGTTGCTGTAATCGGGATGACTTCCGACTTCAAAACTTTCAGAAAAATGAAATGAAAATGGTAAGAAAACATCGAAAAATTAAATGAGATAACTTTGAACAAAACTAAAACTTTTTGAATCAGGTTGAACTCAACTGTTTGAATATGTACGTTGAATACATAGATTTGGAAAATTATAAAGACATAATTATCAAAATCGGTCAAAAACTCACAAAGTTACAAATTTAAATGTAGTGAGAAACATTGCACCCGGGCAAAAAAATAATCTTTAAACTAAAGGGAAACTTGTATAGCTGTAATCGGGCTTCCAAAATTAGAGATGTGTTATATAATTATGGTTTCCAATATGTTTGGTTATAAGTAGGAAATCGTGACGACTTCTTAAGCATGTTTTAAACAAAGGATCATAGACTATAATATACAAGAATGGCATTCTGCAATAAAAAAAACTGGCCAAAGCAAGATTTCTATGCAGAAATTAAATAATTGCTAGAACCAGAAAAATATTTATCCACTATAATAAATAAGCAACATAGAGAAAATGAAATGAAATTGAATGGGGTTTAACGTCCTACTGTTCTGCTCCTAAAATGGGCTAATGAAGACGGGCATACACCATAAAGTGTGCAATGAGGGAAATTTTACCCGGGCAGCGGCGTTACAGCCTACGAGGTTGGACAGGCGACCATACTCCTTGTCACGTACAACCAAGAAATCGAAACAACGCCAGTTGACTCAATGACAGACGTTATGATTCAGAGCGCACGTGCTAACCATTCAGCCACGCAACCTCCCCAAAATCGGCAAATTGTTGATCTACAGCGAGAAACATTTCAACCGGGCCAAATTTTCTATTTTAACAGTTTAATTTACATGGTACCTTTAGTTATCAACCGAATATTACAAAACTTTTAAAAATAAGTTCCCTCTGACCAGCTTCATCGTTCGCAATAAACGTTTGCCCCTTAAAATCGGCATATTGCTGACTTTCAAGTGAGAAATATTACAACCGGGCGAAATTTTCTGTTTTATCACTTTTACATTACCTTTGATTACCAACCGATTATTACAAAACAAAATAAAAGAGCAAGAGAGAAATGCGGCCTAACGTCCATTCGACACAAACTGGGTCATTTCGGGACTAACATATGTTTTTTAATTTTATTTAAAAACTCCCCTTGCGCGTACTGGTCTTTAGCCGTTGGGAGGAAACCGAAGAACATGGAGAAAACCCACGAGGTTGGACATCATACACCATGTCACGTGCAACCTGGAGGTCGAAACGACGCCCGTTGACTCAATGACAGACGTTACGATACAGCGCTAACCATTCAGCCATTCAGCCTCCCTGAATTCAGAAAATTGCTGACTTATAGCAAGAAACATTTCAACCGGGCGAAATTTTCTGTTTTAACAGTTTAATGTGCACGGTACTTTAATTACCAACTGATTATTACAAAACTTTTGAAAATAAGCTCCAACTGACCAGCTTAATCGTATGCAATAAACGTTTTGCCTGAATTGAAAGTTCTGCACGGAGAAAGTTCATCTCGATTTCCCGGCGTGGTTCCCCTTGTCAGTGAGGCAGAACGGAGGGCCTGACAAGCAAAGCTGTCTAGTCATTCGGATGCGACGAAAAACCAAGGTCCCGTGTAAACATTGGAGTGCACGTAAAATATCCCTAAGCAGTTGGAATTCGATACTGTTGAATAAGCTCTATACGATGACTAAATGTGTAGATTGTAGTCACCCACACTGCATGTTTCGCTTAACAATGAAAGGGTGCCGTTTTCAATGTTCGATCCTTTTGTTCTTCTACTCCTGATATGTTGGACTGTTGATCGATGGTTTCATATAAAAGACTACCAATAAGACTCTTTGTAGAAGAAGTTCCCAAAAAATATTATGTTGACTTTACGAGAAAGACCTCTAAACATGCTCCAAATTGTAAAAATACGACTTTTTGGATTTTCAATCTCTTTTTTTCGGCTATCCCTGATATTTAGAAAAAATGATACAATGATTTCACACAACAGGCTAGCTATTAGACTCTCTATTGACAAAAGTTTCACCGCCCTCCCTTCATTATAACCGAAGTTATCGTGCCCTAAAGAATCAACAAATCAGCATGCTTATCTCTGCTTACCCTACGCAGAAAATTCTCATCTTTGAACTCAATCATAACATTGACCTAGTGAACGTCGATACCAAGTTTGAACATTCTAGCTTAATTAGAAGGAGAGTTATTGTGTTCCAAATTCCCGGCCCTTCAAATTGCTTCTATTTTTCATTTTCAATTCAAAATGGTGACCATCACGTGACCGAAATCAAAATTCTATTCGCGACATTTTTTAGGCCTTCCTACAAGGATTCAGAAAATATAACTCCCGAGTCTGTAAGTAAAATAGCAAAAAAGCCTTATTGATTTTTCACTTTTAAATATGGCGGCACTTCCGGTTCGATCGACAAACTCCATATTTTGTGTACAAATCAGTAATTACTTATCTAGTATCCCCCCAAAAAATCAGGTCATTCTGACCTATATTTCGATGATTTTTTTGAAAATTTTGATCCTTAATTTCGTCAAGGGGAGATAATTTGAAGTCAAATTGGTAAGATCTACTTATATACTAAATTTCATGAAAATCGTACAACTATTAAAGAAGTTGTCAAATTGGTCTAAACTTCCGGTTCGAAATCACAGCGACGAATTTTCGAAATTCGAAAATGTGAAACTGTAGATGAAAGTGATTTTTTTAAAGGTATTCATAGAAAAAAGAATTAGTAAAATCGGTCAAAAAAAAACAAAGTTACGACTATGCATTGTCATTTTTTTCGTTCGTAAAATTCGGTGATTTCGGATTCGTAAAACGTTTCGAAAATATATTTAATCAAGGTTCGAACCCCATTTATGGGGGGGTAGGTCAAAATTTCAGAAAGATCCTATGGATAGTTTCTGAGAAATCCGATTTGCAGAAAACACACACAAAAAAAAAATAATAATAACTAGATCTGCTACTGTCCCATGCAGATATGAAAGCTTTCATATTCATCGTCACGTGTCATCGATTATATCAAGTATCTCAAATAAAAGGATAAGAATAACAAACTATCAAAATTGATCAAAAACTCGCGAAGTTACAAGACTAAATATAATATGAAACATTGGGTAATCTGAAAACTAAAGGGAAATAACTGATACTTGTGTTGCTGTAATCGGGATGAATGAGATAACTTTGAACAAAACTAAAACTTTTTGAATCAGGTTGAACTCAACTGTTTGAATATGTACGTTAAATATGTAGATTTGGAAAATTATAAAGACATAATATCAAAATCGGTCAAAAACTCACAAAGTTACAAATTTAAATGTAGTGAGAAACATTGCACCCGGGCAAAAATATAATCTTTAAACTAAAGGGAAATAACTGAAACTTGTATAGCTGTAATCGGGCTTCCAAGATATGTTATATAATTATGGTTTCCAATATGTTTGGTTATAAGTAGGAAATCATGACGACTTCTTAAGCATGTTTTAAACAAAGGGTCATAGACTGCAATATACAAGAATGGAACTCTGCAATAAAAAAAACTGGCCAGAGATTTCTATGCAGAAATTAAATAATTGCTAGAACCAGAAAAATATTTATCCACTATAATAAATAAGCAACATAGAGAAAATGAAATGAAATTGAATGGGGTTTAACGTCCTACTGTTCTGCTCCTACAATGGGCTAATGAAGACGGGCATACGCCATAAAGTGTGCAATGAGGGAAATTTTACCCGGGCAGCGGCGTTACGGCCTACGAGGTTGGTAAGGCGACCATACTCCTTGTCACGTACAACCAAGAAATCGAAACAAGGCCAGTTGACTCAATGACAGACGTTATGATACAGAGCGCACGTGTTAACCATTCAGCCACGCAATCTCCCTAAAATCGGCAAATTGCTGACCTACAGCGAGAAACATTTCAACCGGGCCAAATTTTCTATTTTAACAGTTTAATTTGCACGGTACCTTTAGTTATCAACCGAATATTACAAAACTTTTAAAAATAAGCTCCCCCTGGCCAGCTTAATCGTTCGCAATAAACGTTTGCCCCTTAAAATCGACAAATTGCTGACTTTAAAGTGAGAAACATTACAACCGGGCCAAATTTTCTGTTTTACCACTTTAACAGTACCTTTGATTACCAACCGATTATTACAAAACTTTAAAAAGAGAAAGAGAGAAATGCGGCCTAACGTCCATTAGACACAAACTAGGTCATTTCGGGTTTAACATATGTTTTTTAATTTTATTTAAAAACTCCCCTTGCACGTACTGGTCTTTAGCCGTTGGGAGGAAACCGAAGAACACGGAGAAAACCCACGAGGTTGGACATCATACACCATGTCACGTGCAACCTGGAGATCGAAACGACACCCGTTGACTCAATGACAAACGTTACGATACAGCGAGCACATGCTAACCATTCAGCCATCCAGCCTCCCTGAATTCGGAAAATTGCTGACTTATAGCAAGAAACATTTCAACCGGGCGAAATTTTCTGTTTTAACAGTTTAATGTGCACGGTACTTTAATTACCAACCGATTATTACAAAACTTTTGAAAATAAGCTCCAACTGACCAGCTTAATCGTATGCAATAAACGTTTTGCCTGAATTGAAAGTTCTGCACGGAAAAAGTTCATCTCGATTTCCCGGCGTGGTTCCCCTTGTCAGTGAGGCAGAACGGAGGGCCTGACAAGCACAGCTGTCTAGTCCTTCGGATGGGACGAAAAACCAAGGTCCCGTGTACACATTGGAGTGCACGTAAAATATCCCTAAGCAGTTGGAATTCGATACTGTTGAATAAACTCTATACGATGACTAAATGCGTAGATTGTAGTCATCCACACTGCATGTTTCGCTTAACAATGAAAGGGTGCCGTTTTCAATGTTCGATCCTTTTGTTCTTCTACTCCTTTAGTCCCGAAATGACCTAGTTTGTGTCGAGTGGGCGTTAAACCCCATTTCTCTCTCTCTCTTCTACTCCTGATATGTTGGACTGTTGATCGATGGTTTCATATAAAAGACTACCAATAAGACTCTTTGTAGAAGAAGTTCCCAAAAAATAGTATGTTGACTTTACGACAAAGACCCCTAAACATGCTCCAAATTGTAAAAATACGACTTTTTGGATTTTCAATCTCTTTTTTTCGGCTATCCCTGATATTAAAAAAAATGATACAATGATTTCACACAACAGGCTAGCTATTAGACTCTCTATTGACAAAAGTTTCACCGCCCTCCCTTCATTATAACCGAAGTTATCGTGCCCTAAAGAATCAACAAATCAGCATGCTTATCTCTGTTTACCCTAAGCAGAAAATGCTCATCTTTGAACTCAATCATAACATTGACCTAGTGAACGTCTACAACAAGTTTGAACATTCTAGCTTAATTAGAATGAGAGTTATTGTGCTCCAAAGTCTCGGCCCTTCAAATTGCTTCTATTTTTCATTTTCAATTCAAAATGGTGACTCCCGGTTGACCTAAATCAGAATTCTATTCGCGACATTTTTTAGGCCTTCCTACAAGGATTCAGAAAATATAACTCCCGAGTCTGTAAGTAAAATAGCAAAAAAGCCTTATTGATTTTTCACGTTTAAAGATGGTGGCACTTCCGGTTCGATCGACAAACTCCATATTTTGTGTACGAATCAGTAATTCCTTGTCTAGTATCGAAAAAAAAACTAGGTCATTCTGACCTATATTTCGACGATTTTTTTGAAAACTTTGATCCTTAATTTCACCAAGGGGAGATAAGTTAGAAAATTTCTAAAGTCATTTTTCAAGTCGCATCATTAAGGTCTACTTAGATATTAAATTTCATGAAAATCGTACAATTACTAAAGAAGTTGTCGAGTTGGTGTAAACTTCCGGTTCGAAATCACAGCGACGAATTTTCGAAATTCGAAAATCCGAAATTGCAGATTTGAAGTAAATGTCTTAGGATACTCAAAGAAAAAAGAATTAGTAAAATAGATCAAATAGTCACAAAGTTACAGCATTGTAGGTCAAATGCATTCGTTCGTAAAATTCGGTGATTTCGGATTCGTAAAACGTTTTGAAAATACATTTAATCAAGGTTCGCACCCCATTTTTGGTGGGGTAGGTCAAAATTTCAGAAAGATCCTATGGATAGATTCTGAGAAATCCGATTTGCAGAAAACACACACAAAAAAAAAAAATAATAACTAGATCTGCTACTGTCCCATGCAGATATGAAAGCTTTCATATTCATCGTCACGTGTCATCGATTATATCAAGTATCTCAAATAAAAGGATAAGAATAACAAACTATCAAAATTGGTCAAAAACTCGCGAAGTTACAAGTCTAAATATAGTATGAAACATTGAGTAATCTGAAAACTAAAGGGAAATAACTGATACTTGTGTTGCTGTAATCGGGATGAATGAGATAACTTTGAACAAAACTAAAACTTTTTGAATCAGGTTGAACTCAACTGTTTGAATATGTACGTTAAATATGTAGATTTGGAAAATTATAAAGACATAATATCAAAATCGGTCAAAAACTCACAAAGTTACAAATTTAAATGTAGTGAGAAACATTGCACCCGGGCAAAAAAATAATCTTTAAACTAAAGGGAAATAACTGAAACTTGTATAGCTGTAATCGGGCTTCCAAGATATGTTATATAATTATGGTTTCCAATATGTTTGGTTATAAGTAGGAAATCGTGACGACTTCTTAAGCATGTTTTAAACAAAGGGTCATAGACTGCAATATACAAGAATGGCACTCTGCAATAAAAAAAACTGGCCAGAGATTTCTATGCAGAAATTAAATAATTGCTAGAACCAGAAAAATATTTATCCACTACAATAAATAAGCAACATAGAGAAAATGAAATGAAATTGAATGGGGTTTAACGTCCTACTGTTCTGCTCCTACAATGGGCTAATGAAGACGGGCATACGCCATAAAGTGTGCAATGAGGGAAATTTTACCCGGGCAGCGGCGTTACGGCCTACGAGGTTGGTAAGGCGATCATACTCCTTGTCACGTACAACCAAGAAATCGAAACAAGGCCAGTTGACTCAATGACAGACGTTATGATACAGAGCGCACGTGCTAACCATTCAGCCACGCAACCTCCCTAAAATCGGCAAATTGCTGACCTACAGCGAGAAACATTTCAAACGGGCCAAATTTTCTATTTTAACAGTTTAATTTGCACGGTACCTTTAGTTATCAACCGAATATTACAAAACTTTTAAAAATAAGCTCCCCCTAACCAGCTTAATCGTTCGCAATAAACGTTTGCCCCTTAAAATCGACAAATTGCTGAATTTAAAGTGAGAAACATTACAACCGGGCCAAATTTTCTGTTTTATCACTTTAACAGTACCTTTGATTACCAACCGATTATTACAAAACTTTAAAAAGAGAAAGAGAGAAATGCGGCCTAACGTCCATTCGACACAAACTAGGTCATTTCGGGACTAACATATGTTTTTTAATTTTATTTAAAAACTCCCCTTGCACATACTGGTCTTTAGCTGTTGGGAGGAAACCGAAGAACACGGAGAAAACCCACGAGGTTGGACATCATACACCATGTCACGTGCAACCTGGAGATCGAAACGACGCCCGTTGACTCAATGACAAAGGTTACGATACAGCGAGCACATGCTAACCATTCAGCCTCTCTGAATTCGGAAAATTGCTGACTTATAGCAAGAAACATTTCAACCGGGCGAAATTTTCTGTTTTAACAGTTTAATGTGCACGGTACTTTAATTACCAACCGATTATTACAAAACTTTTGAAAATAAGCTCCAACTGACCAGCTTAATCGTATGCAATAAACGTTTTGCCTGAATTGAAAGTTCTGCACAGAGAAAGTTCATCTCGATTTCCCGGCGTGGTTCCCTTGTCAGTAAGGCAGAACGGAGGGCCTGACAAGCACAGCTGTCTAGTCCTTCGGATGGGACGAAAAACCAAGGTCCCGTGTACACATTGGAGTGCACGTAAAATATCCCTAAGCAGTTGGAATTCGATACTGTTGAATAAGCTCTATACGATGACTAAATGCGTAGATTGTAGTCACCCACACTTCATGTTTCGCTCAACAATGAAAGGATGCCGTTTTCAATGTTCGATCCTTTTGTTCTTCTACTCCTGATATGTTGGACTGTTGATCGATGGTTTCAATAAGACTCTTTGTAGAAGAAGTTCCAAAAAAACAGTATGTTGACTTTACGAGAAAGACCTCTAAACATGCTCCAAATTGTAAAAATACGACTTTTTGGATTTTCAATCTCTTTTTTTCGGCTATCCCTGATATTTAAAAAAAAAATGATACAATCATTTCACACAACAGGCTACCCATTAGACTCTCTATTGACAAAAGTTTCACCGCCCTCCCTTCATTATAACCGAAGTTATCGTGCCCTAAAGAATCAACAAATCAGCATGCTTATCTCTGCTTACCCTGAGCAGAAAATGCTCATCTTTGAACTCAATCATAACATTGACCTAGTGAACGTCTACACCAAGATTGAACATTCTAGCTTAATTAGAAGGAGAGTTATTGTGTTCCGAAATCCGGGCCTTTCAAATTGCTTCTATTTTTCATTTTTAATTCAAAATTGTGACCATCACATGACCGAAATCAAAATTCTGATCCGATAGATTTTTAGGCATTCCTTCAAGGATTCCGAAAATATAACTCCCGAGTCTGTAAGTAAAATAGCAAAAAAGCCTTTTTGATTTTTCACGTTTAAAGATGGTGGCACTTCCGGTTCGATCGACAAACTCCATATTTTGTGTACGAATCAGTAATTCCTTGTCTAGTATCGAAAAAAAAAATTAGGTCATTCTGATCTATATTTCGACGATTTTTTTGAAAACTTTGATCCTTAATTTCACCAAGGGGAGATAATTTAGAAAATTTCTAATTATATTTTTGAAGTCACATCGGTAAGATCTACTTGTATACTAAATTTCATGAAAATCGTACAACTATTAAAGAAGTTGTCAAATTGGTCTAAACTTCCGGTTCGAAATCACAGCGACGAATTTTCGAAATTCGAAAATGTGAAACTGCAGATGAAAATGATTTTTTTCAAGGTATTCAAAGAAAAAACAATTAGTAAAATCGGTCAAAAAATAACAAAGTTACGACTATGCATTGTCAGTTTTTTCGTTCGTAAAATTCGGTGATTTCGGATTCGTAAAACGTTTTGAAAATATATTTAAACAACGTTCGCACCCCATTTTTGGGGGGGTAGGTCAAAGTTTTAGAAAGATCCCATGGTTAGATTCTGAGAAATCCGATTTGCAGAAAATACACAAAACAAAAATAATAACTAGATCTGCTACTGTCCCATGCAGATATGAAAGCTTTCATATTCATCGTCACGTGTCATCGATTATATCAAGTATCTCAAATAAAAGGATAAGAATAACAAACTATCAAAATTGGTCAAAAACTCGCGAAGTTACAAGTCTAAATATAGTATGAAACATTGAGTAATCTGAAAACTAAAGGGAAATAACTGATACTTGTGTTGCTGTAATCGGGATGAATGAGATAACTTTGAACAAAACTAAAACTTTTTGAATCAGGTTGAACTCAACTATTTGAATATGTACGTTAAATATGTAGATTTGGAAAATTATAAAGACATAATATCAAAATCGGTCAAAAACTCACAAAGTTACAAATTTAAATGTAGTGAGAAACATTGCACCCGGGCAAAAAATAATCTTTAAACTAAAGGAAATTACTGAAACTTGTATAGCTGTAATCGGGCTTCCAAGATATGTTATATAATTATGGTTTCCAATATGTAGGAAATCGTGACGACTTCTTAAGCATGTTTTAAACAAAGGGTCTTAGACTGCAATATACAAGAATGGCACTCTGCAATAAAAAAAACTGGCCAGAGATTTCTATGCAGAAATTAAATAATTGCTAGAACCAGAAAAATATTTATCCACTATAATAAATAAGCAACATAGAGAAAATGAAATGAAATTGAATGGGGTTTAACGTCCTACTGTTCTGCTCCTACAATGGGCTAATGAAGACGGGCATACGCCATAAAGTGTGCAATGAGGGAAATTTTACCCGGTCAGCGGCGTTACGGCCTACGAGGTTGGTAAGGCGACCATACTCCTTGTCACGTACAACCAAGAAATCGAAACAAGGCCAGTTGACTCAATGACAGACGTTATGATACAGAGCGCACGTGCTAACCATTCAGCCACGCAACCTCCCTAAAATCGGCAAATTGCTGACCTACAGCGAGAAACATTTCAACCGGGCCAAATTTTCTATTTTAACAATTTAATTTGCACGGTACCTTTAGTTATCAACCGAATATTACAAAACTTTTAAAAATAAGCTCCCCCTGACCAGCTTAATCGTTCGCAATAAACGTTTGCCCCTTAAAATCGACAAATTGCTGACTTTAAAGTGAGAAACATTACAACCGGGCCAAATTTTTTGTTTCATCACTTTTACAGTAAATGCGGCCTAACGTCCATTCGACACAAACTAGGTCATTTCGGGACTAACATATTTTTTTTAATTTTATTTAAAAACTCCCCTTGCGCGTACTGGTTTTTAGCCGTTGGGAGGAAACTGAAGAACACGGAGAAAACCCACGAGGTTGGACATCATACACCATGTCACGTGCAACCTGAAGATCGAAACGACGCCCGTTGACTCAATGACAGACGTTACGATACGGCGCGGACATGCTAACCATTCAGCCATTCAGCCTCCCTGAATTCGGAAAATTGCTGACTTATAGCAAGAAACATTTCAACCGGGCGAAATTTTCTGTTTTAACAGTTTAATGTGCACGGTACTTTAATTACCAACCGATTATTACAAAACTTTTGAAAATAAGCTCCCCCTGACCACCTTAATCGTTCGCAATAAACGTTTGCCCCTTAAAATCGACAAATTGCTGACTTTAAAGTGAGAAACATTACAACCGGGCCAAATTTTGCTGTTTTATCACTTTTACAGTACCTTTGATTACCAACCGATTATTACAAAACTTTAAAAATAAAAAAGAAAGAGAGAAATGCGGCCTAAGTCCATTCGACACAAACTAGGTCATTTCGGGACTAACATATGTTTTTTTTAACTTTATTTAAAAACTCCCCTTGCTCGTACTGGTCTTTAGCCGTTGGGAGGAAATCGAAGAACACGGAGAAAACCCACGAGGTTGGACATCATACACCATGTCACGTGCAACCTGGAGATCGAAACGACGCCCGATGACTCAATGACAGACGTTACGATACAGCGCGCACATGCTAACCATTCAGCCTCCCTGAATTCGGAAAATTGCTGACTTATAGCAAGAAACATTTCAACCGGGCGAAATTTTCTGTTTTAACAGTTTAATGTGCACGGTACTTTAATTACCAACCGATTATTACAAAACTTTTGAAAATAAGCTCCAACTGACCAGCTTAATCGTATGCAATAAACGTTTTGCCTGAATTGAAAGTTCTGCACGGAGAAAGTTCATCTCGATTTCCCGGCGTGGTTCCCCTTGTCAGTGAGGCAGAACGGAGGGCCTGGCAAGCACAGCTGTCTAGTCGTTCGGATGGGACAACAAACCAAGGTCCCGTGTACACATTGGAGTGCACGTAAAATACCCCTAAGCAGTTGGAATTCGATACTGTTGAATAAGCTCTATACGATGACTAAATGCGTAGATTGTAGTCACCCACGCTGCATGTTTCGCTTAACAATGAAAGGGTGCCGTATTCAATGTTCGATCCTTTTGTTCTTCTACTCCTGATATGTTGGACTGTTGATCGATGGTTTCATATAAAAGACTACCAATAAGACTCTTTGTAGAAGAAGTTCCCAAAAAATAGTATGTTGACTTTACGAGAAAGACCTATAAACATGCTCCAAATTGTAAAAATACGACTTTTTGGATTTTCAATCTCTTTTTTTCGGCTATCCCTGATATTTAAAAAAAATGATACAATGATTTCAAACAACAGGCTAGCTATTACACTCTGTATTGATAAAAGTTTCACCGCCCTCCCTTCATTATAACCGAAGTTATCGTGCCCTAAAGAATCAAAAAATCAGCATATTTATCTCTGCTTACCCTAAGCAGAAAATGCTCATCTTTGAACTCAATCATGACATTGACCTAGTGAACGTCTACACCAAGTTTGAACATTCTAGCTTAATTAGAAGGAGAGTTATTGTATTCCAAAGTCCCGGTCCTTCAAATTGCTTCTATTTTTCATTTTCAATTCAAAATGGTGACCATCACGTGACCGAAATCAAAATTCGGATCCGACAGATTTTTAGGCATTCCTTCAAGGATTCTGAAAATATAACTCCCGAGTCTGTAAGTAAAATAGCAAAAAAGCCTTTTTGATTTTTCACGTTTAAAGATGGTGGCACTTCCGGTTCGATCGACAAACTCCATATTTTGTGTACGAATTAGTAATTACTTCTCTAGTATTCGAAAAAAAAATTAGGTCATTCTGACCTATATTTCGACGATTTTTTTGAAAACTTTGATCCTTAATTTCACAAAGGGGAGATAATTTAGAAAATTTCCAAGGACATCATTGAAGTCGCATTGGCAAGATCTACTAACGTTCTAAATTTCACGAAAATCGCACAACTATTAAAGAAGTTGTCAAATTGGTAATAACTTCCGGTTCGAAATGACAGCGACGAATTTTCGAAATTCGAAAATCCGAAATTGCAGATTTGAAGTAAATGTTTCAAGATACTCAAAGAAAAAAGAATTAGTAAAATCGGTCAAAAAATAACAAAGTTACGACTATGCATTGTCAGTTTTTTCGTTCGTAAAATTCGGTGATTTCGGATTCGTAAAACGTTTTGAAAATATATTTAATCAAGGTTCGCACCCCATTTTTGGGGGGGTAGGTCAAAATTTCGGAAAGATCCTATGGATAGATTCTGAGAAATCCGATTTGCAGAAAACACACAAAAAAAAAAAATAATAACTAGATCTGCTACTGTCCCATGCAGATATGAAAGCTTTCATATTCATCGTCACGTGTCATCGATTATATCAAGTATCTCAAATAAAAGGATAAGAATAACAAACTATCAAAATTGGTCAAAAACTCGCGAAGTTACAAGTCTAAATATAGTATGAAACATTGAGTAATCTGAAAACTAAACGAAAATAACTGATACTTGTGTTGCTGTAATCGGGATGACTTCCGATTTCAAAACTTTCAGAAAAATGAAATGAAAATGGTAAGAAAACATCGAAAAATTAAATGAGATAACTTTGAACAAAACTAAAACTTTTTGAATCAGGTTGAACTCAACTGTTTGAATATGTACGTTAAATATGTAGATTTGGAAAATTATAAAGACATAATATCAAAATCGGTCAAAAACTCTCAAAGTTACAAATTTAAATGTAGTGAGAAACATTGCACCCGGGCAAAAAAATAATCTTTAAACTAAAGGGAAATAACTAAAACTTGTATAGCTGTAATCGGGCTTCCAAGATATGTTATATAATTATGGTTTCCAATATGTTTTGTTATAAGTAGGAAATCGTGACGACTTCTTAAGCATGTTTTAAGGCGACCATACTCCTTGTCACGTACAACCAAGAAATCGAAACAAGGCCAGTTGACTCAATGACAGACGTTATGATACAGAGCGCACGTGCTAACCATTCAGCCACGCAACCTCCCTAAAATCGGCAAATTGCTGACCTACAGCGAGAAACATTTCAACCGGGCCAAATTTTCTATTTTAACAGTTTAATTTGCACGGTACCTTTAGTTATCAACCGAATATTACAAAACTTTTAAAAATAAGCCCCCCTGACCAGCTTAATCGTTCGCAATAAACGTTTGCCCCTTAAAATCGACAAATTGCTGACTTTAAAGTGAGAAACATTACAACCGGGCCAAATTTTCTGTTTTATCACTTTAACAGTACCTTTGATTACCAACCGATTATTACAAAACTTTAAAAAGAGAAAGAGAGAAATGCGGCCTAACGCCCATTCGACACAAACTAGGTCATTTCGGGACTAAAATATGTTTTTTAATTTTATTTAAAAACTCCCCTTGTACGCACTGGTCTTTAGCCGTTGGGAGGAAACCGAAGAACACGGAGAAAACCCACGAGGTTGGACATCATACACCATGTCACGTGCAACCTGGAGATCGAAACGACGCCCGTTGACTCAATGACAAACGTTACGATACAGCGAGCACATGCTAACCATTCAGCCATCCAGCCTCCCTGAATTCGGAAAATTGCTGACTTATAGCAAGAAACATTTCAACCGGGCGAAATTTTCTGTTTTAACAGTTTAATGTGCACGGTACTTTAATTACCAACCGATTATTACAAAACTTTCGAAAATAAGCTCCAACTGACCAGCTTAATCGTATGCAATAAACGTTTTGCCTGAATTGAAAGTTCTGCACGGAAAAAGTTCATCTCGATTTCCCGGCGTGGTTCCCCTTGTCAGTAAGGCAGAACGGAGGGCCTGACAAACACAGCTGTCTAGTCCTTCGGATGGGACGAAAAACCAAGGCCCCGTGTACACATTGGAGTGCACGTAAAATATCCCTAAGCAGCTGGAATTCGATACTGTTGAATAAGCTCTATACGATGACTAAATGTGTAGATTGTAGTCACCCACACTGCATGTTTCGCTTAACATTGAAAGGGTGCCGTTTTCAATGTTCGATCCTTTTGTTCTTCTACTCCTGATATGTTGGACTGTTGATCGATGGTTTCATATAAAAGACTACCAATAAGACTCTTTGTAGAAGAAGTTCCCAAAAAATAGTATGTTGACTATACGAGAAAGACCTCTAAACATGCTCCAAATTGTAAAAATACGACTTTTTGGATTTTCAATCTCTTTCTTTCGGCTATCCCTGATATTTAAAAAAAATGATACAATGATTTCAAACAACAGGCTAGCTATTACACTCTCTATTGACAAAAGTTTCACCGCCCTCCCTTCATTATAACCGAAGTTATCGTGCCCTAAAGAATCAACAAATCAGCATGCTTATCTCTGCTTACCCTAAGCAGAAAATGCTCATCCTTGAACTCAATCATGACATTGACCTAGTGAACGTCTACACCAAGTTTGAACATTCTAGCTTAATTAGAAGGAGAGTTATTGTATTCCAAAGTCCCGGCCCTTCAAATTGCTTCTATTTTTCATTTTCAATTCAAAATGGTGACCATCACGTGACCGAAATCAAAATTCGGATCCGACAGATTTTTAGGCATTCCTTCAAGGATTCTGAAAATATAACTCCCGAGTCTGTAAGTAAAATAGCAAAAAAGCCTTTTTGATTTTTCACGTTTAAAGATGGTGGCACTTCCGGTTCGATCGACAAACTCCATATTTTGTGTACGAATCAGTAATTACTTCTCTAGTATTCAAAAAAAAAATTAGGTCATTCTGACTTATATTTCGACGATTTTTTTGAAAACTTTGATCCTTAATTTCACAAAGGGGAGATAATTTAGAAAATTTCCAAGGACATCATTGAAGTCGCATTGGCAAGATCTACTAACATTCTAAATTTCACGAAAATCGCACAACTATTAAAGAAGTTGTCAAATTGGTAATAACTTCCGGTTCAAAATGACAGCGACGAATTTTCGAAATTCGAAAATCCGAAATTGCAGATTTGAAGTAAATGTTTCAAGATACTCAAAGAAAAAAGAATTAGTAAAATCGGTCAAAAAATAACAAAGTTACGACTATGCATTGTCAGTTTTTTCGTTCGTAAAATTCGGTGATTTCGGATTCGTAAAACGTTTTGAAAATATATTTAATCAAGGTTCGCACCCCATTTTTGGGGGGGTAGGTCAAAATTTTGGAAAGATCCTATGGATAGATTCTGAGAAATCCGATTTGCAGAAAACACACAAAAAAAAAAAATAATAATAACTAGATCTGCTACTGTCCCATGCAGATATGAAAGCTTTCATATTCATCGTCACGTGTCATCGATTATATCAAGTATGTCAAATAAAAGGATAAGAATAACAAACTATCAAAATTGGTCAAAAACTGGCGAAGTTACAAGTCTAAATATAGTATGAAACATTGAGTAATCTGAAAACTAAAGGGAAATAACTGATACTTGTGTTGCTGTAATCGGGATGACTTCCGATTTCAAAAGTTTCAGAAAAATGAAATGAAAATGGTAAGAAAACATCGAAAAATTAAATGAGATAACTTTGAACAAAACTAAAACTTTTTGAATCAGGTTGAACTCAACTGTTTGAATATGTACGTTAAATATGTAGATTTGGAAAATTATAAAGACATAATATCAAAATCGGTCAAAAACTCACAAAGTTACAAATTTAAATGTAGTGAGAAACATTGCACCCGGGCAAAAAAATAATCTTTAAACTAAAGGGAAATAACTGAAACTTGTATAGCTGTAATCGGGCTTCCAAGATATGTTATATAATTATGGTTTCCAATATGTTTGGTTATATGTAGGAAATCGTGACGACTTCTTAAGCATGTTTTAAACAAAGGGTCATAGACTGCAATATACAAGAATGGCACTCTGCAATAAAAAAAACTGGCCAGAGATTTCTATGCAGAAATTAAATAAGTGCTAGAACCAGAAAAATATTCATCCACTATAATAAATAAGCAACATAGAGAAAATGAAATGAAATTGAATGGGGTTTAACGTCCTACTGTTCTGCTCCTACATTGGGCTAATGAAGACGGGCATACGCCATAAAGTGTGCAATGAGGGAAATTTTACCCGGGCAGCGGCGTTACGGCCTACGAGGTTGGACAGGCGACCATACTCCTTGTCACGCACAACCAAGAAATCGAAACAACGCCAGTTGACTCAATGACAGACGTTATGATACAGAGCGCACGTGCTAACCATTCAGCCACGCAACCTCCCTAAAATCGGCAAATTGCTGACCTACAGCGAGAAACATTTCAACCGGGCGAAATTTTCTATTTTAACAGTTTAATTTGCACGGTACCTTTAGTTATCAACCGATTATTACAAAACTTTTAAAAATAAGCTCCCCCTGACCACCTTAATCGTTCGCAATAAACGTTTGCCCCTTAAAATCGACAAATTGCTGACTTTAAAGTGAGAAACATTACAACCGGGCCAAATTTTCTGTTTTATCACTTTAACAGTACCTTTGATTACCAACCGGTTATTACAAAACTTTAAAAATAAAAGAGAAAGAGAGAAATGCGGCCTAACGTCCATTCGACACAAACTAGGTCATTTCGGGACTAACATATGTTTTTTTAACTTTATTTAAAAACTCCCCTTGCGCGTACTGGTCTTTAGCCGTTGGGAGGAAATCGAAGAACACGGAGAAAACCCACGAGGTTGGACATCATACACCATGTCACGTGCAACCTGGAGATCGAAACGACGCCCGATGACTCAATGACAGACGTTACGATACAGCGCGCACATGCTAACCATTCAGCCTCCCTGAATTCGGAAAATTGCTGACTTATAGCAAGAAACATTTCAACCGGGCGAAATTTTCTGTTTTAACAGTTTAATGTGCACGGTACTTTAATTACCAACCGATTATTACAAAACTTTTGAAAATAAGCTCCAACTGACCAGCTTAATCGTATGCAATAAACGTTTTGCCTGAATTGAAAGTTCTGCACGGAGAAAGTTCATCTCGATTTCCCGGCGTGGTTCCCCTTGTCAGTGAGGCAGAACGGAGGGCCCGACAAGCACAGCTGTCTAGTCCTTCGGATGGGACGAAAAACCAAGGTCCCGTGTACACATTGGAGTGCACGTAAAATATCCCTAAGCTGTTGGAATTCGATACTGTTGAATAAGCTCTATACGATGACTAAATGCGTAGATTGTAGTCACCCACACTGCATGTTTCGCTTAACAATGAAAGGGTGCCGTATTCAATGTTCGATCCTTTTGTTCTTCTACTCCTGATATGTTGGACTGTTGATCGATGGTTTCATATAAAAGACTACCAATAAGACTCTTTGTAGAAAAAGTTCCCAAAAAATAGTATGTTGACTTTACGAGAAAGACCTCTAAACACGCTTCAAATTGTAAAAATACGACTTTTTGGATTTTCAATCTCTTTCTTTCGGCTATCCCTGATATTTAAAAAAAAATGATACAATGATTTCAAACAACAGGCTAGCTATTACACTCTCTATTGACAAAAGTTTCACCGCCCTCCCTTCATTATAACCGAAGTTATCGTGCCTTAAAGAATCAACAAATCAGCATGCTTATCTCTGCTTACCCTAAGCAGAAAATGCTCATCTTTGAACTCAATCATGACATTGACCTAGTGAACGTCTACACCAAGTTTGAACATTCTAGCTTAATTAGAAGGAGAGTTATTGTATTCCAAAGTCCCGGCCCTTCAAATTGCTTCTATTTTTCATTTTCAATTCAAAATGGTGACCATCACGTGACCGAAATCAAAATTCGGATCCGACAGATTTTTAGGCATTCCTTCAAGGATTCTGAAAATATAACTCCCGAGTCTGTAAGTAAAATAGCAAAAAAGCCTTTTTGATTTTTCACGTTTAAAGATGGTGGCACTTCCGGTTCGATCGACAAACTCCATATTTTGTGTACGAATCAGTAATTACTTCTCTAGTATTCAAAAAAAAAATTAGGTCATTCTGACCTATATTTCGACGATTTTTTTGAAAACTTTGATCCTTAATTTCACAAAGGGGAGATAATTTAGAAAATTTCCAAGGACATCATTGAAGTCGCATTGGTAAGATCTACTAACATTCTAAATTTCACGAAAATCGCACAACTATTAAAGAAGTTGTCAAGTTGGTAATAACTTCCGGTTCGAAATGACAGCGACGAATTTTCGAAATTCGAAAATCCGAAATTGCAGATTTGAAGTAAATGTTTCAAGATACTCAAAGAAAAAACAATTATTAAAATCGGTCAAAAAATAACAAAGTTACGACTATGCATTGTCATTTTTTTCGTTCGTAAAATTCGGTGATTTCGGATTCGTAAAACGTTTTGAAAATATATTTAATCAAGGTTCGCACCCCATTTTTGGGGGGTAGGTCAAAATTTCGGAAAGATCCTATGGATAGATTCTGAGAAATCCGATTTGCAGAAAACACACAAAAAAAAAAATAATAATAACTAGATCTGCTACTGTCCCATGCAGATATGAAAGCTTTCATATTCAACGTCACGTGTCATCGATTGTATCAAGTATCCTAAATAAAAGGATAAGAAGAAAAAATTATCAAAATTGGTCAAAAACTCGCGAAGTTACAAGTCTAAATATATTATGAAACATTGCACCCAGGCATAACAATAATCTGAAAACTAAAGGGAAATAACTGAAACTTGTATTACTGTAATGAGACGGATGAGAAAATGAAATGAAAATGGCGGGAAAGAACTAAAAATGGCAGGTTGGACAGGCGACCTTACTCCTTGTCACGTACAACCGGGCATTCGAAAACACGCTAGTTAACTCAATGACAGGCGCGCGTGCTAACCATTCAGCCCCCCACCCTCATTTGAAATCAGACACGTGCAATATGTCATATAGGGAGAATAACAAGTCGCTCACAACAAAATCGTAAATTAATGAGTTTAGGTCAAAAGGCTGAGCTACTGTTTTAGAGTATTTATTTGTTTTAAAGAGACACGTTATGGGTTGTTCATAGTTAAATGAAAGTTTCATTTTAAATAAGACCAATAAAATTAGGATTTAATAATGCCAGACTAATATTAAAATAAAGTTTTAAATTAAGAATAATTAATTATTGGTCTAATGCAATGAAATGCTTTGATTTGACGGATGAAATGTACGATGGGTGTCCAGACTATGTGGCTAAGTCGTTGGCCTGCTAGCCAGGAGGTCGGGTGTTCGACCCCTGCATTGGCCGAGAAAGTTCATCTCGATTTTCTGGCGTGTCCCCCCCCCCGCCGTGTACACATTGGAGTGCACGTAAAAGATCCCTTTGCAGTTGGAATTCGATACTGTTGAATACGCTCTATACAATGACTAAATGTGCAGATTGTAGCCACCCACACTGCATGTTTTGCTTAACAATGAAAGGGTGCGGTTTTCAATTTTCGATCCTTTTATTCTACTACTCCTGATATTTTGGACTGTTGATCTATGGTTTCATATAAAAGACTACCGATAAGACTCTTTGTAGAAGAAGTTCCTCCATGTTTTGCTTAACAATGAAAGGGTGCCGTTTTCAATTTTCGATCCTTTTATTCTTCTACTCCTGATATTTTGGACTGTTGGTCGATGGTTTCATATACAGATAGGTTGCCAGGCAAAGAAACATACGCCCACAGCAGCTAAATCGTCCGGGCAGTCAACAAGGGTTGTCGCATATTTTTACTTTTTTTGGTAATGAAACATTTGTAATACACTAAAATCTGATTAAGAGTAATAACTCATTATGTAATTATCTGAAAATCATTAGAATTTGTTTGTTTTTTATAAAGTTTTACCCCACGCTAACAATTAATATAGGAAATATTTAACATCATGGATTTAGCTGTTCAGTTATCAAAATTCATTGAAAATCAAAATACTGTGTATCACTCTGCAGTCAATCAGATATTAACTTTGTCCTCTACAGCATCCACAAGATTTTTTGAAGTGATCAAGGGCCACAACTCTGGCACTGATTATCAGAAATCGCTGAAAATCAATAGGCTTCTTCGTCTCATGACTTTAAACACTGTGTATTAATTTGAAGTCAATTAGATATCAACTTTGGCATCTACAGCATCCACAAGATTTTTTGAAGTGATCAAGGGCCATAACTCTGGCACTAATTATCGGAAATTGCTGAAAATCAATAGGCTTCTTCGTCTTATGACCTTAAACACTGTGTATGAAATTAAAGTCAATCGGATATTAACTTTGGCCTCTAGAGCATTCACAAGATTTTTTTGAAGTGATCAAGGGCCATAACTCTGGCACTAATCGGAAATCGCTGAAAATCAATAGGATTCTTCGTCTTATGACCTTAAACACTGTGTATAAATGTAAAGTCAATCGGATATTAACTTTGGCTTTTAGAGTGTCCACAATATTTTTTGAAGTGATCAAGGGCCATAACTCTGGCACTAATTATCGGAAATCGCTGAAAATCAATAGGCTTCTTTGTCTTATGACCTTAAACACTGTGTATAAATTTAAAGCCAATCGGATATTAACTTTGGCCTCTAGAGCGTCCACAAGATTTTTTGAAGTGATCAAGGGCCATAACCCTGGTAGTTATTATCGGAAATCGCTGAAAAACAATAGGCTTCTTCGTCTCATGACCTTAAACACTGTGTATAAATCTAAAGTCAATCGGATATTAACTTTAGCCTCTAGAGCGTCCACTAACAAGCCATAAAGTGTGCAATGAGGTAAATATTACCCGGGCAGCGGCGTTACGGCCTACGAGGTCGGATAGCGACCATACTCCTTGTCACGTACAACCAAGAAATCGAAACAACGCCAGTTGACTCAATGACAGACGTTATGATACAGAACGCACGTGCTAACAATTCAGCCACGCAACCTCCCTAAAATCGGCAAATTGCTGACCTACAGCGAGAAACATTTCAACCGAGCCAAATTTTCTATTTTAACAGTTTAATTTGCACGGTACCTTTAGTTATCAACCGAATATTACAAAACTTTTAAAAATAAGCTCCCCCTGACCAGCTTAAGCGTTCGCAATAAACGTTTGCCCCTTAAAATCGGCAAATTGCTGACTTTAAAGTGAGAAACATTACAACCGGGCGAAATTTTCTGTTTTATCACTTTTACAGTACCTTTGATTACCAACCGATTATCACAAAACTTTAACAATAAAAGAGAAAGAGAGAAATGCGGCCTAATGTCCATTCGACACAAACTAGGTCATTTCGTGACTAACATATGTTTTTTTAATTTTATTTAAAAACTCCCCTTGCGCTTACTGGTCTTTAACCGTTGGGAGGAAACCGAAGGACACGGAGAAAACCCACGAGGTTGGACATCATACTTCATGTCACGTGCAACCTGGAGATCGAAACGACGCTCGTTGACTCAATGACAGACGTTACGATACAGCGCGCACATGCTAACCATTCAGCCATTCAGCCTCCCTGAATTCGGAAAATTGCTGACTTATAGCAAGAAACATTTTAACAGTTTAATGTGCACGGTACTTTAATTACCAACCGATTATTACAAAACTTTTGAAAATAAGCTCCAACTGACCAGCTTAATCGTATGCAATAAACGTTTGGCCTGAATTGAAAGTTCTGCACGGAGAAAGTTCATCTTGATTTCCCGGCGTGGTTCCCCGTTGTCAGTGAGACAGAACGGAGGGCCTGACAAGCACAGTTGTCTAGTCGTTCGGATGGGACGAAAAACCAAGCTCCCGTATAGACATTGGAGTGCACGTAAAATATCCCTAAGCAGTTGGAATTCGATACTGTTGAATAAGCTCTATACGATGACTAAATGTGTAGATTGTAGTCACCAACACTGCATGTTTCGCTTAACAATGAAAGGGTGCCGTTTTCAATTTTCGATCCTTTTGTTCTTCTACTCCTGATATGTTGGACTGTTGATCGATGGTTTCATATAAAAGACTACCAATAAGACTCTTTGTAGAAGAAGTTCCCAAAAAATAGTATGTTGACTTTACGAGAAAGACCTATAAACATGCTCCAAATTGTAAAAATACGACTTTTGGGATTTTCAATCTCTTTTTTTCGGCTATCCCTGATATTTAAAAAAAATGATACAATGATTTCAAACAACAGGCTAGCTATTAGACTCTCTATTGACAAAAGTTTCATCGCCCTCCCTTCATTATAACCGAAGTTATCGTGCCCTAAAGAATCAACAAATCAGCATGCTTATCTCTGCTTACCCTAAGCAGAAAATGCTCATCTTTGAACTCAATCATGACATTGACCTAGTGAACGTCTACACCAAGTTTGAACATTGTAGCTTAATTAGAAGGAGAGTTATTGTGTTCCAAAGTCCCGGCCCTTCAAATTGCTTCTATTTTTCATTTTCAATTCAAAATGGTGACCATCACGTGACCGAAATCAAAATTCGGATCCGACAGATTTTTAGGCATTCCTTCAAGGATTCTGAAAATATAACTCCCGAGTCTGTAAGTAAAATAGCAAAAAAGCCTTTTTGATTTTTGACGTTTAAAGATGGTGGCACTTCCGGTTCGATCGACAAATTCCATATTTTGTGTACGAATCAGTAATTACTTGTCTAGTACCAAAAAAAAAAATTAGGTCATTCTGACCTATATTTCGACGATTTTTTTGAAAATTTTGATCCTTAATTTCGTCAAGGGGAGATAATTTAGAAAATTTTTAATTATATTTTTGAAGTCACATTGGTAGCATCTACTTATACACTAAATTTCATGAAAATCGTACAACTATTAAAGAAGTTCTCAAATTGGTCTAAACTTCCGGTTCGAAATCACAGCGACGAATTTTCGAAATTGGAAAATGCGAAACTGCAGATGAAAATGATTTTTTTCAAGGTATTCAAAGAAAAAAGAATTAGTAAAATCGGTCAAAAAATAACAAAGTTACGAGTATGCATTGTCAGTTTTTTCGTTCGTAAAATTCGGTGATTTCGGATTCGTAAAACGTTTTGAAAATATATTTAATCAACAGCCACCACCCATTTTTGGGGGGATAGGTAAAAGTTTCAGAACGATCCTATCGTTAGATTCTGAGAAATCCGATTTGTGGACAAAACACAAAAAAAAAATAACAATAATAATCTTAACAGAAACAATAAGCTTTCATATGTAATATGAAAGCTTAATAACTTTAACAGGAACAATAAGCTTTCATATGTAATACATATGAAAGCTTAATAATAACTTTAACAGAAACAATAAGCTTTCATATGTAATACATATGAAAGCTTAATAATCTTAACAGAAACAATAAGCTTTCATATGTAATATGAAAGCTTAATAACTTTAACAGAAACAATAAGCTTTCATATGTAATACATATGAAAGCTTAATAACTAGATCTGCTACTGTCCCATGCAGATATGAAAGCTTTCATATTCATCGTCACGTGTCATCAATTATATCAAGTATCTCAAATAAAAGGATAAGAATAACAAACTATCAAAATTGGTCAAAAACTCGCGAAGTTACAAGTCTAAATATAGTATGAAACATTGAGTAATCTGAAAACTAAAGGGAAATAACTGATACTTGTGTTGCTGTAATCGGGATGACTCCCGACTTCAAAACTTTCAGAAAAATGAAATGAAAATGGTAAGAAAACATCGAAAAATTAAATGAGATAACTTTGAACAAAACTAAAACTTTTTGAATCAGGTTGAACTCAACTGTTTGAATATGTACTTTAAATATGTAGATTTGGAAAATTATAAAGATATAATATCAAAATCGGTCAAAAACTCACAAAGTTACAAATTTAAATGTAGTGAGAAACATTGCACCCGGGCAAAAAAATAATCTTTAAACTAAAGGGAAATAACTGAAACTTGTATAGCTGTAATCGGGCTTCCAAGATATGTTATATAATTATGGTTTCCAATATGTTCGGTTATATATAGGAAATCGTGACGACTTCTTAAAGTTGGGTTCCCAGATAAGTATTTATCGGGTGGTCATTGCCTATAAAAGTATGGCAATTTTGGTATATATGGAAAGAAGAGATATCCAATCTTACTAGAAAAATACTGGATTCTCTGAAAAACACTCATGGAGCGTAAACAGGACAAAAATGTAAGGGGTTCCCTTAATAGTCAACCCGACGAATAAGGGTACCTGCACGCTTGGCGTTGAAGGCTGCACGCGAACTTGAGTGATTTGGGTACATTTTGAAAAACTTTATGAAGAGTTAGACATACAACAATTTCTGGGGTAAAAATCACGGAAAAAGACGCACGGAGTGGATAATCCGAGAATTTAATTAGGATTCTATATTTGTAGTAAATAGTCAGCGCTTACAGACAACATCGTCTTGTGTATGCAATGCATTCTCCCCTGTCGTCTGCCACCGTTGCCATTGGTTACGGCGAGGGGTAATCGCCTGACGCAAACATGGTCTCTTTCGATAGATTTTTATAGCAGGCTATTCTCGTCAATTACAATGTTATGAGAACGATTTGAAGCAAAATTATGATAAGATAATTAGTTTGAATATGTTTTTAATTCTAATATATCATCAAATCACCCAGTTTGTATCCGGGAACCCAACTTTAAGCATATTTTAAACAAAGGGTCATAGACTGCAATATACAAGAATGGCACTCTGCAATAAAAAAAATGGCCAAAGCAAGATTTCTATGCAGAAATTAAATAATTGCTAGAACCAAAAAAATATTTATCCACTATAATAAATAAGCAACATAGAGAAAATGAAATGAAATTGAATGGGGTTTAACGTCCTACTGTTCTGCTCCTACAATGGGCTAATGAAGACGGGCATACGCCATAAAGTGTGCAATGAAGGAAATTTTACCCGGACAGCGGCGTTACGGCCTACGAGGTTGGACAGGCGACCATACTCCTTGTCACGCACAACCAAGAAATCGAAACAACGCCAGTTGACTCAATGACAGACGTTATGATACAGAGCGCACGTGCTAACCATTCAGCCACGCAACCTCCCTAAAATCGGCAAATTGCTGACCTACAGCGAGAAACATTTCAACCGGGCGAAATTTTCTATTTTAACAGTTCAATTTGCACGGTACCTTTAGTTATCAACCGATTATTACAAAACTTTTAAAAATAAGCTCCCCCTGACCACCTTAATCGTTCGCAATAAACGTTTGCCCCTTAAAATCGACAAATTGCTGAATTTAAAGTGAGAAACATTACAACCGGGCCAAATTTTCTGTTTTATCACTTTTACAGTACCTTTGATTACCAACCGATTATTACAAAACTTTAAAAATAAAAGAGAAAGAGAGAAATGCGGCCTTACGTCCATTCGACACAAACTAGGTCATTTCGGGACTAACATATGTTTTTTTTTAACTTTATTTAAAAACTCCCCTTGCGCGTACTGGTCTTTAGCCGTTGGGAGGAAATCGAAGAACACGGAGAAAACCCACAAGGTTGGACATCATACACCATGTCACGTGCAACCTGGAGATCGAAACGACGCCCGATGACTCAATGACAGACGTTACGATACAGCGCGCACATGCTAACCATTCAGCCTCCCTGAATTCGGAAAATTGCTGACTTATAGCAAGAAACATTTCAACCGGGCGAAATTTTCTGTTTTAACAGTTTAATGTGCACGGTACTTTAATTACCAACCGATTATTACAAAACTTTTGAAAATAAGCTCCAACTGACCAGCTTAATCGTATGCAATAAACGTTTTGCCTGAATTGAAAGTTCTGCACGGAGAAAGTTCATCTCGATTTCCCGGCGTGGTTCCCCTTGTCAGTGAGGCAGAACGGAGGGCCTGACAAGCACAGCTGTCTAGTCGTTCGGATGGGACGAAAAACCAAGGTCCCGTGTACACATTGGAGTGCACGTAAAATATCCCTAAGCAGTTGGAATTCGATACTGTTGAATAAGCTCTATACGATGACTAAATGCGTAGATTGTAGTCACCCACACTGCATGTTTCGCTTAACAATGAAAGGGTGCCGTATTCAATGTTCGATCCTTTTGTTCTTCTACTCCTGATATGTTGGACTGTTGATCGATGGTTTCATATAAAAGACTACCAATAAGACTCTAAACATGCTCCAAATTGTAAAAATACGACTTTTTGGATTCTCAATCTCTTTCTTTCGGCTATCCCTGATATTTAAAAAAAATGATACAATGATTTCAAACAACAGGCTAGCTATTACACTCTCTATTGACAAAAGTTTCACCGCCCTCCCTTCATTATAACCGAAGTGATCGTGCCCTAAAGAATCAACAAATCAGCATGCTTATCTCTGCTTACCCTAAGCAGAAAATGCTCATCTTTGAACTCAATCATGACATTGACCTAGTAAACGTCTACACCAAGTTTGAACATTCTAGCTTAATTAGAAGGAGAGTTATTGTATTCCAAAGTCCCGGCCCTTCAAATTGCTTCTATTTTTCATTTTCAATTCAAAATGGTGACCATCACGTGACCGAAATCAAAATTCGGATCCGACAGATTTTTAGGCATTCCTTCAAGGATTCTGAAAATATAACTCCCGTGTCTGTAAGTAAAATAGCAAAAAAGCCTTTTTGATTTTTCACGTTTAAAGATGGTGGCACTTCCGGTTCGATCGAAAAAATCCATATTTTGTGTACGAATCAGTAATTACTTCTCTAGTATTCAAAAAAAAAATTAGGTCATTCTGACCTATATTTCGACGATTTTTTTGAAAACTTTGATCCTTAATTTCACAAAGGGGAGATAATTTAGAAAATTTTCAAGGACATCATTGAAGTGGCATTGGCAATATCTACTAACATTCTAAATTTCACGAAAATCGCACAACTATTAAAGAAGTTGTCAAATTGGTAATAACTTCCGGTTCGAAATGACAGCGACGAATTTTCGAAATTCGAAAATCCCGAAATTGCAGATTTAAAGTAAATGTTTCAAGATACTCAAAGAAAAAAGAATTAGTAAAATCGGTCAAAAAATAACAAAGTTACGACTATGCATTGTCACTTTTTTCGTTCGTAAAATTCGGTGATTTCGGATTCGTAAAACGTTTTGAAAATATATTTAATCAAGGTTCGCACCCCATTTATGGGGGGTAGGTCAAAATTTCGGAAAGATCCTATGGATAGATTCTGAGAAATCCGATTTGCAGAAAACACACAAAAAAGAAAATAACTAGATCTGCTACTGTCCCATGCAGATATGAAAGCTTTCATATTCATCGTCACGTGTCATCAATTATATCAAGTATCACAAATAAAAGGATAAGAATAACAAACTATCAAAATTGGTCAAAAACTCGCGAAGTTACAAGTCTAAATATAGTATACATACAACAATTTCTGGGGTAAAAATCACGGAAAAAGACGCATGGAGTGGATAATCCGAGAATTTAATTAGGATTCTATATTTGTAGTAAATAGTCAGCGCTTACAGACAACATCGTCTTGTGTATGCAATGCATTCTCCCCTGTCGTCTGCCACCGTTGCCATTGGTTACGGCGAGGGGTAATCGCCTGACGCAAACATGGTCTCTTTCGATATATTTTTATAGCAGGCTATTCTCGTCAATTACAATGTTATGAGAACGATTTGAAGCAAAATTATGATAAGATAATTAGTTTGAATATGTTTTTAATTCTAATATATCATCAAATCACCCAGTTTGTATCCGGGAACCCAACTTTAAGCATATTTTAAACAAAGGGTCATAGACTGCAATATACAAGAATGGCACTCTGCAATAAAAAAAATGGCCAAAGCAAGATTTCTATGCAGAAATTAAATAATTGCTAGAACCAAAAAAATATTTATCCACTATAATAAATAAGCAACATAGAGAAAATGAAATGAAATTGAATGGGGTTTAACGTCCTACTGTTCTGCTCCTACAATGGGCTAATGAAGACGGGCATACGCCATAAAGTGTGCAATGAGGGAAATTTTACCCGGGCAGCGGCGTTACGGCCTACGAGGTTGGACAGGCGACCATACTCCTTGTCACGCACAACCAAGAAATCGAAATAACGCCAGTTGACTCAATGACAGACGTTATGATACAGAGCGCACGTGCTAACCATTCAGCCACGCAACCTCCCTAAAATCGGCAAATTGCTGACATACAGCGAGAAACATTTCAACCGGGCGAAATTTTCTATTTTAACAGTTTAATTTGCACGGTACCTTTAGTTATCAACCGATTATAACAAAACTTTTAAAAATAAGCTCCCCCTGACCACCTTAATCATTCGCAATAAACCTTTGCCCCTTAAAATCGACAAATTGCTGAATTTAAAGTGAGAAACATTACAACCGGGCCAAATTTTCTGTTTTATCACTTTTACAGTACCTTTGATTACCAACCGATTATTACAAAACTTTAAAAATAAAGGAGAAAGAGAGAAATGCGGCCTAACGTCCATTCGACACAAACTAGGTCATTTCGGGACTAACATATGTTTTTTTTAACTTTATTTAAAAACTCCCCTTGCGCATACTGGTCTTTAGCCGTTGGGAGGAAATCGAAGAACACGGAGAAAACCCACGAGGTTGGACATCATACACCATGTCACGTGCAACCTGGAGATCGAAACGACGCCCGATGACTCAATGACAGACGTTACGATACAGCGCGCACATGCTAACCATTCAGCCTCCCTGAATTCGGAAAATTACTGACTTATAGCAAGAAACATTTCAACCGGGCGAAATTTTCTGTTTTAACAGTTTAATGTGCACGGTACTTTAATTACCAACCGATTATTACAAAACTTTTGAAATAAGCTCCAACTGACCAGCTTATTCGCATGCAATAAACGTTTTGCCTGAATTGAAAGTTCTGCACGGAGAAAGTTCATCTCGATTTCCCGGCGTGGTTCCCCTTGTCAGTGAGGCAGAACGGAGGGCCTGACAAGCACAGCTGTCTAGTCGTTCGGATGGGACGAAAAACCATGGTCCCGTGTACACATTGGAGTGCACGTAAAATATCCCTAAGCAGTTGGAATTCGATACTGTTGAATAAGCTCTATACGATGACTAAATGCGTAGATTGTAGTCACCCACACTGCATGTTTCGCTTAACAATGAAAGGGTGCCGTATTCAATGTTCGATCCTTTTGTTCTTCTACTCCTGATATGTTGGACTGTTGATCGATGGTTTCATATAAAAGACTACCAATAAGACTCTTTGTAGAAGAAGTTCCCAAAAAATAGTTTGTTGACTTTACGAGAAAGACCTCTAAACATGCTCCAAATTGTAAAAATACGACTTTTTGGATTTTCAATCTCTTTTTTTCGGCTATCCCTGATATTTAAAAAAAATGACACAATCATTTCACACAACAGGCTACCTATTAGACTCTCTATTGACAAAAGTTTCACCGCCCTCCCTTCATTATAACCGAAGTTATCGTGCCCTAAAGAATCAACAAATCAGCATGCTTATCTCTGCTTACCCTAAGCAGAAAATGCTCATCTTTGAACTCAATCATAACATTGACCTAGTGAACGTCTACACCAAGTTTGAACATTCTAGCTTAATTAGAAGGAGAGTTATTGTGTTCCGAAGTCCGGGCCTTTCAAATTGCTTCTATTTTTCATTTTCAATTCAAAATTGTGACCATCACATGACCGAAATCAAAATTCTGATCCGATAGATTTTTAGGCATTCCTTCAAGGATTCCGAAAATATAACTCCCGAGTCTGTAAGTAAAATAGCAAAAAAGCCTTTTTGATTTTGCACGTTTAAAGATGGTGGCACTTCCGGTTCGATCGACAAACGCCATATTTTGTGTACGAATCAGTAATTCCTTGTCTAGTATCGAAAAAAAAAATTAGGTCATTCTGACCTATATTTCGACGATTTTTTTGAAAACTTTGATCCTTAATTTCACCAAGGGGAGATAATTTAGAAAATTTCTAATTATATTTTTGAAGTTACATTGGTAAGATCTACTTGTATATTAAATTTCATGAAAATCGTACAACTATTAAAGAAGTTGTCAAATTGGTCTAAACTTCCGGTTCGAAATCACAGCGACGAATTTTCGAAATTCGAAAATGTGAAACTGCAGATGAAAATGATTTTTTTCAAGGTATTCAAAGAAAAAAGAATTAGTAAAATCGGTCAAAAAATAACAAAGTTACGACTATGCATTGTCAGTTTTTTCGTTCGTAAAATTCGGTGATTTCGGATTCGTAAAACGTTTTGAAAATATATTTAAACAACGTTCGCACCCCATTTTTTTTGGGGTGGGGGTAGGTCAAAGTTTTAGAAAGATCCCACGGTTAGATTCTGAGAAATCCGATTTGCAGAAAATACACACAAAAAAAATAATAATAATCTTAACAGAAACAATAAGCTTTCATATGTAATATGAAAGCTTAATAACTTTAACAGAAACAATAAGCTTTCATATGTAATACATATGAAAGCTTAATAATAACTAGATCTGCTACTGTCCCATGCAGATATGAAAGCTTTCATATTCATCGTCACGTGTCATTGATTGTATCAAGTATCCTAAATAAAAGGATAAGAAGAAAAAATTATTAAAATTGGTCAAAAACTCGCGAAGTTACAAGTCTAAATATAGTATGAAACATTGCACACATGAATAACAATAATCTGAAAACTAAAGGGAAATAACTGAAACTTGTATTACTGTAATGAGACGGATGAGAAAATGGTATGGAAATGGCGGGAAAAAAAATTAAAAATGGCAGGTTGGACAGGCGACCTTACTCCTTGTCACGTACAACCGGGCATTCGAAAACACGCTAGTTAACTCAATGACAGGCGCGCGTGCTAACCATTCAGCCACCCAACCCCCCTTTGAAATCAGACACGTGCAATATGTCATATAGGAAGAATAAGAAGTCGCTCACAACAAAATGGTAAATTAATGGGTTTAGGTCAGAAGGTTGAGCTACTGTTTTAGAGTACTTAATAGTTTTAAAGAGACACGTTAAGGGTTGTTCATAGTTAAATGAAAGTTTAATTTTAAATAAGACCAATAAAATTAGGATTTAATAATGCCAGACTAATATTGCCAATATGTTTGGTTATAAGTAGGAAATCGTGACGACTTCTTAAGCATGTTTTAAACAAAGGATCATGTTTGTTTAAACAAGAATGGCACTCTGCAATAAAAAAACTGACCAAAGCAAGATTTCTATGCAGAAATTAAATAATTGCTAGAACCAGAAAAATATTTATCCACTATAATAAATAAGCAACATAGAGAAAATGAAATGAAATTGAATGGGGTTTAACGTCCGACTGTTCTGCTCCTAAAATGGGCTAATGAAGACGGGCATATGCCATAAAGTGTGCAATGAGGGAAATTTTACCCGGGCAGCGGCGGTTACGGCCTACGAGGTTGGACAGGCGACCATACTCCTTGTCACGTACAACCAAGAAATCGAAACAACGCCAGTTGACTCAATGACAGACGTTATGATACAGAGCGCACGTACTAACCATTCAGCCACGCAACCTCCCTAAAATCGGCAAATTGCTGACCTACAGCGAGAAACATTTCAACCGGGCCAAATTTTCTATTGTAACAGTTTAATTTGCACGGTACCTTTAGTTATCAACCGAATATTACAAAACTTTTAAAAATAAGCTCCCCCTGACCAGCTTAAGCGTTCGCAATAAACGTTTGCCCCTTAAAATCGGCAAATTGCTGACTTTAAAGTGAGAAACATTACAACCGGGCGAAATTTTCTGTTTTATCACTTTTACAGTACCTGGAGATCGAAACGACGCCCGTTGACTCAATGACAGACGTTACGATACAGTGCGCACATGCTAACCATTCAGCCATTCAGCCTCCCTGAATTCAGAAAATTGCTGACTTACAGCAAGAAACATTTCAACCGGGCGAAATTTTCTGTTTTAAAAGTTTAATGTGCACGGTACTTTAATTACCAACCGATTATTACAAAACTTTTGAAAATAAGCCCCAACTGACCAGCTTAATC
This sequence comes from Patella ulyssiponensis, assembly GCA_963678685.1. NCBI lineage: Eukaryota > Metazoa > Mollusca > Gastropoda > Patellidae > Patella > Patella ulyssiponensis. Next base: position 51,032,971 of record OY783228.1, on the reverse strand, counting down.
GTATGCAATAAACGTTTTCGCCTGAATTGAAAGTTCTGCACGGAGAAAGTTCATCTCGATTTCCCGGCGTGGTTCCCCTTGTCAGTGAGGCAGAACGGACGGCCTGACAAGCACAGCTGTCTAGTCATTCGGATGGGACGAAAAACCAAGGTCCCGTGTACACATTGGAGTGCACGTAAAATATCCCTAAGCAGTTGGAATTCGATAATGTTGAATAAGCTCTATACGATGACTAAATGTGTAGATTGTAGTCACCCACACTGCATGTTTCGCTTAACAATGAAAGGGTGCCGTTTTCAATGTTCGATCTTTTTGTTCTTCTACTCCTGATATGTTGGACTGTTGATCGATGGTTTCATATAAAAGACTACCAATAAGACTCTTTGTAGAAGAAGTTCCCAAAAAATATTATGTTGACTTTACGAGAAAGACCTCTAAACATGCTCCAAATTGTAAAAATACGACTTTTTGGATTTTCAATCTCTTTTTTTCGGCTATCCCTGATATTTAGAAAAAATAATACAATGATTTCACACAACAGGCTAGCTATTAGACTCTCTATTGACAAAAGTTTCACCGCCCTCCCTTCATTATAACCGAAGTTATCGTGCCCTAAAGAATCAACAAATTAGCATGCTTATCTCTGCTTACCCTAAGCAGAAAATGCTCATCTTTAAACTCAATCATAACATTGACCTAGTGAACGTCTACACCAAGTTTGAACATTCTAGCTTAATTAGAAGGAGAGTAATTGTGTTCCAAAGTCCCGACCCTTCAAATTGCTTGTATTTTTCATTTTCAATTCAAAATGGTGACCATCACGTGACCGAAATCAAAATTCTATTCGCGACATTTTTTAGGCCTTCCTACAAGGATTCAGAAAATATAACTCCCGAGTCTGTAAGTAAAATAGCAAAAAAGCCTTATTGATTTTTCACTTTTAAATATGGCGGCACTTCCGGTTCGATCGACAAACTCCATATTTTGTGTACAAATCAGTAATTACTTATCTAGTATCCAAAATGAAAATCAGGTCATTCTGACCTATATTTCGATGATTTTTTTGAAAATTTTGATCCTTAATTTCGTCAAGGGGAGATAATTTAGAAAATTTCTAATTATATTTTTGAAGTCACATCGGTAAGATCTACTTGTATACTAAATTTCATGAAAATCGTACAACTATTAAAGAAGTTGTCAAATTGGTCTAAACTTTCGGTTCGAAATCACAGCGACGAATTTTCGAAATTCGAAAATGTGAAACTGCAGATGAAAATGATTTTTTTAAAGGTATTCAAAGAAAAAAGATTTAGTAAAATCGGTCAAAAAATAACAAAGTTACGACTATGCATTGTCATTTTTTTCGTTCGTAAAATTCGGTGATTTCGGATTCGTAAAACGTTTCGAAAATATATTTAATCAAGGTTCGCACCCCATTTTTTTTTGGGGGGGGGGGGTAGGTCAAAATTTCAGAAAGATCCTATGGATAGATTCTGAGAAATCCGATTTGCAGAAAACACACACACAAAAAAAAAATAATAATAATCTTAACAGAAACAATAAGCTTTCATATGAAATATGAAAGCTTAATAACTTTAACAGAAACAATAAGCTTTCATATGTCATACATATGAAAGCTTAATAACTTTAACAGAAACAATAAGCTTTCATATGTAATATGAAAGCTTAATAATAATAATAACTTTAACAGAAACAATAAGCTTTCATATGTAATATGAAAGCTTAATAATAACTTTAACAGAAACAATAAGCTTTCATATGTAATATGAAAGCTTAATAATAACTTTAACAGAAACAATAAGCTTTCATATATAATATGAAAGCTTAATAATCTTAACAGAAACAATAAGCTTTCATATGTAATATGAAAGCTTAATAATAATAACTTTAACAGAAACAATAAGCTTTCATAATATGAAATATGAAAGCTTAACTAGATCTGCTACTGTCTCATGCAGATATGAAAGCTTTCATATTCATCGTCACGTGTCATCGATTATATCAAGTATCCTAAATCAAAGGATAAGAAGAAAAAATTATCAAAATTGGTCAAAAACTCCCGAAGTTACAAGTCTAAATATAATATGAAACATTGCACCCGGGCAAAACAATAATCTGAAAACTAAAGGGAAATAACTGAAACTTGTATTGTTGTAATCGGAATGACTTCCCTTTCCAGATGTTTCAGAAAAATGGACGGATGAGAAAATGAAATGAAAATGGCGGTAAAGAACTAAAAACCGGGGATTCGAAACACACTAGTTGACCCAATGACATGCTTTATGATACAGCGTGCGCGTGTTAACCATTCAGCCACCCAACCAACCCCCCTTCGAAACCAAACACGTGCAATATGTCATATAGGAAGAATAACAAGTTGTTAACATACAAAATGGTAAATTAATGAGTTTAGGTCAAAAGGTTGAGATACTGTTTTAGAGTATTTAATTGTTTTAAAGATACACGTTAAGGGTCGTTCATAGTTAAATGAAAGTTTAATTTTAAATAAGACGAACGTCTACCAATAAAATTAGGATTTAATAATGCCAGACTAATATTAAAATAAAGTTTTAAATTAAGAATAATTTAAGTTGTTAACATACAAAATGGTAAATTAATGAGTTTAGGTCAAAAGGTTGAGATACTGTTTTAGAGTATTTAATTGTTTTAAAGATACACGTTAAGGGTCGTTCATAGTTAAATGAAAGTTTAATTTTAAATAAGACGAACGTCTACCAATAAAATTAGGATTTAATAATGCCAGACTAATATTAAAATAAAGTTTTAAATTAAGAATAATTTATTATTGGTCTGATGCAATGAAATGTTTTGATATGACGGATGAAATGTACGATGGGTGTCCACACTAAGTGGGTAAGGCGTTGGCCCGCTAGCCAAGAGGTCGGGTGTTCGATCCTTGCATTGGCCGAGAAAGTTCATCTCGATTTTCCGGCGTGGTTCCCCCTTGTCAGAGAGGCAGAACGGTCGGCCTGACAGGACAGCTGTCTAGTCGTTCGGATGGGACGAAAAACGAAGGTCCTCTGTAGACATTGGAGTGCACGTAAAAGATCCCTTAGCAGTTGGAATTCGATACTGTTGAATAAGCTCTATACGATGACTAAATGTGCAGATTGTAGCCACCCACACTGCATGTTTTGCTTAACAATGAAAGGGTGCCGTTTTCAATTTTCGATCCTTTTATTCTTCTACTCCTGATATTTTGGACTGTTGATCGATGGTTCCATATAAAAGACTACCGATAAGACTCTTTGCAGAAGAAGTTCCCTAAAAATATTATATTTTTTCTGCTACCCCTGATATTTAAAAAAAATGATACAATGATTTCGCACAACAGGCTAGGTATTAGACTCTCGATTGACAAGAGTTTCACCACCCTCCCTTCATTATAACCGAAGTTATTGTGCCCTAAAGAATCAACAAATCAGCATGCTTATCTCTGCTTACCCCAGGCAGAAAATGTTCATCTTTGCACTGAATCATGACATTGACATTGTGAACGTCTACACTAAGATTGAACATTCTAGTTCAATTCGAAGGAGAGTTATTGTGTTTCAAAATCTCGGCCCTTCAAATTGCTACTACTTTTCATATTCACTTCAAAATGGCAACCATCAGTTGACCTAAATCAAAATTCTGCTCCCTTCGATTTTTGGGCCATCTTTCCAGGATTCAGAAAATATAACTCCCGCGTCTGTAAGGAAAATAGCAAAAAAGCCTTAGGGATTTTTCATGTTTCAAGATGGTGGCACTTCCGGTTCGATCGACAAACTCCATATTTTGTGTAGGAATCAGTAATTACTTGTCGAGTGTCGAAATTTTTTTTAGGTCATTCTGACCTATATTTCGACGATTTTTTTTAAAACTTTGATCCTTAATTTCACCGAGGGGAGATAATTTAGAAAATTTCTCATTATATTTTTGAAGTCACATCGGTAAAATCTACTTATATACTAAATTTCATGAAAATCGTACAGCTATTAAAGAAGTTGTCAAATTGGTCTAAACTTCCGGGTCGAAATCACAGCGACGAATTTTCGAAATTCGAAAATGTGAAACTGCAGATGAAAATGATTTTTTTCAAGGTATTCAAAGAAAAAAGAATTAGTAAAATTGGTCAAAAAATAGCAAAGTTACGACTATGCATTGTCAGTTTTTTCGTTCGTAAACTTCGGTGATTTCGAATTCGCAAAACGTTTTGAAAATATATTTAATCAACAGCCACCACCCATTTTTGGGGGGGGGGGGGGGGTAGGTCAAAGTTTCAAAAACATCCTATGGTTAGATTCTGAGAAATCCGATTTGCAGATATTAAAGCTTTCATATTCACAGTCACTTCCTGTCACATGTCATGGGTCATATAAATAATCCAAACAAGAAAAAATAAATCATTAAGATCGGTCACAATCTTGTGAAATTAATGTGATTTTTCACTCGTAAACAACTTTGTCAGCACGAAAATCATCAAAGGCAAAATTCGAATTTTTGAAATATTCAAATACTAAAAATTCGACCCGTATCCCGACTATCCTGAAATGTATTAATTTCAGACATAGGAGACGCATTGAACATACTATGCCCCATTGTGTTTGTTTACAAGTCCGTAAATGACGATTTTTAACTATGTTTCATATTCACTTCAAAATGGCGACCATCAGCTGACCTAAATCAAAATTCTGCTCTGAACGTTTTTAGGTTTTCCTTCAAGGATTCAGAAAATATAACTCCCATGTCTGTAAGTGCAATATCGCAAAAGTTCTATCGGCAAATTGCTGACTTTAAAGTGAGAAACATTACAACCGGGCGAAATTTTATGTTTTATTACTTTACAGTACCATTGATTACCAACCGATCATTACAAAACTTTAAAAATAAAAGAGAAAGAGATAAATGCGGCTTAACGTCCATTCGACACAAACGAGGTCATTTCGGGACTAACATATGTCTTTTAATTTTATTTAAACACTTCCCTTGCGCGTACGGGTCTTTAGCCGTGGGAGGAAACCGAAGGACATGGAGAAAACCCTCGAGGTTGGATACCATACTCCATGTCACGTGCATCCCGGAAATCGAAACGACACCGGTTGACTCAATGACAGACGTTACGATACAGCGCGCACATGCTAACCATTCAGCCATTCAGGCTCCCTAAAATCGGGAAATTGCTGACTTATAGCAAGAAACATTTCAACCAGGCATTTCAATCGAAACAACGCCAGTTGACTCAATGACAGACGTTACGATACAGAGCGCAGGTGCTAACCATTCAGCCACGTAACCTCCCTAAATTTGGCAAATTGCTGACCTACAGTGAGAAACATTTCAACCGGGCGAAATTTTCTATTTTAACAGTTTAATTTGCACGGTACCTTTAAATATCAACCGAATATTACAAAACTTTAAAAAATAAGCTCCCCCTGACCAGCTTAATCGTTCGCAATAAACGTTTGCCCCCTAAAATAGGCAAATTGCTGACTTTAAAGTGAGAAACATTACAACCGGGCGAAATTTTCTGTTTTATCACTTTTACGGTACCTTTGATTACCAACCGATTATTACAAAACTTTAAAAATAAAAGAGAAAGAGAGAAATGCGGCTTAACGTCCATTCGACACAAACGAGGTCATTTCAGGACTAACATATGTATTTTGATTTTATTTAAAAACTTCCCTTGCGCGTACGGGTCTTTAGCCGTGGGAGGAAACCGAAGGACATGGAGAAAACCCTCGAGGTTGGATACCATACTCCATGTCACGTGCAACCCGGAAATCGAAACGACACCGGTTGACTCAATGACAGACGTTACGATACAGCGCGCAAATGCTAACCATTCAGCCATTCAGGCTCCCTAAAATCGGGAAATTGCTGACTTATAGCAAGAAACATTTCAACCGGGCGAAATTTTCTGTTTTAACAGTTTAATTTGCACGGTTTAAAACTTCCCTTGCGCGTGGGAGGAAACCGAAGGACACGGAGAAAACCCACGACGTTGGACACCATACTCCATGTCACGTACAACCTGGAAATCGAAACGACGCCGGTTGACTTATAGCAAGAAACATTTTAACAGGGCGAAATTTTCTGTTTTAACAGTTTAATTTGCACGGTACTTTAATTACCTACCAATTATTACAAAACTTTTGAAAATAAGCTCCAACTGACCAGCTTAATCGTATGCAATAAACGTTTGGCCTGAATTGAAAGTTATGCACCGAGAAAGTTCATCTCGATTTTCTGGCGTGGTCCCCCCTTGTCAGTGAGGCAGAACGGAGGGCCTGACAAGGACAGCTGTCTGGTCGTTCGGTTGAGACGAAAAACCAAGGTCCCGTGTACACATTGGAGTGCACGTAAAATATCCCTAAGCAGTTGGAATTCGATACTGTTGAATAAGCTCTATACGATGATTATGCAAACCATTATTAATTGATGAATGTGTTAAAATTTACAAAATATAAACGGTATTAATCTAAATCAATAACATAAATGATTACAATTTTTTTTTTAGATAGTTTTAAAATAGAAAACAAATAATTATATCAAATCAAACCTATTCAATTTCAAATAATATGAGGACTGGCTGCGAAGTTCTAAGCCTTTGTGTGCAAGACCTATATAATGTTGATGTTTCCTTTTATTCTTCTATATAGTTTCCATCCAAGCTCGATTTTTTCATCAGTTATTTTCGGTGATTTTGGATTCGCAAAACGTTTTGAAAATACATGTATATTGATTCCAAGGCCACCACCCTTTTTTAAACGGAGGCTAACCAGAAAAGTAAAATAGATCACAAAATCACGAAGTAACACAGCTGTCAAGGTCAATTTTTTCATCAGTTGTTTTCGGTGATTTTGGATTCGCAAAACGTTTTGAAAATATATTGATTCCATGGCCACCACCTATTTTTGAAAGGAGGCTAACCAGAAATGTATTGATTTCCGAGATTTGAGACGAAATCGCGAAACTGCGATCTATTTGATTATTTTCAAGCTGTTAATCGGAGTTATTCACGCGAAAACAACTTTGTCGGCACGGAAAACATCAAAGGCGAAATTTGAAATTTGGAAATTTGCAAACTCCGAAAATTCGACAATGAGTCAGGCTATCCCCAAATGTATTAATTTCAAAGATAGGAAACGAATTCAACAAACTACGGTCTATTCTGATAATTTACATGCCCGTTAATGCCCGTTCTTCACTATTTCTGATATTCAATTCAATATGGTGACTAACCATTGACTTAAATCAAAATTCTACTGCCAACATTTTCTAGACATCACTTCAAGGATTCGGAAAATATAACCCCCGTGTCTGTATGTAAAATAGCAAAATGGGACATGCTTGGACAGAGGTTACGTCAACGTCAACAACGTCCTGCCAATGTCCAAGAACTTGCTGCTGCGTTGCAACAGCAATGGGACAATCTGGACCAAAATGACCTTAGACGTCTCATTAGGAGTATGCCACGTCGGATCAATGCTTGTTTGGCAAACAGGGGAGGATTTACCCGTTACTGACTTTGTTGTGATGCTGTGGTAACTTTGCTGTTTGACCCCGGGTATCATTTTACCCTTATAATGGTCAGTCTGTGCCTTACTTAGTCTAACGATCATTTGGAATAAATCGATGAATGTGAACTTCATTTCATTTTGTCATTTGTTACTTCGTCAGTTTCATTAGGTGACTTTAATAACACTTAAAAATCAAATATCCCCTACTTTTTTTGAATAATATAGTAAGAAACATTGCACCCGGGCAAAAAAATAATCCTTAAACTAAAGGGAAATAACTGAAACTTGTATAGCTGTAATCGGGCTTCCAAAATTAGAGATATGTTATATAATTATGGTTTCCAATATGTTTGGTTATAAGTAGGAAATCGTGACAACTTCTTAAGCATGTTTTAAACATAGGGTCATAGACTACTGCAATATACAAGAATGGTACTCTGCAATAAAAAAAAACTGGTCAAAGCAAGATTTCTATGCAGAAATGAAATAATTAATAGAACCAGAAAAACATTTATTCACTATAATAAATAAGCAACATAGAGAAAATGAAATTTAGGTGAATGGGGTTTAACGTCCTACTGTTCTGCTCCTAAAATGGGCTAATGAAGACGGGCATACGCCATAAAGTGTGCAATGAGGGAAATTTAACCCGGGCAGCGACGTTACGGCCTACGAGGTTGGACAGGCGACCATACTCCTTGTCACGTGCAACCAAGAAATCGAAACAACGCCAGTTGACTCAATGACAGACGTTATGATACAGAGCGCACGTGCTAACCATTCAGCCACGCAACCTCCCTAAAATCGGCCAATTGCTGACCTACAGCGAGAAACATTTCAACCGGGCGAAATCTTCTATTTTCACAGTTTAATTTGCACGGTACCTTTAGTTATCAACCGAATATTACAAAACTTTTAAAAATAAGCTCGCCCTGACCAGCTTAATCGTTCGCAATAAACGTTTGCCCCTTAAAATCGGCAAATTGCTGACTTTAAAGTGAGAAACATTACAACCGGGTGAAATTATCTGTTTTATCACTTTTACATTATCTTTGATTACCAACCGATTATTACAAAACTTTAAAAATAAAAGAGAAAGAGAGAAATGCGGCTTAACGTCCATTCGACACAAACTAGGTCATTTCGGGACTCACACGTTTTTTAATTTTATTTAAAAACTTCCCTTGCGCGTACTGGTCTTTAGCTGTTGGGAAGAAACCGAAGGACACGGAGAAAACCCACGCGGTTGGACACCATACTCCATGTCACGTGCAACCTTGAAATCGAAACGACGCCGGTTGACTCAATGACAGACGTTACAGCGCGCACATGCTAACCATTCAGCCTCCCTAAAATCGGGAAATTGCTGACTTATAGCAAGAAACATTTCAACCGGGCGAAATTTTCTGTTTTAACAGTTTGATTTGCACGGTACTTTAATTACCAACCGATTATTACAAAACTTTTGAAAATAAGCTCCAACTCACCAGCTTAATCGTATGCAATAAACGTTTGGCCTGAATTGAAAGTTCTGCACCGAGAAAGTTCATCTCGATTTCCCGGCGTGGTTCCCCCTTGTCAGCGAGGCAGAACGGAGGGCCCGACAAGGACAGCTGTCTAGTCGTTCGGATGGGACAAAAAACCAAGGTCCCGTGTACACATTGGAGTGCACGTAAAATATCCCTAAGCAGTTGGAATTCGATACTGTTGAATAAGCTCTATACGATGACTATGCAAACCATTATTAATTGATGAATGTGTTAAAATTTACAAAATATAATCGGTATTAATCTAAATCAATAACATAAATGATTACAAATTTTTTTTTTAGATAGTTTTAAAATAGAAAACAAATAATTATATCAAATCAAACCTATTCAATTTCAAATAATATGAGGACTGGCTGCAAAGGCTGGAAATATATTGATTCCAAGGCCACCACCCATTTTTGAAAGGAGGCTAACCAGAAATGTATTGATTCTCTCAGATTTGAGACGAAATCGCGAAACTGCGATTATTTGATTATTTTCAAGCTGTTAATCGGAGTTATTCACGCGATAACAACAATGTCGGCACGGAAAACATCAAAGGCGAAATTTGAAATTTGCAAATACCGAAAATTCGACAATGAGTCAGGCTATCCCCAAATGTATTAATTTCAAAGATAGGAAACGAATTCAACAAACTACGGTCTATTCTGATAATTTACATGCCCGTTAATGTCCATTCTTCACTATTTCTGATATTCAATTCAATATGGTGACTATCCATTGACTTAAATCAAAATTCTACTGCCAACATTTTCTAGACATCACTTCAAGGATTCGGAAAATATAACCCCCGTGTCTGTATGTAAAATAGCAAAATGGCGTTTGAGGTTTTTACATTTCAAGATGGTGGCACTTCCGGATTGAGCTACAAACTCCATTTTTTGTGTACGAATCAGTGGTCTCGTAGCTAGTACCTAAAAATAAATTCAAGATGATCTGACCTATATTTCGTCGATTTTTTTTGAAAATTTCGATCCTCAATTTCTCCAAGGGGAGATAATTTAGAAAATTTTTAAAGTCATTTTTAAAGTCGCATCGGTAAGATCTACTTACATTCCAAATTTCATAAAAATCGTGTATCTATTAAAGAAGTTGTCAAATTGGTCATGACTTCCGGAACGAAATCACAGCGACGAATTTTCGAAATTTTCGACAGCTTAATAATAACTTTAACAGAAACAATAATATGAAAGCTTAATAACTTTAACAGAAACAATAAGCTTTCATATGAAATATGAAAGCTTAATAATAATCTTAACAGAAACAATAAGCTTTCATATGTAATATGAAAGCTTAATAATAATCTTAACAGAAACAATAAGCTTTCATATGTAATACATATGAAACTTTAATAATATTAATCTAAACAGAAACAATAAGCTTTCATATGTAATACATATGAAAGCTTAATAAACTTAACAAAAACAATAAGCTTCCATATGAAATATGAAAGCTTAATAATGACAATATAAAAGAATAGGGACCTGCACAACCATTACTAACAATTTCAGTGCATATCAATCAATTTAATGTATGTCTTAATATTAAATACCACATACCTTGTCTTCCATAAATGGTTTAAATTGTTTTAATTGTTTTGTTCTGTGTTGCTACTGGCTTTTCTCTCTATTTCTCTTTTCAGGTAACGTTTGTCTGGGGAGAGTCGTGCGCAAGAAAAAGCCTAATGAAATGCCTCTCAGTTGGTATCAACCCCGGTGGAATTGGACGTTAAACTCCAGAAACAAACGAACAACGCTGTGAACCGTATTATAGGACTTTTAACTTTTAACCATGACCTATTATATTGGCCACACCCATGGACATCCTTTCGAACGCGGGCCGTCTGCGTTTTACTCTTTCTGACCAAGCAGTGAGTGACAGGCCCAAGTTAAATGCCGATGGTCCAAGTCAAAATTATGACTTTTTAAAATGGTTACGGTGTGACGGTCGTAAGTTTTGGTAAAATGTCCAAATACTGCCTTTGAATAGTTCGAGTTCAGTTTTCCGTAACATGACCTTGACCCACGACTTTGACTCAATTATATTTTCTTGAGGGCGTCTATTGCTGTAATCGGAATGACTTCCCTTTCCAGATGTTTCAGAAAAATGGACGGATGAGAAAATGAAATGAAAAGAGCGGGAAAGAACTAAAACCCGGGGATTCGAAACACACTAGTTGACCTATGACAGGCTTTATGATACAGCGTGCGCGTGTTAACCATTCAGCCACCCAACCAACCCCCCTTCGAAACCAGACACGTGCAATATGTCATGTAGGAAGAATAACAAGTCGCTAACATACAAAATGGTAAATTAATGAGTTTAGGTCAAAAGGTTGAGATACTGTTTTAGAGTATTTAATTGTTTTAAAGATACACGTTAAGGGTCGGTCATAGTTAAATGAAAGTTTACTTTCAAATAAGACGAACGTCTACCAATAAAATTAGGATTTAATAATGCCAGACTAATATTAAAATAAAGTTTTAAATTAAGAATAATTTATTATTTGTCTGATGCAATGAAATGTTTTGATATGACGGATGAAATATACGATGGGTGTCCACACTAAGTGGGTAAGGCGTTGGCCCGCTAGCCAAGAGGACGGGTGTTCGATCCTTGCATTGGCCGAGAACGTTCATCTCGATTTTCCGGCGTGGTTCCCCCTTGTCAGAGAGGCAGAACGGTCGGCCTGACAGGACAACTGTCTAGTCGTTCGGATGGGACGAAAAATGAAGGTCCTCTGTAGACATTGGAGTGCACGTAAAAGATCCCTTAGCAGTTGGAATTCGATACTGTTGAATAAGCTCTATACGATGACTAAATGTGCAGATTGTAGCCACCCACACTGCATGTTTTGCTTAACAATGAAAGGGTGCGGTTTTCAATTTTCGATCTTTTTATTCTTCTACTCCTGATATTTTGGAGTGTTGGTCGATGGTTTCACATAAAAGACTACCGATAAGACTCTTTGTAGAAGAAGTTCCCAAAAAATATTATGTTGACTTTAAGCGAAAAGGACCTCTGAAAATGCCCCAAATCGTAAAAATACGACTTTTTGGATTTTTGATCTCTTTTTTTCGGCTACCCCGGACATTTAAAAAAAATAATATTACAATGATTTCACATAACAGGCTAGCTATTAGACTCTCGATTGACAAAAGTTCCATCGCTCTCCCCTCATTATAACCAAAGTTATCGTGCCCTAAAGAATCAACTTGCTTTTCTCTGCTTTCACTGGGCAGAAAATGCTCATCTTTGAACTCAATCACGACATTGACCCAGTGAACGTTTACACCAAGTTTGAACATTCTAGCTCAATTAGAAGGAGAGTTATTGTGTTCCAAAGTCTCGGCCCTTCAAATTGCTTCTATTTTTCATTTTCAATTCAAAATGGTGACTACCAGTTGACCTAAATCAAAATTCTACTCTCAACGTTTTTTAGGCCTTCCTCCAAGGATTCAGAAAATATAACTCCCGAGTCTGTAAGTAAAATAGCAAAAAAGCATTTGAGACTTTTCACATTTCAAGATGGTGGCACTTCCGGTTCGATCGACAAACTTCATATTTTGTGTACGAATCAGTAATTACTTATCTAGTACCGAAAAAAAAATCAGGTCATTCTGACCTATATTTCGTCAATTTTTTTGATCCTTAATTTCTCCAAGGGGAGATGAGTTAGAAAATTTCTAAAGTCATTTTTCAAGTCGTATCATTAAGGTCTCATTAAGGTTTCATGAAAATCGTACAACTACTAAAGAAGTTGTCGAGTTGGTATAAACTTTCGGTTCGAAATCACATCGACGAATTTTCGAAATTCGAAAATCCCAAATTGCAGATTTGAATTAAATGTCTCAAGGTACTCATAGAAAAAAGAATTAATTAAATAGGTCAAATAGTCACAAAGTTACAGCATTGTAGGTCAAATGCATTCGTTCGTAAAATTCGGTAATTTCGGATTCGTAAAACGTTTTGAAAATATAATTAATCAAGGTTCGCACCCCATTTTGGGGGGGGGGGGGTAGGTCAAAGTTTCAGAAAGATCCTATGGTTAGATTCTGAGAAATCCGATTTGCAGAAAATACACAAAAAAAAGAAATAATAATAAAAATAATAACTTTAACAGAAACAATAAGCTTTCATATGTAATATGAAAGCTTAATAACTTCAACAGAAACAATAAGCTTAATAAACTTAACAAAAACTATAAGCTTCCATATGAAATATGAAAGCTTAATAATGACAATATAAAAGAATAGGGACCTGCACAACCAATACTAACAATTTCAGTGCATATCAATCAATTTAATGTATGTCTTAATATTAAATACCACATAGCTTGTCTTCCGTAAATGGTTTAAATTATTTTAATTGTTTTGTTCTGTGTTGCTACTGGCTTTTCCCTCTATTTCTCTTTTCAGGTAACGTTTATCTGGGGAGAGTCATGCGCAAGAAAAAGCCTAATGAAATGGCTCTCAGTTGGTCTCAACCCCGGTGGAAGTGGACGTTAAACTCCAGAAACAACGAACAACGCTGTGAACCGTATTATAGGACTTTTAACTTTTAACCATGACCTATTATATTGGCCACACCCATGGACATCCTTTCGAACGCGGGCCGTCTGCGTTTTACTCTTTCTGACCAAGCAGTGAGTGACAGGCCCAAGTTAAATGCCGATGGTCCAAGCCAAAATTATGACTTTTTAAAATGGTTACGGTGTGACGGTCGTAAGTCTTGGTAAAATGTCCAAATACTGCCTTTGAATAGTTCGAGTTCAGTTTTCCGTAACATGACCTTGACCCACGACTTTGACTCAATTATCTTTTCTTGAGGGCGTTGTCTCTACTTTCACCTCGAACATTAACCCGCTTAACGACCAACTCAGAATTACGGGTAACTCACGTATACGTCCACATATTAAAAGAACCAATTTTTTTCTTCTATATTCCTTATAAATTGAACTCGGTATTACGGGCAACTCACTATTACGGATTACAACCACCGAAGCCAGTCCCAATCAGTCAATTTCATTGTTTTTGTGACTCGTGATAACGACCACTGATTGGGATTAATCCGCTCACGACCGAGATCAAAGCGATAACGACCACTGACAGGAATTAGTCAATCAAACGACCAACATCAAACAGTCGTGATTGACTGATTTATCGCAACAATTTAACGATGGAATTTCTCATTGTTTGTTTAATTTAAACAGAGTAATTAATAATGATAAAGTGATTTAAACTCTTACTATTTATACGAGTAAATTTTGTCAAGATAATCAATTCTTATTCGGCCTTCGTCTGTTTGTACGATTAAATTTTGTCAAAAGGGTATCATTTCTTATTCCACCTTCACCTGCGTAATGGAAAAAGCCGTAGTAATAAGCGTACTCGTGTAGAATTAAGCCTGAAAGCAAAAGTAGAACTTATCAAAAAAAAAAAATAGAAGCCAAAAATAATTGGCCGAAGAATTTGTAATTGGTAAGACCAAGGTACAGACGATTTTGAAAAGAAAGGCAGAAATTCTTGATGGATACGAAGAAAATAGAGACAGCGACAGGAAACGTCTCTGTGTTCGCTCGTCTATGGAAGAATGTGGGCGTGGTTTCAGCGTGTGCGTGACAAAGATGTGTCGATCACCGGTCCTACGCTTCGTGGAAAAAGCAGATTTAGAGAAAGACAACATCTCATTTTTCAAGATGTGCGTTGAAAGTGGTAGCGTAAATGACGACGTGGTGAAAGAATGGACTGATAGCCTACCTGACATTGTCATTGGTTACAGGCTCGGGATATCTACAACATGGATGAGAGAGGAGGGAATTATCGTGGCCTCCCTGATAAAACGGTCTCTGTTCGTGGCTAAACTTGTTCTGGTGTCAAAATATCAACATGTTTAGAAATTTGAACATTTCTCGTCTGCCGGTTACGTGGAGATTCAATAATAAAAAAAACATGGATGACAGAATTATTATTTGAACATTTCTCGTCTGCCGGTTACGTGGAGACCAATAATAAAAAAGTATGGATGACATAATTTTTGTTTAAACGGTGGTTGCAGCACTTTAATCGAAAAATGAAGATAAATAAAGGAAGCATTATGAATTAAAAATTATAACGTGATCAAAGACTTTATAACATGCATAATTATTATTATGTTTTCATGATGTGCTTTAACATTACATCTGTTATTAGTAATAAAGTATGTCTTTACTGTATATGCTTTACCTAACATTGTCTATTTTTCTTTGAAATTGTCATAAGCATGCTCACTCAGTAATGAGACCAACTAACTATTAAGACCACATCTAGACAGTCCCACATGTGGTCTTAATAGAGGGATTTCACTGTACTGCAAAATATGGGGTCATGGCAAGCATAAACCCAAAGGTCATGAGAACCATGGTAAATTTGGGGTCATGGTCAAAGTCGATGTCACGGTTGGTTAGCGTTGATTACTGGAGGTCACCACGACCTTTCATATTGGCCACGCCCATGGATTTCCTTTCGAACACGGGCCTTCTGCGTTTTGCCGTTTTCTTACCAAGCACTGTGTGACAGGACAAACGTAAACGTCGATGGTCCGAGCAAAGATGATGGCCTTTTAAAAGGACAATAACACTCTTGCTTGCTTTGCAGCTCCAGAAAATAAATAATTGCCTTATTCTAAGTACTAGATGTTTAAGTGTCCTACCTGTTGTGTAAATTATCCATTACACCCGTTTTTACTCGCCCAGAGGGTTCGAAAATATTTTAAAATCCATGTCACATTAGAGACGGTTTACGTTAGGCTTTTCAAATCATTTAGTTGAATTTTTCCAATTTTTTAAATTAGGTGTATCAAGATAAAATTTGTATCATAAATTAATTGGGATATTGTAAAATAATATAATTTGTTGACCAGAATAAAGATTGGGACATATTATTCAGTTACATCAAGAGTGGTATGGAGCCTTTAAAATGGTTACGGAGTGAAGGTCGTAAGTCAAGATCAAATGTCCTAAAACTGCCTTTGAGTTCAGTTTCTGTAACATGACCTTGAACCACGAGTTTGACCCAATCATCATTTATCAAAGGCAATCTTCTCTGCTTTCACTCCGGACATTAACCTCGAAAATACAGCAAAAAATATGGTCGTAGCACATTTAAGCGCATAGGTCCGAGCTCGGTGGGAAGTTATAAGTCAGGGGCAGCGTCAAGGTCATAGCGATATTCACACGTAAAGGCCAATCAAACCTGTCAACGCTAAATAGTTGTTTATAGAAAATGTTGGTTTAGCACAAAAATTAAAATATACGAAAATTATTATTATTATTTTAACTGCAGCGTTAAGCAGGAAGCGTGGTGTGTCGGAATCTGGTAGAAGTGTGAAAGTGCTATAGCGCCAAATCTGTTGAATCATGTCGTTAATTTCTGGAAAAAGTTTTATTTTAGAAAAAAAGAGCAGTTGTATGTTTGTTTTGCGGTCAAAATATTAAGGACACCAACTTTTGTCCCCTTAATATAATAAATATAATAATCTAGATGTTATTGTCTAACACAGCTACTGTTTTATTATCTAATAATATCTATATTAAACTATAATAAATCCTAATTTAATGCGAACTCACATCGGTTGGTAATATATGTTTAGATTTGGATCAAGATTTCGTCTGGGAGGTTCTATCAACGCTAACTGGGGAACAGCCATCGAACTTGCCAGCGGTTGATAAGGAGGGGAGTATCTCTCAATGGCCATAGTTGATACACTACGTGGCCCCTTAGCCCATATTCTATTCCTGTAAATGATTTACAACGTGTATATAACTATTTGAGTAGATTAAAGTAGATAAATAAACACTTTTATGTTTACGATAGATAAATACATAAAAAAAAGAAAAAAATACGCACGGTTAAAAAAATCAACCAACAATTAAAGCAGATAAAATACAAGTACGCGTATATTTACGGTTGAAAATACATGAAGAAAAGTACTCCTATTTAAAAAAAACAGCAACCACTTTTATTCCATTCTGATGGGCGTTAAATCATTAGCTAGCTGTTTGCTCTAACTCTAGTGTCTTCAATGTTATAATGTGTATAAATAAGTGCATTTTATACACCCGGTACGTACAATAATAGATAAACATGACAAAGGATTATA
The DNA here is from genome assembly GCA_963678685.1 of Patella ulyssiponensis. Taxonomy (NCBI): domain Eukaryota; kingdom Metazoa; phylum Mollusca; class Gastropoda; family Patellidae; genus Patella; species Patella ulyssiponensis. Next base: position 51,015,735 of record OY783228.1, on the reverse strand, counting down.
AATAATACCTGGTAAAGGATTTAAAGTAAATAATACAAAATATGACATTAATTTACTTAAGCGGTGAAAGACGGAGGGCCTGGGGAAAAACAAAGCATTGTCGTTCAGATGAGACGAAAAATCGAAGTCCCGTGTGCACATTGGTGTACACGTAAAAGAACAATTGACAACTGGAATTCAATATAAGCCCGGTAGAATTCCTTCATAGCACACTGCGTGGCGTTTGCCAGTTGGATCAGTAAAGCAGGACGTTATATCCTATATCAAATGATTTAATTTACTTAGTCTTCCCGGTATAATCTGACGCTAAAATTCTGAAATAATCGCAGATCATCTTTGTGCCTTTCCTATGCATTGTGCCAAGTTTTATCTTTCTACTGTAACGGGAAGTATTTTTCCGACTTTTTCAAAAGTTTCACATTGAGTCATATTTGGCGGCGGTGGAAAAATCATAATATTCGCTGGTGGTGAGTTTGGGCCGAATTGAAAATGCATGGCACATGCTAGATTTCAATCGCGAAAAAAAGTTCAATTATGAAACACCCTAATGCCCCTAGATCAATTATGTAATCTGGCTATAAACCTAACAATACGCAGATAGATATGTAAGGGTATTGCAACATTTCAATAGAATCTATATCAATCTTATTACCTAATAAACCAAAAATAATAATAAACTATATCTGCTAGGCAAATATTAAAGCTTTCATATTCACGATCAGTTTCGGTCACATGTCATGGGTTATATAAAGAATCCCAACAAGGAAAAAGAATTATTAATATCAATCAAAACTCGAAGTTATATACGTATATATATATATTGGGTAACGGTGCACCCGGGCAAAAAAAATATCTGGAAAATAATAAAGAGAAATAACTGAGACTCATATTTCTGTGATCGAATTGACTCTCGTTCCAGAAGTTTAAAATACGGATGTAGATGTTGAAAAATGGAACAGATGAATAAATGAAATGGAAATGTCGGGAAATAATTCAAAAAGGACAGAAAAAAGTCGAACAAATAAATTATACAACCCTAAATTCCACGGTTAAAAGAAATAAGCTTTAACGTCCTGCTGGTCTGCTTCTACTGGGCTAATTAAGACAGGCATACGCTATACAGCATGCTATAAAGGAAACTTTGCCCGGGCAGCGGCACTATGGCCTACTCTTAAATCGAATTCCAACTGCGAAGTGATGTTTGGCGTGGATCCCAATTTATAGACGGGTCCTTAGTTGATCGGTCCATCCGAACGATTAAACAGCTATTCAGTAATACTGACAAGAAAAAACGACGCTAGAAAATGTGGATATTTATGCGTATATTTAGTGAGTAAGATTGTCGTTTATAAACCCAGACGGATCAGAAAATGTGTAGAAAATGGTTGGAAAATGCTGAGAAAATATCGAAAAATAAACTGACATAACTTGTAATGAATGTTATATTTTTGGAATCGGATTGACTGACCTCAGCTTTTCGAATATTTAGATCAAGTTTGTAAGTTTTAAAAATTAGGATAAATAAAAATGTCGTGCATCAACTTTCGGATATAGGAAACGTCGGCTTATTCCGGGTATTTCCAAGCCGTTAATGCGGATTTAACTTTATCGAGTTAAACGAATCAATCTACTTTCATTAAAAATATCGTGAAAATCGTGCCTTGATCCCTCATTTCTAAAGACATGGTTTAAATTAAATGCATCGGGTCTACTTTTACTCCGAATTTCATGAAAATCGTGCTAATATTAAAAAAGTTGTCATATTCGTTTTTAATCCCGAAATAATATGTCAATGACGTAAGTTTGAAACTAGCAGATTTAAACTATTTTAAAGTAAATGTTTCAAAGTACCCAAAGAAATATGAATGTGTAAAATAGGTCAAATATTCCCAAAGTTACGGCTATGTAGGTTAATTCTTTCGTCATTAACATTTGGCGATTTCGGATTTGTAAACCGTTTCGAAAATATGTATACCAAGGTCAACATCCATTCTAGGAGACAAGTTAAAGATTTAGAAAGATCCAAAGATTACATTCTTGGATATAAGCTTGACAGAATCTTAAGAAAAAATTGTCCCGTAAACAGGTAGTAGTTATATGTATGTAGTTATTAAAATTTAATTTTCGATTTTTTGACATTTTTGCATTTTTAGCACTTTTGAACATAAGATTTTTCTCAGTGGCATTTTGTCTGATCAGATAATTAATATATCATTACACTAATTACAGAGCCCTGCAACGTTGTAATTTCACAAAATGGTTATCAAAACTATAACGACAATAATCTCCATACCGGAAGCATTCAAAAATTGAAAAAAAAGGTTAAAAAAAATTGGCGCTCTTGCGAAAACCTTGATTTCTCTGTCAGATATTATGAGCGGACCAAAAGAAATAAAATGCCATTGGATAGCCCTAACCGCCCTATTACTAACAATCGAATTCACATCATTTAGATGTCATAAGATAGTCCATTTATGGGACTATCCAACGACTTTTTAATTGTTTTGGTGTGCTAATATCTGATGGAGAATTCCAGTTTTTAGCAGGAGCGCCATTTTTGTTTATCATTTTTACGCTTTTTTGTCGTTTTTTGAACTACTTCCGGTATACGAATAATTGACTAGTAGTTTTAAAATCCAGTTTTGGAGTTGGAATGGGAAGAGGGCTCTATAATGATATACTACACTATCAGATCAGATAAAATCCCCCTTACAAATCCTATGTCCAGAAGTGTCAAAAATGCAAAAATGTCACAATATTGAAAATAAAATTTCAATAAGTAAATACATATCATACATCGTTAGATTCGTAATTAGGTCAGCTATCTGAATATATATCCTTTTTTTGAAAATCACTTAAAATGAAAAAAAAGTAGGGCATTTTCCAAATTTCACGATTTTTCGACTTTTTTTGATTTTCAGTCCGTTATTTCACCTATTCCAGATATTTCAAAGTCGTAATGGAATGTTTCGTACACAAGACTACCGGGAGGACTCTCGATAGAGAAAGTTTTATAAAAATCGCTGTCGTAGTTTTTCGTCCAAAAATGCTGAAAATCAGAAAATACTTGATTTTCAGACCATTTTTTGTCCTATTCCAATTATTTGAAGGTCTTAATAGATGGATCCATACTAAAGACTACCGAAAGGACCCTCGATAGAGAAAGAAGCAGTTTTCGAGATACAGGCGTCCATAAACGCTCCAAATTAGAAAATACTTGATTTTCAGCGTGCGATATTTTACTTCCGGGTCATCGTATCTGTATGAATTGGGTATCATACGATACTCCAACTCCATCGCAACCCATCGACACCCTAATCTATTTAATCCGTTCATATCGGACGAAATAATCACGTTTTCCCCCAAAGCACCCATTTTTTGCATTTTTTTCCAAATATCAGAAATTATTTCGACTACTTCCGCGTTACGAATCGTTGTTAGAATTGCTTTATCCAACTGTCTGACCATATGGCTTTATGTTCCAGAGGTTTCAGAAATATCGATTTATCCTTTCCAAAAAATATAAAGGTTTGAAAATAAAGGGAGATAACTCTGAATGAAACTTATATTAGTGGAATCGGATGGACTTCAGGAATCCAAAAATGTAGGTTAAATTTGAAAATTTTGAAAAATAACAAAAATTGTCTCGTAAACAACATATTTTCAATTTTTGAACGATAAAAGTAATAGACGAATGTTCGAAATTGAAAAATGTGAGATAACCATTGTCTCAGGAATTCCAAAAATGTAATATGTTTGAAAATGAATAAAGAATTGACGAAACTATGGCCGATTTTCAATTTCAGAAATACGTACAAAGTTCGACCACTTCCGGTATGCGCAGACGTTTCAAAAATAGTTTATCAAGTAGTCACCACATGGTTTCCAGATAGAAAATTAGGTTTCAGATCGATATCTGTTTTCGATCATGGAGAAATAGGCTACGGCGGTAAATTAATTATAATAAATAATAATAATAATAATAATAATAATTTTAGTAAAAACAATAGTCTTTCAGACGAAAGTCTGAAAGCCTAACCAGACTTGCATAGCAGTGCTTAATCGGCTTTCAGGAATCAGAAAGGAAGTGCGTCATAAAATAGCCGATCCATCGAGCTACCAAACGATACTGTAGTTGTTATGACTCAGTGACACCCTCTCTCAGATTTGTAAAAGTAAAATTTGCTTGCAAAAAGACCGGTCAAAATTGTAAATCTGGCAAAATTACGTCACTTCCAGGGCCAAAAGAAATCTTTTTCGGTAACAAATAAGTTGAGAATTCGCAACATGAAACATACGAACTTTGTTTTATACATATCGGCAATAAATAATAAACCTAGAACCCATAAACTGAAATTAAAAAGGTAAAAAAAACTTAAAAAGGGATCCTTAGAAAATTGGTTATTTCTCGACAAGGGAATATGCTAGAAGCAATTTTTTGATATCAATATGATTTTATTGATCCAATCTAAATGGCCATTAGAATCAAACATTATAACGTTAAACGAATAACATATATAACCCACTTAAAAAAAATATTTGTTTTGAAGTCTAAAAATACGGTTTTTGCAAATATGACATTACTTCCGGTGATAATGAAAATGTTTAATTAGTTCATTGCAATCATAAATGGCATAAGGCATCACATGGTGAAAATTTTATGAAAATCGAATAATAATTGACACTTTTATAGACCAAAAACCTTGAAAAGTGACCTGTAGAAAATCGTCTATTTCTCGGCAACCGTACAAGTTAGAAACTATTTTGTGATATCTGTATGATCGTATGGGTTCATGCAATTCGTTGATGTGACTCAAATATCATAAATTGGCTTAACCTAGTCCGAATTGGCATTAGGCATGAAATGAAAAAAAAATATTGAAAATCGGGTAATAATTTATTCTTTTATAGGCAAAATACAGTGAAAAGTGATACATGCAAAATTGCATATTTCTCGGCAACTGCTCATATTACGAACTATTTTTCGCATACATTCTCTTCGTGTTGATTATTGCTACGAGTTTATGAAAATTACGAATAAATATTTTAAAATATGAAGACGTTGAATGGGTTGTAAATAACCGAATTTTACACTTTTTTTTATATTTTATTCCAAATTGCCCGAAAATGAAATTGAAATTTAAAAATCTGAGCTAACGATTTGTCTGCCTTTACAGCGCGCATCCTTTTTACTATACCTATCAGATTTCGAAAAAATAATATTTGCTTTCAAAAAGTGGTACTGAACTGTCAAAATTGTAGTTTTTGTTAATATTACGCCAATTCCATTGCGTGCAGAAAAATTTATTTAAGAAAAATCGAGAGGCGTCGTTTTCGAGAAAAAGGGGTCTCAGAATGCTCAAAAACGGAAAATACTTAGTTTTCGGCGTACCATAATTTATTTCCCGACAATCGAATTCGTGTTGTTTAGATGTCATATGATAGTCCATTCATGGAACTATCCAACGACACTTTAATTGTTTTGGTCCGCTGATATGTGACGGAGAAATCGAATTTTTAGCAGGAGCTCCAATTTGTTTTTATCTTTTTTACCCTTTTTTTCGTTTTTTGAACTACTTCCGGTATACGAATCATTGTCGAGTAGTTTTCACAACCAGTTTTGGAGTTTGAATGGGAACAGGGCTCTCTAATGATATACTACACTATACGATCAGATAAAATACTTCTGAGAAATCCTATGTTCAAAAGAGTTAAAAATGTAAAATTGTCAAAATATTGAAAATTAAATTTCAATAACTGCATATATATTATACATCATTAGAATCGTAATTAGGTCAGCTATCATAATATATATCCTTTTTTTGAAAATCTCTCAAAATAAAACAAAAAGGAGAGCATTTTCCAAAATTTCACGATTTTTCGACTTTTTTCGATTTCCAGTCCATTTTAAGTCCTATTCCAATTATTCGAAGGTCTTAACGGATGGCTCCATGCTAATGACCACCGAAGGGTTTCTCGATAGAGAAAGTTTAAGAAAAATCGCTGGAGCAGTTTTCGAGATAAAGGCGTCCAAAAACGCTCGAAAACAGAAAATACTTGATTTTCAGCGTGTCATATTTTACTTCCGGGTCATCGTATCTGTATGAATTGGGTATCATACGAAAAATCGCTGGTGCAGTTTTCGAGATAAGGGCTCGAAATCAAAAAATACTTGATTTTCAGCGTGTCATATGTTACTTTCGGGTCATCGTATCTGTATGAATTGGGCATCATACGATAACCCAATTCCCGTGCAACCCAACGATACCCTACGGTTTTTGCAAATATGACATTACTTCCGGTGATAATGAAAATGTTTAATTAGTTCATTGTAATCATAAATGGCATAAGGCATCACATGGTGAAAATTTTATGAAAATCGAATAATAATTGACACTTTTATAGACCAAAAACCTTGAAAAGTGACTTGTAGAAAATCGTCTATTTCTCAGCAGCCGTACAAGTTAGAAACCATTTTGTGGTATCTGTATGATCATATGGGTTCATGCAATTCGTTGTTTTCAAGGTTAAAAATACTGTTTTTGACCAAATGACGCCATTTCCGGCCAATGTGAAAATGTTAAATATGATTGACCTAGTCCAAATTGGCAGTAGGCATTAAATGCAAAAATAATATTGAAAATCGAATAATAATTATATCTTTTACGGGAAAAATATTGTGAAAAGCTTGTATGGTCGTCGTATGTAAGGGACATAACTCGTGCGTATACCCATATGGAGGCAGACCACCATTAAATGTGTAGTTCTTCCAAAGTTACGTGGAAATCACATTCTGACATAAAAACGCTACGATTTTAAATTTAAAATGACAATTTGACAGAAAGAACGGTATATTATCAATTAAATATAAATTATTGTGATATCAGTTGAAATAATGGTGGATTTGGGTAGATTTGGGTGAATTTGGGTATATCGTGCTACCGTCTGAATAGCCAATGCTTTTCTCTTTGCATGCGCACTGTAGACCACCGAAAGGCGTCGTTTTCAAGTAAAAGGCGTCCCAGAATGCTCCAATACGGAAAATACTTGACTTTCGGCCTACCATAATTTATTTCCTAACAATTGAATTCGAATCCTTAAGATGTCATAAGATAGTCCATTCATGGCACTATCCAACGGCCGTCTTCATTAGTAAAGTCAGTAAAAGAAACGGATTTTCACGACAAGCTTTCATGCATGTGAAATCATAAGGTCTGCAATTGTATCTAGTACCATAATCCCAAATATCCACAACCTATTAGTCCTCAACGCACGAAGACCCTAGTGCACAAGCATGCCATTTTCTACCTAAGAAGCGCCTGAAGTGCAAATCGAATGTTTAAGGAGGGGCAAATGGTTAGCCCGTCGGCATTGTATCAGCTTGTGTGGATGTCCATCATTGATTGTACATGTGCATTCCAGTCCCCTGTTGTACTTTACCAGAAATGTCCACGCCTGTCCAACTTCGTAGGTTTTCTCCGGTTCATATGAAAGTCAATTATCCGCGCTATCCAACGACACTATTTGTTTTGATTCGGTGAAATCTGGCGTAGAATTCACGGTTTTGTTTTTTGCAAAGTCACCATTTATTTTACTTATTTACGGTGTTTCTTCAAAATATCGGATCTTTTTTTGACTATTCCCGGTTTACAGATCATTGTCGGGATAATTTTACTATAAGTTTCATAAATATCCATTCGGTAATTTAAATAAAAAAGAAAATTAGAAGATTGTTTTCAGATATTTAACGATATTTAGCAAATAATTAGTGGTCTGATACCATCCCGCTTAGCACTAGTTATCTCCCTTATACTTAAAAATATAACAATTTTTTGAATTTTTTCAAAGATGGTGGACCTTTTTGGATAATTTATACTATATAGAGGCTTTTAAATTTCGATTAACACCTTAAACCACCATTATCACTCTGCGTAACAGAAGTTTAAGTCTAAGAAATGAACTAAGACTACTTTGGGAGATAAAAGCGTCTGAATAAGCTCCAAAAAGGAAAATACTAGATCTTTAGCGTCCCGTAATATTTTGCCTAATCAGCGAATATATACCATTTGACTGTCAAAAAATCGTCCATTGTTCGGGCTATCCAACGACACTTTGGTTTTTTTATTCGGTGAAATCTGGCATAGTAATCACTTATTTTCGCACTTTTTACGTTTTTTTTCAAAATATCGAATATTTTTTCGACTACTTCCGGTTTTGGGATAATCGTCGGGATAGCTTTAACATGTTGTTTCGATACTTACCTTCCTGCACCATAAGTGTCAGAAACATTCATGGAGTATTTTTCGAAAAAAAAAATAAATAAAAGAGCATTTTCAATAATTTTACCATTTTTCAAAGATTGAGGCCATTTTTGGACCACCTATATTGTTGCAATGCTTTTCTCTTTGGATGCATAATCTAGACCACCGATAGGACTTTGGGTAAAAGAAGTTTAAGAAAATTCGTATACGTTGTTTTCGAGAAAAAGGCGCATCAGAATGCTCCAATACGGAAAATACTTCATTTCCGACGTGTCATAATTTATTTCCTATTAAATGAATTCGAATCATTCAGATGTCATAAGATAGTCCATTCATGGCACTATCCAATGGCAATTTCATTGTATTGGTCCGCTGATATGTGACGGAGAATTCGAATTTTTGGCAAGAGCTCCAAATTACACTGTATTTTTATCTTTTTTATCCTTTTCTTCGTTTTTTGAACTACTTCTGGTATACGAATCACTGTCGAGTAGTTTTAACATCCGCTTTTGGAGTTTGAATGGGAACAGGGCTCTATAATGATATACTACACTATACAATAAGAAAAAATACTTCTGAGAAATCCTATGTTCAAAAGAGTTAAAAATGTCAAAATGTCAAAATATTGAAAATCAAATTTCAATAACTACATACATGTACATATTATACATCGTTAGAACCGTAATTAGGTCAGCTATCTGAATATATATCTTTTTTTTAAATCTCTTAAAATAAAAAAAATAGTAGAGCATTTTCAAAAATTTCACGATTTTTCAACTTTTTTCGATTTTCAGTCGCTATTTTGTTCTATTCCATTTATTTGAAGGTCTTTATAGGTGACTCCATGCTAAAGACTACTTAGAGTAAGTTTAAGAAAAATCACTGGAGCAGTTTTCGAGATAAAGGCGTCCAAAAACGCTCCAAATCAGAAAATACTTGATTTTCGGCGTGTCATATTTTACTTCCGGTTCATCGTATCTGTATGAATTGGGTATCATACGATACTCCAATTCCCGTGCAACCCAACGATGCCTTAATCCCTTTAATCCGTTGATATCGGGCGAAGAAATCACGTTTCTCCCAAAAGCACGCGTTTTTTTTCAAAATATCAGACATTATTTCGACTACTTCCGGTTTACGGATCGTTGTTGAAATTACTTTATGCAACTGTTTGACCATATGGCTTTATGTTCCAGGGGTTTATACTTTCCAAAAAATATAAGGATTTGAAAATGGGTAGAAAATTCGAAAAAATTCAAAAAATAAAGGGCAATAACTTGGAATGAAATTGATATTACTGGAATCGGATGGTCTTCAGGTATCCCAAAATGTAGGTCAAATTTGAAAATTTTGAAAAATAACATAAATTCATAAAGAACGTGTTTTCAAATTTCGATCGATAGAAGTCAACGACGAAGATTCGAAATTGCAAAATCTGAGATTGCTATTATCTCGGAAAAGATTCACGGATTCCAAAAATGTAACTTGTTTGAAAACAGATAAAGAATTAGCGAAACTATGGCCGATTTTCGATTCCAGAAAAACGTACAAAGTTCGACCACTTCCGGTATGCGCAGAAGTTTCAAAAATAGTTTATCAAGTAGCCACTACATGGTTTCCCCGATAGAAAATGTGGTTTCAGATCGATATCTATTTTCGTTCATGGTGAAATTTTTATCGGCAGCATATAAGTTGAGAATTCGCAACATCAAACATACAAACTTTGTTTTATACGTATCAGGCATTAAAAAATAAACCTAGAACCCATAAACTGAAATTAAAAAAACTTAAAAAGTGATCCTGAGAAAATTGGTTATTTCTCGACAAGGGAATATGCTAGAAGCAATTTTTTGATATCAATATGATGGTATTGATCCAATCTAAATGACCATTAGAATCAAAATACGTTTTTGCAGAAAAGACATTATTTCCGGTGATAATAAAAATCTTAAATTATTTTATTACAATCATAAATGGCATAATGCATCAAATGGTGAAAATTCTATGAATGTCGAATAATAATTGACACTTTTATAGACCAAATACCTTGAAAAGTTACTTATAGAAGATCGCCTATTTCTCTGTAACCATACAAGTTAGAAACCATTTTGTGGTATCTATATGATCGTTGTGATTCATGCTATTCGTTGATTGGAATCAAATATCAAAGTTTTAAAAACATTTTATATAAGACTCATTTGAATAAAATACTTGTTTTTTAGGTTTAAAATACAGTTTTGGCTTAACCTATTTCAAATTGGCATTAGGCAACAAATGGATTTTTTTTTTTAAATCGGATAATAATTTACTTTTTTATAGGAAAAATAACGTGAAAAGTGATGCATGCAAAATGCATATTTCTCGGCAACTGCTCATATTAAAAACTAATTTTCGTACATTCTCTTCGTCTGGATTATTGCTACGAGTTTATGAAAATTACAAATAAATATTTCAAAATATGAAGACGCTGAATGAATTGTAAATAACTGAATTTTACACTTTATTTTACATTTTATTCGAAATTGCCCGAAAATGAAATTGAAATTAAAATTTATATCAGTTTTGAAAAAAATAATATTTGCTTTCAAAAAGTGGTACCGAACTGTCAAAATTGTAGTTTTTGTTAATATTACGTCACTTCCGTTGCCGACAGAAAAATTTCACCATAACAAAAAAATTACAATTGGGAGCACGGAACATATGAACTTTCTTTTATACACATCGAGCAATAAATAATTTTTCTGGGTACGAAAAACTATATTAGCCGATGGCGGCTAACGCAAATTACCGAGACAATTTTTTTTCTCATTTCTGCTCAAGTAGGATGATATTTTAACCCTGTGTAAAATACCATCAAAAAATATTCATAAATAAAAAAGGTTTTCGTAAAAAAAAAATTTTTTTCCAAAATATCGGACATTTTTTCGACTACTTCCGGTTTTACGATCATTGTCGTGATAGCCTTACGAAGTTCTTTGGATACTTAACTTTCTGTAACAGAAGTGTCAGAAACATCCATTGAGTAGTTTTGGGAAAAAAAAGATAAATAAAAGAGCATTTACTAAAATTTAACGATTTTCTAATTTTTTTCAAAGTTTGAGGCCATTTTTGGACCACCTATATTATTTCAATGCTTTTCATTTTGGATTCACTATATAGACAACCGATAGGACTTTCAGTAAGAAAAGTTTAAGAAAAATCGTAGGTGTCGTTTTCGAGAAAAAGGTGTCTCAGAATGTTTAAAAAATCGGAAAATACTAGATTTTTGGCATACAATAATTTATTTCCCTACCATCGAAATCGTATTATTTAGATGCCATATGATGGTCCATTAATGGGGCTATCCAACGGCACTTTAGTTCTTTCGGTCGGCTAATACCTAACGGAGAAATCAAGTTTTTCGCAAGTGCGACAATTTTTTTAACCTTTTGTTTCATTTTTTGAATACTTCCGGTATGGAGATTATTGTCGGAATAGCTTTAATAGACCGTTTGGGCACTAAAATAGCCGCAGGGCTCTGTAATGATATATTACATTATCTGATCAGATAAAATGCCCCTGAGAAATCCTATGTTCAAAAGTGCCAAAAATGCAAAAATTTTAAAATATCGAAAATTAAATTTCAACAACTACATACATATTATACATCGTTAGAATCGTAATTAGTCAGCTATCTGAATATATAACCTTTTTTGAAAATCTCTTAAAATAAAACAATAGTAGAGCATTTTCAAAATTTCACGATTTTTCGACTTTTTTCGATTTTCAGTCCGTTATTTCACCTATTCCAGATATTTGAAAGTCGTAATGGAATGTTTCGTACACAAGACTACCGGGAGGACTCTCGATAGAGAAAGTTTTATAAAAATCGCTGGCGTAGTTTTTCGTCCAAAAATGCTGAAAATCAGAAAATACTTGATTTTCAGCGTGCCATATTTTGCTGCCTGTTCATAGTATCCGTATGAAATGGTCATCATACGATAGTTCCATCCAACGATACCTCAATTTGCTTAATCCGTTAATATCGGACGGAGAAATCACATTTTCCCCGAAAACATCCATTTTTTTGCATTTTTTTCAAAATATTGCACAATATTTCGACCACTTCCGGTTTAAGGATTCTTGTCGAAATTGCTTTATAAATTAGAATTGGACTATAACTTCATAAGTTTCAGAAACGTCAATTCTGCCATAAAACGAAACCCGAGCTCACAAAATGGGAAGAAAATCGAAAAATAAAAGGCGATAACTCTGAATGAAACTTATATTACTGGAATCGGATGGACTTCAGGTATCCAAAAATGTAGGTCAAATTTCAAAATTTTGAAAAATAACAAGAATTGTCTCGTAAAGAACGTGTTTTCAATTTGCGAACGATAGAAATCATGGTAGAATGGTCGAAATTGAAAAATGTGAGATAGCCATTGTCTCAGAAAAGATTCGGGGTTTTAGAAAATGTCATTTGTTTGAAAATGGGTAAAGAATTGACGAAACTATGGCCAATTTTCAATTTTTAGACAACGTAGAAAGTTCGGTCACGTCCGGTATGCGCAGAAATTTCAAAAATAGTTTATCAAGTAGCCACCACATGTTTCCTGATAGAAAATCTAATTCCAGGTCGATATCTGTTTTCGATCATGGAGAAATAGGCTCCCGCGGTAAATAATAATAATAACTAGATCTGCTACTGTCCCATGCAGATATGAAAGCTTTCATATTCATCGTCACGTGGCATGGATTATATCAAGTATCTTAAAAGAACAATGCACAAGAAAAAATAGTTATCAAAATCTGTAAAAAAAATTCGCAAAATTACAAGTCTAAATATAGTGAGAAACATTGCACCCGGGCAAAAAAATAATCTGAAAACTAAAGGGAAATAACTGAGACTTGTGTTGCTGTAATCGGACTGACTTCCCACTCCAAAGGTTTCAGAAAAGGGAAATGAAAATGGTAGAAACACATCGAAAAATTAAATGAGATAACGAAACTGATACCTTTTGAATCAGATTGACCTCAACTGTTTGAATATTTACGTTAAATATGTAAATTTGGAAAATAAAAGACAAAATTATCAAAATCGGTCAAAAACTCACAAAGTTACAAGTCTAAATATTGTAGAGAAACATTGCACCCGGGCTAAAAAATAATCTGTAAACTTAAGGGAAATAACTGACACTTGTATAGCTGTAATCGGGCTACCAAAATTAGGGATAAGTTATATAATTATGGTTTCCAATATGTTTGGTTATAAGTAGGAAATAGTGACAACTTCTTAAGCATGTTTTAAACAAAGGCTCATAGACTGCAATATACAAGAAGATCACTCTGCAATAAAAAAAACTGTTCAATGCAAATTTCTAGCGTCTAGTTATTCCAGTCTACATGCGCCGTTTGATTGGGTGCAATGTTTCTAGCCTTGTTCCACCGAGTCTCTCGCTAGAACTGGGCTGAAACGCATTATGGTACACGATTCGTGTACCAATGGCAAAATATTTATCTTGTCTTAAATATTGGATATCAGAAGCCCATCTTTTTCCGATAAGATCACATCATCAATTTTGATTTAAACTGACAAATAATTCGTGTTTTCAATGTCGAAGATGCTGGATGACATTGAGTTAGAGACTTAGCTACTTTAAAATCAGGCGCTGTCTCAGTCATTCCGTCTGTTTGTATGTGCTTGCGTTTTGGGGTATTTTGTAGCTTATAGACCTATAGGGGCCATGTCAAAAGGATCACGTGGTTAAGTGGGTAAGACGCTAGCCAGGGCCAATTCCTAGAAAATTCTTAACAGCAAGCACAAAGTTATGCTTCACTTTTGCTTACGTAAGAAACTTTATAAAATACCGTCTCTAGAAAATTCTCAAGACCGTTCTTACGTAAGCACAAGTTAAGTACGAGTCTAAGCACATTGCGACTGGTAAATTGAGAGTACGATGCTCTCTAACGTCAAAAAAACATTTTTGGTATGCAAATTACACCGTAATTGTAAATTCGTCTGCATCGCAGAGTTTCTATATATAGCTCTATGGTCTGCATGGAGTTATAAATAGACCAATGACATTACCCCCCCCCCCCGAAAATAGTCGATTTAGATGTATTTTATTATTTAACAAATTAAATGAAATGAAATTTAACGTCCTACTATTTTGTTCCTAATCTGGGGTAATGAAGACGTAGATACGTCATACAGTGTGCTATGGGGGAAATTTCGCCCTGGCAGCGGCACTACTCTATCGAATTCCAACTGCCACGGAATCTTTTACGTGTACGCCAGTTTGTACACGGGACCTCGTTTTTTCGTCCCATCCGAATGACAAGACAGCTGTCCTCCGTCCTGCATCACTGACAAGGAGAAACAACGTCGGAAAATTTGGATGAACCTTCTCGGCCAATGCAGGGATCGAACACCCGACCTCCAGGCTAGTGAACCAGCGTCTTACCCACTTAGGCAAGTGATCCTCTGATACCGTTGACGTGTCCCCTATAGGCCTACACATATAAAATATACCACAGACTAAACAAAAGAAAACAACCCAAAACGCAAGTACATGCAAAACAAACCGAATAATAATTGTGAGAGCGACTGATCTTTAAGTAGCCCGCGTGTGTGTTGTTTACCAATTTGGAAATAAATGAATTGTGTTTAGGGTAGAAGCGAAATTTCCTATAGCATTCTTCTCGAGAATATGTTTCTAAAGGATTTTCTGTCTTTCAATTGACTCTTAGGTATCAAAAGATGTAGCAAATATCGTCGAATAGATCCACGGTCAGCCATATTGTTTGAAGCAGAAACAGGCTTAAAGGTTGGTAAGCAAGTATACCTTGCTTGGATTTGTGCTTAGATTGACAATTTTAAGAACTAAGTTGTGCTTAAGTTTTTCCTTGGAACACATGATAACGTGCTTGTGCTTACACTGAAGTCTACTTAAAATCTAAGCACAAGAACGTTCTTAAGAATTTTCTGTTAACACAAAATAAGATAAGTTTACTTATTTGCAAAGTCTACTTAAAATCTACATGTAGGCCTAAGCGCAAGAACGTGTTAAAGAATTGTTTATGAATCGGGCCGAGGTAGGGTGTTCGATCCCTGCATTGGCCGAGAAGGTTCATCCCCTTGTCAGCGATGCAGACGAAAAAATAAGGTCCCATGTAAAAATTGGCGTGCACGTCAAAGATCCCCTGGCCGTTGTAATTCCATATAAGAGTAAGCCGTAGCGCCGCTGCCCGGGCAAACTTTCCCTCATAGCATACTTTATGGCGTATGCCCGTCTTCATAAGCCCAGCTTAGGAGCAAAACAGTAGGAAGTTAAAACCTATTTCATTTCATGTCATTTGTCAAATACTTCTAAATCGACTATTTGAAGTTAATGTCATTGATCTATTTATAACTCTATATGCAGACGAATTTACGGTGTAATTTGCATACCAAATTTGTTTTTATGACGCTAAAGAGCATCTTAGTCTCAATTTACCAGTCACACTGTGCTTAGACTCGTACTTGGCTTGATCTTACGTAAGAACGGTCTTGAGAAGTTTCTATAGAGACGGTATTTCATAAAGTTTCTTACGTAAGCAAAAGTGAAGCATAACTTTGTGCTTACTTTTAAGAATTTTCTAGGAACCGGGCCCTGGAGATCGAAACGACGCCCGTTGACTCAATGACAGACGTTACGATACAGCGCGCACATGCTAACCATTCAGCCATTCAGCCTCCCTGAATTCGGAAAATTGCTGACTTATAGCAAGAAACATTTCAACCGGGCGAAATTTTCTGTTTTAACAGTTTAATGTGCACGGTACTTTAATTACCAACCGATTATTACTAAACGTTTGAAAATAAGCTCCAACTGACCAGCTTAATCGTATGCAATAAACGTTTGGCCTGAATTGAAAGGTCTGCACGGAGAAAATTCATCTTGATTTCCCGGCGTGGTTCCCCGTTGTCAGTGAGGCAGAACGGAGGGCCTGACAAGCACAGCTGTCTAGTCGTTCGGATGGTACGAAAAACCAAGGTCCCGTGTACACATTGGAGTGCACGTAAAATATCCCTAAGCAGCTGGAATTCGATACTGTTGAATAAGCTCTATGCGACGACTAAATGTGTAGATTGTAGTCACCACACTGCATGTTTCGCTTAACAATGAAAGGGTGCCGTTTTCAATTTTCGATCCTTTTGTTCTTCTACTCCTGATATGTTGGACTGTTGATCGATGGTTTCATATAAAAGACTACCAATAAGACTCTTTGTAGAAGAAGTTCCCAAAAAATATTATGTTGACTTTACGAGAAAGACCTCTAAACATGCTCCAAATTGTAAAAATGCGACTTTTTGGATTTTCAATCTCTTTTTTTCGGCTATCCCTGATATTTAAAAAAAATGATACAATCATTTCAAACAACAGGCTAGCTTTTAGACTCTCTATTGACAAAAGTTTCATCGCCCTCCCTTCATTATAACCGAAGTTATCGTGCCCTAAAGAATCAACAAATCAGCATGCTTATCTCTGCTTACCCTTGACAGAAAATACTCATCTTTGCACTCAATCATGACATTGACCTAGTCAACGTCTACACCAAGTTTGAACATTCTAGATTAATTAGAAGGAGAGTTATTGTGTTCCAAAATCTCGGCCCTTCAAATTGCTACTACTTTTCATATTCACTTCAAAATGGCAACCATCAGTTGACCTAAATCAAAATTCTGCTCCCTACGATTTTCGGGCCATCCTTCAAGGATTCAGAAAATATAACTCCCGTGTCTGTAAGTAAGATAGCAAAAAAGCCTTAGGGATTTTTCATGTTTCAAGATGGTGGCATTTCCGGTTTGATCGACAAACTCCATATTTTGTGTAGGAATCAGTAATTACCTGTCGAGTATCGAAAAAAAATTTCAGGTCATTCTGACCTATATTTCGTCGATTTTTTTTAAAACTTTGATCCTTAATTTCACCAAGGGGAGATAATTTAGAAAATTTCTCATTATAATTTTGAAGTCATATTGGTAAGATCTACTTAAATACTAAATTTCATGAAAATCGTACAACTATTAAAGAAGTTGTCAAATTGGTCTAAACTTCCGGTTCGAAATCACAGCGACGAATTTTCGAAATTCGAAAATGTGAAACTGCAGATGAAAATGATTTTTTTCAAGGTATTCAAAGAAAAAAGAATTAGTAAAATCGGTCAAAAAATAACAAAGTTACGACTATGCATTGTCAGTTTTTTCGTTCGTAAAATTCGGTGATTTCGGATTCGTAAAACGTTTTGAAAATATATTTAAACAACGTTCGCACCCCATTTTTGGGGGGGTAGGTCAAAGTTTCAGAAAGATCCCATTGTTAGATTCTGAGAAATCCGATTTGCAGAAAATACACAAAAAAAAAAAAAATAATAATAATCTTAACAGAAACAATAAGCTTTCATATGTAATATGAAAGCTTAATAAACGACGGGCTTCACTGGTGTCACGTTACCTTTGAACTTATGTCACTTTCGGTGCCACGTTTCCCTTGAACCAATGGCACCCATAAAGAGATTTCCGCATACAGAGTGCACACATCTAATAAAAGGGAAACAGAATCTACTAAATCCAGTAATATCAATTCATTTTATACATTTGTTACATGTAAGTGATCCTGACAAAATTTCAGTACTCCCGGTGATAATGAAAATGTTCAATTACTTTTATGAAATCCGAAATGGTATAAGGCATCGCATGGTGAAAACTTTATGTAAATCGAATAAGAATTGCCACTTTTATAGACCAACAACCTTGAAAAGTGACCTGTAGAAAATTGTCTATTTCTCGGCAACAGTACAAGTTAGAAACTATTTTTTGGTATTTATATAATCGTAAGGGTTCAGTCTATTTGTTGATTGGAATCAAATATCATAATTTTAAAAATATTACAAATCAGACTCATTTGAATAAAATATCTGTTTTGAAGGCTAAAAATACAGTTTTTGAAAAATGTCATTAAGTGGGGGACAGACGAGCGTATTTTTTCGCCCCATCGCGGCGATTTTTAAAATCGCTCAAAAAATACGCCCGTGTGCCCCTTCAGGGCGACGACGATTCTGATCGGCGAACCATTCGCCCGATCAATCGCTCGTTATCTAGCATGTTATGCTATGGACAGACGAGCGTATTTTTTCGCCCGATCGCAGCGATTGAGATTCGCCAGCGATTTATTACGGCCGATAACGAACGGGCACACGTAGCGATCGTCTCGAAAGCGTACGAGAAATTACGCCGATCACGTGACTTGTCGATGACGTGATTTGTAAAAAACGGCAGCCATTTTGAGATCATGTGATATCAACTATGTCGATGATTGGCTTATAAAAATGAATCGCCCGACAATATACGCTTGACACGGACACACGAGCGAATTTAATGGCCGGCGAAAAATAGTCGGCCGAAAATATCTAACATGCTAGATACGAGCGATTGATCGGTCGAATGGTTCGCCGATCAGAATCGTCGTCGCCCTGAAGGGGCACACGGGCGTATTTTTCGAGCGATTTTAAAAATCGCCGCGATCGGGCGAAAAAATACGCTCGTCTGTCCATAGCATTACTTCCGGTGATTATGAAAATCTTAAATTACTTGTATTAAATTGTAAATGGCATTAGAAAGTTTTATGAAAATAATAATTGACACTTTTATGGACCAAAAACCTCGAAAAGTGACCTGTTGAAAATCGCCTAATTCTCCGCAACTGAACAAGTTAGAAACCATTTTGTGATATCTATATGATCGTATGGGTTCATTCCATTAGTTGTTTGAAATCAAATATCAAAATTTTAAACAAAAAACAAATACGACTCATTTGAATAAATTATTTGTTTCGAAGGCTATAAATACAGTTTTTGCCCAAATTACGTCATTTCCGGTGACATTGAAAATATTAATTTGGTCTGACCTTGTCCACATTGGCATTACGCATCAAATGGTGTCACTTTTATGAAAACCCAATAATAATTGACTCTTTTACAGGCAAAACAGCAGGAAAAGTGACTCATGCAAAATTGCCCATTTCTCGGCAAGTGTTCATATTATAAACTAATTTTCTCATACATTCTCTTCGTATAGATTATTGCTACAAGTTAATGAAAGGTGCGAAGAAATATTTTAAAACATGAAAAGTCTGAACGGGTTGTAAATAGCACATTTTTTCACCTTTTTTCGCCGTTAAATTGAAATGACCAGAAAATGAGCCCCATATTTTGAGCGCCTATACATGGCACATCTTTTTCCTTTTTACGTATTTTAAAAAAATAATATTTGCTTGCGAAAAGACGTACCGAACAGCCAAAATTGTAGTTTTTGTCAAAATTACGTCTTTTCCGGTGCCGGCAGAAACTTTATCGGTAATAAAAAAGTTGAGTCTTTGCACCATTGAGCATATAAACTTTAATTTATACAAATCGAGCAATAAATAATTAATCTAGAAACTATAAACTAAATTAGCTAATAGCGGCCAATGTAAATTATCGAGACAAAAATTGTTTATATTTTTTCCCAAATCACATGACCCTTTGATTCTGGGTAAAACGCCATAAAATAATATTCATAAATAAAACAGTTTTTTGTCAAAATTTAAATTTTCAAAATCTGGCACCTTATATCTGCGAAGATTCGTCTAAAATCAAAAATCGAAAGAACCGTAGGTATGTGGCATCTTTCAGTTCAGGGTATGTCAAAATGTATCAATTATTAAAATCCGACAATTATTGTTAATATTACGGCAATATTTCAAAAAATGACAACTTCGGTGATTTCGAACATTTCGCATTGTCACAGAAACTTCAAAATACCTTTAATCTCTAAGTCACACCCAGTTTCCCAAAAAAAAAAAAATAATAATAAGAAGAAGAAGAATAATCTTAACAAAAACAATAGTGTTTCACACAAGCTACGCAATGTGAAACCCTAACTAGACCTGCGTAGCAGTTATGACAGGTTTCACTGGTGTCATATTACATTTGAACTTATGTCACTTTCGGTGCTACGTTACCATTGAACTCATATCACTTCCAGTACCAACGGAACCGATAAACAGATTTCCACATAAACATTGCACACATCAAATAAAATGGTAGCAGAATCAACCAAATCCAGCAATATCAAATCATTTTATACATGTGTTACATTTAAGTGTACTGTACTTCCGGTAATTACTTTTATGAAATCCGGAATGGTATAAGACATCACATACTGGAAATTTTATTTAAATCGAATATAATTGCCACTTTTATAGACCAAAAACCTTGAAAAGTGACTTGTAGAAAATTGTTTATTTCTCGGCAACCGTACAAGTTAAAAACTATTTGGTATCTATATGATCGTAAGGGTTCAATCTTTTTGTTGATTGGAATCAAATATCATGATTTTAAAAACATTACAAATCAGACTCATTTGAATAAAATATCTGTTTTGAAGGCTAAAAAAATATAGTTTTTGAAAAATGACATTACTTCCGGTCATAATGAAAATCTTAAATTACATGTATCAAATCGTAAATGGCGTTAGGTATCACGCAGTGAAAGTTTTATGAAAATCGAATAATAATTGACACTTTTATGGACCAAAAACCTCGAAAAGTGACCTGTTGAAAATCGCCTATTTCTCCGCAACTGAAAAAGTTAGAAACCATTTTTGATATCTATATGATTGTATGGGTTCATTCTATTAGTTGATTATAATCAAATATCAAAATTTTAAATACATTACAAATGAGACTCATTTGAATAAAATATCTGTTTTGAAGTCTAAAATTACAGTTTTTGCCAAAATGACGTCACTTCTGGTGACATTGAAAATGTTAAATTGGTTTGATCTAGTCAAAATTGACATTACGCATCAAATGGTGTCACTTTTATGAAAATCCAATAATAATTGACCCGTTTACAGGCAAAATAGCATAAAAAGTGACTCATGCAAAATTGCCCATTTCTCGGTAACTCCTCATATTACAAACTAATTTTCACATACATTCTCTTTGTATGGCTTATTTCTACATGTTTGTAAAAGTTGCGAAGAAATATTTCAAAATATGAAAAGCCTGAACGGGTTGCGAATAGCTCATTTTTTCACCTTTTTTCGCCTTTAAATTGAAATGACCAGAAAATAAAATCGAAATTAAAAAAAACTGAGCCCGATGTTTTGTGCGTCTTTATAAGGCACACCATTTCAGTCATACAAAATTTGAAAAAAATAATATTTGCTTTCAAAAAGTTGTACCGAACTGTCAAAATTGAAGTTTTTGCTAAATTTAAGTCACTTCCGGTGCCGAAAGGAAACTTCACCGGTAACAAAAAAATGTCATTTTGGGCCACGGAGCATATGAACTTTGTTTTATACAAATCGGATAATAAATAATTTATCTAGAAGCGATAAACTGAATTAGCCAATAGCGGCCACGGAAAATTATCGGGACTAAAAATGTTAACATTTTTGCCCAAATCAGGCGACCCTTTAACCTTGGGTAAAAGGCCATCAAAAAATATTCATTAATTAAAAAAAAAAATTTCAAAATTTAAATTTCCAAACTTTGGCGCCTAATATTTCCGAAGATTCGTCGAAATTCAAAATTCTAAACAACCGTGGCTATGTGCCTTGTCTTTGGCTATGTCAAAATCTACCAAACGAAAGTCTGAAAGCCTAATAAAATAATAATAATAATTTTAGTAATCCCAATAGGCTTTCAGACGAATAATGATAATTTTAGTAAAAACAATAGTCTTTCAGACCGCCATATAATAAAAAAAATAACTAGATGTGCTAAGCAGATATTAAAGCTTTCATATTCACAGTCACTTCCTGTCACATGTCATAGGTCATATGAATAATCCGAACAAGAAAAAATAAATCATTAAAATCGGTCACAACCTAGTGAAGTTAATGTCATTTTTCACTCGTAAACAACTTTGTCGGCACAAAAAACATCAAAGGCAAAATTTGAATTTTTGAAATATTCCATTACAAAAAATTTAACCCGTATGCCGGCTATCCTGCAATGTACTAATTTCAGAATAAGGAGACGCAATGAACATACTATGCCCTATTGTGTTTGTTTAGAAGCTCGTAAATGTCGATTTTTCACTATTTGTCATATTCAATTCAAAATGGCGACCATCAGTTGACCTAAATCAAAATTCTGCTCTGAACGTATTTTAGGCTTTCTTTCAAGGATTCAGAAAATATAACTCCCATCTCTGTAAGTAAAATATCAAAAAAGCACTATTGGTTTTTACGTTTCAAGATGGTGGCACTTCCGGTTCGATCGACAAACACCATATTTTTTGTACGAATCAGTAATTACTTGTCTAGTATCGAAATTTCTTTTAGGTCATTCTGACCTATATTTCGATGATTTTTTTGTAAATTTTGATCCTTAATTTCTAATCATGTTTTTGAAGTCGCATCGGTAAGATTTACTTACGTGCTAAATTTCATGAAAATCGTACAACTATACTATTCAAAAAAAGTAGGGGATATTTGATTTTGGGGGCATAATACTAAAATATGCAAATGACTACGAAAAAAGTCACTATAGAACCTAACAGAAGAAACATTTCCAGTTACATGTGACGCCCAAACGCACCAATAGCTACCGCATGGAATGCAAGGTGATGCTTGGGATCATCATGGGGGTCCAACCCAAGATTTGCACGACTCTGACTTTGAATGTTACAGTCATTGTGGCATTAAATTCCAGGATGGAAACATCAGTTTAATTGTTTTAGTGACCAGAAAACAAATTTTGATATGCGTCGGCTTACCCAAAATGAAAGGTTACGTGCCCTTGGCATGCTACAGATCGGCACAGCACAGGCGATTGTGGCGCGGACGATGAATGTTTCTCAGTCTGTCATAAGCAGGCTATGGTCCAGATACCGTGATACACAATCTGTACAGGACAGACCCCGCTCAGGTCGACCAAGGGCGACAACTCAAGCCCAGGATCGATTTATCCGTACCTTGGCCTTGAGAAATCGTGTCATCACAGCAAATCAGATCAGCGCTCGTCTTCAAACAGACACTGGTGTGAGAGTGAGTGGCCAGACGATTCGGAATCGACTGCATAGGGGTCACCTTCGCGCCCGACGTCCTCGCGTGATCCCTTGTTTCAGAGATTATCACATTCAGGCAAGACGTCGTTGGTGTAGGGATCGTCAACACTGGGATAATCGACGCTGGAGCAATGTGATGTTTTCAGATGAGTCAAGGTTCACTGTTGATTTTTTGGACAGACGTAGGAGGGTGTGGCGTCGTCGAAACGAGCGCTTCCAAGACGTTAACGTCATCAGACATGATCGATTTGGGGGTGGTTCTGTTATGGTGTGAGGCATCACTGTTGCTGGAAGAACGGCTTTACATGTTGTTGCAGGGCGTGTTACAGGCCAGTACTACCGGGACAACATCTTGGCAGTCCATGTTGTGCCGTTCGCACGACGTCATGGCCGCCGTTTCATCTTCCAGGATGACAAAGCAAGATGTCACAGGGCCAGGATCGTTACAGGTTACCTCCAACAACAGAACATCACAACATTACCTTGACCAGCACTGAGTCCCGACCTCTCCCCCATCGAGCATGTCTGGGACATGCTTGGACAGAGGTTACGTCAACGTCAACAACGTCCTGCCAATGTCCAAGAACTTGCTGTGCAACAGGAATGGGACAATCTGGACCAAAATGACCTTAGACGTCTCATTAGGAGTATGCCACGTCGGATCAATGCTTGTTTGGCAAACAGAGGAGGATTTACCCGTTACTGACTTTGTTGTGATGCTGTGGTAACTTTGCTGTTTGACCCCGGGTATCATTTTACCCTTATAATGGTCAGTCTGTGCCTTACTTAGTCTAACGATCATTTGGAATAAATCGATGAATGTGAACTTCATTTCATTTTGTCATTTGTTTCTTCGTCAGTTTCATTAGGCGATTTTAATAACACTTAAAAATCAAATATCCCCTACTTTTTTTGAATAGTATATTAAAGAAGTTGTCAAATTGGTCAAAACTTCTGGTTCAAAATCACAGCGACGAATTTTCGAAATTCGAAAATTTGAAACTGCAGATTTGAAGTAATTGTCTCAGGGTACTCAAAGAAAAAAGATTTAGTAAAATAAGTCAAATAGTCACAAAGTTACAACATTGTAGGTCAAATGCATTCGTTCGTAAAATTTGGTGATTTCGGATTCGTAAAACGTTTTCATAATATATTTAATCAACAGCCACCACCCATTTTTGGGAGGATAGGTAAAAATTTCAGAAAGATCCTATGGTTGGATTCTGAGAAATCCGATTTGTGGATAAAACACAAAAATAATAATAATAATAATAGCCTTAACCAAAACAATAAGCCTTCAAATGTAATACATATGAAAGCTAATAATAGCCCTAACAAAAACAATAAGCTTTCATATGTTATACATATGAAAGCTTAAATAACAATAATAACTTTAACAGAAACAATAAGCTTTCATACGAAATATGAAAGCTTAATAATTTTAGTAATCTCAATAGGCTTTCAGTTTGAAAGCCTAATAAAAAAATAAAAATAATAATTTTAGTAATCTCAACAGGCTGTCAGACGAAAGTCTGAAAGTCTAATAATTAAAAAAACTAGACCGATGCATTATCTATTTTCCTTCGAAGAAATCTGATGTAGTAATCCCTTTTTTTCGTAAGAGCACCATCTTGTTACTTTTTACGATTTTTTTTTTATCAAAATATCGGATAATTTTTCGACTTTCATTTTTTTGATCATTGTCGGGGTAACTTTAATGAGTTAATTGGATACTAAACTTCCTGTAACAGAAGTGTCAGAAATATCCACAGAGTAGTTTTGGAAAAAAAAGACAAATAAGAGAATATTTTCAAAAAATATTTAGTTTCTAATGTTTTTCGTTTCAGACGGTATTTAAAACTACGGAGATAATTTATCAGTTTGCTTATTTTGGACGTAAGGTAATCTACATGCACACCCCAGTTACACGACTTACTGAAAAGAAGACCCAAATGTTTATGGTTTATTTCATCGTCTATATCTGAGTTGTTTAGCGATAATTTAAAGATTGGGGGTGATAATTTTCTTGAAAAGGTTAAACTTACAGTTTTTGATGGGTTAAAATCTACTTTCCATTTAATTGAACATTGAAATATCTTCTCAATATCTCTATTTAAAATGTCTTGTGCATCTTTAGGGTTATTTATTATTAAAAAAAAAGAGAAGTGTCGTCGGCGAACAAGCGTATATTAGATTCAATGTCATTTACAATATCATTTATGTAAATAAGAAATAGTAACGGACCTAAAATGGAACCCTGGGGTACCCCAGAAATAATATTTTGAAAAGAGGAACTCTGGTCACCAATTAGCACCTTTTGTTTTCGATTAGATAAATAATTTTCGATTAATTTTAAAGTATTATTTCTAATACCTACCGAATTTAGTTTATGCAAAAGGCCCTCGTGCCAAACACGATCAAATGCCTTACTTATATCAAAGAAGATGGATTTGACTTCATGTCCATTGTCGATGGTTCTACATATATAATCATACATCTCAATCAATTGGTAAACGGAAGAATTATTTGGATGAAAGCCTGATTGTAAAGGGGTTATAAGATTGTGGCGTCGAGTAAAATTAAAAATATGTTTGTATACAATTTTTTCAAATACTTTTCCAATCGAGCTACTATTCCAAAAAAGTAGGGGATATTTGATTTTTAAGTGTTATTAAAGTCACCTAATGAAACTCACGAAGAAACAAATGACAAAATGAAATGAAGTCCACATTCATCGATTTATTCCAAATGATCGTTAGACTAAGTAAGGCACAGACTGACCATTATAAGGGTAAAATGATACCCGGGGTCAAACAGCAAAGTTACCACAGCATCACAACAAAGTCAGTAACGGGTAAATCCTCCTCTGTTTGCCAAACAAGCATTGATCCGACGTGGCATACTCCTAATGAGACGTCTAAGGTCATTTTGGTCCAGATAGTCCCATTCCTGTTGCAACGCAGCAGCAAGTTCTTGGACATTGGCAGGACGTTGTTGACGTTGACGTAACCTCTGTTGACGTCGTTGGTGTAGGGATCGTCAACACTGGGATAATCGACGCTGGAGCAATGTGATGTTTTCAGATGAGTCAAGGTTCACTGTTGATTTTTTGGACAGACGTAGGAGGGTGTGGCGTCGTCGAAACGAGCGCTTCCAAGACGTTAACGTCATCAGACATGATCGATTTGGGGGTGGTTCTGTTATGGTGTGGGGAGGCATCACTGTTGCTGGAAGAACGGCTTTACATGTTGTTGCAGGGCGTGTTACAGGCCAGTACTACCGGGACAACATCTTGGCAGTCCATGTTGCGCCGTTCGCACGACGTCATGGCCGCCGTTTCATCTTCCAGGATGACAACGCAAGATGTCAAAGGGCCAGGATCGTTACAGGTTACCTCCAACAACAGAACATCACCACATTACCTTGGCCAGCACTGAGTCCCGACCTCTCCCCCATCGAGCATGTCTGGGACATGCTTGGACAGAGGTTACGTCAACGTCAACAACGTCCTGCCAATGTCCAAGAACTTGCTGCTGCGTTGCAACAGGAATGGGACAATCTGGACCAAAATGACCTTAGACGTCTCATTAGGAGTATGCCACGTCGGACCAATGCTTGTTTGTTAAACAGAGGAGGATTTACCCGTTACTGACTTTGTTGTGATGCTGTGGTAACTTTGCTGTTTGACCCCGGGTATCATTTTACCCTTATAATGGTCAGTCTGTGCCTTACTTAGTCTAACGATCATTTGGAATAAATCGATGAATGTGAACTTCATTTCATTTTGTCATTTGTTTCTTCGTCAGTTTCATTAAGTGACTTTAATAACACTTAAAAATCAAATATCCCCTACTTTTTTTGAATAGTATATTAGAAAAAATTTTGTAAAAATTTTCAAAATTTTTCAAAATATCGGATATTTTTTCGATTACTTCCGGTTTTACGATCATTGTCGGGATAGCTTTAACAAGTTCTTTGGATACTTAACTTCCCGTAACAGAAGTGTCAGAAACATCCATTGAGTGGTTTTGGAAAAAAAGATAAATAAAAGATTGGGACTATTTTTGGACCATCTATATTATTTCAATGCTTTTCATTTTGGAATCACACCATAGACAACCTATAGGACTTTGAGTAAGAAAAGTATAAGAAAATCGTAAGCGTTGTTTTCGAGAAAAAGAGGTCTCAGAATGCTCCAAAACGGAAAATTCGTGATTTTCGGCTTACCATAATTTATTTCTTAACAATTGAATTCGTATCATTTAGATGTCATAAGATAGTCCATTTATCCAACGGTACTTTAGTTTTTTTGGTCCGCTAATGTCTAACGAAGAAATCAAGTTTTCCGCAAGTTTTCTGACCTACATTTCCATGATTTTTTTGAAAATTTTGATCTTTAATTTCATTAAAGGGAGATAATTTAGAAAATTTCTAATCATATTTTTGAAGTCGCATCGGTAAGATCTACTTACAAACTAAATTTGATGAAAATCGTACAACTATTAAAGAATTGGTCAAAACTTCCGGTTCAAAATCACAGCGACGAATTTTCGGGGGGATAGGTAAAAGTTTCAGAAAGATTCTATGGTTAGATTCGGAGAAATCCGATTTGTGGATAAAGCACAAAAACATAATAGTAATACTAGATCTGCTAAGCAGATATTAAAGCTTTCATATTCACAGTCACTTCCTGTCACATGCCATGGGTCATATAAATAATCCGAACAAAAAAAAAAATGATTAAAATCGGCCTCAATCTAGTGAAGATAATGTGATTTTTCACAATTCGAAAATCTGAAACTGCAGATTTTAAGTAAATGTCTCAAGGTACTCAAAGAAAAAAGATTTAGTAAAATAGATCAAATAGTCACAAAGTTACAGCATTGTAGGTCAAATGCATTCGTTCGTAAAATTCGGTGATTTTGGATTCGTAAAATGTTTTGAAAATATATTTAATCAACAGCCACCACCCATTTTTTTGCGGGGATAGGTAAAAGTTTCAGAAAGATCCTATGGTTAGATTCTGAAAATCCGAAAAGTAAAAAGTATAAAACACGTATATTTAAATTTGTAAAATAACAGGGGATAGGGGAGGAGTGACGGGGGGGGGTGGGATGACAGTGGTAGGGGGCGTTGGGGTGGGGTAGGGGCGTTGGAGGTGGGGGTGGCTAAATTAGCATTTAAGTGTAGTAAGAACTGTCATTGAAGGTGTAATGGCAGGGAAAAATACTTCATTTAACATTTAAATTTTGGGCACAAGTTTTTAAATTTGGACAAACTTTCAAAGCAGGATTTATTTGCATATGTGTACTTTGTTTCCCGTGTTCACGCGTGCCTGCGCGTAGTTTAGTACCACATTCGCCTGTATAAAATTTCCCGCATTGGTTACACAAAAAAAAACATAAATTAGATTTTTAGTACTATTATTCATCTTACTATTTCTAAACGTGTAACTAATATTAGAAAGGGTGAATTTAGTATCAAAAATCATATGCTGGTAATATTTACAAATACACAATCTTAAACCAGTTCATTTTTAGAAGAATAATAACCGATATGAGTACTAATGATTCTACTTTTAAATTACTCACACAGAAGGAGGGGAAGCTCGGAACGACTCTATAACTTGTACTGGCCTAACTGTCTTTGCCTCTGGTTGTATTACTCTAATTGGGGTGTGATCAGTCCTTAACACTGCATGGCCTGCCACAGTCTTCCTGAAGACCAGAAAATTCGTGGGTAAAAATTTATTCCAAATTGTAACCTTTGATATGATTTTAAGTATTAACGTTTTAGTGCTGTAAATTCTATCCTATTAGATGATTGTAATGAAAATAAAACCTTGTTATTCCTTAATCTCTTTTGGAATGAGGGGTTATATAAGCGAGAATACTTTGTTCATGTCACACAGCAGGCACATACATATCTTACTCTTTAACAAACTTTTAAATAGTATTTTACTTATCCATCATGTGGAGACACACTCCGAAAAATGTTATTCATTTGAAAGGCCCACCCGTTCCGAAGTTACCTATTCTTCTCAAAACATTGCGTAAACAACAGACTTACAGTTTTAACAAATTGTTTTCTGATTGGATGTGAAGCATTGGAAAATGTGGGCGTATCATGCATGGCTACCGCTTAGAAGCTACAGTTTTTACTGGATTGCTTTCTAATCGAGCCCTGTCAATTCTTCAGAAACCATCACTCGACGGAAAAATAATTTACTTCAGTAATGGTATTGAATAACAACTACAGAAAAATAAAATAAATGAGACAAATAATAACGCCCACCAATGATTGTCTATTGTGTCATCGCTTCAAGTCAAAAATAGTAAATGAATAATTTGAGGTGTAAGCTGATTGCATATACTCATGTGCACTATTGCGTCCATATCTCAAATCAGGGTAACTTTAAAAGTCCAGATTTCCACAACTGGGCCCTCTATCAACATAATAGCGGGTATGGCTGTTCTATAAGATTTTGACACCTAGAGTCCCCCACAATTTTCGGGCTTAGCCTGCCCCATGACCCATCTTAGAATTATACTGTTATGATCCACGACCAACTGGACATAGAGCGTCCCACTATATTTATGTGTGGTCTAGTGTAACCCACTACTCACCTAGTGTGTCCACCATTTTCATGCATGACCTAGAGTTCCCCACCTAACAATTTTTATGTGGCCTTGGGTTTATTTGGAAAGTGGTGTTGTTTTCTTGGAGGTTTTTCGGTAGTTGTCAAAACTTTTTGGATTTACTAGGTACCTAGTACAACCGTAATAACAGCATTATTAACAGTAACCATGACGTCATAATAGGTGAGTGTTGGTATATAGTAGTAGAAGTAGCACTTTTGTTTCAACAGTCAACCACACTCTCTTGGTGGACTCCTTTGGATAAACTAAGTTGGCTCGCAGGTAAAGTGAGGGTAGCACATTGGGGGGGGGGGTATTTCCAACCTATCTTTCGTGCACACTCCAGCAAGGAGTTTCTCGGGGCGGGGATTACTTGCAGGTGAGAAACGGGCCCGACGTATACGAGTCTTTTTAAGTGTCCACTGACTCTTGAATTACCATATGCAGATAGAAAAAGCCATTTAAACACATGGCACAATTATATGGAGCATAGGTTAATAAGATGATCATTTCTGGGAACGTTACGATTAGGGTCCTTTAAACAAGGATTGAAAAACAGTGCATGTTCAAATTATCTGAAGTTCAGCGTCAGCAGGTCGCCGCCACCTTTTGATACATATAACCTTGACACCGGTGCCAAACTATTTATTCTTGTGGAAAGCCACCAAGCCAGAAGATCAACCAATCAAAACTCGTCAACCAAATACCTAGTAAAACATGTCAGAACGAATGTATTACCAAAGCTGTGATAATTTTGGGTAATCTATGCGAAATTGCATTAGGCGAATAAAAGTGCACCACGGGATAGATTTATAATTCGATAAATACATGTTTTATTTGTCTTCTCTATTGTCAGTATATTAGCTATGGTATGAGTTTATTTTAAAACAAAATCATAACTAAATGTCATATCCTTGCCGGTTTCTTGTCATATTAGCTATGAAAATCGACTCACACAGGAAAATAACTAAAATCCCTTTTATTACGAACGCTTACCAAAAATTATGAAACTTTGGGAAAATGTTGCATGTACACATGTCTATCAATAATGGAAAGTCCATCTTTGTTATTTTACTCCTTCGTTTATTTTTATTCAAATTGCCAAAAAATGAAAAACAAATCACAATTTACAGTTCAAATTTAATGTAACACTTAATCAGAAGGACAGTGGTCCTTTGATTTAAAAGAAATGAAAAAGTCCGTGCATTACCATGTTTTTATTAATTATAGACTGAGGGAATGGCCCCCTGCTAAGTGGCTTCATTAATGGTCAGATTGTACATAGTATTATATATTTCGTTCCTTGCCTGTATCAGTATTGTGCTTGATAACCACAAGAGAATCATTGTAGAAACGTAGATTTTATAGAAATACACTAAATGTCATCCACAGAACTGTTGTTTATTTTAATAAATGTCATTCAAAAATAATAATAAATAATAAAAGGAGTTATATGACCTTTGAGCATAGAGGTTAAAGTTATAGCAGTAGAAGCTCCAGTATTACATATTGTGCCTTATAAATCGCGTTCATGCGCGTAGGTACATAGCATAAAGGCCTCGTTAAATTTACGAGAATATCGAGCGAGTCAGTGGTTATATATATATACTATTCAAAAAAAGTAGGGGATATTTGATTTTTAAGTGTTATTAAAGTCACCTAATGAAACTGACGAAGAAACAAATGACAAAATGAAATGAAGTTCACATTGATCGATTTATTCCAAATGCTCGTTAGACTAAGTAAGACACGGACTGACCATTATAAGGGTAAAATGATACCCGGGGTCAAACAGCAAAGTTACCACAGCATCACAACAAAGTCAGTAACGGGTAAATCCTCCTCTGTTTGCCAAACAAACATTGATCCGACGTGGCATACTCCTAATGAGACGTCTAAGGTCATTTTGGTTCAGATTGTCCCATTCCTGTTGCAACGCAGCAGCAAGTTCTTGGACATTGGCAGGACGTTGTTGACGTTGACGTTGACGTAACCTCTGTCCAAGCATGTCCCAGACATGCTCGATGGGGGAGAGGTCGGGACTCAGTGCTGGCCAAGGTAATGTGGTGATGTTCTGTTGTTGGAGGTAACCTGTAACGATCCTGGCCCTGTGACATCTTGCGTTGTCATCCTGGAAGATGAAACGTCGGCCATGACGTCGTGCGAACGGCACAACATGGACTGCCAAGATGTTGTCCCGGTCGTACTGGCCTGTAACACGCCCTGCAACAACATGTAAAGCCGTTCTTCCAGCAACAGTGATGCCTCCCCACCCCATAACAGAACCACCCCCAAATCGATCATGTCTGATGACGTTAACGTCTTGGATGCGCTCGTTTCGACGACGCCACACCCTCCTACGTCTGTCCAAAAAATCAACAGTTAACCTTGACTCATCTGAAAACATCACATTGCTCCAGCGTCGATTATCCCAGTGTTGACGATCCCTACACCAACGACGTCTTGCCTGAATGTGGTGATCTCTCAAACAGGACGTCGGGCGCGAAGGTGACCCCTATGCAGTCGATTCCGAATCGTCTGGCCACTCACTCTCACACCAGTGTCTGTTTGAAGACGGGCGCTGATCTGATTTGCTGTGATGACACGATTTCTCAAGGCCAAGGTACGGATAAATCGATCCTGGGCTTGAGTTGTCGCCCTTGGTCGACCTGAGCGTAGTCTGTCCTGTACAGATTGTGTATCACGGTATCTGGACCATAGCCTGCTTATGACAGACTGAGAAACATTCATCGTCCGCGCCACAACCGCCTGTGTTGTGCCGATCTGTAGCATGCCAAGGGCACATAACCTTTCATTTTGGGTAAGCCGACGCATATCAAAATTTGTTTTCTGGTCACTAAAACAATTAAACTGATGTTTCCACCCTGGAATTCAATGCCAAAATGACTAACATTCAAAGTCAGAGTCGTGCAAATCTTGGGTTGGACCCCCATGATGATCCCAAGCATCACCTGCATTCCATGCGGTAGCTATTGGTGCGTTTGGGCGTCACATGTAACTGGAAATGTTTCTTCTGTTAGGTTCTATAGTGACTTTTTTCGTAGTCATTTGCATATTTTAGTATTATGCCCCCAAAATCAAATATCCCCTACTTTTTTTGAATAGTATATTACGATTTCATATATTGTTGTTTTAAAATAAATAATGCTATAACTACACGCGTTAGGCATGCTATTTTGTGTCATTAAATTTTACTTAATTATTCAGACGAGGTGATTACTTATTAGTGGTGGTGGTGGGGGCGCCAATAGAATGCCCGAGTTACTGAGCGTGGAGCGGTGACCATCGAAGCGGGCTGACGGGGGTGGGCTGGGACTCTCCCCCGAAATTTTGAAAATAAGACTGCCGCAAACGCGTGGAGCCGCAATTAAAGTCGCTACACTGTTAGAAATAAATGTTGATTTACCGTAAGAATATTGTAAAATATTTACGTAGTTGTATGTTATTTTACATATGTATGTTTTATCACCGCAAAATAGGAGTGATAGTACACATACACGTAAAAATCCCCACATTATACAAGTGAATTTAACCTGAAATAGGTAATTTTACACACGTTACGTCAAAATACAGTAATGTACAGTGTATTCCAACTGTATTAAGATGTGATAGTACAAATACACGTAAAATTCCCCACATTATACAGGTGATTTTACCCTGAAATAGGTCATTTTACATACGTTACGTCAAAATACAGTAATGTACAGTGTATTCCAACTGTTTTAAGATGTATCGTAGCCCAAATTGGTTGTCGTAAAAATGACTGAAAAGTTGATATCAAATAAACGTTTTATTTAGTAGTAATGAAATCAAAATTGATATTTTTGTTAACATTTCTCAACACACAACCAAATAGCAAATGATATGACGACAACCATCTGGTAAACTGTCAGAAATTTATGTAAAAATACGGTAGTACAAGTAGATTTTGCACCGCAATTGTCGGTATATTTTACAACATATACTACTTTTACCAAGTCTGATGTATTTTTACCAAGTCGGATGTATTTTTACCAAGTCGGATGTATTTTTACCGTGTTTCGTGTATGTTTATCGAGTTTCGTGTCTTTTTGTCAATAAACAGCGACATTTAAAGACATTCAAAATCCGCTAAAAAGTACATTCTTATGTACATATTATACAATAATATTGAGCTGAAAGTAACGAAGCAAGCATGTAATTTTTATTCACATTATTATGTAATTTACTTTTAGGCAAGAAATATAGGTAAAATTACAGCAGTTAATGTATTTGTTCTTACCTTAAAAAGTTTTGAATATTTACCAATATTCACAGGGGACATTATTATGTAATATTTCAAAATTGAACAGAATATAATATAACCAGCATGTAATTTTCAGATTTACGTCTAGCAACGTTAGTTTGTAAATGTACTTATTGGGGGTTCTCGTAATCAGTAAATTTACTATTTCTTATTTTTTTTTTTTATTCCTATATAGCAACAAAACATTCCTTATAATTATCTTCTTATAGTATTCATTTCAGTTTGATAACCATAATATGGTCAATCACATTTTGTAAATATTTGTATATTGCATGTCATGTATATCTTGTTTCCATTATTTATAAAATCTATAAAGTGTATTAATATTTATCGTGCGTTAATCAGTCGGTACGTTTTTTCTTAAATGTATAAGGAAAATGTTTTGGCTTAGTGGCGTTGTATCTTTCGGTTTCAAGTTCGCTTGAAGACGATTGATGAAACCGATTGGCCAGTGTAAGTTGGAGCGGACTGCCTGCAAAAAGATAGTACTGCGAGCTTGCATCTGAAAGCCTGGAACAATGCCCCCGTCTATTAAACAGGGTTATTGATATTCAATATCATATTCCTGAAGCAATGGCCCGAAAAATCCCTCTCTGGCCATTGCTGAAATAGCGTCTGTTTCTTGAACTTATGCGGGAGTGTAGCCTCGTTTGTCACGCAATTAGTTTTACTGCAGTATTCTGCTATGCACGGGTTATGACGTAACGTTATGTAAACATATTTGGTCCAATATTGGCACTCGTTTTGTAAAGCTTTTGTAGGGCAGCTAGTGATTGGTTGGTAGACGGACTACTGACCAATCAAAATTTAAAACAACAATATCCACTCATAATAGCAGTGTGTAGTAGGATTACCTCTAATCAAACGCAAAACTCGCGGAGTATGATTCAATATATACTGAAGTAATGTTAATACTGGTTGATAATTCTCAGCAAAAGTTGCCCGAATCCTGCATGTAAAATTAACAAAATTGAGTATTTTTAACGACAGTGTAAATTAACAGTGTGATGTACGTTTACAAGAAATGTAAATTAACATTGTGGTGTATTTTTTACAAAAGAAATGTAAATTAACATTGTGATGTATTTTTACAAGAAATGTAAATTAACATATATGTAATTCTACAGTAAAATGTTAAATATCCAACGGTGTAATTTTACGTATGATTTAGGGGCAACTTTTGCTGCCCGTAGTTTTACGATAAAATAACCAGAATATTTCTAACAGTGTAGCAAATGATCTCGTGTGTCAATTTCGGTGGCGCTATTTCTCATTTTGATGTTAAATACAACAAAATAAGAAACTTCTTGTCCGAAACACCAATTAGCCCATGTGAATAGGTACCCATTGGTAGGGTGACCCGTGCACTCTACAGAAAGTTTGTCTCGACACGGCAAATGTCTCGAACTATGATAATAGTCAGCGGTGGTGTATATGAGACTATAAACAGTCATGGCACGTGCAATTCTCTACAAATCTATCAGCTATTACAGCCGCAGAAAATCTATTGTTGACGATTTTGAATAGCAGTAAAATTTAGCTTCTTGGTTATTACAGCAGCGTTAGAAATTACGTTCGTTTTATTTTTTAATTTGCTATATCATTAACTGTACCGTTGGGAGCGGCATCTTTTGGTTTAGTAGAAATAATATCTCTGAATCACTTTCGTTAGCAGAAGCATGATACTAGCAGTATTTTCATTTTACTTTTACAAATTTCTTAAAACAATTGTTGAGTTGGCTAACGTGCGTATTTCTAAATTCAATTTCTTGTTCTAGATTTCTGTTATGTTTCGTAAAAAAGTAGTCTTGATTATCCCGACCTGTCAATCAGACGTTGAATGGTCGGTAAATTGGTTAAGCGAGACTAATTTCAAAACAAGGGCACGTAACCTATCTTTTACTCAAAAGTGTCTGGATGTTATGAACGACACTTGGAACCAGTTTTCAGTCTTAAGTACAACATGATTGTTTATTTAGTGACTATAAAATAAATGTGTGAAACTGATTTAAGGCTTGGTATATATGTAAATATTGTGGCGTAATTGTCGAGATGTTTGAAGATATTTATTTATGGTGGGTCATCCTACCAGTGGCGTGGGCGCCCTTAAAACCGACCGATTGACCAGTGCCTCCAGAGCATTACCGTGTGATGATAATCACGTGTATTATTTTATAATTGAAAAGTTGAGGGATGCGCCATTTCTCGGGGCGCCTTATTTTTCTTGGGGTGCAATGTACCCCCTGCACCCCGGGACCACACTGATTAGTTTAATGAAACTATGCATGGATTGAGTGGGGTACACACCACTTGCCTTGAACATAGTTGTGTGTAATAATGTTTATGTAGCACTGATGCTGGAATAGACTAAGGACCCGAGCTTGTTTTAGGCATCAGTGATGCATGATAATAATATAGTTGTTTTGGTTGACATATAAAATGGAAGTCAAAATTGAAGATTAATGCGATAGGGTCAAAAACATATATGTAATTCTACAGTAAAATGTTAAATATCCAACGGTGTAATTTTACGTATGATTTAGGGGCAACTTTTGCTGCCCGTAGTTTTACGATAAAATAACCAGAATATTTCTAACAGTGTAGCAAATGATCTCGTGTGTCAATTTCGGTGGCGCTATTTCTCATTTTGATGTTAAATACAACAAAATAAGAAACTTCTTGTCCGAAACACCAATCAGCCCATGTGAATAGGTACCCATTGGTAGGGTGACCCGTGCACTCTACAGAAAGTTTGTCTCGACACGGCAAATGTCTCGAACTATGATAATAGTCAGCGGTGGTGTATATGAGACTATAAACAGTCATGGCACGTGCAATTCTCTACAAATCTATCAGCTATTACAGCCGCAGAAAATCTATTGTTGACGATTTTGAATAGCAGTAAAATTTAGCTTCTTGGTTATTACAGCAGCGTTAGAAATTACGTTCGTTTTATTTTTTAATTTGCTATATCATTAACTGTACCGTTGGGAGCGGCATCTTTTGGTTTAGTAGAAATAATATCTCTGATCACTTTCGTTAGCAGAAGCATGATACTAGCAGTATTTTCATTTTACTTTTACAAATTTCTTAAAACAATTGTTGAGTTGGCTAACGTGCGTATTTCTAAATTCAATTTCTTGTTCTAGATTTCTGTTATGTTTCGTAAAAAAGTAGTCTTGATTATCCCGACCTGTCAATCAGACGTTGAATGGTCGGTAAATTGGTTAAGCGAGACTAATTTCAAAACAAGGGCACGTAACCTATCTTTTACTCAAAAGTGTCTGGATGTTATGGACGACACTTGGAACCAGTTTTCAGTCTTAAGTACAACATGATTGTTTATTTAGTGACTATAAAATAAATGTGTGAAACTGATTTAAGGCTTGGTATATATGTAAATATTGTGGCGTAATTGTCGAGATATTTGAAGATATTTATTTATGGTGGGTCATCCTACCAGTGGCGTGGGCGCCCTTAAAACCGACCGATTGACCAGTGCCTCCAGAGCATTACCGTGTGATGATAATCACGTGTATTATTTTATAATTGAAAAGTTGAGGGATGCGCCATTTCTCGGGGCGCCTTATTTTTCTTGGGGTGCAATGTACCCCCTGCACCCCGGGACCACACTGATTAGTTTAATGAAACTATGCATGGATTGAGTGGGGTACACACCACTTGCCTTGAACATAGTTGTGTGTAATAATGTTTATGTAGCACTGATGCTGGAATAGACTAAGGACCCGAGCTTGTTTTAGACATCAGTGATGCATGATAATAATATAGTTGTTTTGGTTGACATATAAAATGGAAGTCAAAATTGAAGATTAATGCGATAGGGTCAAAAAGGTTAGATTACTGATGGTGAAGTGCTTAAAATAACAATGTAATTGTTTTGGCGGAATTATAAAAAGAAGGGAAATTTTAAAATTGTAGATTACTAATTAAACTAATCAAAATCCATCTCCAAACATTGTATTCCCAAGAAAATACCACAAGATATAAAAGAATCTATCTGTATAGAAACCATATTTTACTGCTAACTTGACTGAAGGAGGGATTATTTTAAGAATGTATTTGTCGTTATTTACTGTTAATTTACCACGCATACTGAAACCTAAGTAAATTCATGGATTATTTTCTGGCAACTTTCCGTCGTTTAATTGGAGAGTGCATTGTGCGTTTTTAAACCCTTCAATCTCCCTAAAACTGCCTAACCTTACGATAACGAAATAACAACCACTCAATTAGTCGATCTGCCAGACAATAATCCGTCGGGCTGCCACTTGGTGATACCCTGACATTTTTTCCCAGTGGTTACCAAATGGGTGTTTTTCAGATAATCCAGTATTTTTTATAATAAGATTGGGCGTCTCTTCTTTCCAAATTCGCCATACTTTTAATGGAAGTCACTACGCTATAAGCACTTTCGTAAGAATGTATCTTTAACGAGCATAAATTTGCCATTGGCCACCTAAGTTATAAAATCTTGTACGGTTCCCGATATAAGTGGTATTTATGTAACATGATAAAGCGTAATATACCCCCACTGGCCGCTGACCTATATAGACAAGTGGGATAGGAACCCTCTGTGTATTGGTCGTAAAAAATTTAAAACAAATAATTAGTTACATGTCTTCCAAAGTAAATACCCCAACTGGTCACTGACCTATATAGAGAAGGGAATAGGAACCTCGCTGTGTATTGGTCTAAAAAATTACGAAATGAGAAGTGGTAAAAACTGTACCAACAATTTCATGTCAGAATTAATATTTCAGGGAGGACCGATGTTTGTGGGTCCTGTTGCCAAATCCCATTTTAAGCCTTAATGTGGAAATATAGTCCACCGTGGAATATATATCTCAATATGTGTAGATTCAGAATCCTGGCACCCTTGAGAAAGATTAAATATTCAAGATGGTCGCCATGGGGCATTTTCTGTATATTTAGTGGGGTGACATGTGCATCAGATCCTCTCGGACTTCAGTTGGAGGTAGGTTCTATAAGAATTCGATCCGCTGAATCCAGCGAGCTTGGATATTCCTCCTCAACGTGACTTACTTTGGCAGGAAACTTATAAAGTTCCCTAAACAGGTGTGTAATATATTGAAATATATTTTTTTGGTGTATTATCTTCAAAATGTGTAGTCCCAGAATCCGGATGGTGCCACCCTGGTATCCTTGGGGAAATGAAAATATTCCAGAAGGCCGCCATGAGCATTTTATGCCTACATGTATTTACTTTTAATTTAGCGGGGTAAAATTCGGGACAGGTCTCTCGGACCTCGGTATGGAGGTGATTTATATCAGAATTTGACCCGTTGAATCCAGAGGACATGGGTATTCCTCTTAAAAAAGATGGCTAATTCTACAAGGGGGCCAAATTCGAAATTGGGGCTCATTTTGTGGGAAACTCCTCCGAAAAGCTGTGCAATGTATAAAACTATAAGTTTTCGGTGTCATTTACTTCCGATACAAACATAAAAACATGTTCCGACCACAAAGTATTCCCCATTGAGTACATTTTCAAAATGGTTGTTATATTTGGCAAGACATAACGATATTAGTTATGTATTAAGCTATAGGTTTTGGGGTTCGCCGAATTCATATCTGAATGGCGAAATGTGCTGTGATCGAACGAAACGCCAATATGGTTCCCAAATTCAACAAAATAACTAAGTTTAGTAGACCGTGGAAGAAAATAGAACCGGCCATGTAAAAACATATATATCACAGGACTAAGAGCACAAATTGTCAAGCATAAATTATGATCCACTATGGCTCCCGCCCGTGTCACCGTCTCTACTAGAAAGTAGAGTGGAATAAGGGATGGAAAATGTTTGTCAGCGAAATACAAAAACCCAGTATTGCGGGCGCGTAGAAATGACCAAATAACTGCAAAGACAAATGCCATCCCCGTTGCATGACACGGATGGCATAGGAGGAATCAGACTGTTCTACCGATTGCGGGTATTCCAGTGATTTAAGAGAGGGTGAGTGAGACAAATACCTTCAGTTGCACAAGACAACTATGTGCGCCCCAGTTAGCTATTTCAAACATGTGCCTTCAACTCAGGATGGTCCGATAGTAAATTGTGAAGAATTTGTGTCCTCATAAAAATATAAGGGGAAGAACATAATCGAGTTGGAATACCTTTTGGTCGAACATGTTTTCATGTTTGTATCTGAAGAAATTGACAACAAAAGGACGACACAGATGTCAGTAGCGCGTGTGTCCTCCACGGGCTCTTACGCACGCTGTGCAGCGACCTTGCATGGAATTAACCATCTGTATCGTACTTTTGTTTTTGACCCCTCTGACTTTGTACCGTTGATTACAGATTAAACATCCATAAGTGTACAAATGTGTTGTTACTGATGTGATGCGTTTTCTATGGCGCTCAGTATATATCAGTTATGGGTAATACGTCTTGAACTTGATCACAATGTTTTCAGCAAAGGGGCATAACCCTGGTCCTAAAGGTCGCTGAACGATAGGTTTCATTATTACAATGCTTCACACGATATTTAAAACGAATCCGTTGACAAATGTAGCCTATGTTGTATTCACGAGGTTTTCACTAAAAGAGAAAGTATCGAGCAAACAAACTATACAGTTTCATCACACTCTATAAGAAAGAATAAAGATTATCTTGTCGACCACTGAAATCGAACAGCTCTGCTTAGCTTCAGGTCAAAATGTTAATCATTTACCTAATGAACATCTAGATCAAGTTAAAACATTCTACCTCAATTAAAAGCAGAGTTGATATGTTCCAAACTCTTGACCAATAAAATTGCTTATCGCTCCTTAGCCTAAGCAGAAAATCAGATTGCTTATCTCTGCTTACCATAAGCAGACATGAAATGGGGCTCAACGTCCTACTGTTCTGCTCATAAACTGGGCTAATGATGTTTTAACATATTACCTCAATCAGAAGGAGAGTTACTGTGTTCCCTGAAATGGGGTTCAACGTCCTACTGTCTGCTCATAAACTGGGTTAAGTTATTGTGTTCCAAAGTCTACGCCAACCAAACTGTTCTACGCTCTGCTTACCCTCAGTTAAACCCCATTTCATTCAACATATCGAACATAGTCAAGGTAGTCCGGTCACAACCCCCAGATCCGTTTGATGATGGATTTTGATAGAACGGACCCTAATGAAGATATTTGTAGTTTGTTACCTCTGAAATTTACGGGCTAATTCCAGGAGAGCTGAAAATCCAAGATTGTGACAAAACATGGTCTGAAATTGACCTTGACAAACATTGTTGGCCAAATGACCCATGTAATATATCATTTTATGGGGTTTGGTGGTCACCCAACTCATTTTTGACAGTTTCCGATCCATTTCACAAACGGCCAAAATCCAAAATGGCAACAAATTGGATCGAAAAGTATTCTGTCAATACCAATAGCAACATACACATGTGATATGTCGTTTCATGGGTTATGAGGGACGAGAAGCCCGAACATGTCATTTTCAAGAACTAATTTGAAAGGAGATAGCATACAAGTATAAAGCATTTTCGCAACTATAC
Source organism: Patella ulyssiponensis (assembly GCA_963678685.1). Classification (NCBI taxonomy): domain Eukaryota; kingdom Metazoa; phylum Mollusca; class Gastropoda; family Patellidae; genus Patella; species Patella ulyssiponensis. The sequence continues at coordinate 50,973,901 of OY783228.1, read as the reverse complement.
AGACCAATAATTACAACCATAAAACATTATAATGCAATATATAATAATGTATTCCGCAGTATGATTCTAAAATCTCAGAAAACATGTGCAGTGAGTCTCAGTATTTTGAGCCATCTTTCAGACTTGCACGCAGATTGAAAACGAGCATTCCTTGTCAAGTGTACACAAAATTTGGGCGATTTTGACATGACCATCACAGATTTTGATGATTTTTGGTGTGCAAGTTAACCATGGCGAAGGAACATGATGTGCAAAATTTTAGTGTTGGGGACCCCATGGGGGCATCCCAATATTTGAGCATTTTCGGATGACCTTCAAACTTTTTTCGTGTGAACATTGACCTAATATATATATTATGTATACACAAAAAAATCTAAGTGGGATCTCCATGGGAACAGATTTGATGGACATGGAGTCCATCTAGGTCGCAACAACAGACGTCGAATTTATTAGAATTCACTGTAGGTTGTTTTGTGCAAGCTGACTTCTGAACACTAATTTCGCTATGGTAACTTGCACTCTCTTTCTTTTATACGCCCAAATGTGTGGAAATGTAGACGTATATTGCCGTCGCCCCTGTCCATCCATCCGTCTGTTTGTCGTCCACAATTTCTTGTGAACGCTCTAGAGGCTGAAGTTAATATCCGATTGACTTTAAATTTATACACAGTGTTTAAGGTCATGAGACAAAGATATCCGACAATTACTGCAAGAATTATGGCCCTTGGTCACTTTGAAATATTTTGTGGATGCTCCAGAGGCTAAAGTTTATATGCAATTGACTTAAAATTTATGCACATTGTTTAAGGTCATAATTACTGTTATGTTCCTTGATGACGTTGAAATATCTTGTGGACGAATTCTAACCATTACTTAATGGGCTATTACTCGTAATAAGATTTTCATGTGTTGTAAACTTTCTCCTTACTGACAAAAGTAATAATATGCGACAACCCTTGTTGACTGCCCGGACGAATTAGCTGTTGTGGGCGTATGCTTCATTGCCTCGCCACCTATCTTGTCACTGGACGATCCATTATTACTGTACTGACCTCAATTTTTTTACCGCACGTCGTGGACAGAACCATATTTTTCCCAACACGAATTTGCGTGTAATTAGAATGCAACATTACGAGCTTTAAGCACTATAATAAACAACACTGTGGCTGATGTCCCTACTATAGGTACTATGTTAGATTGACATCACATGTCGCTCATCGTTGGCCTAGCTCTTTCTACGGCCGAAATCGGGCTCGCTGAGCGGCTGTTATGACGTCATGTCGAGGTGATAAGGTTGTGTGCACTTGAATAACTGTGTAGCACCTGACTTGACCGCCTCCTAAAATCTGTTCCCATGGAGATCCCAATTTTGATTTTTTGTGTGTTTGTTAATCATAGGTGGGACAATGTTCACACGAAAAATCTGCCCCTTTACGAGGGCGTGGGTTCAAAGGTCAAGGTCAACACCATCTGCCTGGATTTTGTTCTGTCGAGTTTGTGCTTCTGGTCATTAGAAAGATCTCTGTTCACTGAACAATTTGATACCCATTTCATGTGAGTAGGATTACTAGAGGCGAAGTTATGGATTTTCAAAGTTTGAAGATCAGACGAAAAGGCCTAAATTTTGGGATGCCTCTGAAGGACCCCCATGGGGCCCCCAGCGCTAAAATTTTGCACATCACGTTTTTTCGTCATAATTAACTTGCACACGAAAAATCATCAAAACCTGTTATGGTCATGTCAGAACCTTGTGTACACTTGACGTGGAATCCCCCAAAAGTGTTATTATTTTCGGGGAGATTGACCGAGAAGTTGTTTTAAACACTTGCGATATAGAGCATCGGGTGTGTATCATATAGATTAACACTTCATATTCAGTACTTCCCAACCATCCCAAAGAATCGATGGTTGATTCTGCAATGCAGCATAGATTGTGTAGGGTTGATAGATCGCTATTTTGACCGCGAACGAGTGACAAATGTTATCCTTCGAATTCACTGAATAGTTGCTTTCTAATAATTTAGTGTGCGCACCGGAGTAGAGACATTCATGGTCTCTTAAAAAGGTATAGGCACCTAAGTACAAACACATTTCAGGGTTAAAATTTAATTCTATAATTTATACAAAATCGGCTCCTCTTTCATAATGACTGAATGGATTTTTCTGAAATGTGGTAAGGATCCCCCTAAGATGATAAAGATAAAGAGTTTGTCCGAAATAATTGGAGAATTTTGATACCTATTACTGACATGGATATTACTTTTGGTGAAACAGCATCTTGATAGAGCATATTTTCGACTCCCCGAAATCCTTTAAAGGGTTTAATCAAAATTCAATAGGTATGTTGATATATGGATGCTTCCTTAGGATTTTTCAACTGGGCAGGTAATGGACCTGAGGCATGGGAGTGGAGGAGGTGAATCAAGACACCGACAATATTTTTAAAAATATGTCCCGTCACTGTGCCTATATCGACAGCATGCAAGGGTTTAATGAAATTAACGTTTTACAACAAAGGTAACATTGATGATTTCAAATTTCAACAAAATTAATTTTAATTGTACTCTTTGATTAGATGCCCCATGAATTGGGTGCATGGCGCATAAACGGATCTGGACAAGCACTACTCAAGCAACATGCCTACCAAATTTTTTGAAACCCATTAAATGGTTCACGACGGATCCAAAATTTGCTTAATCAAGGTACTATGCACTAAAACCCATGGGTTTGAGCCATTTCAAAATTCTTCAACTGCTATCAGACTAACTCTTAACTTGTCACCTTAGGGTAATCCTTACCACGTTTCAACTATTCAGTCATTATTAATAAAGAGACACAAATTTGGTAATATAAAGTCACTATAGAACCTAACAGAAGAAACATTTCCAGTTACATGTGACACCCAAACGCACCAATAGCTACCGCATGGAATGCAGGTGATGCTTGGGATCATCATGGGGGTCCAACCCAAGATTTGCACGACTCTGACTTTGAATGTTACAGTCATTGTGGCATTGAATTCCAGGGTGGAAACATCAGTTTAATTGTTTTAGTGACCAGAAAACAAATTTTGATATGTGTCGGCTTACCCAAAATGAAAGGTTACGTGCCCTTGGCATGCTACAGATCGGCACAACACAGGCTGTTGTGGCGCGGACGATGAATGTTTCTCAGTCTGTCATAAGCAGGCTATGGTCCAGATACCGTGATACACAATCTGTACAGGGCAGACCACGCTCAGGTCGACCAAGGGCGACAACTCAAGCCCAGGATCGATTTATCCGTACCTTGGCCTTGAGAAATCGTGTCATCACAGCAAATCAGATCAGCGCTCGTCTTCAAACAGACACTGGTGTGAGAATGAGTGGCCAGACGATTCGGAATCGACTGCATAGGGGTCACCTTCGCGCCCGACGTCCTCGCGTGATCCCTTGTTTCAGAGATCATCACATTCAGGCAAGACGTCGTTGGTGTAGGGATCGTCAACACTGGGATAATCGACGCTGGAGCAATGTGATGTTTTCAGATGAGTCAAGGTTAACTGTTGATTTTTTGGACAGACGTAGGAGGGTGTGGCGTCGTCGAAACGAGCGCTTCCAAGACGTTAACGTCATCAGACATGATCGATTTGGGGGTGGTTCTGTTATGGTGTGGGGAGGCATCACTGTTGCTGGAAGAACGGCTTTACATGTTGTTGCAGGGCGTGTTACAGGCCAGTACTACCGGGACAACATCTTGGCAGTCCATGTTGTGCCGTTCGCACGACGTCATGGCGGCCGTTTCATCTTCCAGGATGACAACGCAAGATGTCACAGGGCCAGGATCGTTACAGGTTACCTCCAACAACAGAACATCACCACATTACCTTGGCTAGCACTGAGTCCCGACCTCTCCCACATCGAGCATGTCTGGGACATGCTTGGACAGAGGTTACGTCAACGTCAACAACGTCCTGCCAATGTCCAAGAACTTGCTGCTGCGTTGCAACAGCAATGGGACAATCTGGACCAAAATGACCTTAGACGTCTCATTAGGAGTATGCCACGTCGGATCAATGCTTGTTTGGCAAACAGAGGAGGATTTACCCGTTACTGACTTTGTTGTGATGCTGTGGTAACTTTGCTGTTTGACCCCGGGTATCATTTTACCCTTATAATGGTCAGTCTGTGCCTTACTTAGTCTAACGATCATTTGGAATAAATCGATGAATGTGAACTTCATTTCATTTTGTCATTTGTTTCTTCGTCAGTTTCATTAGGTGACTTTAATAACACTTAAAAATCAAATATCCCCTACTTTTTTTGAATAGTATATTACATGAGTCATTTTGCCCACAATGTTTGTCAAGGCCAATTTCAGACAATGTTTGGTCGCTATCTTGGATTTTCGGCTCTCCTGGATTTAGCCCGTAAATTTCAGAGGTAACAAAGTACAAATATCTTAACTAGGGTCATTTCTACCAGAAACCATCGTCAAACCTTGATCCTCGAGAAATGATCACGGATCTGGGGGTTGTGACCCGACTAAGGTATTGATGTAATGAAACTATAGATCAAGTTTCATTATTCGCCCTTAAAGTTGGGTTCCCAGATAAGTATTTATCGGGTGGTTATTGCCTATAAAAGTTTGACAATTTTGGTATATATGGAAATTAGAGATATCCAATCTTACTAGAAAAATACTGGGCCCATGCCTAAACTGGGTCCTGTCTACACCAAGTTTGTATACTCTAGCTCAATTAGAAAGAGCGTTATTGTGTCCCTAAAAGTGTTACGGGCGGACGAACCCATTTTTATAGCCCCCTGTGGGGACAAGAATGTACTTTATATCGCTGTAACAAGGTTTTCTGAAAATGGGGCGGGGGGGGGACTCTTGGACGGAAAGATTTGGAACCCTGAAAATTGAAACGGTTCCTTCCCTCATGACCGAAATGCTTCAAACCCAAGTTGAAAAAATATGTAGCCTCTAAAGCGTTTACAGGTTCTCCAGCAAAGGATGGAACAGAAAATTGCGGAACGCTGAAAATCGATAGGGTTTATCCATTCACTACCTGAAAGCTTTCCACATCATAATCCACATGCTTGAAACCAAATTCGAAAAAAAACATCCGTAAAAAGCTACAGTCACAAGGTTTTCCGGAAAGGGGGTGGGGGGTGGGGGTAACTCCGGAACTCCTCTCATGGCACCAATGCTTCACGCCAAATTTGAAAATAATTGGTCATGAAATGTAGCCTATATCGCTACCCACAGGTAGGGTGACGGCATAATACGCCTACACTGAAATGTGGGTGTAGAAAAAATGAAATATATTCAAATATACACAAAGGTTGTCAGGTAACGAAACATACGCCCACCACAAGCTTAGTTGTCAGACTTTATTCTATAACGTTTGGCCCTATTTGGAGTTTTGAAATATACGAAATAATAAATTAAACAAGTGATAACAATATGAATAGGGCTTTTACTTGGGCTGGTCCAAAGCAAACAAAGTGTGATATGGTTTAGCTCTTGAATCCCGAACTCTTCTTGTCGTTAGAAAATCATGACTACCAAGAGGTTTCAACCTTTCTGGTCCTTTCTCGGGATCTAACCATCCAGAGGCATTCACGCTCATATCTTGCAACTTCTCCCTTTAAGAAAAATGACATTCAAGAAATTAAAGTAGAATTGTAAACAACCATCCTAGTCGTATGCCACTAGGATGTTTAACTATGGCATAAGATCATTAGGTCTTGACAAAACAATGTAGAACATGCAAATCATTTGTAAACAACTTAATAACTACATTTAAAACAGATATGACGTCACCCTTTGATGTTTTAACTAGTATATAGCAATAGTAGAATGTGCGCTTTTCTTAAACAATCGTCTTCTATGTATAAAACTTTCAGATAAGTGTCTATTATTGGTAAACGTTTACCAATAATAGTCAGTTATCTGAAAAATGAACATGTATTTTGGGATAATTGATTCTCTGGGCAAATGAATTAACAGTACATGAAATTACTTTAACACCTCATAGTAACAAAAATGTCACATGACCAAATGTCGATTTCACGTGTTTGTCTATATAATACGGAGCCCCTTAAGTGCACGATTCCACTCTTATATAATTTTTTCGTACATGATTCCACTCTTATATAATTATTTCGTTATAACGAATTATTAATTCGTTTAACCGAAATATTGATTCGTTTAACCCAAATATTAATTCGTTTAAACGAAATATTAATTCGTTATAACGAAATAATTCGTTTAAACGAAATAATTAATCCGTTTAAGCGAAATAATTAATCCGTTTAAACGAAATAATTAATTCGTTATAACGAAATAATTAATTTGTTTAAACAAAATATTAATTCGTTTAAACGAAATATTAATTCGTTATAACGAAATATTATATCGTTATAACGAAATGTTATTTCGTAAAAATGAAATAGTCTTTCGTTTAAACGAATTAAATATTTCGTTTAAACGAATTAGGTATTTCGTTTAAACCAATTAGTTATTTCGTTTTAACGAATTAGTTATTTCGTTTTAACGAATTAATTATTTCGTTTTAACGAATTAATATTTCATTTAAACGAATTAATATTTCGTTTAAACGAATTAATATTTCGTTTAAACGAATTAATTATTTCGTTATAACGAATTAATTATTTCGTTTAAACAGATTAATTATTTCGTTTAAACGGATTAATTATTTCGTTTAAACGAATTAATTATTTCGTTTAAACGAATTAATTATTTCGTTTAAACGAATTAATTATTTCGTTTAAACGAATTAATGATTTCGTTATAACGAATTAATATTTCGTTTCGACAGTAGGACGTTTAAGCCCATTTCATAAGGGTATACACCCTATCGATTTGTCAGTGTGTACGTGACTTGCCGTACCAGCGAAATGGAAGTTGGGTGGTTTAGTGGTGCGCAGGAAACTATGAGGTCTGTCATTGGGTCAAGCCGCGTTGTTTCGGTTGACTGCATGTACGTGACAAGAAGTATGGCTGCCTGTACATCCTCTTGGGTCTTCAGTTTCATCCCATTGCTAAATACCCCTACGCCAAAGCGAATTACATGTGTTAGTCCCGAAATGACCTAGTTTGTGTCTCTGTTCCAAGATTACCGTCTCAAGCCCCACAGCATATTGATAAAGTTTTTTCAGGGTTTTTTTTTAACATCTTTTATTTTCAAATTTGGTGTTTTGAGCATTTGGGTGTACACTGGACTTCGTTTGTTCGTCCAGTCCGAACTTGACAGCTCTCCTTGTCAGGCCCTCCGTCCTGCACCACTGACAAAAACCAGATGAACTTTCTTGACAGCTCTCCTTGTCAAGCCCTCCGTCCTGCATCACTGAAAAAAACCAGATGAACTTTTTCCGCCAACACCGGGAACGTACCAGCGACTTCTAAAGCTTGTGAACTCAATGGTTAATACCCTAAAATATATGTTAAAAACTATGGGGTTCACAGGGTTTTCATAAGGGTGATAATGTTTGGGAATTGGGTCTCTAGAGAAGTAGGTAGCGGAAACGATAGGATCCCTTCTTTCATTAACCCCAATGCTTCACACCAATATATGAAGAAAAAAAACTGATTTGATGTGTATCACAATAGGGGGAGGAAGAACCCGGGCCATCTCTTTATGTCACCAATGCTTCATAGACTCAATATCCATCACATGATCCCCATTACGAAAACCTATGAAGAAAAAAAAACTGATTTAAAGTGTATCCTCAGAATAGGGGGAGGAGGAACCCAGGCCATCTCTTTTTGTCACCAATGCTTCATGGAGTCCATACCAATCACATGATCCCCATTACGAAAACAGTGTAAACACGAGGTCTGTCATTGGGTCAAGTGCCGTTATTTCAATTAACCGCCTCTACGTAACAAGCAGCGGGATCGCTTGTCCAACCTCGTGGGTTCTCCCCGGACCCACTGCTACATATCATTACGCGCAAACGAATTATTGAGATAAAAATGAACCACGTGTATATCCCGTATATCGATAACAATAGAGATCACGATTGTTTTTTTAACATTTTTTTTTCAACTTCGGTGTTTGGAGCATTGGGGTTAGTCGACGTGTTAAATCGACATTGATTAATTCGATTCATCGAAACGATTAATTCGTTATAAAGAAATAATTAATTCGTTTAAACGAAATAATTAATTCCTTGTAACGAAATAATTAATTCGTTTAAACGAAATAATTAATTCGTTTAAACGAAATAATTAATTCGTTTAAACGAAATAATTAATTCGTTTAAACGAAATAATTAATTCGTTTAAACGAAATATTAATTCGTTTAAACGAAATATTGATTCGTTAAAACGAAATAATAAATTCGTTAAAACGAAATAATTAATTCGTTAAAGCAAAATAACTAATTCGTTAAAACGAAATAACTAATTCGTTTAAACGAAATAATTAATTCGTTTAAACGAAATACTATTATTCTCTTACTTTCATTTGCCCGCCTAGCTATAATAAAACGTAGAAATATGTTTGTTAAAACTGGGAAAGTAATAGATGTTATCAAATTATTCATTAAATGTATCGAATCACATTTTCAATACCTTTTGCTTCATTACAATGAAAACCACTTTAGAGAACTGTTCGAGACATCAAATGTATTACGTATTGAGAAAGATGAAGTTAAATTACGCCTTCATCCCTAAAAATAAAAGGAATCGAATGGCCCATAACAACTTATTAAGTTTTGTATTGTAAATATTAAGTGTAGATGAAAAAATTGTCCTTAAAATTTCTTTCGACACCCTAACTTGCCTCGAGAATTTTCGTTAAGTTTCGCTCTCTTGAGGCCCACGTGGCTCGAAATTATTTAAATGGATTTCTTACTTCGGGTTCAGAGCGAAACCTTCTACAATATAGAATTATGTTTTTTTTAACGCCGATCACATATTGTTTATATTAACTTATCACAGGTAACTTTTAATGAAATTGATATATTTGTACTAATATATCAACTAAAAATATGCTTTTAATTAAGAGGTATGCTGACGAGCATGTAAGTGTGCGGGAGTGTTTGGGTGTGTGTGTGTGGGGGGGGTTAATTAGTAATTATTTTTTTTTTTTTTTTTTTTTTTTTTAAACTGTAAATATCCTGTGAAATTAATTTTATAGAATGAAAATAGAATTATGTATCTAATATATTGTATTTTGTGGGAATAAATATATTTAAAAAAAAAAAAAGAGTGCCGCGCTTCGACCTCTAGCTGGCCGGTCACCTCTGGCTTGCGGCTGTGGTTTCGAGCCCTAGTGTGAGCGTATGTGGCATGGAGATAGGGGCTCCTTCTCAACCTCGTGGGTTTCCTCCGGGCACTCCGGTTTTCTCCCACAGCAAAGACCCCTGCGCGTGCGCTAAGATTATGAAAATGAAAAATAAGACTTGTCTGCGATATCACCTTCGGTGGAAGCGGACGTTAAACACCAAGAACAACACAACTAGTTTGACAGACCGCCTTTCACGGCGGATGTCTGTTAACCAATTTTTTACTATGGTAAGGATTGCTTAACACGGTTATGACCGTGACAAAACAAGTTGTTACTTTCACAAACAGCTTGTTACAAGTTCGTGCTGCAACATAAGGAACCTAGTTCTATTCAATTACTATTAGTGCATGTTACAAACATAGCATATAGGCCTAAATGTTTAAAAGCTAACATGTTGTAATCGGGACGATCCATGTTGCATTCATAACAAACTTGTTGCATCTATAAACCCATTGTTTGTATCACAAGGATTGGTTTTTCAGACACTTGCTGTTGTTAATTTAACTAGCATAATATTATTATAATTATAGGTTTAATATAGCTTATTATCTCAACTATTTATTGTAGACTGTTTAATTTATAACAGTTCAGAGTTCTACTTATATTATATCATTTATTAATATAGCTTGTGGAATATAATTTATTGCATTTCTTATTTATAAATCATTACATTACATAGTATTGTGAAAGTATTAATATAGCTTACAAGCTTAATTGTTAAATAAAATATAATACTGCATCGTATTTATAATTATTAATATAATTAATATATTATATCGTTACAATTCTTATTGTTGAATAAATCGTTACTTGAGATTTTAAACTTGGCTTGTGTCAATTCTTCGATCGTAGTGCTAGGCTGGGAACGAACGATCCACATATTTGTGTAGCACGTTTGCCTGGAAGCCTGTGGGGAAAGGGCGCTTTACGACATTGAGGGTCAGGGGGTTGAATCGCTACAATAGATTAGTTTCACAAAACAATTTTAGGCAATTTAGTTAAAATATACTAAAATTATATTTTAAGTTAAAATCTAATCTTAACTTAAAATAGTGGCGTTTCACAAACCTATTTCAAGGACAATTTTAGAGTTACATTGATAAGAGCTACATTGTTAGATCTATTGCGACATATAGATATAATTGCGATAATGATAACATTGTGAACGTCCCGGGTCACGTAATTTTAACATATAATCATTCACAATTTCTTTTCACAGCATGGGAAATACAGCTACGGTCCACCAGTTTATTTTATTGTAAGGCAATTTAAGCATTTGGATGGCGCTTCATATTACAACTCCACGGAAAAAGTTCACTCAAAATCCCAGTAAACTTAACACTAAAAGAAAATCATTTATTTATAGGCCTATCCAATGTCGTGGAAAGAGAGAGAGAGCGAGAAAAATGTGGTTTAACGTCCACTCGACACAAACTAGGTCATTTCAGGAGTAACATGATTTAATTTTATTTCAATAATTCGCTTGCGCGTAGGGGTCTCTAGCAGTGGGAAGAAACCGGAGGACCCGGAGAAAACCCACGAGGTTGGACAGGCGACATTGAGAGGATCTATGGGAATGACACAGGCTATTTGGTGAATTAATTTGAAAATTGATAAATATATACGTTTAAAATACGACAAAACAATAACAGCCTAGATTAGTCGTTTGAGTCACAAATATCATAATATGTTTGTGACAATTCTCAATAGTTTCTCATTAGTTCGATCTCCGATGTAAATCCGTCGGCTTTTCGGGTAGAAATCATGAAATAAGCTTTATTTTGTAGTTTTTGATGTTTGATTTCAAAAATATAGTGTTAACATTTTTTCCCTGTGGGTCTTCATAGTATGGGACGCCATTATTGGTGGGTAGCCATTTTGCGATAATATTCCAACTTATTTTTCTATGTTCGCCTTATTTATAATGTTATCGACGTATCAACTGTGATTTGGCAATGTATTAATATTGGCAGGGTTCAGACTATTTTCCAACTGTGATTTGGCAATGTATTGAAATTGGAAGTGTTCATGACTATATTTCAGATTGTTTTCAATCATTTCATGCTGATATTTCCAAGATGGCGACCATTTTTGGCGGGAAAATCGGACGATGTGCTGATTTCAACTAAGTAGTAGTGTTTGGTGTCAATATATATGTTTACAGGGGCACAGAATCAATTTCTGACAATTACAACCTTGTAAAATGATCACATGTTCACATATTTAGCATATTTCCAATATTGCTGCCACTTGTGGCGGGAAAATCGGGAGATGGGTTGATTTCGATTAAGTAGTTGTCTTTGGTGACAATGTATCTGTTTTCGGGGAGACAGATTCGATTTTTGTCACATACAACTGCGTAAAATGCCCGTATGTTCACCAATTTAGCATATATTAGAGAGTACTGGTGATTGTCGAAGCAGATGGACGTGTCCTGCGTCCTCTCGCGCTTACAGTCTATTGCTTGTATTGCTAAACTCCGTCCGGGTATAATGTGTTTATACTTTGATAGAAATTGTACTGGAGGATAATACTGTGATAATAAGGAGAACTATTATAAGATGTATTCATATAAAGAGGCAACAATCCGCATAGTAAGCGAAGATCGTGTTAATATAGGAGAACTTATTGATGAAATTGAAAAGTCAACTGGATGTATGTCGATTATAGCTTGTGTACCAATGTCGGGATGTTATGAAGTAACTTTCGATAGTGCGGATAAAATAGGAATACTAGAGGAAAACGATATTATAATAAACGGTAAGAGTTTTTCATATATAGTAGTTGGGACGAAAATCAGAGTTGTATTCTTTATGCATATTCCTCACTATATAGACGATGAAGATATTTACGATAAACTCGAACTATGGGGCGTAACACCTATGGGAGAGATTAAGAGGCGATTTTACAGACATGGCGAAAGAAAGATTCCAGATGGAACACGATTTCTAAAAGTAAAGTTTCCGCCCCAAATTTCAAGTCTCCCATATGCAACTAAATTTGACGGTCGTAGTTTTTATATAAAACATGATAACCAGGGACGTGTATGCTTTACTTGTCTAAGTAGTAATCACTTGGCAAAAGACTGTCCATCAAACCGATGTCATAAATGTAATCAGCCAGGCCACCAAAAAGCTCAGTGTACACAGTCCTTATGTAAACAATGTGAACATTACTTATGGGAGTGTAAGTGCGAGACAGGCGAAGAAACTGATATTACTGAACTGACTGAAACTCAAAATCTGTCTACAGACCTAAATCAAGAGAAACAATTACAAAGCTCTAATAACAATGAAATCATAAACAGTGATGAAAAACCTGAAATGGATCCAGACAGAAGCCAAGAAGTTTTTGAAGACGTGGCCCAGGGATACAACTAATAATAAAGCACCCGAAAATGGAGAATACGAAATCTACCACTACAAACGCGAAACCAGGAAACAATATCAAGCTAGTTTAAATAATAAACCAGCAAGCAGAAAGAGATATGAAGCATTAGAAAAACTGCGGCAAATTACGACAACTGAAATGAAGAAACGTTTGTTATCATCAGATTCAACGATAGATCCTTTGCCAAAAACACAAAAATTACCAGATTCCTAATAATCAATGTCAAGAATATCACCATTTTAGAATATTCATTGGAAGTATGCGAAACAGAGAAGAAATATATAGGGGTATGTGCAAATGGAAGAAGAATTATTCAGTGGTTTTGTGCGAATTGAAGAAGAATTATTCAGTGGTCATGTGTGAACTGAAGAAGAATTATTCAGCGGTCATGTGTGAACTGAAGAAGAAATATTCAGTGGTCATGTGGGAATTCAAGAAGAAATGTTTCATACCTATGTATTGTGTGCATATGATCTACGTACCAGTAATGCCCTGTGTCTTTGTTATACAAATATATAATTAACAAAGATTTAATAAAGAATAATATAAACTTTTTTAATTGTAAGATATGTGTATATCTAACTGATCTGCTTTTAGAAATGTATGCATACCTAGTATTATTATTTATCCTTTTGTATACAAAACGAACACATATATATTGTAATATTATTCCTGGTACCCCCACCCCCGCCTTTTGAAACCCCACAATGCCTAAAGTAGTTTCGTGGAACGTGAACGGTCTTCGTGACCGAAGCAAAATACGTACGGTCTTCTCATATCTAAAAGACTTTAATTTTGATTTGGGATGACGATTTCCTTGCATCTATAAAAGATTCATGGGATGGTCCGATTTTCTCTAGTAATTACACTGTCAATAAACGACGGGGAGTTGCCATTTTGATTAAAAACTGTTTTAAAAATACAATAATTACACACAAAGATAACGAAGGGAGGGTAATTAAGGTAGACTTAAGATTTGATGATAAAGATGTATCTATATTTTCCATTTATGCACCTAATAATTATAAAGAAAGATTAGAATTTTATAAAACTACTAGTTTATTTATAGAAGTAAATAGATTAAATATATTATGTGGTGACTATAATGACGTTTTAAACCCGAAATTAGATAGATGTAAAGATATGTACAACTATGCTACTTCTACTTATGCCTTTAAGAATTTCATATTTGAGAATAACCTATGTGATATCTATCGCCATAAATATCCCGATAAAACCCAGTTCACACGCAGACAAATGGTTAACGGTAAATACCGTATGAGCCGCATCGACAATGTTTTGATAACACGCAACAGCATTCCGTATATCCTCCATACTTGGTTCGTGCATACTAAAATATCAGACCATAGTCTAGTGTGTTTATCTTTCGATTTGTCTGAATGTGAAATGGGTAAAGGCCTGTATATTTTTAATAATACACATCTTGAAAATGTTGACTTTTGTAATGATACCAAATCCTTAATTACTACTGAAATTGACCAGAATTTGCACGCCACTGACATTCTACAGTTCTGGGATAATTTGAAATATAAAATGAAATCCTTTGCCCAAATATATTCCATCAAGGTAAAAAAAAGAGAAAAAGAAAAAGTTATATGATATACAAAATAAATTAGAAAGGGAATATTCCCGTCTGGCCTTCACATCCAATGTGAGTATTGATGCTGTTTTAAAATTAGAACTTGAATTAGAAATATTAGAACATGATATATGCACAGGCGCTATATTGAGATCCAAAACAAAACACGCAACAGAGAGCGACAGAAGCACGAGTTATTTCTTAAATCTTGAGAAACAGAGACAAAATCAGAATCGTATAAGAGAAATAATTGATGAAGATGGTACATCCTATTCAGACACCGGATCAATAGTCTACCAATGTTCAAGTTTTTATTCAAAACTGTATACCAAAGACTCTATTGATGAGGATGACGATCCATTGAAAGTTATTAAAACCGTTTTGACCAAGACTATTTCCCCTTTGGTCCGAGAGCTTTGTGACCAGAATATAACTTTAAACGAACTAACCGAGTCACTTAACTCCATGTCTAGAGGGAAAAGTCCAGGTCAAGATGGCCTCACGTGTGAATTTTATTTAAAGTTTTGGGACCTTTTAGGACCTATCCTTTTAAATGTTATTAATTACTCTTTTCAAAATAACATAATGTCCCGCTTAATGCGGAAAGGTATTATAACTTTAATTTTTAAAGATAAAGGAGATAGGAGATATTTAAAGAACTGGAGACCAATATCCTTATTGCAAACAGATTTTAAGATATTATCCCGTTGTTTAGCTTTAAGAATTAGAAATGTATTAGACACAATTATATCGCCAGAACAAACATGTTCAGTGCCAGGACGGAATATTTCAGAAAATGTCGCCAGTATTCGTGATATAATAGACTATGTGGAAGAAGAAGATTTAGAAGCTTTTATCTTAAAAATCAATGCCGAAAAGGCCTTTGATAGAGTCTCTCACAAATACTTGATGCATGTTTTGAAATATTTCGGTTTTGGAGAAAATCTTATTAATTATATAAAAATCATGTATACAGATATATATAGTGCTGTAAAGTGTAATGGTCACTTATCGCCCTATTTTAAGATTGAACGTTCAGTACGACAGGGATGCCCCATGTCTGCCATTTTATATGTTTTATGCTCAGAGCCTTTAAATCTATTAATAAAACAGTCCCCTATTAAAGGAATTTCTATTAAGTATAGTAGTTTAACTTCCCTTATTTATCAACATGCCGACGATAACAATTTAACGCTTGGAGATAAAGATTCGGTAGACAAAGTTTTCGAAGTTTTAGGCATTTACTGTAAAATGTCCGACGCTAAGATTAATGTACATAAAACAGAGTTATTACCTATTGGAAAATCAGCAAACAAAAACTATGAATTTAATAATCCTGTTGTTGTTAAAGAAGATTGTATTAATGTACTTGGGGTTTATTTAGGCCCGAACAAGTCAATGTGTGAAAAACTTAACTGGGATGATAAGGTTAATAAAATAAAGTGTAATTTAAATATGTGGTTTAAACGTAACATCAGTTTACAAGGCAAGGTCCTTGTCACTAACAGTTTACTGTTATCTAAATTATGGTACACAGCGAGCGTTATACCGATACCGGCTACCGTTGAAAGTGACATTGTAAAGCACGTGCAAAGCTATATTTGGAACAATAAACCTCCACAAATACAGTATAAATCTATTATTGGAAATAAGTCAATAGGCGGATTGGGACTTCCTCATATAGGTTTGAAATCAGATGCACTGTGCATTAAATGGTTAATTAAATATTTTGATAATACACATAACGCCGTTTGGAAAGAGACAATGACGTATTTTCTACGGAAATACTCTGATCTTGATTTAAGCCACGATATTTTTAAAATACATTACAAAACTAGTTTAATTAAGAACTTACCTGTATTCTATCAAAGATTACTTTGTGCTTGGAATAAAATAAATAATAACTGTAGAAGTAGTCCAATAGATATCTATGATATTTCTTGTCAACCCTTATTTAATAACCCTTTCATATCAAAGGATAATCAAACCTTACTATCCACTAAGTTTGATATATTTAAACAATGTAATATTGTAAAGGTGTATGATATTATATATTATGTAAAACCTGACTTCCTACCACATCATACTATATTAGATATCATTCATACAGATTTTCCTGATTATTGTAGCGAAAAAATACTAAAACAATATGATACTATAAAGTCATATATTCTTGATACTTGGTGCAGTATTATAAAAAATAACACCACTCCTCCAAAAAGAAAAGAATTTATTTTTACAATCGATAACGAAACAATTGAACCTGATCAATTAACAACTAAGTTCTGTTATAACAGTCTAATTAGAAAATTTTTCGTAGAACCAAAATGTATTGTATTTTGGGAGAAAATAGCTACAAATTTAAATTGGAATGTTGTATGGAAAAATGTATTTTTAAGTTTTAAAGACCCACAAATGATAGCATTAGATTATAAAGTTGTACATAATATTATTTGGACAAAATCAAAACTATTTAAGATAAAAAAAACTTCAGATGACATTTGCCCCGTGTGTAAAGAAGAACCCGGAGATTTAGTACATATGTTTTTTAATTGTCTAGATTTATTATATTTAAGAATGATTATTAAAGAAATGCTAAATGATTTATTATCTACCAGTGTCACTGAGGAAGATCTCAAAACATATTTTTTAATTGGGTTACAATCCAAAAACAACTCCGAGCCGTACGAATTAGTCAACTTAATATTAAGCTGTGCTCGAATTTCTATGTATAAAAGGGGAATGAAATCCCTTGATATTACTACTAGTATTGAAATTGACGTTGTAAAAATATTTAAAAATGTATTAAAGAGCTCATTTAATGATGTAAGAGAATATTGTAAGAAAAATAATATTAATTTTATTAAAAAGTTTATTTTGCCATCATTATTTATTTCTTATGAAAGTAATGGATCTATATGTATCGATGTTTAATTACTATTTAAAAAATTTAAACTAGCTTTTAGACTCGAAACGGTTTCGCACTTTCGTCAAGTTTCGAGATTGACAGCTAAGACAAATGCATTGCACTGTGTTTATATTGTAAATATCTTTGTTGTTCATGGTACTATATTTTTATATATTTTAATTATGTGTGTCTGGAAGGTGATTGTGAATGTAAGAAAGCATGTATCTTTTATTTTTGATAATCAAGAATGAATTAATGTTTTAACTTGTAATTAATGTACTGTATAGTTATGTTGTATTAGTACCTGAATAAAATTTCTTCAAGAAAAAAAAAAGAGTGCCGCGCTTCGACCTCTAGCTGGCCGGTCACCTCTGGCTTGCGGCTGTGGTTTCGAGCCCTAGTGTGAGCGTATGTGGCATGGCGATAGGGGCTCCTTCTCAACCTCGTGGGTTTCCTCCGGGCACTCCGGTTTCCTCCCACAGCAAAGACCCCTACGCGTGCGCTAAGATTATGAAAATGAAAAATAAGACTTGTCTGCGATATCACCTTCGGTGGAAGCGGACGTTAAACACCAAGAACAACACAACTAGTTTGACAGACCGCCTTTCACGGCGGATCTCTGTTAACCAATTTTTCACTATGGTAAGGATTGCTTAACACGGTTATGACCGTGACAAAACAAGTTGTTACTTTCACAAACAGCTTGTTACAAGTTCGTGCTGCAACATAAGGAACCTAGTTCTATTCAATTACTACCAGTGCATGTTACAAACATAACATATAGGCCTAAATGTTTAAAAGCTAACATGTTGTAATCGGGACGATCCATGTTGCATTCAAAACAAACTTGTTGCGTCTATAAACCCATTGTTTGTATCACAAGGATTGGTTTTTCAGACACTTGCTGTTGTTAATTTAACTAGCATAATATTATTATAATTATAGCTTATAGCTTATTATCTCAACTATTTATTGTAGACTGTTTAATTTATAACAGTTCAGAGTTCTACTTATATTATATCATTTATTAATATAGCTTGTGGAATATAATTTATTGCATTTCTTATTTATAAATCATTACATTACATAGTATTGTGAAAGTATTAATATAGCTTACAAGCTTAATTGTTAAATAAAATATAATACTGCATCGTATTTATAATTATTAATATAATTAATATATTATATCGTTACAATTCTTATCGTTGAATAAATTGTTACTTGAGATTTTAAACTTGGCTTGTGTCAATTCTTCGATCGTAGTGCTAGGCTGGGAACGAACGATCCACATATTTGTGTAGCACGTTTGCCTGGAAGCCTGTGGGGAAAGGGCGCTTTACGACATTGAGGGTCAGGGGGGTTGAATCGCTACAATAGATTAGTTTCACAAAACAATTTTAGGCAATTTAGTTAAAATATACTAAAATTATATTTTAAGTTAAAATCTAATCTTAACTTAAAATAGTGGCGTTTCACAAACCTATTTCAAGGACAATTTTAGAGTTACATTGATAAGAGCTACATTGTTAGATCTATTGCGACATATAGATATAATTGCGATAATGATAACATTGTGAACGTCCCGGGTCACGTAATTTTAACATATAATCATTCACAATTTCTTTTCACAGCATGGGAAATACAGCTACGGTCCACCAGTTTATTTTATTGTAAGGCAATTTAAGCATTTGGATGGCGCTTCATATTACAACTCCACGGAAAAAGTTCACTCAAAATCCCAGTAAACTTAACACTAAAAGAAAATCATTTATTTATAGGCCTATCCAATGTCGTGGAAAGAGAGAGAGAGCGAGAAAAATGTGGTTTAACGTCCACTCGACACAAACTAGGTCATTTCGGGAGTAACATGATTTAATTTTATTTCAATAATTCGCTTGCGCGTAGGGGTCTCTAGCAGTGGGAAGAAACCGGAGGACCCGGAGAAAACCCACGAGGTTGGACAGGCGACATTGAGAGGATCTATGGGAATGACACAGGCTATTTGGTGAATTAATTTGAAAATTGATAAATATATACGTTTAAAATACGACAAAACAATAACAGCCTAGATTAGTCGTTTGAGTCACAAATATAATATGTTTGTGACAATTCTCAATAGTTTCTCATTAGTTCGATCTCTGATGTAAATCCGTCGGCTTTTCCGGGTAGAAATCATGAAATAAGCTTTATTTTGTAGTTTTTGATGTTTGATTTCAAAAATATAGTGTTAACATTTTTTCCCTGTGAGTCTTCATAGTATGGGACGCCATTATTGGTGGGTAGCCATTTTGCGATAATATTCCAACTTATTTTTTTTTATTTTCACTTTATGTATAATGTTACCAACATATCAACTGTGATTTGGCAATGTATTGAAATTGGAAGTGTTCATGACTATATTTCAGATTGTTTTCAATCATTTCATGCTTATATTTCCAAGATGGCGACCATTTTTGGCGGGAAAATGTTTAATTTATAACAGTTCAGAGTTCTACTTATATTATATCATTTATTAATATAGCTTGTGGAATATAATTTATTGCATTTCTTATTTATAAATTATTACATTACATAGCATAGTGAAAGTATTATTATAGCTTACAAGCTTAATTGTTAAATAAAATATAATACTGCATCGTATTTATAATTATTAATATAATTAATATATTATATCGTTACAATTCTTATCGTTGAATAAATTGTTACTTGAGATTTTAAACTTGGCTTGTGTCAATTCTTCGATCGTAGTGCTAGGCTGGGAACGAACGATCCACATATTTGTGTAGCACGTTTGCCTGGAAGCCTGTGGGGAAAGGGCGCTTTACGACATTGAGGGTCAGGGGGGTTGAATCGCTACAATAGATTAGTTTCACAAAACAATTTTAGGCAATTTAGTTAAAATATACTAAAATTATATTTTAAGTTAAAATCTAATCTTAACTTAAAATAGTGGCGTTTCACAAACCTATTTCAAGGACAATTTTAGAGTTACATTGATAAGAGCTACATTGTTGGATCTATTGCGACATATAGATATAATTGCGATAATGATAACATTGTGAACGTCCCGGGTCACGTAATTTTAACATATAATCATTCACAATTTCTTTTCACAGCATGGGAAATACAGCTACGGTCCACCAGTTTATTTTATTGTAAGGCAATTTAAGCATTTGGATGGCGCTTCATATTACAACTCCACGGAAAAAGTTCACTCAAAATCCCAGTAAACTTAACACTAAAAGAAAATCATTTATTTATAGGCCTATCCAATGTCGTGGAAAGAGAGAGAGAGCGAGAAAAATGTGGTTTAACGTCCACTCGACACAAACTAGGTCATTTCGGGAGTAACATGATTTAATTTTATTTCAATAATTCGCTTGCGCATAGGGGTCTCTAGCAGTGGGAAGAAACCGGAGGACCCGGAGAAAACCCACGAGGTTGGACAGGCGACATTGAGAGGATCTATGGGAATGACACAGGCTATTTGGTGAATTAATTTGAAAATTGATAAATATATACGTTTAAAATACGACAAAACAATAACAGCCTAGATTAGTCGTTTGAGTCACAAATATAATATGTTTGTGACAATTCTCAATAGTTTCTCATTAGTTCGATCTCTGATGTAAATCCGTCGGCTTTTCCGGGTAGAAATCATGAAATAAGCTTTATTTTGTAGTTTTTGATGTTTGATTTCAAAAATATAGTGTTAACATTTTTTCCCTGTGAGTCTTCATAGTATGGGACGCCATTATTGGTGGGTAGCCATTTTGCGATATTATTCCAACTTATTTTTTTTTATTTTCACTTTATGTATAATGTTACCAACATATCAACTGTGATTTGGCAATGTATTGAAATTGGAAGTGTTCATGACTATATTTCAGATTGTTTTCAATCATTTCATGCTTATATTTCCAAGATTGCGACCATTTTTGGCGGGAAAATCGGACGATGTACTGATTTCAACTAAGTAGTAGTGTTTGTTGTCAATATATATGTTTACAGGGGCACAGAATCAATTTCTGACAATTACAACCTTGTAAAATGATCACATGTTCACATATTTAGCATATTTCCAATATTGCTGCCACTTGTGGCGGGAAAATCGGGAGATGGGTTGATTTCGATTAAGTAGTTGTCTTTGGTGACAATGTATCTGTTTTCGGGGAGACAGATTCGATTTTTGTCATATACAACTGCGTAAAATGCTCGTATGTTCACCAATTTAGCATATTTCCAAGATGTTGGAACGCTTTCTAAACATGCTATTATCATTTATTTATCCTCGATTTTCCTGGGAAAGCAAAGCCTATTTCCGACATGAAGGCAAAGAGAGCATTGCGGCAGCGTGGTGATTACGCCACCTGCCCATCATGCTCCTGCCACGACCACACCAAGCGCTTACTACAAGATCTTACTACGCTTATGGCCACGATCTGGCTGTGCGAAAAGTTTTCCCACCATGATCTCACAGTTTGCAGTCTGACCGGGATATTTTCTCACCACACTCCCGTGACGTGCCTACCAGGTAGTAGAGGACCCTACCACAGTATCATGGTTTGAAGGTTGATTTTAGATGATTTGAGGATGCTGAACAAAATGAGCGGGGGACCCCTTGCAAAAATGTGGGCTAACTCCGCCAGAGGCAAAAATCCAAGATGGCCGCCATCGGGCTCCCGCGAAACAATAATATGGCATATATTTGCTCATATACAACCTACAAATGTGTTCTTGGTGTCTAAATATATGTTTTTGGGGTCAAGGAATCTATTTATGATGTCAGAAGTAGGTTTCATTAGGGAATTTATCTAAAAAAAATTGAGAGATTGCTGAAATTGAAGTCTGAACTTATGTATTATTTTTATTACTCAAACAGATATATATCATACAGGTCATAGAAACATTATAATTATTGGTATCAATTTTCATCACCATCGTCATCATCATCAGCATCAGCATCAGCATCATCGTCAAAGTCGCCACCAGAATCACTTTCTCCTAAACCGGTATCTATTTGCAAGTGATGTTGTCTGACTTCACTCAGATACCTGGGTAGAGCTGGCTGTGTATATCTCACTGGTATGCACATATCATTGTCAAGGGTCCACCCATAGTAATTTGATTTTTTTTTGTTGTGTTTAGAAGTACCTTTGTATTGTGTTCCCCAGTTGTCAATCCTAAATCAGTTAGAAGTCTGACTCTGAGGTGAACTGAAACCGGTATTCGATTTAGTTTACAACCATTTTCAGAATAAAATGATGATCACATGGTTAAAATGTCACTTATTACGAAAAATAAACTTTAACAGTTTTATTCAATAACGTGTATTAGGTTTTGTCTAAAAAGCGAAAATATTATTAAATACTAAAAAGATTATTAATTGTATGTTAAAAACAATCAAATCCGCCCTTGAATTGAAATAAGTGGACCCAAATAACCACGTGGTCTTTTCAGATTGAGTTTTTATAACTAAAAATGGCTGCGTCATCAAGGAAACGCAAAAGCAATGAGTTATTAGTGGGACAATGTATTCTGTGTTACCAAGAGTGCCATGACGACAAAAGTAAGACGAACGTCGAGGCATGGACAAATTTCAAGCAAAATACTGAAGAGTGGCTTGCACTCGACAAGTATGGCACTGTGTATGCTGAGGTAAAGTGGGAAAATGGACCACATGGTATATATTTCCATAAATTGCGTAAGACGCAGCTTTTTAGCAAAAAAAAGTTACAGCAAACATTGAACAGAAAACACACGCAACAACTCGAAAAAGAACAACAAACACAACTGCAGATTAACACCCCCGCACTAACTGACACAAAATTAACACCAGGACCGATTGGCGAACAGAGGCAATCACGGTCACAAACAGGGTTATTACAAAACAAGAACTTGTGTATCTGGTGCATGAAACCGGACGATCCGAAGCATCATGGGAGAGGTAAATGGCATACAATGGAAGAAATGGATGCTTGGTATGCTTTCAAATGTCACACTGTGTATTTGGATGATCTTGGCATGAGAGAACGACTTGTGACTTTCATTGGCGCAACTGCGGACCCTTTTGCAGTTGAAATCCGTTACCATCGTTCATGTTGGAGAAAATACATATCTTCGAATACACAAACTGGAAACGATGATCCCAAACTCCATTTGCAACATGATCAGTTATCGGAGGCCAACGAAATCTTCTTCAAACATGTTCGAACTGTGATATTTGATGATCATGAGCTTCGCACCTTGCAGAGTCTCCTTCAAGACTATCTTCGTATAGTTTCTAACTTTGGATTGATCTCAAGTGTGGTGAGATCAAGCACACTGAAAACCAAGCTACAAGGCGAGTTCAAGGATAGACTTGGCTTCCACGAGCGCTTCCAGGAGAATCAAAGCACAATTGTATATGACACATCAGCTGGTGGTACATATGCTGAGGCAGCTATAAACTGCTGGGGCATATGAGACGAGTACCTTCTTAAGATTGCAGCAAAACGTATCAAGTCTCAGGCTTCTGGATTGCCAGCCATGTCATGGCCAGCACACATTGATGAATTGGCAGATGAAGAAACGCCAGATGATCTTCTTTCCAATTTCATTGTCATGTTGAAGAATCCCAAGTACACGAAATCTTATCAGGATCGTCAAGATCCTGCTATTATTGCATTGACAAAAACACGTACCCCATTCAAGGTTAAGATATCTGTGATGCTACATGGTTTAACTCGAAGCCGTGAAATCATCGATCTCATGAAAAAGTTTTCCCTTGGAATTAGCTACAAAGATTTGCTACACCTCTATGATGCATGGGCCAAGTATGACATCGAACAGAACAAGGCTTGCCCAGAGGAACTTGCAATTGATATGCCAGGTACAGCAGTAATGGATAATGACACACTAACTGGAGCAAACACATCACATCGCACCAACGTCATGTTTGTTCAGCCACATGATCTGGTTAATTCAAATTCAGGTGAGCGTCCGACTCTCCATATACCTACACCACAATCAATGAAGCAGTTGTGTGCAGCACAACATACTGTCCAGCCATATAAAACACTTCAACGTGGCACTCCAAGCATCAGGCCAGAAGCTGAACTCACCCCTACTTGTGATACACTAAACCAACGAAAGAGAGGTCTCGTTCATGCTCTTGTTCGTCTTGATGAGAATGCCAACCCGATGCCTGTCGATAAACAAATAGTAGGTGCCTTCGGAGGCTTCCAAGCATCTCTTCAGCCAGCAGTCGTTAAGAGCAAGCCTTATAATACTACTTCTTAACATTCCCAAATCCTCCTCACAAGTCTGTAGTACACGAAGTAATTGATCGAATGGTATCTGCAGCCACTGTCAAGAACATTCAGTAAGTTGGTGATCAACCCGTGTATGCCCTCATTGTACAGATCCGGTATGAACATCCTGACCAATTCAGCATCATCTTGCCTTGTATGGGGCCATTCCACATCCACTGTTCATTCATTTATGCGATGGACAAGCGCTTCCATGGATCCGGACTGTCTGACATTCTTGTTACAGCAGGAGTGATTACAGAAGGTTCGGTTGATCAGGCTTTACGAGGAAAGCACTACAAGCGGAGTATTCGATGTTTGCGCCTTATGTACGAAGCTTTGATGAGGAGACTGATACAACACAGCATTCAAAATGGAGCTACTTTCTCTGAAGATATCAGAATCCAGTTGAACATTTTGCGAGATCCCTCGACGTCATTACAAGAACGACAACAAAGCTATGAACAACTTGAATCTGATCCAGCAGTTATGGTAGTTGTCGAGGAAGAGTTTGAAAGGATCAAGACCTCAGATAGTCATTTGGCAATGTATTGGATGTCATTTATTGAGATGACAGAAATCCTCATGATGAACCTTCATGCTCTCAGAACTCAAAATTGGGAGTAATTTAAGGGATCAAATCGCCTAATGTTACCATGGATGCAGATCTACGACAATGACAAGTATGGGAAGTGGATGGTAGAGTACTGGCTGGAGCTCAACAATCTTCCTGAGGAGAGGGCTCTATATATGAAAGAAGGGTTGTTTGCTCAGTCAATGACGGGGAAACCCTGTCTTCCTCTTGATCTGTGGATTAAGATGACTATGAACAAAGGGTCCAAACTCAAAGCAGGCTGGCTCAAAATCCTGAAAAATGAGGAGGTATTGCTCACAGACTCACAAAATGTGAATTCTGTGAATCGAGTACAATCTGCGATACATGATCTCGCTAATAGCACCACATTCAAACAGAAACACAGTGAAAATACAGCTACACGTTTGAAACAAGATGAACAGGCTGTTCAAGATATTGATAATTGCATTACCGAATTTGATTGTGACCCATTCAATCTATAAAAGCCCCAATTGCGCTCTCTGCAATCTGGAGTACTTGCTTCAACTGCTTTGGTAGAAGACTTCGAATCTGTTCACAAAGAAGGCGAGAAAGCGGAGAAGCTGTTTGAAGAATTCTGCAATGAACGGATGCTCAGAGACAAAAGCTCCTTCTACTAACTCGAGACGGAACTTCAGCAACCCACCCCCAGTCACGGGTCAAACCAACGTGACCATCACCAAAACCGAGGCCATGGAAAACAAGGCGATGTCAACTATTGTTGCTCTTGCAGAGGCCCATGATGAGAAATTCCACTTAGTCGATGTCATGGATTATCGAGTAACAGATGAATGTTTGCCAATATTCAACATCAATGGCACAATGAAGAAAACACAAAAGTCTAAACTGGTGACCAAGTTTCATATGCAGCCCATTGATCTATTACCCAATGCGTACATTGCAATTCTTGACATGGGATTGATGTGGCACCTGGCAACTCCTTCTCTTGAAGATCGTCAGCGATCCGACGAAACTAGCTTTACATGGAAAGATTATGCTTCAAAGACGTTCACTGTAATTACCTTGAGACACAGACATGCGTCAGAGATTGTGCTTATAAATGACCGATATGACTCACCTTTCACAATCAAGGACAGTGAACGCAACCTGCGTTCTGGTAACTTACCAGGACCTAAAAAAAATGTATTCATTAGAGCAGCAGACAAATTCCCATCACCTAGAGCCTTTCAGGAATTTTTGCGCAATCATGCAAACAAAGAACGTCTACAGAAATTCCTTCAAACTGAGTTTAATATGCTGTGTAAGGTTTAACCCAACACAAAGTTTGTGTATTCTGTTGGGCCAAAATGTTGGACTATGCCTGATGGGAACAGATATGGGAACGATGAGTGTGACCACATTGAAGCAGATACTGTCATATTCTTTGTATATTCAAGAATTAGAAGATCAGGAATACAGACATTAGTTGTCATCGATGCAGAGGACACAGACATACTTGTTTTATCCGCATATGTTGAAAACACGATCGACGGTGATCTAGCAATCAAACGCAAACAGGACATTATTGACTGTCGGACCCTATGTCCCAAAGAGATAGCAGATATCATTATTCACAGTGGGTGTGATACGACAGTAACCTTCTTTGCACATGGCAAGACAACAATTTTTGACAAAGTATCTGCTTCAGAGGATGCACGTGCAATTCTACGCTCAGTTGGCAAGTCACTCCCTGTACCACAAGTTGTACTGGATGAAATGGCAATGTTCACCATCAAGTTTATTTATAATGACAAGGGCAGCCAAACCCTGGGAGATGCGCGTGCACGAAAATGGACAGAAATGAAAAAGCAAAAATCAACACTCAGACTTCCACCAGACAGAAATTCACATGACCTCAAGATTAAAAGAGTCAATTATCAGACCTTCATGATGCTGAATTTCCACAAGGCAGATCCACCTCCAACTCCCATCAACCATGGGTGGACCCTTGACAATGATATGTGCATACCAGTGAGATATACACAGCCAGCTCTACCCAGGTATCTAAGTGAAGCCAGACAACATCACTTGCAAACAGATACCGGTTTAGGAGAAAGTGATTCTGGTGGCGACTTTGACGATGATGCTGCTGATGATGATGATGATGATAATGATGATGAAGATGATGATGATGATGATGATGAAAATTAATACCAATAATTATAATGTTTCTATGACCTGTATGATATATATCTGTTTGAGTAATAAAAATAATACGTAAGTTCAGACTTCAATTTCAGCAATCTCTCAATTTTTTTTAGATAAATTCCCTAATGAAACCTACTTCTAACATCATAAATAGATTCCTTGACCCCAAAAACATATATTTAGACACCAAGAACACATTTGTAGGTTGTATACTATTCAAAAAAAGTAGGGGATATTTGATTTTGGGGGCATAATACTAAAATATGCAAATGACTACGAAAAAAGTCACTATAGAACCTAACAGAAGAAACATTCCCAGTTACATGTGACGCCCAAACGCACCAATAGCTACCGCATGGAATGCAGGTGATGCTTGGGATCATCATGGAGGTCCAACCCAAGATTTGCACGACTCTGACTTTGAATGTTACAGTCATTGTGGCATTGAATTCCAGGGTGGAAACATCAGTTTAATTGTTTTAGTGACCAGAAAACAAATTTTTATTTGCGTCGGCTTACCCAAAATGAAAGGTTACGTGCCCTTGGCATGCTACAGATCGGCACAACACAGGCGGTTGTGGCGCGGACGATGAATGTTTTTCAGTCTGTCATAAGCAGGCTATGGTCCAGATACCGTGATACACAATCTGTACAGGACGTCCTCGCGTGATCCCTTGTTTGAGAGATCATCACATTCAGGCAAGACGTCGTTGGTGTAGGGATCGTCAACACTGGGATAATCGACGCTGGAGTAATGTGATGTTTTCAGATGAGTCAAGGTTCACTGTTGATTTTTTGGACAGACGTAGGAGGGTGTGGCGTCGTCGAAACGAGCGCTTCCAAGACGTTAACGTCATCATACATGATCGATTTGGGGGTGGTTCTGTTATAATGTGGGGAGGCATCACTGTTGTTGGAAGAACGGCTTTACATGTTGTTGCAGGGCGTGTTACAGGCCAGTACTACCGGGACAACATCTTGGCGGTCCATGTTGTGCCGTTCGCACGACGTCATGGCTGCCGTTTCATCTTCCAGGATGACAACGCAAGATGTCACAGGGCCAGGATCGTTACAGGTTACCTCCAACAACAGAACATCACCACATTACCTTGGCCAGCACTGAGTCCCGACCTCTCCCCCATCGACCATGTCTGGGACATGCTTGGACAGAGGTTACGTCAACGTCAACAACGTCCTGCCAATGTCCAAGAACTTGCTGCTGCGTTGCAACAGGAATGGGACAATCTGGACCAAAATGACCTTAGACGTCTCATTAGGAGTATGCCACGTCGGATCAATGCTTGTTTGGCAAACAGAGGAGGATTTACCCGTTACTGACTTTGTTGTGATGCTGTGGTAACTTTGCTGTTTGACCCCGGGTATCATTTTACCCGTATAATGGTCAGTCTATGCCTTACTTAGTCTAACGATCATTTGGAATAAATCGATGAATGTGAACTTCATTTCATTTTGTCATTTGTTTCTTCGTCAGTTTCATTAGGTGACTTTAATAACACTTAAAAATCAAATATCCCCTACTTTTTTGGAATAGTATATATGAGCAAATATACGACATATTATGGTTTCGCGGGAGCCCGATGGCGGCCATCTTGGATTTTTGCCTCTGGCGGAGTTAGCCCACATTTTTGTTCAGCATCCTCAAATCATCTAAAAACAGGGTTTCTCTCGCCATGCCTATAAAGACTGCGCCATGCTCACGCGTCCTCATTCACTTGAATGTAGAACGAACATGTGGAGTGTTGTTGCTTTGGAAACATAAAATATGTCACCACTTACACAACGACGTGGCTGGCTACTTTGGGATCCATGCCATCAGTGCTTTAAGTGGAGATGACAGAGATGTCATAAATGACAGGTCACGGCGTCGATTAAGTGGTGATATAGTTTCTTTTTCCAACGCAACAGCAATCCTCTGAACGACTCCTTCCACGCGCATTTGGGGTCAGTTGATAATATAAAATATGCCATAAAGGTTTCTTATAGCAAGTATTACTATTGCATTCCTTGTTTTTATTTCTTTGCATCCCACTTTATATTTAATATCATACATTTCTGTTCTACTTTTTAGTTTATTAATTACCTTTTCAAAAGTTGTAAGTCTCACATTTTTAACCATAGTTAAGCATAAACTGAAATTCTCGATGACGTTACCAAGTCTTAAAACCAGACTGGAGTTCAACTATTACAATGCGATCGACCAAGTAAATGTGCTATTTTCCTGCAAAATCGATATTAGCTTAGTGGTCAACTCTGATGAGCTATTTTCATTATTGGTAAACACGGCACGGGCTTCCAGGAACATGCTACAAGCTTATACATAGCAGAATTGGATTCAGAAACCTTTGCAGTAATGTATTTAGAAAACGTCCTGCCACAAACAAAAATATGCGGAATGTATGAACATACCACCATTTCACGCAGTTATAAATGGCAGAAATCGAATCTGTGCCCTCATAAAACAAATATTGACACAAAAACGCGACTTCGTAATCAAAATCAACATCAACACATCGTCCCATTTTCCCACCCCACATGAAAGCCATATTAGAAATATGCTAAATATATGAACATGTGATAATATTACACAGTTGTAAAAGGCAAAGATGGAATCTGCTCCCGAAAAATATATCCTGGTACCATAGGCGACTATTTAATCAATATCCACACATCGTTCCATTTTCCCACCAAAAATGTCTGTCATATAAATGTGCAAAATACAGTTGTTACTGACCGGAATGGAGTCTGTGCCCTTGAAAACATACATATACTGTATTGACACCAACGACGAATACTTAATCAATATCAGCACATTGTACTGTTTTCCAGCCACAAATGACCGTCATCTTGGAAATAAGCTACGTATATGAACATGTGATCATTTTACAAGGTTGTAAATATCAGGAATGGAATCTTTAACCCCGAAAACATATATATTGACGCCAAACACTACTACTTAATCGAAATCAATCTGTTTCACAGAGAATTACTTACGAATTATCTCTGTCACAGATGACTGTTTTCAACACGTGCAATGACATCATGTGGCGACAATCTTTGGCTCAAAGACTCGTGCATTGTTTACATAAGACGTAACTGCTCCGGGCAAAATGATGCCTTTTACTCATTTTAATACCCATTTACACGAAATAGGAAATACTTTTTAACTACAAATACTTCAAACGTCTTTACTTATTTTTATAAGGGGGTTGGGATGGCCTAGAGGTCTAGAGTGCCGCGCTTCGACGTCTAGCTGGCCGGCCACCTCTGGCTTGCAGCTGTGGTTTCGATCCCTGGTGTGAGCGTATGTGGCACGGAGATAGGGGCGCCTTCTCAACCTCGTGGGTTTCCTCCGGACACCCCGGTTTCCTCCCACTGCTAAAGACCCCTACGCGCAAGCGAATTATTGAAATAAAATTAAACCATATGTTAGTCCCGAAATGACCTGGTTTGTGTCGAGTGGGCGTTAAACCTCATTTCTCTCTCTCTGTCTCTTATTTTTCTAATACATACAAAAATGTTTTAGAATTTAATTTGTCGAAAGAAAAAAGCTAATATGGGGGACTAATTAAGTCGCGTTGATGTCATCCTTATTAGTAACTGTAGCGACCTAGCGAATATTCATTCACTGCTGATCAGTGTGAATCGAAATCAGCACATCGTCCCGCCACAAATGGTCGCCATCTTGGAAATATCACCATGAACTGATGGAAAATAGTCTGAAATATAGTCACGAACCCCGCCAATATTATTACATTGCCAAATCACATTTGATATGTCGATAACATTATAAATAAGGTGAAAATAAAAAAAAATAAGTTAGAATATTATCGCAAAATAGCTACCCTCAAATAATGGCCCCATATACTATGTCAAGATCGTTTTTTTTTTGTAATGAAACATCATAACCCACAAAATAAAGCTTATTCCTTGATTTCTACCCGAAAAGCCGACGGATGGGAATTATGTAACAAACCGCATCGGACTACAATGGTAACATTTTTCAACATGCTAGATGTTGCAGGTGTAGCAGCATTTCTTGTTTGGATATCTGAATTTCCTGATTGGAAAGCACGGCTGAAAAGTCGTAGACGGGCCTTTATCAGGGAATTAGGGATCAACTGATTAGTGAATACATTGAAATGTAGAAAGCTTTGAAAAAGGGAGTCGGAAGTGGTCTTACGGCTATAGGATATAACGTATGTGCATTGAAAAGATGTTTTCTATGTCCAAGAATTGCTGACAGGAAGACCAGGACTACATGTAGTTCATGTTCCAGAAATATTTGCAAGGAACATTCCGCAACTATGTTTATTTGCGAAGATTGTTGTGACAATGCATAACATGTATTCAAATATCTATTCATGGAAAAAATGTCGCATTTTGTCTGGGGTATCATTGGACCCCATTTGACAGATGTTAATTTTCACCCTCCTTTTCTTTTATCAGAAAATGTTTGTGTTAATTTAAAATAACATTGCGTTGTAATATGACTAAATTCAATTTCAGATAATTATTGGTAATACATTTAACAATAAAAAGAAGATTCTACATGGAAATGACCAAAGTGATTTTGCAGATTTTGATAGGGGTTTCAAAAATGTCTGATAAATCATATCTTCGCTGTTATTACCTAAATATTTTCTTAATTTGCTTGATTGTTCATCAACTGTTATAATTTTATGTAGCTCTAAATTGGTCGTATTTGAATAAAATTACGCATAACAAAAGATCTTTATTGTTGGGGTCTTCGATTACCCCTTGTGTCCGACAATGTTTGCTGTACGACGTGTTCACACAAGGGTTAAAAAGATGTATATATATAATCATTATAAAAACATAACTGATAATCCTTTTAAAATAATTTATTATTGATGGATGTGCACAATGCATGTAATCATTATCAAAACATAACTTAACAGTACAGACTACATAACGTCAACGCCGGATTAACCATGGTGGGGGCGCTGGGGCCTGGAACATGGGGGGTGGGGGGCTGATCACTGCCCGCGGAGCTGTGGCCAGCTAAGTCGGCTACCGCGAGCGCTGACGGCGCGAAGCCCCGCAAGGAGGGTCTGGGGGATTCTCCGCCTAAGAAATTTTCAGAAATTGGAGGCCGGAAGCGTGATTTCCTGGCATTTCAGGCACTTGTGTCGGAGTCATTTAGAAGTACCCCCCCCCCCCAAAAAAAAAATAAAATTCTGCCACAAAATTAGCGCATTTTGGCGTTATTTCAGTGGACCAATCCATGCGAGTGCTATGAAATGATGGCATTTCTAGAGGAGGAGGCTGGAGCCCATTGAACCCGTGAAATCCGCCACTGTAACTGAGCAGAGCTACATCAGACCTAATTTTGAAGTCGCTCAGTGATAAATAACGGGGTCACTTGATTCCCCCAATGACTTGATGAATGGAGGCCGTAACGTTACGACCAAGCCGGATTCGATTTTTGACGAACGTCTAACACCGTAAGTACCAAATGGTAATACGAGATTTAATCAAGAAATCTGAATATTTCGTGTGATCATAATGTACATCTCATCACATTCAGCTTATACTCACAACAAATATCAACAACAACTACAGCTTATATACAATCGTACGTCAACCTGGGGCAAAATTCGCGCTATTCGAAATGATGGGGACGGGTAATTTGTTCGAGTTGGACGATAATTCGAGTTGGACGATAGGAGATATCACGACAATAAAAGACCATGGGTTACACCCATCACCGCATTACACCAAATTCTCGGATGTCCATCGCGACACACCATGGATTGAGGGGGCCCGGAGCATCGGAGGGGCTCCGTCACTAGGTCATCGGCCGTGGGAGTCCTCGGTCCGACCATGCTCCAGGCGCGCAACTGATATTTTTTTTGGGGGGTGGGGGGCTAATGTGGGGGTCCCTGGGGCCTGTGCCCCATGGTGCCTCGTGGTTAATCCGGCGTTGCAGAGTGTGTACACTGTCCGCCATGTGCTGGAGTATTTACGTGGTATGGCACATGTATAGGATATTAACCTACCCGAGGTTGATATGATAAGACAACACGCGGACGCAGCCCAAGTGTTCTCTATCATATCAATCCGTGGAAAAGTATGTTTATATCTCACATATACAACGCCGTTCACCTTTAAATTTAATGGGCTCTTCTAAAAAAGGTAACAGTGATTGGATAATTGCTCGATAGTTTCCGCCAAAAAGCGAAAATTACCGAAGCTATCACGTGCAGATTTTTGTTTATACGTCGCCATTTTGGAGTACTTGATTGAAGGCAAAAACAAAATGGTTGGTAAAACGAAGTCAGACGAAAAATCAATCCATTTTAATCACCATAATGACGATAGAATAGATGTGAATGCAAATATGATGAGGATCTATCCAAAGCCTGAAGAAAATTTGGATCAAAAGGCATTCTTTTCCGATAATTATGACAATGAACCGTGATTGGAGGTTTTAGGTATGTTCAGAGAAGGATTTGACCGACTGTTATAAATACTTTACAAAGGAACTCTTGGGCGATAAATACTTTCAAGTCTTGGAGTGCGTGGAGAAATAATGTGGGCGGAAAGAAAATTCTGAAAGATATCTTAGACATGGAGTATGGATAACCGATTTAAATATGCCGATAAGTAACTGAATGCTACAAACTGTACTATAACAATGTTTTTTTTTATTGTCAAAAGAATAAAATTTTATTTCGGTGTTCTTTGTATTATTTCAATCATCTACGTCATCAGCGGTTAAAATGAGTCGAATATATCGACCTGGGATGACGTCATCACCGGTTGATATGAAATATCAACCTGTCATAACGTCATCAGTGGTTGATATGAACCGAATATCAACCTATGATGACGTCATGAGAGGCTGTTATGAGATATAACTGCTATGGACATCAAAGAAAAAACTACACCCAGTTGTATATATAGAGAATCTCCTACGAGAGAGCCTCGTTTTTTCACTTTATCAACTTGTGTTGATATTTTTTGATATAAAAAAACACGAGTTGGAGATTTTATTTATCACCCAATCCTTTGTTACATGGACAAATAAATAAATATATTCCATTGGTATAGATTTCACTTTTACGGAATCTAATTACATTACATCGTAGTGATACATCAGTTTTTGACAGCAAAGTCCAATATACTGACCCAGTATTTCCTTCAAATTCAATTAAATAAAAACAGTTCCTTTTTAACAAAAAAAGTCACTTTTAATTAAAATAAGTGGTATCTTTAAATTAAAAGAAAGTAGTTCCTTTTGGATTGACCAATCAAATTCGTTTAAAGCGATATCTTTAAGGAGATATTGCAGTAGATTATGTAATTTATCACACAAGCGATATCTACTGTCAAATGTATTATTGGGTGATAAATAATAATATCCACCTGTGATAACTTTGTTTCAGTGAGTGCTATTATAGTCAGTTAGTCAGTCAGTCATTTTGAGTGAAGCCTGTAAAGACCCGGGACTGTACAGCTAGTACAATGGGCTTTTACAACTGACCCACAGATCCATTTGTTTATTTTTGCCATGTCTATATTTGAACTGTAGATTTTTGTTTAATGTGTAGTGCGTCCTCCTGTACATACTATTAGTGAATGCTAATAAACTGAACCTGTGTGATAATGAATAATAATCAATGATTAAATATTGGTTATGTTTAACGAAAAGGACATAAATACAGCAAAACAAATATCATCGGCAGTTGTACCACCGGCAATTGTCCTCGCCGGCAGTTGTCCCGCCGGTAATTGTCCTGCTCCCTTGCAATGTTAAAATAGCCCTGCGCGAGTATGTGTTTATGTTCTTGTTGCTGTTCCTCTTTTATATTCTTAAACATCAAGTAAATATAGTTTATATTTACAATACTGATCTTCTGTTACTCATAGTGGTACACCCGGTAAAAACTTGTGTTTCCATCATACACATACATATAAATAATACCATACACATACATATAAATATTATATATCAAAACAATACAGTACCTTTGTCTAGCAGCATGTTTTTCTCTCATCTGTAGTTCTAAATCTTGTTTATAATCATTCTGACGCCTTCTCTTGGCACTACTTCTTTCATCTTCCCCTAATTAGAAATAAAGAGATAGCAACTAAATTAAAATAACTATAAGCTAGGTGCCAATAGCAATCTGATTAAAATACAGCGCTATATTTCGTTTCAATTTTTTATACTTTCGATGGCTTACACTACATAAAGATCTGACCGGTTGCCGTAAAAGGTCGAGTCAGAGGTCTTACGAACAGCTTTTGACTCTATGAGTCAGACATTGATTAATCGATCAGCTCTGACGTTTCTAGTGGTTTACCTACAGTTCCGAAATATTGAACTGTAACAAACTAAACGAAAAAGAATCTGTGTTTTAATCAGATTGTGCTGATTGACACTTTATGGGGTTTTTTCTTTGGTAAACATAAAATTGATGCAAAACGCCAATTACATGTAAATGACATGTGCAATACCTTTTACGTCATCTTATCAAGACGTAGTTAAGTTACTTTTACAGTAATTCGCTGCTCAAGACGATTCTCCCGATTGCCAATTAACGATTCCGACTTTTTAGCTGTGACTAAAACTGGAAACTGTTGGAACAGCATCTAGTTTTAAACGTTTTTTAAACTTGTAGCAAGAACAATTCACCATATAAATCATGTACACAACTGTCGTCCTCGACTGGGTAATGGTTTACTTATAAGTAATGCTCTCGTCATTCAGAAACGCCCCCCCCCCCCCGACTCGAATAACAAAGCGTAGATAAAGCAAACTTTTAAGACAGTCAATCCGAGTCCAAAAGTTCTGCATGGATATTTAGTGTGTCATCTATAAAGGAAGGACATCATATAATCCGACTCGATCATATCAATTGCTTATACCTCAAATTATTTATTTTCTAATGTATGCCTGAAAGCGATGCCACAATCGACAATCTTTGGTGGACATGGGCACACAGACCATCTGTCGTGAACTGGGATACAGACTTTGGCACAATATACCATCCGTAGTAGAATATGACACAATAGCCCATCAGTGGAGGACTGTCCAACACAGACCACAGGACTGGACCATACAGACCAACAGTGGTGGACTAGACACACAAACTATTATTGGCGAACTGGGCTTCAGAATATGGTGAAATGGGCCACAGACCATCAGTTGTTGACTATGACACAATATGCCATCAGTGGTGGAAAATTTATGGTTTCCAGGCAAATTTAGAAAAAAAATAATTTGAGGTACAAACTGATTGCATATAGCCCAGCGCACTAAGTCAAAGCTGATTTTGAAAGTTGCTCAATTCGCCTGAATATTGCGTTCATAATTCGAATCGGGCTGAGTAGGGTAACTTTAAAAGTGCATAGTTCCACAACTAGCTACCTATCCACGCTGAAACCACCAGATACATATGTCTTTTGTTGACGGCTCTGTAAGGTTTTGACACTTTCGTGTCTCTCAATGTTCTCTTAATAGCAGGTAGTGAGATAATCGCTTAAATGTCCATCAAGAGACCTTTTACCGAGTGTGTTTTGCCTTCGCCATACGGACTTAATCGAACTAAATTTTATGGCCAATATCTGAAACTTCACTTCGGGATTACAAGAGTTCCCAATGAAACTAGTAGTGATCTATCCATCGTAGTTGAAAGTCAATGTTTTCGGAAAAGGAGAATATCTCTGGACCGAAATCGTCGATCGCGTTAACAATTTTTTTCCATAGACTGAAGGTCGCGTAGCGCTGAATGTCGATAGGATTCATCTTAAGTTTCTCACCTAATTCTGATGGAAATCCGTCTGGGACACCATTTTACCCAGGATGCTCTGCCAAATTTCCTTCAAATCAGCGGCTTTTGTTCCAAACTTGTTGATGGAATTTCGGGCTGTTAGGTGAAAGGACTACCCCAGCCCTCATCCACAGTTCCTTTACACCATAGCCATGTACTAGTAATGCAATACAGAATACAGGCACAATGACATCAGTATCATCTGAGAATGAAATAGCTCTAGTCGCCCCACAATTAACCGTATGTAGAGCATGTGAAATTATTCCCACGCCTGCCTTCTCAATATCGACACCAAGATCATTTAATGTGGTGTAGCAGCCATTTAAGCATGTCTTGGATGTCTCAATTTGAATTTCAGAAGAATGACCCATGGCACCCACCACAACATCAGTAGCTGCCTTGTGATTTTCCAAGATATATAGTCGACGTAACTCCGGTACTATAGTTTTGCTTGTGAAAGATAGCAAGAGGGCTAATCGAGTTAGAATTAGCCCCCATGGACTTAAAAGGGGTCGGTTTAGACACACGGTTGTCAGTTTCAATTGGTGCATTTTGGGCGAGAGACCTTGCATTACTAGCACATATTCGAATGTCGTGGTTTAAAGGAACTGTGAACGAGTGGAAAAAGTATTGTGCTTTTGTCAGTTCACCACTTAACAAGCCGAGACAATCCCTGAGTGATTTCGGAAGGTGGCAAGTGACATTAAGTTTGGATTGATGGAAGAGTATCTTGTGAATGTATGTAAACCTGGCACAATGTGGAACACCGTGGATGGTCGCCTATCAACACAGCAGGAAAATAATCAATACCACCAACTAGCTGTATAGTCAAAGGTCACATTCTGAGAGCATTCTTCGGAACATACCCCAGTCACACTGTTTAGATCAGACTCTATTGGATCCATAAGGTTTTGGATTCCATCGGAGGAGAATTAGAATAAGAATGTTACCGGATGATGCACATACTGTGTAATTAACCGTTGTCCTTGTCGAGATCAATCAAATGCTGTCCCTACTATTGTAACCGTCAGAGACTAAACAAGAAGAGTAAGATTCCGATTAGCTAAACCACATGAACCCCCCAACCCCATTTTTGTCCAGTTATTCATGGCATAAGACGTGTGTTGTAAGGTTTCAACAATTTGTAAAGACCTCTTGGCGGTTATTATTGATGTAAAATATTCGTTTGGCTGCGTAAACTGTTCATGTTTCAAGCAATTTGGAATTTGGCCTCGAAAATGCTATTTTGTGCAACTTTTTAAATTTCAATAAAGATGTAATTAACACAAGGTACAATTTTAGGGATACACAATTACTGAGTTTGAGACTAATCGTCCGATGCGGTTTGTTACAGAATTCCCACCAGTCGGCTTTTCGGGTAGAAATCATGGAATAAGCTTTATTTTGTAGGTTATGATGTTTCATTCCAAAAAAAACAATATTGACATTTTTTCTGAGTAGGTCTTCATAGTATAGGGGGCTATTATTTCAGGGTAGCTATTTTGCGATAATATTCTAACTTATTTTTCTATGTTCACCTTATTTATAATGTTATCGACGTATCAACTGTGATTTGGCAATGTATTAATATTGGCAGGGTTCAGACTATTTTCCATCAGTTCATGGTGATATTTCCAAGATGGCGACCATTTGTGGCGGGAAAATCGGACGATGTGCTGATTTAAATTCACACTGATCAGCAGTGAATATTGGCTAGGTGGCTACAGTTACTAATAAGGATGACATCAACGCGACTTAATTAGTCCCCCACATTAACTTTTTTCTTTCGACAAATTAAATTCTAAAACATTTTTGTAGGTATTAGAAAAATAAGAGAGAGAGAGAAATGGGGTTTAACGTCCACTCGGCACAAACTAGGTCATTTTGGGACTAACATATGGTTTAATTTAATTTCAATAATTCGCTTGCGCGTAGGGGTTTTTAGCAGTGGGAGGAAACCGGAGTGCCCGTAGGAAACCCACGAGGTTGCGAAGGCGTCCCAATCTCCATGCCACATACGCTCACACCAGGGATCGAAACCACAGCCGCAAGCCAGAGGTGACCGGTCAGCTAGAGGTCGAAGCGTGGCACTCTAGACCACTAGGCCATCCCACCCCCCTTAGAAAAATAAGTAAAGACGTTTGAAGTATTTGTAGTTAAAAAGTATTTCCTATTTAGTGTAAATGGGTATTAAAATGAGTAAAAGGCATCATTTTGCCCGCAGCAGTTACGTCTTATGTAAACAATGCACGAGCCTTTGAGCCAATGATTGTCGTCACGTTGTACGTGTTGAAAACAG
Source organism: Patella ulyssiponensis (assembly GCA_963678685.1). Classification (NCBI taxonomy): domain Eukaryota; kingdom Metazoa; phylum Mollusca; class Gastropoda; family Patellidae; genus Patella; species Patella ulyssiponensis. Next base: position 50,934,532 of record OY783228.1, on the reverse strand, counting down.
TCATCTGTGACAGAGATAATTCGTAAGTAATTCTCTGTGAAACAGATTGATTTCGATTAAGTAGTAGTGTTTGGTGTCAATATATATGTTTTCGGGGTCACAGATCCCATTCCTGATATTTACAACCTTGTAAAATGATGACATGTTCATAAACGTAGTTTATTTCCAAGATGGCGGTCATTTTTGGCTGGAAAACAGTACGATGTGCTGATATTGATTAAGTATTCGTCGTTGGTGTCAATACAGTATATGTATGTTTTCAAGGGCACAGATTCCATTCCGGTCAGTAACAACTGTATAAAAGGGATTATAAGTTCACCTATTTTGCACATTTATATGACAGACATTTTTGATGGGAAAATGGAACGATGTGTGGATATTGATTAAATAGTCGTCTATGGTACCAGGATATATTTTTCGGGAGCAGATTCCATTTTTGCCTTTTACAACTGTGTAATATTATCACATGTTCATATATTTAGCATATTTCTAATATGGCTTTCATGTGGGGTGGGAAAATGGGACGATGTGTTGATGTTGATTTTGATTACGAAGTCGCGTTTTTGTGTCAATATTTGTTTTTCGGGGGCGCAGATTCGATTTCTGCCGTTTATAACTGCGTGAAATGGTGGTATGCTCATACATTCAGCATACTTTTGTTTGTGGCCAGACGTTTTCTAAATACATTACTGCAAAGGTTTATGAATCCAATTCTGCTATGTATAAGCTTGTAGCATGTTCCTGGAAGCCCGTGCCGTGTTTACCCATTAGGTATATTATCCAACAATAAAAATAGCTCATCAGAGTTGACCACTGAGCTAATATCGATTTTGCAGGAAAACAGCCCATTTACTTGGTCGATCGCATTGTAATAGTTGAACTCCAGTCTGATTTTAAGACTTGGTAACGCCATCGAGAATTTTAGTTTATGCTTAACTGTGGTTAAAAATGTGAGACTTACAACTTTTGAAAAGGTAATTAATAAATTAAAAAGTAGAACAGAAATGCATGATATTAAATATAAAGTGGTATGCAAAGAAATAAAAACAAGGAATGCAATAGTAATACTTGCTATAAGAAACCTTTATGGCATAGGTTATATTATCAACTGAACCCAAGATGCGCGTGGAAGGAGTCGTTCAGAGGATTGCTGTTGCGTTGGAAAAAAAAAACTATATCACCACTTAAACGACGCCGTGACCCGTCATTTATGACATCTCTGCCATCTCCGCTTAAATCATAATAATAATAATAATAATATCTTTATTCGTACTTAATTGTACACTTTAAATGGAAAAAAACACAATGAATATGTACAATAGTTCATTAGGCATTTACAGTTAAAGCTATACACCATTCTTTTGAAATACACAAATAATCAATGATTTCGTCAACGTTAGGGTCTTGTTTTGAGTCTCTGAACATAATAAATCTCTAATTCTATTAGCAACCATAACATCGTTTACATTATTATGTTCAGTGTCACATTTATTAATCGTATTTAATATGTCATTTACATTCATGTTGCTAATATTATATTTATTAACGTTATATTGGTAACATATATAATTAATATTATTACAAATAGTGGATTTACTTCCATGCAGAGCATGCAGAGCACACATGTGCGTGCATTCATTTTTACTTTTTAGTATACTGCTGATAAATTTCATACATCGTTTATGAAGCTGAGCTTCTATTGTAAAATCATTGCAAATTAAATGTAGCAAGGCATTATGGATGCGATTGGGTACATTGATCAGCTTCCTGACACTCTTTCTTGAGAGTTACATTTACTTTAGTTAAAAAATTTCTAACACATCTCTCAATAAAATTATCTTTTGATTTACAACATAGAATATTACCTAGATGAGGTTCAGTGTTAATAATCGGCACCTTTTGATCATCGATATAAATATCTTTACAATTGATAGATTTGCCATTTGAAGGAAAGATAAGTAATTTACTTTTATCAGGGTTAAATTTTAAACTGTATTCTTTAGAATATTCATTTGCTATGTATAGCAGCATAATCAGAGGCTGTCTACTTGGAGCTACAAAAGTGACGTCATCAGCATACGCAATAGTCCCAACATATACATTGCCGATAGAACATCCAAATTTGCTATTTTTGCATCGAATGAGCAGTAGGTCTAAATAAACTGTGAAAAGGATAGGTGATAAAACGCCCCCTTGTTTTACCCCATTATTTACATTAAAGTTTTTAGTTGTATTATTACCCCACCTTATTTGGACTTCTTGGTTGACATACATGCGAAAGAGAAATCTAATAGTGAGAGAGCACAAACCCCTCGATTTCAACAATCGAAACAGCTTGATATAACTGACACAATCAAAAGCCTTACTAGCGTCCATTAGACACACATAAGTATCTGAGTTATTTTCATTATAATACCGGATTGTCTCATCTATTATAAAAGAACAGTGACTTGTGGAGTGACCTGGTTTAAAACCATACTGCAGGTCTGAACTAAGAAAAACATCTTGATGACGGACCAGTACGATGTAGTCAAATGGTTTACTGATAATGCTGCTTAATGCAATTCCACGATAGTTTTTAGAGTCATTTAGTGAGCGTTTCCTATTTTTGGGAATGGATATAATTGTAGATAATACAAAGTTTTCAGGTGTATAACCATGATGTAACGATGAAGTTAGCATAAGTGACAGGTGAACAAAATATAGATAACTACCATTCTTCAAATGATCAGTTGATTGGCCAAGGCATCCATCCTTTTTATTAAGTTTTAGATGTTTTACGGCTTTCAAAACCTCATCAATTTTGATAGAATGGTTATTACAACATGAACCCGATTTACATTTGTCGTAAATATCTTTTTCTATATTAACATTTAATTCATGCATATCGTTGATATTGAAGGATACATTATTAAATAACTTTTTATATTTATTGACAAATACATTACTGATGTTTTGGGGGCCAATTTGGCCGTCAACATTGTTTGGAATTGACTTACTTGAACCACTAATCTTTTTAATCGATTGCCAGAAATGTCTTGTTTTATTATTTAGTAAGTTTTCTGCCAGTTTATTTGCACATATTTTGTCTTTATTTTTTTGGACATATCTTAAAGCGTAATGATATTTTGCTCGCGTTCGTCTTCTGATCTCAGCCAGATGACCAGATTTTGGAGAGTTATTTTCTTTCCAGAATTAATACAATTCAGTGATTATCCAGTTTCACAGTTTAGTTATACATTACACATCTTGGTGTGCAGTACTTATCCAGTTTTACAGTCATAATATAGTCCACATGTATTGACCTTTAACACATGGAAATACTATATTTAAAGGTTTATTTCTTCCAGATTTACACTCTAATAATAAGTTTTATCCCCCAGGACTTCCAGCTTATTGATTCCCATACTTTTGTTCCTTTTCAGTGCTTATCCAGTTTTTTTCACAGCCTAATTATACATTTTATATATGATTCTTTTCAGTACTTAACCAGTTTTTTACAGCCTGAAGATATAATTCACAATCCTCGATTTTCAGTTTTTTGAATCGATATATTTGGATATCTTTCATGATTTTCTGTACATTGAATTAATATGTTTTATTATTTTTTTTATTTCTTAATTTTAATTTATTATTTTATTTTTCTTTACACGTGCATCAGCGATCACTCTTGTTTACTTATACATACACACTTTATATTATTGTTTATCTATAGCTCAGGTTAATTGGTTTTCAATTAATATTTTTTTTTTATTATTATTATTAAGGATTTATATAGCGCCACTTCCACAGTACTGTGCTCCAGTGCGCTTTACAATATAGATATAAAAGCAAGTATAAATAAAATAAATACAAAAACATAAATACAAAAAAGGATATACAACAGGTAAGGTACGACATACAATAGGAAAGACGCGTACATTTAAAATTCTTAAAACATCACTGTATAGAGAAGTGTATAGAATAATAAAATTGATAAAATAAAAGTACAATAATTAGTAAAACACAAGAAAGACAAAATAAAAGATAATTATCACAGTTATAGTATATAATGAACATCTTTGGTGTAAATACAATAAAACTATTGAAATGCTTCATTAAAAAGATGTGTTTTGAGGCGTGTTTTAAATGTAGACAATGACGGTGAATTGTGTACACTCAGGGGTAAGCTGTTCCACAAGTAAGGACCCTGGAAGGTAAACGATCGTTCACCATAGTTCACAAGTCGGACAGGTCTTTTAATTAAGAGATTACCAGTGGATGACCGCAAAGCACGACTAGGAATATATAATTCTAATAAGTTGCTCAAATAAGAAGGTGCCATGTGATTAAGACATTTATAAGTTAATACAAGTATTTTAAAACGGATTCTAAAACGAACAGGGAGCCAGTGTAAATGGTATAAAACTGGAGTAATGTGGTCATTAAAACTGGTTCTACTTATAAGCCTGGCAGCACTATTCTGCACCTTTTGAAGTTTATCTATCAGTCTGCTGGGAAGGCCAATTAAAAGAGAATTACAGTTATCAAGTCTAGAAGTGACCATAGAATGAATTAAAATCTTTGTAGCTTCCTCGGAAATATTTTTACGAATACGACTAATGTTCCTGATGTGGAAATAGCATGATTTACAAATATTATTAACTTGTTGTTCCATGGACATCTTAACATCAAATACCACACCTATATTGCGAACAGAAAGAGAAGGAGACACATTGTATTCAACTATTCTGATTTCCTTGTTAAACGAATCATTAAGTTTTGATAATAAATTATCGGATCCCAGAAGCAAATACTCGGTTTTATCAGCGTTCAGTTTTAGAAAGTTACTGGACATCCATGTATGAATTTCTCCTACACATAATTCGACCTGGGCCTTGGTAAGAGCTGCACCAGTTGACGGTTTAAATGATAAGTACAACTGTGTGTCATCAGCGTAGAGATGGAATTCAACACCATGTTTCCTTACTAGATCTCCCAAGGGGGAAGTGTACAAACTAAACAGTATGGGTCCTAAAACTGACCCTTGCGGAACCCCATACTCAAGAGTAGTTACATTGGACGAACGACCATTGACCGAGACACACTGCTGACGCCCTGTTAAATAAGACCTAAGCAGTTCAAGAGCACTATCTACAATACCAAAACGTGAAGACAGGCGTTTCAAGAGAATGGTGTGATCGACAGTGTCAAACGCTGCCGACAAGTCCAATAGTATAAGGATGACGCATTTCTGAGAGTCGATGGATAGCACGATATCATTATGTACCCGAAGTAAAGCAGTTTCTGTGCTATGGTACCCCCTGTAAGCGCTCTGAAATGGCTCTACTAGATTATTATCACCAACATGTGCAGTTATTTGCTTAGCTATACACTTTTCTATTATTTTCGAAACAAAACTTAGATTAGAGACAGGTCTGAATGATTTTAGCTCGTTAGGGTTTAAGTTAGGCTTTTTTATAATTGGAGTAACGTTAGCAGCCTTAAAAGTTAACGGTAATGTTGATTCAGTTATAGCTGAGTTTACGAGGTGGTGAATAATAGGGTTAAGTTCAGTCTGGCATTCTTTAAGTAGCCAAGTAGGCAGCGGGTCAAGCGAACAGGATTTTGTGGCGGACGATTTAACTATATCAGAAACATGTTCTTCACTTACAGGTTCAAAACTACTAAAAGTAGGTGGTGTGACTTGGTTTTCCAGACAAATGCTATTATTTACATCGGCACGGTGCAAGCTGTTTCGTATGACTGAGATTTTATTGTTGAAGAATTTTGAGAAACGCTCGGCTAGTTCAAGACTTTCACTATGAGTTGGGAGAATAGATATGCCGTGATTATTGTCAAGTAAAGAATTTGCAATATTAAATAGTTCTTTTTGACTGTTATCACTGCCTTCAATCTTTTCTGTATAGTATTCCTTTTTAGATTTTTCAATAAGGTGAGTTACTTTGTTTCAGGCCGAACTGTAAATGTCTCTGTGAACATGAAGCTTGGTTTTCCTCCACAAGTTCTCCGCGCTCTTACGTTCCTGTTTCGCTACTCTAATTTCATCATTAAACCACCGGGTGCCTGGCCTAATTCGAATGGATTTTGACTGCAATGGTAGGTTAGAGTTTAGTAACGATTCAAGACAATCATTATAATGTCCCGCTTTTTCATCGACTGATTCCAAAGCATAGATATGACATAGGTTTGAATTAAGTATGATGTGTTTAAACTGATCAATACACAAAGATTTATATTTTCGATATTTGATATCTTTCGAATGTACTTTGGGTTTTATGATATTTAGATTAAAGCACACAGGGAAGTGGTCGGAAATGAGTTGATCATCTGTTGTCACTTCAGTAACAGATAGTTGATCACTTCTCGTCAAAACTAAATCTAGTGTATGACCACGAATATGTGTTGGGGTGGAGACATGCTGTTGGAGCGAATGCCCATACAAAGTATCAATAAGTTTTATAGTAGATGGATCTTTCCTGTTTTCAACGTGGCAGTTAAAATCTCCTAGTATTAAGAGCTCTTTTTTGCAGGAAGATAGGTGACCGAGAAGGGCCGAAAACTCTTCTAAAAATTTGGCGAAGAGTTTTTGTTTTGGTGGACGATATATGATTATGATACGTATCTGTTTACCGGGAAGGGGTAGTGTACAGTCAAGGTACTCAAATGATTCAAAGTCAATTGACTATTCAGTAAGACTTCGATTGAGCGCTTGTATATTAAAGCTACTCCGCCACCGGTTCCGATAGATCTGTTTTTATGTTTAATTGAATAACCATTCGGAATTAATGCAGATAATGTTACACCCGAGGATTTACTGTTATGCCATGTTTCAGTCAAAGCGCAGATATCAAGGTCTTCATCGCAGATGAAATCATTTAAGACTGTAGTCTTATTGTTAACAGATCTACAATTTAGTAGACATACACGGGTCTTTTCATTAATAGGGCTGATGTTGTTAGATGTGAGAATTTGTATCAAGTTCTCATTACATGAGTTAGACTGGTCTAAATGGGGTAGACTATCGACTAGATTTCTCTTTGAAGATGTCTTCCTTCTTGTTGGTTTATGCTTTAAAATGCACTTTGAAACAGATTTAATTTCTTTATATATTCGGATATTATCAGACGTGGCTATATTATTAGACAGATGGATTAGTTCACTACTGGTGTATCTAAGATGTTTGAAACCCATAGAGTTGTGTTCAGATGAACTCTTGGTTAACATGACCATGTATAAAAATAGACAGTCAAACACGTCGTTGTTTAAGTAGATATGACAAAATTTTACATACATATATCTTGAAATTAGAAACATATTCCACACTCAGGACAGCAACATAAGATACACATTACTATTATAAAACGACACACAAACATTCACAGTGTAAAAATAAATAAGTTGACTAAGAAACTTAAAATATCGGGAGCTAATGATGAGCAGCCTACACGCTCAAATCACACGCTCCACAATTAATAGTGTTTTAACACTGATCCTTTTAAAAATAATACCATTCGCCTCTGTTAAACTTTAATTGTATTTGATTCTTATCTTTGTTGCATATTCTGTATATATTTGCCCACTATTCACATTTTTGTATCATTTGCTTGATAAAGATGAGAGTGTCCTCGTCGAAACGTCGCTTAGTATCAAACACAGTAATTATGTATCCACAAAAAAGTATCTTGTGTTAATATGTTCAATTACTAAATGCCAATCAAAGAAAAAAAAGATGTAATTGTCACCGACAGGGGGTTAATATGTACAGGATATTAACCTAGCTACCAGAGGTTGATATGATAAGAGAACACGCGGGCGAAGCCCAAGGGTTCTCTATCATATCAATCCTGGAACTGGAATGGTATGTTTAACGTCCGCTTCCACTAATGTTTATTTCAGTAAAGTGGGTCCATGACCAAAGTTACAAAACATAAAATTTCTCAATCACAGTCACGTTTAGATATGTACCTAAATATATTTTCTTGATGGACATTTTTAACACGCTTAGTATACTCAAGGCATTTCAAACCTAGTTTCCAACCACTAACCTGTGCAAGTACAGATATATTATAACAATCTTATTATTCAATCTTAGTATCCAACTCTACTTTTACTATATCAGATTTATTAAAGCTATTATAACAGTCTTAACATAACACTCTTAAATATCCTGCCTTACTTTCTATTATGTCAGATCATGTTACAGCTATAGTATTTAACTTTAATTGTTACCGGTTTTAAGTGAATTTTGTGCCAATCTTTAATCTTTAGCCTTGATCGTTTAGCTAATAGTTTTAATTTAAGTATTTTCAGATTAATGTTTGTGGCTATTGCTTTTCACTTCTGAGTTTTAATGCAGCTTCAATGTACTTAGAAACAGCTAGCAGGGTAGATTTGTTCTCTGTTGTACAAAGCTGTTGGTAATTTAAATTTTTTGGAATAAACTCCTCTCTCAACTTGTTTAAATATTGACAATTTAACAGAAAGTGCACAATGTTTTCATTTTCAAAACGGCATAACTTACACCTGGGGCTACTGCATTGTTTTCTTAAGAATTGGTTAGCAGCCAAGGGTAACAAGTTTAACCTTAATCTTGTTATGTTCCTCTTGTGATGGAACATCAAGTCTATACTAAGATAGCTTTCTTGAACAAGATCTTGTTTAAAATTTCGATAATTAACAAGACTTTCGCTTTCAGCAAGTTTGCTTGACCATTCTTGTATACTTATGTCTATTAACCGTTGTTTGAATTGTGCCATAAAGTGATTTATGTTACCTATGCTTGTAACGTTCCAAATGTATGCAAAGCCAAGACTGAATAATATTTGCCTTATTTGAGAGGCCCAATTATTTCTTCCTGCTGAATCGTGGTTCTTCAACATTGAAAATACCTGTTTTGGATAACGATGGAGTGGCATATTTACTATCTTACACCAGTATTTGATGCATGTGGACATATAGTAGATACTTAAAGGCACACGCCCACATTCCCCTAGTACCCCTGTATTGGTGCTACTTTTATGGACTCCTAAAGCAAATTTACAATAACTTGTTTGGATTTTTTCTATTTCTGGTCTATGTGTATATCCCCATACCTGGGCTCCGTACATAAGAATGGGCCTGATAACACCATCAAATATTTTGAATTTTGTTTGCAGACTGGGGTGTCCTGTTTTGTAAATAAACGCTTTTATAGGAATCAATGTTTTTTCTGCTTTAGCAGCTAGGTCCTGCAGGCACTTCGTCCAAACCAGTCTGGACGAGAAGCAGAGTCCCAGGTAATTATAATATGTGGTTGTCTCTATCTGTTCATTGTTGAAAAACCACTTTTCATAATTTCTTAATGTTCCGCCATTGCGGAACACGATAACTTTCGTTTTCCCAATGTTGACTTTGAGATGGAATGCTCTACAGAAATTTTCGAGCACAGTGATTTTCTGTTGGAGATCACCCACCGTGTCTGATAAAATCGATAAGTCATCTGCGTATAGCAGTAGGAGGATGTCATTAACATCTTGGATAGTGAAGATGCCTCTAACGTCTGCTGACCTTAACATTGAAATAAGCGTGTTGATGTAGAAGCAAAATAGGATGGGACTGACTACGCACCCCTGTCTTACGCCTGAGTTACATTCGAAGAATGGTGTGATCTTATTACCTAGTTTAACACATGAGAATACCTGTCTGTACATAGACTGGAGAGTGTTGTACATGTTACCACCTATACCTTTAGAGGTCAGAATTTTCATGAGTTTTTGACGGTTTATCATATCAAAAGCTTTGGAAAAATCCACAAAGAGGCAATAAAGGCGACCTCTGGCTCTTGATAAATATTTTTGCACTAAACCTTGGAGAGTGAATATATGGTCAACTGTCGAATAACCCTGTCGGTATCCGGCCTGTGCCTCTTCGTATCGGTCTGTTACCTCTGACCATTTCTTTAATCTGTTATTCAGCACCGCTGTGTATAGTTTGCCCAGATTATCTAAGAGCGTTATTGGTCTGTAGTTGTTTGGGTCTGATTTTGAACCTTTTTTAAAAACTGGTGTAATCAGGCCTTTACACCAAGACTTAGGGAAATAACCGGTGCTGAAGACAGCATTAAAAAGGGAGGTAATAACAGGTACCAACACTTCCTCGCTTGTCTTAAGAAAATCTATACCTATTCCGTCTGGTCCGGGTGATGTACCTGGTTTGAAATTCCTTAGACATAAAGTTACCTCTCGTTCTGCAAAAGGTGTGTTAAGGAATTCTACCTGGTTTACATCTGGTTCGTTCCAAGTCGGGAATAGATATTGTGTATATTCATGGTCTCCATGCAAAACTTCCAAGTCAATGTTAAGAAGATCCCTGAAGTGGTCAGCCCAGTCGTTAGGCTCAACTGATTTACAGATTTTGGGCCTATGTTGCTTTGTTCGCTTTAACGTTTGCCAAAATTGAGCAGGGTCATCAAGGTTTTGGATTAATTTATCATAGGTTTCTTGGTGATATTTTGCCTTTTTGGCCTTGCATAGATTTCTGAATTCACTGCATTGGTAGTGATAGTTTGTTATGCGCATAGTACTGCTAAAGGCTCTCAATTTCGTTAAGGCTACGAATTTAGCCTTTTTAGCTATGTGACATTCTGAATCAAACCAGTCAGGCTGTGTCTCCTTAACATTTTTATAACTTGGGGCATGTGAGACCATATGTTTAGCACATTTTTTTATAAAAGATTGGAACAGTGACAGAGCACTTTCTATATTTTCATTTATAAGAATTGTTTCAAATTCTTCGCAGAATTCTTCAAAATTTTCTTTTATGTTTTGTTTATATAAAGTCGCTCTCTCGCTGTTCCATACAAGTTTGCAATAGTTATGTGTTACACTATTATTATAGTTTAAGATGCGAGTTCTACTACCATGTAAAAATGTAAGTTCTATGGGCAAGTGGTCAGACTCAGTTCTTGGGGTCACCTGCAAGTACTCAGCAAACGGGAATAAGTTAGAAGACAATAGGACATAATCGACCAATGAGGTCCCATTGTAAGTTATACAGGTGACCTTTCCGTCTAAGTCTCCTTGCACTCGCCCATTTACAATATGAATGTTAAACGTTGCACAGAGCTTAACTAGTTCTAGTCCGTAATTGTTTATTTCATTGTCCGATGAACACCTGCGCTGTTTGAAATCATCGACCGAATATTCTGCGTCATCCAGGCCTGGAATGTATTTCGTTGAGTCTTCACATATGTAATCTTGAAGTTGGCCTGTTCTAGCGTTGAAGTCGCCTCCTAGCAGATATTCTGCGTCTGGGAACTGCGAGTTTATTAATGTGAGCTGGGTCTCGAGGTCATATATTC